>OU974081.1:6423670-7039679 GCA_918843875.1 Diadumene lineata | reverse complement strand
GATTTTTCACATACACTTAGAGATTTTTGGATTGCCTGCTGAAATGTCATCGAAAACTAAACGTCGTGACGTTAAATCTGCTTTTCAGGGTTTTCTTAATCTAAGATACGAAACTATAATTTTAAGAGTCCTTTTCTTTAAAACAAGAATTGAAACTCTTATTTTTTTAAGAGTTTGCCTTTTCTTATTTCAAGAAGTACTTAATCATTTATGTTACTTATCTTAAGTATATACAGGCATTGTTTTAAAAATTCCTTTTCTCAAAACCAGGCTTAAAATTCTTGTTTCATTTTCAAGTTTATTTCATGCTTGTTTCAAGTTTGGTTATTTTATTTTAAGTATTCTTAGGTGTCATTTTTAGACTGACCTTTTGCTGCTTTTCAGGGTTTACTTATCTAAGAGACAGGAAACAAGAAATGAAACTTATTTTCATTTGAGAGTTTGTCGTTCTTATATTAAGAAGTATTGAATTATTTATTCTTACTCATTTTAAGTAAATTACAATAGGTAATATTTTAAAATCCCTTCTCTCAAAACCAGATTTACTGTTCTATATTTGCCTCATTCTTATTTTGGGTTTTAGTTATTTCATTATATATAATTGCATGTTGTGGGACGTACGATCAGTGTGCTTGTTTGTTCCAGAAAATTAATTCTATGATAATAACACCCACTGGCGGGAACGGTGGCCTAGAAAGCTCAGTCGACAAATCAGTAATAAAAAAAAGTGAAAATAAAATTTAAAAAGTCAAACAGCAAACAAAAATATTGCTCCAAACAACAAAAAGTGTGCAGCATTTAATTCAAATAAGTTTATCTACATTAAAGTGACGCCTGAAAGATCATGGTCTTACAAGGAGAGAGAATATTGAAGATGAAAATCTTCGAGATCTAATAAAGCAAGAAATTCAAGGACCTGGAGAGCTACTTGAATACAGATCAGTATGGTATTCACTAAGATTAAACCATCGCATTCGTGTATAAGACAAAAAGTAGCCGACATTCTACGAGAACTTCAGTTAATCCAGAGGCGACACGTGAGAGGAAACGGAGACGATGAAGACGAACGTATGCGAGCTGTGGTCCAAATTTTTGTTGGCATATTCATAATCTTTCAGGCGTCCCTTTAATGTTGAATTCCATGATGATGTTTCAAAAAATCATGTTTAATTCTATTTTCATATCCAAGATGAAAGTAGTGATCTTGATCCAAAAAGTCTTTATATCGAAAAAATCTAAAAATGCAGATAACTCAAAACAAAGCCTTATTTTAAATATATTCTGAATTGCTAGAGCTTTTTTTCCTGGTACAGTGTGTATAGAAAATATATTCGATGAAATTTTATGTTCATTTTTTTGCGCGAATTTTTTTCCGCGGGAAAACTCGGGAAAAGAACGCACGCACGCAGACACGCATGCGCAGGTTTGGAAGGAATGATAGATTCCTGACGGTATCCGGTGGTTTAGCTCCATGGTTGTTTAGCCCCAAGTGGTTTAGCCCCGTATTTCATCTGACCTAATAGTGGTTTAGCCCCATGTTTATCAGTAGTGTACATAAGTTATGTTATCCATGGAATCCTTTTTTATAAAGAATAAAAAAACTTACTTGATAAAAAGTTTTCGAATTACACAATTTTTTTTTTAATGTTTAGACTTTAACTAGTACCTTTTCGTCTTAATAAATATTTTAGACCAAGAGAGTTTTAAAGTTGTCAATAGTTGTAAAGATTTCGCGGTAAACATTTCTAAACAATGAGTCAATCGGTGGAGGTGGAGTAGCCCCACTCTTCAAAACTACTATCGAAATATGGTTATTGTGGATCCGTTATTGTTGAATTTAGGGAGTTTATTATGAATTACGATGTATTCATTTGCCACAAAAAATCAAATTGTTAAACTCAATTGATTTATAATTTAAAACTCTTTTTTTTAATTAAGTTGATGTATTAATGCGTGTTATTTAGACTTTAAGCTCAAATGATTGGTTGTATCTCGTTGTGGGTCGTTGTGGGTCGTTGTGGGTAGTTCCGGCTTTTAGTAACCACGATTTGTTTTCATGAAATGCGCATCAAAGCGTTTTTCAGAACTATAACAATTCGGTAAATAACATGAATTTATCAAGTTTTATTATTCTTTATAAAAAAGGATTCCATTGATAACATAACTTATATACACTACTGATAAACATGGGGCTAAACCACCATTAGGTCATAAGAAATATGGGGCTAAATCACTTGGGGCTAACAACCATGGGGCAGCCATGGGGCTAAACCACCGCTACTTACTCACAGGCGGACCAGGCCAATTCTCTGAGGCTTATTAATCGAAGGGTCGCGAGTTCGAGCCCCAAAGAAATCACTAAAAAACATTTTCAGTCTATTTCTAACTTTTCTTCTTCTTCTTTAGATAAAACAAATCCCTGTGTTGTAAATAACCTTTTTCTGAAAACAAAACATTTTTTAAACATGTTTTTAAATTTTTATCCCCCCACGGAATAAAAAAAAACTTTATTCCGTGGGGGGATAACAATTTAAAAACATGTTTAAAAAATGTTTTGTTTTCAGAAAAAGGTTATTTACAACACAGGAATAATAACTATGATTAAACCGTTCGAATTCTTGTTCTTGTCGCTACAAAGGCGTCACATCTATACAGCCAGAAAGTTCAGCGTCATAACTAGTATGCGTTCCCTCAAATAAATTTGCTCTCAGGCATGTTTTTTTACTTTTACTAGAATCTGGACTCGAACATCGTTTGATGAATTCGTCGCTCGGCGAATTATTCTCATCACGTAACAGAGGCACGTTTTATTTTTCATCTACATCTACATCTACATGGTTCCAGCACTTGGCAAAGTCCATTGGGTTACTAGCTGTATTTTAGTACGAGGTCTCATTGACTAGTAACCTTTATTCGAACATTCGCGCCAAGCCGACCTCAATGCTGGTTGCAGAGACAGACACTGAGGGTGGTCACTGCCAGAGATTTGTTTACGTCCTCAGCGGTTCTTTTACGTCCACCTTATAACATAGCCAGAGTGAAGGCAGACGGGACCTCCGGCTTTACGTCCTTATCCTTTTGGGTATTTCGTCAGTGGAATTTTAGGGGAATCTGAATTATAAACTATAAACGAGGATTTTGATGGCGTACGCGACATTACATTTTGCATAAACAACCAAGCTTACTTGATAGTTTTGTCACCTAATCAGTGACGGTAAGCGTAAACCGCGAGAAAATAACCGGATCCGGAAATATTATTTCAGCGAGTAGGCGTTGAAATTCATTCGTTTCTAAGCAACCGCCGCGCATGCTCAAATTGAAAGCAACAGGGTGTCGGCAGAGTCTACTTTCCTTTCTCGCTCTCGTGGGGAAGGTTAAAGAAGACTCTGCTCGCAGGGTAGACACGGGTGAAAAACGCACTGCGCACACTCGGAAAATGGTGTTGTCATTCTCGGGAACGCGCGGGTTTCTAATATTTCCTCCTAAAAAACAATGTTTACCAATAAAAAAATCACTTGAAAAATTATAATAAAATTAAAATAAGTATGAAGGTCAAGTGTGAAGGGCCATGTCTTCATGAAAATTGTTTCACTCAGTCGTAAAAGGACGGCCTTGCAAGAGAGTCCGTACAAAAGTACATAAAAAACCTATTGCCGTAACTTTGTTTTCTTGACGAAACTCATCATAGCTGGCTATGAATGAAAACTATAAACTGTGTAAATATGATCAAAATCTTTTCAGTATTCGCGACGTTTTTAAGACTTTTCGAAATAAAATCTGTCGGCTTTTTTTCGTGAATCAAAATATTAAGAAACCGAGCGTTCCCGGGTATGACAACACCATTTTCCGAGTGTGCGCAGTGCGTTTTTCACCCGTGTTTCTGCAGGGTATGAGTTACGGTGACCGAATGGTTGTTCTGGTGGTGGTGGTGCTATACTAAAACGGGTATATTGTGGTTTTAATATCTTGTCTTACAGCTGTAAGTACTTCCTTACGCATTCATTTGGGAATAATGTATTGTTTTATTGCATTTTTGCGTGAAAATTCTCTCTTTATATCTATGAAATTTACTATGAAATCGGCTACGACAAATAGATCCCGATCGAGTGAATCAAAGCGAATAAGCTCTCTCATCTTCATTAATTACATTTGTAAAATTGATTGATTTTTCATAAGATCACCGTTTTTGGTTAGCTTAAAAGATGACATTTTCTTTCTTTGATTAATTGATAAATATTGATTGGAAAACACTCAAAGTGTAAAAGCAAACTTACAAGTGTTTCCAGTCAAAACAATCATGTTTCGTTCAGCTATTTCTATTGATTAACGTCAATAACTTCAAGGATCTAGCTATTGAGGACTTAAGAAAAGACTTTTTAGCAAGTTTTGAAAATTCAGGAATAATTTTAATGGAGAGTACAGGATAAAAAAATTAGTATTATTCACGGTAATTCAAAAACATGGCGGAATTCCAAGGACGTCCAACCAACTATAAAGGACGATTCGTTCTTCGATTTGTTCTTTCCATGAAAACCATCAAGAATTTTAATAAAAAAAAAATAGAAATGCTGTTAACGACTGTTTTGAATGTCTTACTTCTTTTGGTATGTATGAGAATGACAAGTCGAACAGTAATGATTTTTTAGTCGTTCAAATATGGACTTTTTGCATATATTAAAAAACAAATTTCCCAAAAATTTGTTCCGATTCATGCGTTTTTATATCTGTAATAGTTATACTCCTAATTCGACTATACAAAGACGTTTGCACTAATAGAAATGATAATGTTAAATTTAATATTTCAAAGCAATATAGATAAAAATGTTAACAAAAAATGATATTTATATACAATATGATAGCTTGTATAAAATTGCTTTAAAAGTACAAATAAAATAAATTGAATATAAAAAAAAAATCTATGGATAAAGTTCCTGAATATCTAGAAATAAGTTAACTGTTTACAAAGTTGGTATCATGCAAAGTTTGTTAATCTTGGACATAAATAGTTGAGATTCTTTGAAATTTACACAGTTTCATGCATATACTCTACATACTACACCAATATTCCCCCCCCCCTCCCTTGATCAATGTTGTTATTCATGAGACAGAAACACCTTCAGAGAACACAACATTGTTTTTTTTTGTGGCGAGAGTGCCCAATGAAAGACCATTGAAGTGATGTATTGCAGCAGCAAACAAATGTCAAAGTGTGCAAAGAGTCTCAATATTTATGTCCATGCTGGCCTTAAACTTATCTAGTGAATCAGGAATTTGTGGTAAAGATATATTGTTTCGTGTTCTAATAGATCTAGCATAGAATCAATATGTATATATGTATCATTCATTGTTACAAGCTGTTGGAAAGATGGACAGTTGGGATGCCATAGACAAGATTAGTTTTTTCTCTAAAAAATTTTTGACAGAGGTCAACTTGTCCTTTCAAACTCAGATTGACCTGCCCTTATTTTGAGCTGGTTATTATTAATATTATTCATCATTTTGTATTTTTTTTTTAGTAATAAAAATTAATCATCATTATGGATGACTCAAATCAGAGTTGTCAAGAACACAACAAGAGTTTAAAGACAGAAGATGGAAATGACATGATGAATACTCGCCCAGAACATCTGGAGGCATCAGGAAATGCAAGATCTAGACGATTTACAAAAGTGCTGAGCACGGATGAAATAGCTGGTGGACTAGACTGCAATGACAACTTGCAACAACGCATCACTCCTAGAGATTTCGTTAAACCTGAAACTGCTGTCCCTAATAACATGGGTTATAACATTGATGATTTATTTGATGATGGTGGAAATATAGAAAGCAGAGAAGGTGCTAGTGAAGTTGAAAATGTGGTACAAGATAGAGATAGTGACTATGCCAATGAAACTGACAGCAATCAAAATGTTGTTGAGGGTGCTGTTGGGGGTGCCGTTGGGGGTGCTGTTGGTCACACCTTTCAAGGTTCTGCTGATACTTATCAGGTTAGTTTCTTTATTTTAAATTGCATTCTGCAGAAAGAATTATAAATTGGTGATAATTTGATGACAATAACAACTATATAATATCAAGGTTTTATTTACGCTTTTATGCTAATGTTATTAGTCAAGCACTCATAGTAGCAATTTATTTGTAATGTCACAATTGAAAGGTTCAGAACGAAATTAGCGCAAGTGCATTTTACGATAAATTTCGTCAAATTTCAAATATTCACCAAATCAATCAAACAAGGCATCTAATGACTTATTTTGGTCTAAAAATAAACATCTATTTTTTCCAAAGAACTCGTACGAAAAAGGTGTAATTCTGCCCGTAGTTACGCTTTCGCTTTGCTTGACAACCGTTCACTCTTGCGTGAAAAGCACAAATTTGTATAGGACGATAAAAATACCCGAGTGAATATGCATAAGTACAAATCTTAGAGTGCGCGCACTAAATAAATACCACTAAATAGTGCTATTTTTTGCTAATTCTATTTTTTTTGTTGTTGTTTTTTTTTTGTTTAATAAGTGCTATTTACAAATAAACCTATTAAGATATATGTATTTTTTGGCTAAAAACTTGGCCTTTCGAGCAAAAAGTTTAATATGCTAAGAAAATTCAGTTCTTCTTCTAATCTTATGCAAGTTTTTCAATTTTTATTTCGTTTACACCGCCAAAGCACTACGAACATGCCTATTTCGAACTACACGTTTGACAAAAATACCACTGCAATGCATTCTGGGAAATCAACGAAATTTTCGGCAGCCATCATAGCCTCCCCCCATTTCAAGTTTTTTTTATAAGTCTAACGCTACCTCGGAATTCTGCCGAATTTTCAGGCTTGTTGTGTTCTTTGATCGCCAAAACTTGCAAAAATACCCGCGGCAGTCCAAGAATTTGCCTCTAAAACAGTCTTTAAGTGATGATTTCTTCAACGGTCACCAAGATTCATGAGTACGAAAAAAACACTAATTTTTACTTGAAATCATCTCACCTGCTTGATTTCTTTCAAACAGTAGACTCATCACAACTAGAAAGCTTAATGATGCTGTTCCAGAAGCATTTAGAGGCAAATTAATAGCAAAAAAACAACGACGAAATCACAAATGATGCAAATTCGTCAAAGTTCTGATTAGACTGAAAACCTGTTTCAAACAGGTTAAACCTGTTTACCAGCTTCATGCCTCCCCGGTAGCACAAAAACACAGACAGGAGTCTTGATCGAAGCCAAAAAGAAACTACCCAGGACAAGCTTAAGGTTTGTACGACTCAAAAAATCCCTAAAATCGCCAAAAAATTTTGGATAATTTCTTCGGAAAAAAATAGAAGATGTTTGTTTTTAGACCAAATTGATTTGTTAGATGCCTTTTTTTGATTGATTTGGTGACAATTCAGAAATTCGAAAAAATAATCCTAAAATCAGGGCATCTGGTATAGTGCCATGATGCGATTTTGCACAATCAGATCAAAATCGCATAAAATCGCATAATTTAAGAAAAATGTTTCCGAACGAAACATAAATCCTTGATGAAATATTTTTTTAAATCTGAAATAGGAGGTTATTTCGACTTTTAAGGTAGTTTGGGATCCACACTTCCCGCCGATAGAATTTTTTAAAACTTTTTCTACGTAAGGACTGACACATATGAAAAACAAAAATGGAATAAAAAATATGGGTCACTGCATTAGTTTTGGAATTGTGGGGGGGGGGGGTAAAAGACCCATTTTTGACCCATTTCAACTAAAAGAAGTAACATCAAATTTGTTGAAAATTATATTCTGGCGAACTAATTTGAAAGTATATTACAAATCTGCTATAAGAGTCTGACAAAATGCAAAAAACGAGCGGAAAATAAGATGATTTCAATGTTTTGGACGTGCGGGAATGGGTACTAGTTGCTTTTGAGGCCTGTGTGCAATGATATGATGTTATTTTTTAACAAAAAAGCCATAAAAATGTAGAAAACTTCAAATACAAAAACACGATGCGGATCGATCCACAAGGCTTCCTTGCAGGACAGAGTAGAGAGCGGGCCGAGTATTGCTATATAACATCGTTTTTGATTGGTTTATTTATTTATTTAGTGACTAACCAATCATTGATGCTGACAAATCCACAAATTTTTTTAAGTATTTCTTTTTAATTTAATTTTCTCTACTTTTTTAAATTTTGTATTTTTCTTTTAATTTTTATTGTTTGTATTTTCTTAATTTTAATTTTTTTTACTTTTCAAATTTTGAAATTTTTATTATTTTTATTTTTTCGACATTTTTTAATTTTTTAATATAAACCAGTGAGCAGCACTACTGAAGCAGAAATCGATTGCAAACTTTTTTTTGTTTCTCCAAAACGTTTTGTCTAACTCTGTAAAGTTTGTCAGGGAGTTATTCAATATAATTAAGAATAGGTAACATGTATTATGCACTAACAATCCTCTGCTACGTGCGTCGTTTGTAGGAAGTAGGAAATAAAGTTATGCTTATGATATTAAAAAGAATAAGGGATAATCTAATTGTTTGTTTATTTATTCAGCTATAGCTATAAGTGATTGGCTATTTTGCGAGTTACTAGTTGAGTTGAGTTAGAGTTGAGTTAGAGTTAAGATTGAGTTACAGTTGAGTTACGGTTGAGTTATCCCCAAATCCCTTTCTTAATCCAATGACGGCAAAAATTCAAAAAAAAAAAATAATAATAAAAGCAGTTCGGCATATATATTACACTTTTTGTTCACTGAGCCAAGAGCCCGCGATTTCTCTGACCTCTGTCAGCTCATCTCCCGTGCTTGCAATTTTAACACAGGAGGCCTGCGCAACTATGGGATTGGCTATTTTGCGAGTTACGAGTTGAGTTGAGTTAGAGTTGAGTTAGAGTTAAGATTGAGTAACGGTTGAGTTATCCCAAATCCCTTTCTAAATCCATAAATTCATGCTTTTCCATCACGAAAACATTGAAATGATGACAAAAATTGAAATATTCAGTTTTATAATAGAGTGCAGACACAAAAAGTGTGCACTTTAGCGTTCAAAAACACTAGCGAAACAAAATAAAACATTAAAATTAGCATAACAAGAAATAAATACCGCTGTGTATATTGCACCCTTTTTGTGTCTGCACTCTATTATACAACTGAATGTTTGAATTTTTGCTGTCATTTCAATGTTTTCGTGATGGAAAAGCAATTTATGGATTAAGAAAGGGATTTGGGGATAACTCAACTGTAACTCAATCTTAACTCTAACTCAACTCTAACTCCACTCAACTTGTAACTCGCATGTTATCCTATCTCATATATTACATAATTCACATGATTTGATGAGCATTTTTATTTTTGACAATTAAAACATGGAATTTGCCTTTTGATTATAGAAAACACTAAAAGAAAACAAGGTGTTAAATCAAGAAAACACTAATCTCCTTGTGAAAATACGAAGTCTAAAAAGGGAAATACTATTGCTGAAAGAGGAAAATGAAAGAGTTGTCAACGAACTTAGAGAAAGTCAGCAGGTTTGTGACATAATTAAATTTATCATTTAGAATTTGCTTTAATATTTTAATTTGTTTCTTTGTTGGCTTGTTTGTTTGCATGCTTGTTTGTGTCTGCAATCTCTGACTAAAATGGATCATTTTTACCATGTATGAAATATTTTGTTTGCCATAATCACATAAAAACAGTACCGCACCCTCACCCTGGATAAATACGGATATTTATTCATAATTTTTGACTAGATGGGCCTCTCACATCATGTAGAACACGAACAGGACATGAATATCAAACGCCTTTGCTTAGCCAATAGACATTAATGGTCCCTCATAACAACATTGAACAGAGTTCAGGGGATAGTTTCAACATTGTGACAGCTATGTGATGAAAATGTTTCCTTTGTCATGTCAATGATTGTTGTTTGTTTCTTTTCTTGTTTAATGTTTGTTATTTGTTTATGTTTGTTGTTTGATATTGTTCGATGTTTATATTAAATATTGATTGTTTATTGCAGCAAAATGGATCTTTGCAACGTGATAATGATAAAGTGAGAGAAGTTATGTGGCACTTTCACAAGGTAAATCATTGTTTTTATCATTTATTTATTTCTCATATGGCAAACTGTCACAGAAAATCCATGATAAAAAAACAATCTAGATATTACCAAATAGCTATTTGGTAACTATTAATTGTCATTAAAGGCCCAGTGTAGACCGGGATGCTTTGCGGCCGTTTGTTTATGTTTTGAAAAAAATCTATTGTCAAAGTCGCTTTCTGATTGGTTAAAAATATACGAGAGCCACGGGTTGAAACATGTTGCAAAGCTGTCAGATTCCTGCTGGTGAGTGTTTTGGTCGATCTTTTATAATTATATCAGCGTTCTTGTGAACTAAACAACTAATTATGGAATTAAAAACATTCAACCATTGATGTGAGATGTTATTATGATGCCGTGAATGCTTGTAGCTTATAGCTTATGGAGGATGACAATGAGAATTCCCATGACTCTTTCGTCTAACAGTAGCGACAGTGAACAAAGAACTATTCTGCAAACTCACTATTTGTTTAGTTACCGAAACCCATAGAGCCCTTTCGACTCCTTCACAACACGAAAACGAACGATATAAGTCGAGTCTGACTAACTTTTTTACGGCAAATGTAGTCTTTGTTTCTTCGGTCTACTAGCCATTTAGTTCATTTTGAGTTTGGCATTTACTAGTTTTTAATTTTAATTTAATTTAATTTAATCCATTTACACTGCATAGTAACATAAACAATACAACTACACATATTAAAAATAATAATAATTGAAAAGGACAACGTTGCAAAGAAAAAAAAATACAATGACTTGAAAATGGTGCAGTGGGGAAGGACTAGAAGGGAACATACGAACCATTCAAAGCTAGTCCACCCAATAAATAATACAATGACAAAAAAGAAAAATAATAATATTAATAATGATTAGATAAAAATAATAATAAGTTAAGATTAGCAATCATGTTGCCCATGTAACATATGGGCGGTCAGGGTCAAAGTGAATTGTTTTATAATGTTCAATGCAGTGTTTTTTGAAGGATGATAAGGTGAAATTAGATGTTCTTAGTTGATCAGGCAGATTGTTCCATAAATATGGTAGTCTATTGAAAAAAGTTCCTTTGAATAATTGAGTTTTTACAGAATTAATCTTTAACTTGTTACTAGAGTATGATCTTAATCTTGTATCGGAGCAAAATTCAAAATATTCATCAAATGAGTAATTATAATAACCAGACTTGAGTTTGTAAAATGTTATTAAATCTTTAACTTCTCTTCGATATACCAATGGTAGAAGATTGAGTTTCTGAAGTCGCTCGATGTATGTAAGGTCGGGCAAGAGAAACCGCGTAGCACGCCGTTGGACACTTTCAATCAACTTAATCAAGGTGACAGACTTTGGGCTCCAAATCTCAGAGGCATACTCCAAATGAGAACGCACAAGGGCCAAGTAAAGTGATCTAAATGTTGGCAGAAACTGGTCACTTCTACTGCTGATTGTACGACGAATAAAACCCAGCATCTTATTAGCCTTATTCACCTGGGTATAGACATGCTCATTGAAGCGAGCATCACAAGTAATGAGGACTCCAAGGTCACGCTGAGCTTCTACTCTCTTCAGTGTCTCACCTCTTAGGCTGTAGTTGAAAATTATTGGAGCACGTTTCCTTGTTATAGTACAGAGTGAGCATTTATCGATATTAAAGTCCATTTTCCAGGCATCACTCCATTCGGCCAGGCAATCAATATCTGTTTGAAAAAGCGCACAGTCACTGGCAGACCTTATAGAGCGGTAACACTTGGCGTCATCAGCGAATAATGCCAAAGTGCTATCTTCAGATATGGAACAAGGCATATCATTGATGAATAAAACAAACAAAACGGGACCAAGCAGAGAACCTTGTGGTACTCCAGAAGTAATTTGCAACCACTCTGAACTTCTTCCCTCAATTACCACGCGCTGCATTCTGCTGTCAAGATAGCTTGAAAACCACTGTAGAAGAGGTCCTTTTATTCCATATTGGTCTAGTTTACTGACTAAATGAGGATGTGAAACAGAATCGAATGCTTTAGAGAAGTCGAAAAAAGCTACGTCAGTTTGAACCCCCTGGTCAATTGCTTGGGTTATTCGATGAACAGTGTCCAAAAGTTGGGTTACAGTTGATCGACCCTTAACAAAACCATGCTGCAGTGGATGAATAATATCAGCGATAAAGGCAAAAAAATGGTCAAAAATACAGCGTTCAGCAATCTTGGAGACAAGACTTAATAAAGAAATTGGTCTGTAATTGGTTACGTCCTCTTTGTTGCCTTTTTTGAATACCGGCACAACATTAGCATGTTTCCATTCCTTTGGCACACGGCCAATACGTAGCGATAAGTTAATTAAATGCGTGAGTGAAGGTGCAATTTCAGAGGCACATTCTTTTAAAAGTCTCCCTGGGATTTGATCCGGACCACAAGCTTTAGATGGATTAATGGCTTTCAATACTTTAGTCACCTCGTCAACGGTAATTTGAATTAGGTGTAGCTCATTGTCCGTTGTTGTATGTGTATTTGTTGACATATGCAGATTACTCTTCTTGAACACTGAGCCAAAGAAACGATTGAATAAATTAGCTTTATCAACTGGTGTAGAAGCCTTCTGGTTACCAAAAGAAACCTCTTTAGGAATCCTGGCTTGAAGATTTTGTTTTTGACCTGTAAAAAGACCAAAACTGCTTTGGATTATCTTTGAGATCGGACTGCATATTCATGCTATAGCCCGACAAACTCAGTTGACAAAATATGATGCTAACATCATTAACTGATAATCGTTCTATAAAATGAGAGTACTGAATTATAATGACATTCAAGGAGATGGATGATGAACATGGATCATAATGAAATATTGCAGTCAATTTAATTTCCATCATCACGAAAATGGCTGCGAAGCAGTGGAGGTGCGCAAAGCATCCCGGTCTACACTGGGCCTTTAAAGTGCAAACAATCAATTGCAATTTTATGCAAATTCTATTGTTTTCTTTTGTTTGATGATTAAACTAATTACTATTGATTAATTATGTATTTATTAATTATAATGAGAAATTAATTATTATTAGCTAAATATTAGCACTATTTAGTAATAAGTGTTACACTGACTTATTGTTTGCACCTTTGTAAGCAACCTGAACATAATAACTATTTCTTTTGCCTGGGTATTGTGATTTGACATGAAAGTCATTAGCAATTTTGTTGTTGTTGTTTATAGGAATTAGGAAAAAGGAAAAAGAAATTGGAGAATCTGATGAAAGAAAAGGAAGCCCTGGAAAGAAGGGTTGCATCGAGTGAAGATGCATCAGAAGTAAGATTTATGATTATTGCTTTTAAAAAACTGAGTGTATAAATTCAATTGACTGCTTAAAAGGATACTGAAATGTATTTGTGATCACGAGACAAGATGTTCTTTACAGTGGTGAAGGTAGGGTGGCATGGGAGGGAGAGTTGTTAAGCCATCCCTCACTGAAGCTACAGTCTAGCCTTGTTATATCTAATTTATGATATCTAATTTATTCAAATCCTACACGCTGGCAATTTTTTTTACAAAAAAAAAACATGAACCCCTCCTGTAACCTTAATCTGATGCAAAAGTGATCGGTTAACCTTTGTTTGAGTCCATGAATAAGACTAAAATAAATAAAATAAAAGTTCAAATTCCATCTTCTTCTCTATAATATTTGTTTCCTCTATCAATGTATTTTTAGTTGGAAAATGTTCTTTTGGAAAGTTTAAGTGAACTGCCAGAAAGAATGAAGGAATCCACGAAGGTAAAGATTGCTCATTTATACCATAGTCACCATAAATGTGTCATTATGTACAGTTCAAAAAAGTAACCATGGGCAGACAGAAATATTTCTGGAATGTTTCAAATGGGCTGTGGCCAATAACAGATATCCAGTGTCCAAACAGATATAGTAAATTTTGCAGTTATTATCATAATCATATTAAGTTATAATAAGGACCTTAAGTGCCCATTTATCATAATGATTGCCGAGCATTCAATTCACGATTGTGAATTAATTTATGTTGCCACGAAGAGCACAATGCTTATATATAAGAACTAATGATGATGTACTTTTTTATCTCTTACAATAGGGGATGGAAAGGCTTTCAAAAGAAAATAAGGAGCTACAAGAAAAAAGTGAAAACCAGAGGCAGAGAATAGAACAACTTTCCAATGTGAACAAGGAACTGCAAAAAAGCATTGAACAACAACAACAACAAGAAAACAAAAAATCGCAAGAAAGAAATGACAAACTCAGACGATTTGGTATCTTGTTTGTTACAATGTATATGATATGTAGTATGTAAATATAAGGGATGATCATATGACTTTTGAGGGGTGGGGCTGATATATATATTTGGTATCTTGTTTGTTACAATATATATGATATGTAGTATGTAGATATAAGGGATGATCATATGACTTTTGAGGGGGTGGGGCTGATATATATATTTGGTATCTTGTTTGTTACAATATATATGATATGTAGTATGTAAATATAAGGGATGATCATATGACTTTTGAGGGGGTGGGGATGATATATTTGATATATCTGTGCAAACCAAAAAAAGATTTTCCAGACGGTGTAATTATGCATTTGTTTCAATTTTTCTTTTCGGTCATTTCGTTGGTTCTGGTTGTTTTCTTTTCTTCCGGTGGTTCTTTCTGTTCCGGCGTTCCACGTATGATCATATGCCCATTTTATTTGCAATCACAATGGTTTATAGTGTTTTGTAGCATTTAATGCAAATGATTATATGTACTTGTATTATAAGTGCAATCACAATCGCAAATATTCAAGGAACTCAAAATTAGTAAAGATGAGAGTATGTAAAATATTTTAGATTGTAATATTTATTGTAAAACATAGGTTATTTTTTATAGTGTATGTGCTATTTATATATACGTGTCTTTAAAAGTTAGATTTCAAACACGGGACAGCTGCTCTTAACCTGACTTTTAGCATTCCGTGTTATTTTATCACATGCCCATTTTATTGCATGACAACACTACCAGTGTATTTGGGCTTCCTGTGGCACACTGTAAATATTATTGAAAGAAAAGAAAAAATAGGGAAAAGTATTTTATAGTATTTTGTAGCATTTAATGCAAGTGATGTTGGAAGGATAAAATTATAGATATTGTGAAAATATATCTTTTTTAATATATTTTTCACCAAGTGCAATCACAATTGCAAATATTTGAGTAACTGAAAATTAGTAAAGATGAGAAATTATATATAAGATATTTCAGATTGTAATATTTAATGTTGAACATAAGTTATTTTTTAGAGTTTAGGTGTAATTTATATATACATGTCTTTAAGTTATATTTCTAACGTGTGATTGGCATGATCTATTATAATAATAAGTTAATACTTTCATAATAATTATGATATAGAGTGGTTTTGAAAAACCAGTGAAATACAGTACTTTATGTACTCCTGCGCTAGAGTTTTTATACTTGATAAAATACGTCCTGCAATTTTTTATATGACTTAAATAACGAACACTAAGTCTTACAAAAACAAACATTTCAAATACAATTTTGAAAAAAAAGCGAAAAAAGTTATAAAATTGACTGGTGGTCATTCTGATCATGTACATTTCTGATGTGTGTCGAATATGTGTCCAACATTTGACTCTGGTCCTGGAGGTTCAATTACTTGGACCATTTTGGTCACATGATTGAATAGAGGTTGCTTTGTACCATGCAATTTAGTAATCTCATTAGTATTCGATAAACACATGTATCTTTATATGAAGACTCTCGTGTCTTTATATAAAGATACATCGAATACAAATGAGACTGCTTTATGGGGTATAAAACCTCATGCATGTGACCAAAATTGGACCACGGATTGGACTAGATGCTCATGAATTATTAATGAGTTTTTTAGAACTCCATACTACTCCTTACTGTTGACATTTTCTGTTGTGTTTTCAGTGTATTATACTCACCTTATTGCATATTAGTTATTACACTTTATTTCACAGCGTTATAAAAACCACTCTATCAGAATAAAATTTGATTTTATTCTACTATTCTATAATGCTTGCACTTTAGAGTGTCCAATTTCATATAATTTTTCCATGAAAAAGATTTTTCAAAAAAATATTTAAATCAAATTGTAATATTTTATTAGAAAATTAAGAATATATTTTGAAAAGATATTTTCTTCCTTGAATACTGTCACCTTTAATTTTTTTATTATTATTTTTTTTTATTATTATTTTTTTTATTTTATAGAAAATTAGGGGAAAATGTATACCGGTATACAAAATAACCAAAGCAAAAAAAAAACAAAAACAAAAAAAAAACAAAAACAAAAAAAAAAAAAACAAAACAAACAAAACAAAACAAAAAAAAACAAACAACCAAAAAAAAATGTATAATTGAATCATTCATAATTATCTATATTATTCTGTAGTAATAGAATGGCAAACGATAATAGAAATTTATAGCATAAATTTATAATTGCTCATAGAAAAGAGATAACTTTTAAAAATATGAAATTGTTAGTATTAATTTGCATATTAGAATTAATTATAAGTAAAACTTAAAAAACAAGCTTGTAGATAATAAATTATTGGTTTAGAGCTGTTGTTCTGCCTCATATTTATACCTGTTAATGTAGATTAAAAAACTATTCTTACCAGCTATATTTCTAAAGATTATTTCAAAGTGCACTCACAACCTTTGTAATTTTTTTGAATGTCTTGGAGTTCCATGGTGGTTCTGGAAATTCATTAAAATACCAATTCACCTTAATTTTGGATTCCAAATTCCCAGTAATAGGTGTCCATGTGGCTTGGAGAGGGGGGGGGACTCCCATATATTGGAGGACGGGAATGCTTGTAGTACCTTTTTGGGGGTTAAAATCAGACATCTCGGGTACCTTTTATGGTCTCTTAGAGGTTTTCAGACTCTCAGAATTAAAGTTGGTACATTTTAAGGCGTTCACGGATATTCAAAAACAAGGTCTCGATTTTACGACCATTATATCCAATAGGTGATTTACATTATGGGGTCATACACTACCAATACCAGAATGCTTTGCTGACTTTCATGTGTATCACAATTAGTGCAAATTGTTTTACTAATCTCCAAAGTAGATTAAAAATTTGAATATGAAAGAAAATTTGCAAAGAATGCTGGTCTTGCATTGGTAGTAAAATGACGCCCTAATGAAAGTTGCCTATTGTTGGTATTTGTGTTGGTACCCTGTAGGGGTAAATAATGTATTACAATGCCCTTCTGGATAGAACTAATTGGTACCTTTTAGGGGTCTTTTTCAAATGTTCTTCTGAGCATCCCCACGCTATTCCAATCCCCCCTGATGTATGGTTAGCATTCTACTAAGGGGGTAAACAATGCAATCACATGGTAAAACAATTGTCTAGGAACTTTGGTGGAATTGTAAAAATTAGTCTAGATTTTAAGCAAAAGTTCCTGAACAAGTACTTTGTCATATGATTGCAATGTTTGCCATCTTAGTAGACTGTTAACCACAAGGCCAACATGTTAGAAAACTTGCGTATTACAAGTCAACTAATTTGCATACTTAAGAAATTCTTGGAATTCCAAAGAATTAATAGGCGATTCGCATTATGATAAAGTATACTACCACCACCAGAATTCTTTGATGTAATTCTTTTGTGTTGCAATTAGTGCAATTTTTCTCCAAAGGGAGATTTATTAGGATTAGGATCAAATATGAAAGAGAATTCGCATAGAATTCTGGTAGTGGTAGAAATATGACATCATAATGTAGATCGCCTGGGCTGCCTGTGCATAATGTAGATCCCCTGGGCTGCCTGTGTATGATGTAGATTGCCTGGTCTGCCTGTACATAATGTAGATCCCCTGGGCTGCCTGTGCATAATGTAGATCGCCTGGGCTGCCTGTGCATGATGTAGATCGCATGGGCTGCCTGTTCGTAATGTAGATCGCCTAATATACCACGATTCTTAATACCAAAGAAGCTTAATTGAGATCCAGTTGGCATTTATTTTAGCAATAAACGATTGATTTCCGTGGTTTATCGTTGAAATAAACCACGCGGGATGTTGGGAGAGCACGAAAAAGGCCTAAAAAAATCACGAGCATCCTGCGATCGTTTATTACTGGGCTACCTGTACCACAGGTACCCAGTCTAAAGTTCGGTTTGTTTGTTTTTTTTTTTTCCTGTCGTCTCGCGAAATGGCCAATGTTGCGCAATCGACCACGTGTATTGACCAATCAGATGTATTATAGATATATGAAGCAGCCTAGTGTTAAAATGAGCCGCCATTATGAACTGCTCGGTAAAGCAGAAATGCAGCCATAAAAAAGAAAGTAACAAGACTTATATCGTTAGCTACAACTTCTTTTCGTGAGGAAGGCGTAACAGCTGTAAAAAAACAAAGAGATTGCTAAGTTTTTTCATTGAAAATCACATGTAGGATATTCGTGAAAATCAGTCGGCCGTTCCGATCAAAGACGTACTTAGAGAATTGACCGAATGACATGACAGCGAAAACTATCAACTTTTGGTGTACAAATCAACAAAACAGTTGCTTCATATTCAGCTTGGTTGAAACTTGATGGGTTTTTCAGGATAATGTCATCGAACATTTTGCTGTTTGTGCTTTTTTGAACAAGTTTGGTGTGACGTACCGCCTGCACTCAAGATTGTTTACTTCGGAACTGCCAAGCTACATTTGTGGTTAAAATACCATTCCAGACTGTTTGTTCTCCTCTTGATTATTTTAGATGCACAAAAGATTTGGTTAGAAGGAAGAAATTAATATTTGTGTGATTGTTTATGTATTTATAATTTCAAAAGCCAAGTTTCAAAGACACAATTACAGGACAATAGCGCCGGTCGAACGATCGTGTTTCCCCAGTTGACAGAACGATAAAGCTAAATAATGGAAATATTTCAAGAAGAAGGTTAAAATTACGCACAAAGTTTAATGGAAGATTCTACAATTATTTGTAAGTAAACTATTAAATTTTGTTCTCACTAAGTAGTTGAAATTGTTTGTAAATTCCGTGTTTGTAGAAATCATTTCAAAATAAATTGAGTTGTAATTGAACCTTGTTTTTTTTGTGCCGACCTTCGTACGTTATATTGCCGCCTTTTGTACAAAATAACCTAATATAATGGGGATGGTATAATGTATATAGTAATTTTCCCGAATTTCTGTAATAAATTACGAATTTTTTGGTGCTCGAGAGGGACAAATAGACAAAGTTAAACAAAGCCCACTCATGGAAATGGATGCTTTTGAAAATGATTTTAATTTTGATATTGTAAGAATCTTTAAACGTTTTTTTAAAGTTTGAAGATTGTTGTTCAAATAGTGCAATATTCCATATCTAATACAATATGACACTTCACAAGTAATGTGGAAACAAATGTTGGTTTTTGCATCTTGCTTAAGGGTTATACTATCAAAATTTAAAATGTCAGTAAAGGTGTCCCATATCTTCAGTCTCATCTATACAAGTTTTCAAATGTTTCTATAATGACTGTTTTGGGGTTTACTTGGTCATAATGTTGAAAATACTCATTTTCGAAACCATGAACGAAGTTTTGGTATAAGGACCTTTTCAGAAATTAGAAGTGGGGGTGGGGGGGGGGGATATGGTGAACCTACCAGAGCAGCGGCAGTGAAATTTTTTAACCCTCTCGTTGTGGTTAGGTTAAAATAATGACCCTGTCCTCCATCTTACAGCTTATTTTTTCTTGACCCTCCTATTTTGGTGTCTCAAAAAATTAAGACCCTTACTATGTTTCCACCCCCTCCCCCCTTGCTAATTTCTTACTGAGTCCCTAATTTATATGCTGTATTGTAAAATGTATCATAATTTTTGAGAAAGACATTACACTTGTAACAAAGATGTTTTATCTGGCCTATACCAACTGACTACCCCAGGTAACCACTGACTACACCAGGTAGCCCAGTAATCCTGGATTCCAGGGTCTAGTTGCTTTTATAATATAGACAGACATTTGAACACATTTATTTTCGCAAAAACCGTGGTTTATGGCGAAATAAACCACGGTTTTGGACCAATCAGAGCGCGCGTAAGAATAAATCTATATTATAAATTTTGCATAACCAAAACTAAGTAAAAATCCGTTTACTGTCACTTACCAATATCAGCAGACCACAGGTTTGCAACAGGTCACTCAGTTGAGCTTGACTTAGACGGAGTTGGATCCTACACAAAATTGAAAAGCGATGTGTCATAATTCTGGTTACTTGACTTCATTATTTTAGTATGTTCCCTAATACCAGTAATACCAATGATGTCTTCACTGCAAGACTGGTCAACAATTATCAGAGAGGGGGTGGGGGTGGGGTGTAGGGCTGGTGCAAATGTGGAAAGCTATGAATGATGTTTCTAGTCCCACCCATCTCGGGGGATTTTTAAATAGATTGATGTAGTTTGTGATGTAGAGTTGTTGACACTTGGAACTTGAAGTAGTGAGGTTGTGTCTGATAGTACTAACAAAATAGGGGAGTAGAAGCATATAAAATGGCTTTTGTTGTTCTTTGACATTTTTTTATTTTATGACAAAAACATTTAGCTCAAACGAATTGGAGTTTTATTGTATATATTTCCTTAAAAAGGAATAGCCCGGTTCCCCTTGTACCCTGGGGGGGGGGGGGGGGGGGACTCACGATGCACATCGGAATTTTTCAAAAATACCTTCAGAAGAAACCGGATGTTTTTCAAAAGGCCGTAGATTCACAATTTTTTTATCTCTAAAGGATACCAAAAACATGAGTTTTTCTTCCGGATCCCTGTAGTTCGTCTCGCTCTCTCGTTCACAGTTTGCATGGCTTTGATTCGGTCTTCCTGTGGTAAAAAGTGGTTGCGTGGCAACCTCGTCCCCAGGGCCACTCTGTTCACTCTTTTTTCAAAATGGCGGTCGCTCACACATTGACCCTGGTACCGGCTGGTTTGACACGTGACTGTCGGCCATATTGATTTGATTGGTCACGTGATCAAAATCTCCAAAAATCTTGGAGATTTTGATCACGTGTCAAACCAGCCGGTGCCAGGGTCAATGTGTGAGCGACCGCCATTTTGAAAAAAGAGTGAACAGAGTGGCCCTGGGGACGAGGTTGGTTGCGTGGATGGAAACTAGTAAACACGTTGTCCAAGATGGCTGCCGCACACAGGTGAGCGCTCTATACCATCCGTCAAAAGGAGGTTCATTCGGAAACACGTCGGACGAGAGAAATCCGAGACCCGACGAACGAAATCGGGCTTTCCCGATGTTGTACATAAATATTCATAGCGGCAGTCGACCTTTGTTATGTTTTGTAATCTTTTTACAATAAAATACTGTAAAAACACACACTCGAACACACAGATCATTAGTTTTCATTTAAACTCTTAGATTTTATGTGAAGGAAGAACTGACTCACCTTTCGTTTGCCATGATCGAATCGGCGGCGAAACAATACTGATCATGATTCGCTTTAATAGTACTACTATTCCTTAAATGGTTGGTAGGAATATTGGAGGAATAATATAAATGTAAAAGTGTGGAAAACATACAAATGAAGGAAAAGAGAAAAAATGGTAAAGAAAAAAGGAAGCTAAATATCATAATGTGGGTGGGGGTGGGGGTAGGGTGGGGCGGGTTGTAGGTGGGGTGGGGTGGGGTGGGAGGTGGACAATGAAGCTTAAGTAGATGGGAAGAAAGGAATGCTGGTTAGATGACTGATATTGAGGAATGAAATATAAAGATAGGATAGGGGTATGGGTGGGTGAGATGGTCGAGGAGAGAGGATGACTAGGGATCAGATAATATTTTCCCATAGAAATTGTGTGGGATAGAATCACTAAATCACATAGAAAAATAAATGATCTACTAGTGAAAGAGTTTTATTTAAAATGGAGTGGTTTCAGATATATTATGTGTAAGTATATGCTAAATGTTATTCAGTACGTTTGATGGCTATTATACTTCTCCTACTGGGTTTATGCGAGTTTTAGAACATTTTTCTGTGAATTTGTGTTGATTTGTCCTCCTCCTGCGATCGTGATCCTTTGCGTTAAAACAATAGATTTTGGATTGTTTTGAAGGTGACGTCATAGTGAATTAGGGCAATTGTTAAGGATCAGTGCAAGTGATTTTCTAAATATAATCATCCATTCAATAGATTTCAAAGACAAGAAGCATAAGATCTTATGGGGATCAGATCTAGTACCCTACATTATTGTCAATCACAAAGTATTCGACTGTCAACATGGTCGTGATCGTCAACAAGCAAAAAAGACTAAAAGAAAGTTAAATAAACTACAGAAGTTGGTACGATTACATTATACTAATGTTACATTTCGCACGATAATTAGATATAAACAGATGATGTCACGTGGCTTCTATTTTGCAGGACGACCGAGATCACTTTTATGGCAGTGGCTGCGTTGCAACTCCAAAACTAATTCAGGACTCTACCAAGCTCGATTGTAGAGCTCAAGTACACATGAGAGAACTGATAAGATTTGCATCATTCAAGGTAAAACGTATAAATCAAGAAACATATGAAACCCGTTACTTATCTTTTAATTAATGCACAATAATTTAAAAGTGTTGATGTTGAAGGTGACAAAAGCCACCTAGCATACAACATAAAACAGCTAGCTATTTTTATTTTTGGTTAACAAGAATTCGGAAAGTGTAAAACAGGACCCTTAAAACAAAATGACGCTACCTTCGACACAAATTGTTTCATATGATCTCGTACAAACTTTAGATTGAAATATTCTTTATACATGTTTAGGTCTTTCCACGTATACTTGTTTATTTTATTTATTTAACGATTTGCCAAATGCAGGTAAATTTACAATAGAACATTAAGTTCCCTACAACGTAAATTACCTATCCCTATCTCCTTAACTTGCTTGATAATTGTTCTGTTTCTAATTAACCGTTACATATTTTTTTTGTAGATTTCTAAGAGTACCGAAGCACGCCGTAAAGACAGATCCCTAAAGATACGCGCAGCGTTGGAGAAAGGAACAATTGACTTTGAAAGATGGATATGCATTGACTTACCGGAATTGTCCGACCACACTCTTCACCCTGTTGGAGCCGTGATTATACTTTTCCGTCTTCGTCATTTTCATATTGAAAAGTTTATGCATGCATATGTGGATGCTTTGGTAACAAAAGTTGGGTAGTTGATCTGACATACAAAAACGTAAAAGGGAACTCACATCCGTTTCTTTGTAATTTAGATGGCAGGAATCAACTTACGCATCGACGACAGACTCGTTGCAAAGATACATGAGCTTGTTTCTGAAGGGGCAAGATCTGTGCGAGAAGTCAGGCGGCACCTAAACATATTTGTCAAAAAAGAAATCTTTAGAGGAAAGCATCTACCAGATAAGACAAATCGTCGCTTCTACCCGACGAAGAGAACGGTAAGCAACCACATATATAAAGCTATCGTCAAGGAAAGATTCTCAAAGTTTGATCAAGAGGATCTAGCAAAGAAGGTAGAACTTTGGAAGCTAGATTTCCCTGATGATAACTTTATGTTTCGGCCTTATGCAGACTTTGCTGACTGCGAAGATGACAAGAGCGATGCTGATAATGATGAAGTCATTACACCAGCAATGAATGGTCTTCTCTTTGTACACCAGACAAAGTACCAACAACGCCTCTTGAGTCGGTATGGCAACGAGATCAGTCTATTGGACGCAACATACAAGACGACTAAGTACAGCTTGCCGCTATTCTTTGTAGTGGTAAAGACAAATGTAGACTACCAAGTTGTAGGATCATTTGTAATTCAAAGTGAGACTGCAGACGCTATCCATGAAGCCTTAGCTGTATTAAAGACCTGGAATAACGACTGGCAACCATTAAACTTCAAAGGTACCCGCATTTATCGATGTTTCAATATACTTCGGTTATGTATTATCTAACAGCACTGTACAATAAGACAATAGGCGCATTTGTACAGAATTGATCGTGATTCCGCGGGTACTACCATCCCCACTTGGGTGTAGTGTACCGTTGGCATTGTAAATTTGTTACCCTGTTTATAGCCAAAAAAATGAAATCCCCTTCCCCGGGATCCCTCCCCAGGGGGTATCAATACCAAACCTGAAAAAGGTTTCCTTTTTTACATATTTTTTATTTTCTTTAATTGTTTGTAGCTTCTTGTGCTCTCTAAATCCCTTGTCTAGACACCATGGTGTACATATGCGACTTCCATCGAGAGCAAGCATGGGAGAGATGGCTAGGGAAGGGCGCAAATGGCTTGCTAGACTGCAAAGGGTTGATACTTGCAAAATTAAGAGCAATTGCTCGCAGTAGTACATCATCAGAGTTTGAACAAGCTGTCAAAGAATTGAAAAGCAGTTCTCATTGGATGTCAAGCCCTCCTTTGCGTAACTGGATGGAAAGAACATGGCCGCCTAAGTATAAGGTTAGTTTTAATTATAACTGTTAAACTCGATATTATTTTCGTACTGCACATCTAGTATATTTGTCAAAATATTCTCGAAACCCCTATTACCTGCGTAAGTGTAGAACGAGTATTTCACAAACTTCCTGATACACCAATAAATTAAATAGAGCGTGGCTTGAAATTATTTTAGGTAGATCTTAACTGGTTGTATGTACTGCCGAGTTGTATGTAGTGGTTTGTGGTAGTCTTATTAGAGACATATTGCGAATAAAGTATTTTTTAACCATTTACTACATTTTTTTGCAGATGTGGGTGTGGGCGTTTCGCAATAAAGGATCCCTGGCCTGCAGCGTAAACACAAACAACGGAGTAGAAAGGCAGAATAAGGCTTTTAAGCGGGAATATCTGAATGGATATAAACACTCTACTCTGTCTGGGATGGTATCAGTACTAATAGACGACTTCCTTTCCGAGAAGTATTTCAGGTATGCAGTACTTCCATATTTCATATTTTGTATAGAGCCTGGTTGTTATAGCCGGCACACAAAGCTATTCAATGCTTGCATTCACTTCTAAAAAAAGTTAACAATGACAATGTTACAAATCAATCAAATTGAAAAAAAATCTTATTGTTCGTTTTCTTATCATTGTTAGGTACGTCGAGTTAAACACAAAGCTTGGTGGAGACTATAGACGATACAGTAGTGATATCCCCGAGTTTTTGAAAGAACGCCCGCGATACGTCATAAAGCACTGCTTAGACAAAATGACCCTTGCCGAGGATATCCCAGAATGTTGCGTCACCACGACAAACATCGAAGAGGGTCAATTCAAGGTGGGAAAGAGCAGTCGTAAGTACAGTGTCTGCTTTGGAGACGAGTCAGCTGATACCACACCTAGCTGCAGCTGTGCTGACTGGCAAAAGGAATACTTACCATGCAAGCATTTCTTTGCTGTTATGCGTCACGTTCCGTCCTTCTCCTTTCAGCGACTGCCTCTCTCTTACAGAGATTCGCCATTCTTGAAAATTGATAAAGAGGCCGTATCTATTTTGCTGCAAAATCAAAAAGTAACAGATTCAATTCCACTTCCAGACAACTCAGCCGAAACCATTGCAGGTAGAGATGTAATTTGTAATGACAACACACAGGCGGGGATCCCGAAGCCTATCCACAGACCGCGTACCATCGCCGCGAAGTGTCGCGAGGTTTTAAACCAATTAAAAAACCTGACCTACATCGCAGAAAGCTGGGAGAAGGTCAAAGAACTAGAGGAGTTATTGCTAGGGTTGCAAGAATGTTTTGAAACTGTGGCAGAAGCAATGCCTAAAGAAAATGGCTTCATTCTTGAGTCAAAACCAAAGACCACACAAAAATGTCCCAGGGCAAGAGCTATCGTCAGCTTCCACTACCACTAAAGCGGAACCCGTAGACAGGACGGCACGGTGAAAAAGCAAACACAATGAAAAAGAAGCTCCACCAAAGAAAAAACGCACAACTAACTGTGTGGTTGAAGAAGATGTCGAGAATGTCATTGACATTGATGTTGATGATGGTTGCAACTGTGATGGTGCTGAAGATGATATTGGACAAGTACAATTTAATGGAAATATCGAAGGTGAAGAGGCTGTTGGTCTTATCGATGATTCCTTGCATGAAGAGATAAAGTACGAATATGATGATGGTATTGTTGAGATCGATGACGATGAAATGTCCGAAAAGAATGCTCAAGAAGATGATGATGGCAAAGACCACAGTGATAAATGTGTAAATGTGACGATGCGTAATGATGGCAACATAGACAAAGACAAAAATGACAGTAGTGATGATTTGATATACATTAGTAAACGACGCAACACTTCTGTGATCAGCAAAAGGCCTCATCTAGTTCTATCTGCAAAGGAAAGGGATGAAATACTCAACAACAGAATGTTAACTGACGAATCGATTAACATAGCACAAAACATGTTACACAAACAGTTTCCATCGACTTTCGTTGCAAGGTCTTGAGAACACCACATTCGGTCCACTGGGTGGGTTTTCACATTTTGATAGCAAATTTGTTCAAATTTTGCACACTGGACACGTCCATTGGGTCTGTTGTTCAAATGTCAACAGTTCACCTGGATGCATAGACTACTATGACAGCATGCTTGGACAAATAACAGTCCAAACCAAGCGACAAATGGCCCAGTTCCTTCAATGTCAGAATCCACAATTCCATATCAAAGCAAGATCTGTTCAGCAGCAAACAAATGGGACAAACTGTGGCTTGTTTGCAATTGCATATGCAACAACGTTGGCCTTTGGAGAAGACCCCACTGATTTAATCTATAACGAGAGGGCAATGAGGACACATCTTGTATATTGCATCCACAATAGAAAGCTGACACCCTTTCCATCTGGGCAGTCGCAGGTAAGGAGATGCAGAGAGAAGAGAGTTCGTGGTAATGTTCTCTGCCGATGCCGAATGCCTTGGAATCGTTCTATAACTGATAAAAGAATGGCCGAATGTGAAAGCTGCCTGGAATGGTACCACGAAGACTGTGAGAACATTCCGCGTGATGTTTTTTCAGAAGGGCGGGAATGGGTGTGTAAGAAATGTAGCACTTGTGTGTAATCTCGAGTTTTGCGTTTCTTTGTTATGTGTAGCCATGACATGGGAAGGGGGCTTGACATTTTCTAAGCCTGAAAAGAGGCTTTTGATGGCACTTTTGAACTATCAAGGTGTGACTTGATATTTATATTTAGAATTTCAGGGGGGGGATCATTGAAAAACATATATTCATTACACAGCGATACTGAAAGGAAAAAAAGACACAAACAAACGACGGTATCATTATAGTGCACTTAATATTGTAACAATGTAACAATGCATTTCTCGCTCAAATTTCAACTTCCGTTTCCAGGTAGTCTCAACTTCCGTTTGGGTTTCGAGGTGAACATCCGTTTGAAGGATGGTACAATCGACCATCCATCAAAAGGATACTAGTACAGTAAATGTATTGATTATCCGTTAAGTAAATAAAAAATATTAAATCCTCGAATCGATAGATAATGACTATCCCGGAAATGTTTCTATAAAGTAGAATTAAAACCAACAAGAAAGAGCAAACAATAGTGTTTCGCCGATTCATGGCAAACGAAAGGTGAGTCAGTTCTTCCTTCAAATAAAATTTAAGAGTTTGAATGAAAACTAATGATCTGTGTGTTCGAGTGTGTGTTTTTACAGTATTTTATTGTAAAAAGATTACAAAACATAACAAAGGTCGACTGCCGCTATTCCGCTATGAACTGATTTATGTACAACATCGGGAAAGCCCGATTTCGTTCGTCGGGTCTCGGATTTCTCTCGTCCGTCCGACGTGTTTGCGAATGAACCTCCTTTTGACGGATGGTCGACGGATGGTGGAAGACGACGTTCGTGGTTGTGTGCACTATAAAAGTGCTACAATCAAAACGGATATTTTTGGTTTTAATTACCTCGAGTTAGACCTGTAAGTACTCTCGTATGCATTCATTTGGGAATAATGAATTGTTTTATTGCTTTTTTGCGTGGAAATGTTCTCTTTATCTATGAAATTGACCGTATTGTGACACACGCTACTATACGACAATCAGACCGAATATTAAAACTCTGTCTTTTTATTAAAACTGATCGATTTTTTATGTGATCACGGTAGTATTTTTGTAGCTTAAAAGATTACGTTTCCCGCCTTGATTAAGTGATAAATATTGTTTGGAAAACACTCAAATAGAGCTCTCGAAGTACAAAAGCAAACATATATTTCCAGTGAAACCTGTCAACATGTTTCCTTCAACTACTACGTTATGAATTAACCTATTTTCTTGATTTACGTCGATAACTAAAGGTTCTAGCTATCGAGGACTTTTTAGCAAGTTTTTAAAAGTCCAGGAATAATTGAAAGGGAGAGCAAAGGATTCAAAAATATTTATTGTTGTAATTCTGTTCGATCCAAAATAGCGGACGATTCGTGCTGTGGATTATTTCCATGAAAACCTCCAAGAAGTTTAATAAAAAAGTCTAATAAAATAGAAATGTTGTTAAAAACTGTTTTGAATGTCATTTCTTTCTTTTGGCTCGTATAGTAAAGAATTAGAAGTCGAATATTATTGACTTTTTGTAGTCATTCAATGGAATTCTAATTTTTGCATATTTTAAAAAATTCCCAGAAATTTGTTAGAGGCAGTTGTCAGTATTTACAGTGACGTCACTCAAAACGTGAACACTTTCTGCTTTTTTTAAACAATTGCATCCTTTGAGTGAATCGATTTGAAAACTTTTGCATTTTAATAACTCAGGGATTTGATTTCAGACCTACATTTTTAGAGTATTTGAAGCAATAGAAAGTTCAGAAAATACAAAGCTAAAAAAAGACAAGTGTTCATGGTTCGAGTGTCCTCAGTGTAAGGCGACTGGACCCCTTGACGCCTACCCTCTACCTTATGTGTCTGAAACACTTGTGCTAAACTGCATTATTATAATGAATGTAATTTTTTATACTCATGAGGTACATAAGGATTGGAAGTTTTGTTTGATAAAACTTTTAGCAAGATCGAACTTTGTAACATGTGATTGTGACATCATAATGGTTTTTACTCAGAGTAGAATTTTAGCAGTTGACGGCATTCAACAGCAACATGGTTCATACTACATGTGAATATGTTGCATGCCTCCATTTGTGGAGATTTTTAAAAAGATCTATCGAGCAGATTTTGAGATATTTGAAATTACTGTATCTAAATTATTACTCAAAAACAACACAATAGATTTGAGAATGTCAAAATTACTGTTTCAGAAGTACAACATATCATTGCCCATTCAAGGTTCCTCTGTCGCTAGTGCTAAAAGGAACATTTTAAGGCAACAGGTTTATGCGGTTTCATGAAAACCAGAAATAAGAAATAAGCGGTGAATAGAGACAACAAATGCTTTCCCTGTTTCATGTATTTGTAGGTTTTTATACTTATTATATGTCTTGCTTTTACAAGCTGTGTAATTATAATTTTGATATGATGGTTGGCATAGGTAGCAATTCATGAATCAGTCTGGATAATATAATGTGAACTGAGTTTGTTTAAAACGTGTTGTTTCTCTCATGTCTCATGCCACAGGTTTTTTTTCCTGGGCTTTTTGGTTTTCCTCCCTCTGCAAAAATCAATACTGTAAGTAGCGTTGTGAGAGTTGAAAAATAAAGGTAGAGGTACATGTAGTGAGTGTGGGCCGGAGTATGCCGACAAAGAACCATGATTATATATGGTTATGGTTATATTATACGTGGATATGCTGCAGGAAAAGATCATGTAATATATTATTATATTTTTATGAATTTTCTTTGTGACTGTATGATAACTTCGTTCTATGTGTAAAATTACTTGAAGTTCATTCTTCTTCTGGCATTTTACCAAAACAATTTCTACAACTTGAAAACCTATTAATAGTTCTCAATCTTTTGCTGTCAGTGCTTCTGAACTTTGAAACTCTCTACCATTTTTCCTAAAAAACAATACAGAACTTACAAGTCTCTTTTAAATCATCTTTAAAAACAATTCTTTTTTAGCAAGTCTATGATTTGTTATTTAATCCATGTTAATATTTTTATTTTATTTTTTTATTATATATATAGATATATATTTTCTATACTTTAAGAAGCGCATTGAACAGGATTGTATATGTGTTATAAAAGAATATTATAATTTTTAATATTTTGATGGGACATTTTGCTAACTTGATGATTTTGTATTTTGTTTTTTAGTAAATCTTCATTATGGGTGACTCTAGTGAACACAGCAGCAAGGTAAAGAAAGAAGATGGGAATCACACTATGACTACTGTGAGCCAAGAAGTAAAGAATGAAAGTGAGGCAAGGGAGGCATCAGAAAATGCAAGACCTAGAAGCTTTACATCGGAGCTGAAAACAGAAGAAATATCAAGTGAGCTGGATGACAGTGGCACCTCACAACAGCACAGTCTCTGCAGCCTTGGTGTTAATGATGGTAGTGATGATAGAGATACTGTCAAAGAAACTCCTGAGGACACTATTGTGGCTGAAGCTAAGCTTCATGTGCAATATGATATAGATGGCAAAGCTGTGGATGCTAAAGCGGAAAGTGTCGATGGAGCTTGTGATGGTAATATGTCTAATGGCTATGAGACAGACAATGATTGTGATGAGGTAAATGTCTATGTTTGATAATAATTAGTTTAATAGTTATATAGCCCTATTTACAAATAGAGATCAATGTCCAAACTCCCTTCAGCATCTGTAAACAAGCACTGGTCTACCAGGGAGTGGGCGATATATATATACTCTGACTATATTTACCTCCAGCAAATGCCAGTACCCATTTATATACCTGGGTGGAGAGAGGCACGGAGAGAGCAAAGTCCTTGCCTAAGGACACAACATGGTCGCCTGGTCTGGGACTCGAACCCGGGCCAAAGGACCTGAAGTCAGATGCCTTAACCACTTAAGGCCACCACTCCCACTTCTCTCTCTAAAATGCTAAATTACACCTCATAGAACAGATGCAGAAGTTGATGTTACATGTACTATGCATTTGACAGGACAACATGAATTATATCAAATTGTTTTTATATTGTAATTTTATTCCAACAATGATATCATCTTATGCAAACCCATGTCAAGTTTTTTTTAGTGGCAATCCATTAGGATCCTACTGGTTTCCCTGTTTATGATGTCATAAACCTCAAATTGGAAGACCTGGTTTAATATGCCAAAGGATATGATTGATGGCATGGAGTTGATGGTTTAACACGTACATGTGTCAACGCCATTTTTAGGTTGACATATAATAATTTATACTAATGTATTTGTGCATAAGTTTGCTTATAAATAATTGATTGATATCCAATGTTCCTGAAGCTTCAAGAAAAAAGACGTTTGAAATTTATAAAACACCAATTTAAATGAATGGGGATCACATTTGTCAAGACACGTTTTAGTCCATTCAGTAATCTGTAAATAAAAACCCAACTTCATTTCTCTTGGCTTCAGTGACATCTAATCCCTAACGTCCCTCAGAGTCATGTTATCACTTATGAATATGTAGTAGTAAGACTTATACTTTTATTTTATTCACACACATTCTTGTATATTTTCCACAATCATTATTAGAAGGGGAAGGTACAAATATATAATCTAAATCATAAAATATTTAATTATTAATAAAAAGATAATTTATGAAATGGTGGTGGATGTTTTGAGTGCCGAGTTTGGGCAAGTCCCAAATTTAATTGTCTTTTTGTAATTCTAGGATTATAACAAGATTGATGCACTGAAGAAAGAGAATGATGTCCTTCGCAATCAGGTGCAAATTCTCATAGAAGGTCGTGAAAAAGAAAAATCAATGTTTGCAAAACTGAACAGAAATAATAAGGTAATTAGAAAATTAATTAGGTAATGAGTATTAACTAAAGATAAATTCTGATTCTGATTTGTAAACAGGCTCTCAAATGTTTTCCAGACCAATATGTTGTAGTAGTCTTAGTCCAAAGGCAGATTCAGGGAAGGGTTCGAGTGAGTGCTCATCCCCTCCTGAAAGGATTACAAGCCCTTGTTTTTTTCCAATTTTTTTTCCCTAAAATATCCTCAATATTTTATGTTTAATACATGTACTAGGTATTTCACCCCCTCCTTAAGATGGTGTACCCCTTCCTGAAACAATCCTGGATCTGCCCCTGTGGGCTCGGAAGACCTTAAGTGCAGTTTTTCATTGTCTGCAAAGAGAGACGTGGTGGCCTAGCGGTTAGGGCATTGGACTGGGTTCGATTCCCAGACCGGGCGATCACGTTGTGTCCTTAGGCAAGATACTTTACTCTCTCAGTGCCTCGTCTTCTCGGATAAGGACGTAAAGCCGGAGGTCCCATCTGCCTTCACTCTGACTATGTTATAAGGTGGATGTAAAAGAACCGCTGAGGACGTAAACAAATCTCTGGCAGTGACCACCCTCAGTGTCTGTCTCTAGCGCATTTGATCATATTCACATGTAATTTGCGCTTTACAAGTATTAAATAGTATTAAATATTATCAACACTCAAATGCTTATTGCCATGATTTTGTATTTTTGGTTCCAGTCTTTCAAAACTCCAAACTTCACGGAACTACCATACTTCTTATAAACTTCATCTAAACCCTTTTTCATAAAGGCATTTGCGTACAAACTTGATCAAGATGAAATATAATTGGTACATTAGTTTTCATGTGTGGTAAACAGTTTTGATTGACATGAGTAATGGCCCTAAGCACAGAAAACAAAAACTGCAATAAAACAAAAATTCTTGAGAGTCCGTACTACTTAACAACCATTTCCCTTTAAGTGCAGCCCTTGAAGCTGAAAGTCTTGTCTGGGAACCGGCATTTTGGTGGATGTCAATGAAAAAGCAGACAAACTGTGATGCAGACTGCCACGTTTGTCTCACAGTGAACACTTTGTCAAAATGCCAGGTTTAGACAAGACTTTTAGCTTTGAGGGTCACACTTCAATGAGATTGTAAAAGCATTTTATCAATAATCATCAATCAATTCCTGGGGCAGTAACTTCTTGTTGAAACATATTTTGTCATTGGCTGAGTGGCCTCTGACGTGGATATATGGATATTGATGAAATATTGGTCACAAAATTGCCAAGTATTGTTGCTGATTAAGCCTTTACAAGAATGCAATGTTATTTAGCTTTTAAATTCAAGCTAATAATAAATTATTTGTGCGTCATGTTCTCCACACTGTATTAACCCTTAAAATTAGTTCTTGAGACAGTAATATATTTTTTAATTTATTGGAAATGTAATATAATTTAAGTGTTTTGATATCTTAGGATTTACAAAAGGAAAAAGAGACTTTGGATAAACAAAACGCTGATCTTCATGAAAAAGTGAGAGACCTAGAAAAAGAATTGGAAGTTTTAGATCAGGAAAATGAAAGCCTTGATGAAAGTCAGAAGGTTTGTAACTCCATAATTTCAATCCTTTGTGTGTGTGCTTGTTTGTGTGTCTGTTTGCTTGCAGGCATGTTTAATAATCCAGGCATTTGAAAAAGTGCTGGAAAAAATCGAAAAAATTGTGATTTGTTTTAAAAAAAGTATGATTTTTTTCTTGTGAAAATGAGCAAAGGGGATGAATCTATGTTTTTTTGCATCGGACTCATCAATACCGCCATTTTGAGTTTTTCGTATATAGATCATTCAATATACTACATTTTGAGTTTTATAAAAGTATGACTTGGGAAAACAGCCGCTATGTGGGCTTATTTGAAAATAGAACAAGTTTGAAATAAATAAAGTTGAGCACATGCAATCTTTAAATTGCACTTATGTTTGATGGTAGGTGACCTTTTTTTTATTACAACAATATTTATTTATAATAAAAAATAATAATGTACTTTTTTATAGCCTCTAGGTTATTTAGCATTTCTATGCTAATTGAGGAGACTTTCTCTCACACTCACTACCCCTATATTCACTATTTTGCACACATCTTTCCACACATTTATTTATACAACAATATTGTCATTACATTATTCTACTGTATAATAAATATAAACTAGACGCCATGTAGGCGTTTACTCGGGCTACCTTATAGATTCTTCTGAAACAGTTTTATGATAGATGTCATATAAGCATTAATTTAGAATTGTGCGTGTCGTGATGGTTCAGAAAGTTAGACATTTACATTCAAACATTTACACTAAATGTATTGGGTAATTCAGCTTTCAATAGCAAAAGTTCTTGATTGTGTAATCTTGCTAGTTTAGAACATAACTCATTTCATAAATTTTGACTACTGACTGAAGGAGCACAGGCAGCCCGCCATCCCGGGATATGGGCTCCCTGTGGCAAAAAATGTAGTTCATGCGATTAGATTTCCTTTAGGTCGTTTAGGACTTCAATTTTCTTTTTTTTCATCAATTTCATAATGCTATTGTGTCAAAATAACCTTAAAATCTTCTAATTGTTGACTATATGTTTTATTTTCTTGTGCGATGCCGTTTTGAATCGATTTACTCGCTAATGAAGATACGCCATTGTCTATGAAGCCGGTAAATTTTTCCAAATTGATAAGACAGCGGTAGAAACAGAAGTTAAACAAACAAAATATCACTAACAAAACTACTTAGTACATGATAACAAATCATTGCTATACAAAACAGACTCACTTCGTTTTCGGCTTGAGCCGGGTTCCAAACTTTGGCGTTGTTGCTGTTGTTTGCTTTGAGTTCATTTGAAGTCTTTGAGTCTTATTTGAGTTTCATATGTGTTTTGGAGTTCGCAGAACAACTCGATTCGAAATGGAAACTTCTTTTTTTGTCAATTCCTTATTCCATGTGATTTAGCTCTGTGACATTGGGCTTCCTGTGGTCTCCAAAGTGACATGCGCAGTACATGGCAAATTTCCAAAACTATGCATGACACATACATGTAGACTAAAAGGTAAACTATGACTCAGGGTCCCCTATGGGGGTACCCCAAGTAAAAAATACAAAGACATAGTAAACAGGACAATTACTTGCAAGACAACAATGAACAACAAAAACAAAAGGTCAAAAATAAAACAAAGAAACAGAATACACTCCATTGTTTTGCCCTTTTCAATTGTTTTTGCGGATTCTAAATTATCAGCTTATTCCATTTATTTTGATGATATAAATTTTTTTCCCAAGATTTTGCTATTCGACGTTCTATATAATTCATACATAAATAATTCATTTTTAAAAAAGTTTAGAGATACCGGAATTGCGTTTCTTTTAGCTTTGTATAGTGTGTACTTATAAATCAAAATTACAAAATTAACCAATATATCATCAATGCCTAAAAAAATTCTAAATTTATTCAATTCTGGCAAGTCTATCCCGAACTGTTCGGTCCACTCTTGAATTTCAAAATAATACCTTTGTGTCTTGACACATTCAATAAGCAGATGATCAATTGTTTGAGGATACAAATGACATAGAGAACAAGAGGAAGATTCCACTAGTTTAAAACAATGTAAATTGTAATTCAAATATAATATATAATATATATCTCATTAGACAGTTGGATGTGGAATACTGCTGGATATTTTTACGAGTCACGCTGTATTTTGACGAGCCTTCAGGCGAGTCAAAATGCAAGTTGACGAGTAAAATATCCAGCCATATTCCACATCCAGCTGTCTAATAAGTTATTTATTATCCAACTATCTCGTAAAAATGAAAAAAGGGTAGAAAAAAATCGAAAAAATAGTAATTTTTAATTCCTTAAAAAAATTAGTTGGACATTGTGTGACTTACGTATTGCATTCTGATTGGCTCATTTTTCATACAGGTCAAACCGGTTTTAGCAGCTAACACAAACACGCCGTTTTAGCCGATTATCAATGTAATTTTTTTCGACTGTCTTTGCACAAATTTTGGCTGTATTTTGAGAAAAAAGAGGGAGAACGTCAACAAGACAAATGAAAAAATGGCTGTCGTTCGGAAACTTTGTTTAAGTCAAATGAAAATGCAGTAACAAAGGAAATATTGTGTCAAGAACTTGCAGCGATTGTAGTGCTTTCGTTTCCATTCGTGGATTGTAGTTGCTTGCTTCAATTAGCTTTACACTTCTACTATAAAGGATATTTTTGCAGCTCTTCCACTGAAGGATTACATTTTGTTGTATTAAGGTAAAATTTCATTTTTTACGAGCTTACTTATACGAGCTAGTCAGCCAGCTTATGTCAATAAACTTGTGAGCCTTACAAAGCATTTTCTGTTCTCTGTGTTTACATGTTCACTTTGTTTTCAATTTTAATTTCGACATTTTCGTTATCTTATTAACAGAAGAATCGAAAGCGTTTCTGTAGAAAACGTTCCAAACTAATTCAGTTTGCCTTGCAGACAACTTTGCAGACAACTTTGCAGACATTTTAGCTGTAGATGCTGTAGATGAAAACCTGTCAAACTGGTATAGACAGCAAAAAATATCGCTGTATATTTTTACTCGATCCAGTCTTACTCACGCGTTATTTTTTACAAGTTGGATAATAATATTTAATATCCTATATTGGAACATTCGAAGCTATGAGTCAATTATGGTTGTATATGTAAACGTTTTCCCATTCTATTTGCGTTTCTCCATCTAATCTCTTATTTATGTTAATTTGGGCTGTTGGAGGTACAAATTTTTCCTGAATTAATTCCTCATAAATATTCTTACTACTAATTTTTCTTATATAGATCTACAACCTTGTGTCTCAATAACGTTAAATTATCATTTTGCCTTTTAACTTTAGCAATATTTTATTTATATGCAGTTTTGAGAATTCTTTATAAAAAATAGATTCATTTTGAATTTTGATATGTCTGTTGTTCCAAATTGGTTAATTTAAGATTAAAGTACAATCTTCTATCTCTGGTTCTGTTTTTGTATAATCTGCCCATTGTTTTAATATTTGCTTGTAAAAAGGAGTTAGTGTTTTCAGTATTCTTTTAAAATCAAAATTATTCCCTAGCTGATCGAATCCCCCTATAGTTTTTAAGTATATTCCAGGAATTACAGTAAAGCATTTATTATCTCTGGAGTGTTGAATTAGATTTGAAACTGAACTAATTTGTCTTGCTTTCAAGTGTGTATAAAAGTCTGGGAGCCTTAAACCCCCTGCTAGATAGTCGCCAATCAGCGTTGTGTATTTTATTTTAGGTTTCTTACCATTCCAAATAAAGTCTTTTATGGAACTCTCAACAATTTTAATAAATTCTAAACTAACGTAAAACAGTTTAGGGAGAGCTAACGATCTTAAAACTTGAACACAGCTCTTAAAATTATGTAGTACCTTCTCTAAATTATTTGTGTAGTGAATGTGCTTATTGTGAGAAAAATAGATAGTATACCAAGAATCTTAGTACCATTTGTGATCAATCAAAGTGCTTAATAAACCAACTTTATATGGAAGTGGTGAAAAGCTAATGCAGTTGGTAAACAGACCCACAAAAGTGTTTTTTCTGTAGATGGATGTTATAGTATGGTCATTTGAGTTATCTATGCGAATGTCAAGAAATGGTAAAACATTGTGATCTTGTTTCTCCATGGTAAATCTAATATTATCATACTTGGAGTTGATATAATTGAAACAATTTAAGATATTCTTACAAGAGTGGACGCAGGGGGGGGGGGGGGGGTCACAGGGAGTCAGTACCCCCTATGTTTATCATTGAATATGTAGTGAATTTGCAATCTGGTATATTTCAACAAACAAGAGAAGCATGTTTTCCAACTGCATCCTTTACAATTAGTGCAAGCAAGTAACTGCTAAAATATAAGGCAACTTTCTACAACGAATTGGGCCTCCTGTGGTCAAAAACATGCAGGATATGCATGTCAACTATATATTTTTTTTCTCTGACTCCCTTGGAAAAATCCTGGATCCACCTTTGTTATAAACGTTTACAAGTATACAATGTCATGTCATAACACATTAGCTTTTAGAATAGATTCAAGCGCTTAATTATTATGTGTGCCATGTTTCAACATATTCTAACACGGGCCAAACACATTATGGAGTGGACAATCACACTTTGGAGAATCCGGAATTACCGATAAGCGTAATCTTTACCCTCGTATCAACCAATCAGCGTCAAGTATTTTAACGTGTTATCAACAAGGGTAAATTTTACTCGTTGACAACCAATCACATTTGGAAAGACCAGTAAATTTTACTCGATTCGGTAAATGTTACCGCTATATATGACCATATGTTCACGAGTTTGCTACGAATTCGTTCACAAGGTAGAATAATTCGAAACCATACAATTTAAAGATACATTTTCTGTCGAAATTCGTAAACATCGTTTAATTTTAATTGTAAAATCGAGAGAGTAAAAATGTCACGAAAGTCGCGTCCCGCCAAACCAATGGACGTTTTAAAGATATCAAATTTAGCTATTACATTCATGTTTGTCCGTTTGGAAATGATGATACTAAAAGTAGTCTATAGATGTAAATAGTATATTACGTCGAATAATTTGATTGCACGAGAATTTTTGATTTTGAGTTTTTGTACGAACCTCGAAAACTTGTCACGATTTTGAATAGTTTATTCAAACTCACGTTCACATCCCGAATGAACCGCATTATGAATTTGCACGTCCGAAAAAAGCAGACTTTGAAATGAGTTTATAGAATTTAATGTTTTTGCATTAATTAACGTTTTAGAAACAAACTGAAAGACCCGTGTTTTTAGGTGATTTCAATACGATACTGGCGATTGTCAAAACACGAGTTGTCAACATTGAAGTAAATTTTACTCATTTAGAACCAATTACATTTGGAAACATCGGTAACTTTTACCCGATTTACCGCTAAATGCGAACATAATATATTGACGGATTTGCAACGAACGAATTCATTTTACTCTATGAAACTCTGTACAAAACATAACTTTGATCATCGAAATAAATGATTCAGTATACAACTTCACAAAAAAACTTTCATCGCCTGCCATGAAAATTACTTATTGTGGAATAGATAAGACCAGTGATTTTTTCCCGAATTCCATTCAACGTTGCGTATTGCATTATTGCATTAAAAAATTTTAGATTGCTCAATTGTCAAACACGAGTTGACAACCAGAAGTAGATTTTACTCGTTTAGAACCAATCACATTTGGAAACACCGGTAACTTTTACTCAATTTACCGTTAAATCTGACCATATATTGACGAATTTGCTAAGGACGAATTCACTTACTCAATCGAAATCCGTGGCAAGTAAATTTTACTCGTTTAGAGCCAACATTACCGCTCATAAACTTATATCGCCATTTCGAAATTCGTACATGAAAAAAAAAACAATTTGATTTTAATATTCTGCATTTGATTATAAATAATTATAAAAATGTATAATCATGTTTTCGGCGGCTGAATTTCTTTGTTGGAATAAATTGCTCTTCATGTGACTATAAAATAAGCAGTTCGAATGTTGCATTGACTGCGATCTACCAACACCAGCGTTCGTCGTGCGTGTGCAGTCATGCATAAAATTACCTAATTAATCCTATTCAGCTCTAGAAACGTGGCTGATCACTTTCCTTGTAGAATGTGAATAAACAAGCGCCATTTATTTCCTGGCTTGGTAAATATTACCGTTATGAGTTCATGTCAACAAGGCTGAAAATATCGTATTTGGAAAGAACTAACTTTTAATCGTTTCGTAAATACCACTATTTTCACTCTGCTATTAGTTTGTACACAAAGTTTTTTTCTGTTGGACACTGAACAATGGAAATGTATTTGCTTCATGTTATATAATTCTTAAGGCCGGCACACACTAGGCGACAAGTCGCAGCCCCGCGTCTTGGCCCCGCGACATGTCGCCTCAGTGTGCACTGGTTCAGCAATCCCAACCGGTTGGATTTCATGCGGCAAGTCGCAGCAACAAAATTCTGTTGCGGCGACAACAATTTTCGCCAAAAATGTTAGTACACACGGGAGGAAATTGTCGCTGCGACTTGTCGCCTAGTGTGTACCGGCCTTTATGAGCTATGTCGTATAAACACTGATTGTACGAAAATTTTTGATTCTACCAGTCTGTTTTACCGTGAAAAAAAAAGAACAAAATATTACGTGAAAATTGAAAGTGCCTTGTGTTCAGGGAACTATATTTCTAAATGCTTAAATTGCAACTGCCATATTTCATATATTTTATTAGAATGGATTATTCCTTGGAGTCCTTGGAGCTACGTAATTGTCCTTGTTTCTGCGTAATTTAGCAAAGCTGAACGGAATTGTTTGTGCACTATATATAAATTATCACTGCTGGACTCAAACTTTTTTTGACCCTATCTTCATGTAAACAGGCCCTAAGAAAATGTAACAGGCATTAAACAAAATTATTGTGTAACAGAGATTGCTGACAGATTGACAGCCATTTCACGTCGTGCCTGTTATACATACGTACATAATGTAATTAGGGACAGAGCTCCATTTGAAGAGTGCAAACTCTAAAAGTGTATGGAGTTAAAAAATTACAGATTTGCAAAAGATGTTGGATGAATCCATTATGTTGCCAATACTTATTATTGTCCAAAACTCAACTCTACACTGAGGAGCCTCATACAACAATTCATAAAATTTCATTAGCAGGCTGCATATAGCGCGGGATATAGAGGTAACATTTACCGTATCGAGTAAAAGTTACTGGTGTTTGCAAAATGGTTTGTCACAGCCTTGTTGACAACAATACCACTACAGTGATATTTGGGAAATGTATTGCACGTGTTTAGTGACATTTTAAGAGAGAAAAAATAACCAGTGATATACATAGATTTTTTTATAGATTTAGAATTGTATGCATGACTGCCCACGCGCATTTTGGTAGTTCGAGACCAGTTCAGCGACATGAGCGATGCTATCGAGCGATCAAGTTGAGCATTAGAAAAATCAAACACCAATGCAAACCTAGCTATTTCTAAAAAAAAAATAATAAAAACAACAACAACAAGAACAACAACAATAGAATTATAATCAATACAGAATAAATTAATTCAGTCAAAGTAATCCCATGGCTGATTCTTTCATTCGTGAATTTCGAAGGGATAAATTTTATAGCTTGTGAAAGAATTCGGTAGCGGAATAAATGTTAAAAATTAATTCGATCGACTTTGGCAAGCAATTTAAAATTATTCTGTTAATGCAATACATAACGTTGGGTGAAATTTGTATAAAAAATTCACCCGAACAATAAGTAATTTTTATGGTGGGTGAGAGTTTTTTGTTCTTGTTTTTTTTTTGTGTTCACTTGTAAACTGAAGAGATGAAGTTGAACACGAATGCATAAACAAATTATCGAGAATCAATACCATGATTAATTTTTTTGTACTTGTACGGAATTCCATTTTGCAAACACCAGTAACTTTTACTGGATACGGTAAATGTTACCTCTATATCCCGCGCTATATGCAGCCTGCTAATGAAATTTTATGAATTGTTGTATGAGGCTCCTCAGTGTAGAGTTGAGTTTTCATCCAACATATTTTGCAAATCTGTAATATTTTTTAACTCCATACGTATGTATAACAGGCACGACGTGAAATGACTGTCAATCTGTCAGAAAATCTCTGCTTACACAATAATTTTGTTTAATGCCTGTTACATTTTCTTAGTGAAGCGTAAAAATAAAGTCCAGCAGTGATAATTTATATATAGTGCACAAACAATTCCGTTCAGCTTTCACTCTGCTATTAGTTTGTACAAAAAGTTTTTTTTCTTTTTTTAAAAAAACTGTTTGAATTCCAACAGAAAAAAACTTTGTGTACAAACTAATAGCAGAGTGAAAATAGTGGTATTTACGAAACGATTAAAAGTTAGTTCTTTCCAAATACGATATTTTCAGCCTTGTTGACATGAACTCATAACGGTAATATTTACCAAGCCAGGAAATAAATGGCGCTTGTTTATTCACATTCTACAAGGAAAGTGATCAGCCACGTTTCTAGAGCTGAATAGGATTAATTAGGTAATTTTATGCATGACTGCACACGCACGACGAACGCTGGTGTTGGTAGATCGCAGTCAATGCAACATTGAACTGCTTATTTTATAGTCACATGAAGAGTAATTTATTCCAACAAAGAAATTCAGCCGCCGAAAACATGATTATACATTTTTATAATTATTTATAATCAAATGCAGAATATTAAAATCAAATTGTTTTTTTTTTCATGTACGAATTTCGAAATGGCGATATAAGTTTATGAGCGGTAATGTTGGCTCTAAACGAGTAAAATTTACTTGCCACGGATTTCGATTGAGTAAGTGAATTCGTCCTTAGCAAATTCGTCAATATATGGTCAGATTTAACGGTAAATTGAGTAAAAGTTACCGGTGTTTCCAAATGTGATTGGTTCTAAACGAGTAAAATCTACTTCTGGTTGTCAACTCGTGTTTGACAATTGAGCAATCTAAAATTTTTTAATGCAATAATGCAATACGCAACGTTGAATGGAATTCGGGAAAAAATCACTGGTCTTATCTATTCCACAATAAGTAATTTTCATGGCAGGCGATGAAAGTTTTTTTGTGAAGTTGTATACTGAATCATTTATTTCGATGATCAAAGTTATGTTTTGTACAGAGTTTCATAGAGTAAAATGAATTCGTTCGTTGCAAATCCGTCAATATATTATGTTCGCATTTAGCGGTAAATCGGGTAAAAGTTACCGATGTTTCCAAATGTAATTGGTTCTAAATGAGTAAAATTTACTTCAATGTTGACAACTCGTGTTTTGACAATCGCCAGTATCGTATTGAAATCACCTAAAAACACGGGTCTTTCAGTTTGTTTCTAAAACGTTAATTAATGCAAAAACATTAAATTCTATAAACTCATTTCAAAGTCTGCTTTTTTCGGACGTGCAAATTCATAATGCGGTTCATTCGGGATGTGAACGTGAGTTTGAATAAACTATTCAAAATCGTGACAAGTTTTCGAGGTTCGTACAAAAACTCAAAATCAAAAATTCTCGTGCAATCAAATTATTCGACGTAATATACTATTTACATCTATAGACTACTTTTAGTATCATCATTTCCAAACGGACAAACATGAATGTAATAGCTAAATTTGATATCTTTAAAACGTCCATTGGTTTGGCGGGACGCGACTTTCGTGACATTTTTACTCTCTCGATTTTACAATTAAAATTAAACGATGTTTACGAATTTCGACAGAAAATATATCTTTAAATTGTATGGTTTCGAATTATTCTACCTTGTGAACGAATTCGTAGCAAACTCGTGAACATATGGTCATATATAGCGGTAACATTTACCGAATCGAGTAAAATTTACTGGTCTTTCCAAATGTGATTGGCTGTCAACGAGTAAAATTTACCCTTGTTGATAACACGTTAAAATACTTGACGCTGATTGGTTGATACGAGGGTAAAGATTACGCTTATCGGTAATTCCGGATTCTCCAAAGTGTGATTGTCCACTCCATAATGTGTTTGGCCCGTGTTTTCTTTAAGTTCTTTGCAATTTAATATTATGATTGTCTTTTGTTACTTTAGGGTTTACTAAAGGAAAACAAAATATTGGATATAGAAAACAATGTTCTTCATGTGAAAATTAAAGGATTGCAAAGAGAAATATCACATCTAAATCAAGAAATTGAAAGACTTCACATTGAATTAATGGAACGTCTGGAGGTTTGTAACTCCCTAATTTCAATCATTTGTGTGTGTGCTTGTTTTTTCTGTCTGTTTGTTTGCATGTTTGTTCAAGTATAACAATTGTTGTGGTATTGGGTTTTCTGTGCCCTACTGTTTCTGCCATCTTGAAAAGACATTGTTTGGTTTTAAAAAAACTTTGAGGTTTGCTATTACAAATAAAGTGACATGTTGTCAGAAGTTAAATAAAACTTTCTACAGCCATTAGCTGAAAATTTCTGTTGAGCTTGAGTTGATGCATTAGATATATTTAATGGATTCTCATTTAGAAATGTAGACGGACAACAGGATATTAACATAGTCATTGCAACGTTTGAAGAATATTGTGTGTGTCAAAGGAATGAAACATATCAGCGCTAACACAAACATGCAACATTGGAAGCTTAAGGATTATCTGCTTCAAGATTGAATTGTGATAGGTGCACATGATAATCATTGTTTCCATCTGTCTTCAAAGACAATCCTCTGTGGGGCAGTGTCCGCTATGACTGGAAAGCCCAATTCTAGAACAGCAATCTTTACTGCAGGTGTACGGTGTTTGTGCTCTTTTCTGTCAATCCACTGCTTCTCTCTTCTTGCTTGTGCTCTCTTCAACCCTGTCTGTACCACCAGGCGCCAGCTACTGCGATCTGCTGCAGCAACTTCCATATCCCTTTGTAAACAACTTTGTAGCGTAGCATTGGGTGGCCAATTGGTCTGGAGCCTGACACCATAGAGAGCATCCTTTGTCAGGCGACCATCTTACATGCGCCTCATGTGGCCAAGCCAACACAGGTGCATCTGGGAGAGCATGGCAAACACGCTTTGAACATGGGCATATTCAAGAATTACCTTGTTTGGTACCCTGTCCTGCCATGTAATGACTAGGGTGCGTCACAGGCAACATAGGGGATTGCTGATGAGGCGACGTTCTTGTCTAGCCTATGCTGCCCAAGTTTTGCTGCTTTGACAATGTGTTTTTTTATCTCGGCCTCCAGGGACAAGTTGCAGGAGATTGTGAAGTCAAGGTAGCTGAAATCCTCAACTTCTTCCAGGGTGTAGTCCTCAATGGAGATGTTGGGTTTCTTGCTGACATCCTGACACATCACACTTGTTTTCTTCAGACTAATGATGAGACTGAATTCTGTGCAAGTATGGGCAAGGAAGTTAATAAGCCTCTGTAATCCTTCTTATGTGTGGGTTGCCAGGGAGCGTCATCAGCAAAGAGCATTTCTCGTAACAGGAATTTTTGCACTTTTGTCTTGGCTTGTAAGCAGGGCAGGTTGAACAGCTTGCCAACAGATTATGTGTGGAGGAACACTCCATCTTCTGATGTTTTGGAGGCATAAGTCAGAAGAAGGAAAAATTCTGAAAGATTCCGGACTGCCCATACACCAGGGGCCAGCTGCACAAAGCCTGAATAAAGTTATCCACTGAATAAAGTTATCCACCCTATCGAATTTCTTTAGGATTTTTCCGCTGGATAGCGCTATTCAGGCTTCATGCAACCGGCCCCAAAAGCGCACTCTTCGCCTCACCGTTGTGATCCAGAGCAAAGTCGATGTCGGCAATGCAACCAGATGCCTTTAGAGCTCCACTTTACAAATTTCTGTAGGGGGTTTATTCTCAAAGCCTTTCCCATGAACGGGTATGCCGCAAGGCAGCGGAGGTTTGAAATCAGGGTTTTCCATTACCTAGATGAACTATCTCTATCTGCCCAAAGAGTCTGGTTTTGAGACACCAGAGACCTGACTGCATCACTTCTGTCAGTAAAAGCAGTTCTGCTGTGCTTAGACTAAACCACATGTGCAGGCCAGGAGCTGGACTTAGTTGTCATAGGCTATATAAGTCACATGCACTGGGGAGCATTTGTAAGCACTGGGAGCTTATCTCCAGTGCCACTCCCCAGCTATGAACATGCCCAAGCTTACCCCTGAAAGAGTGCATTGATTTATAACAAACACATGAGTGTACATCACAACAGCTCAAGACCATGAGCCAACAGGAAGTGCTGTGTATTCCAAGCTATTGAAACCTGGCAACTCACCTGGTCCTCAGATAACAGGATTCAATTTGCTGGTCACAAGTTCAAGTGATTTGTAGACTTGTATAAAATAGTGCAAGTCACAAGCTCTCCAGCATAGGCCCAGTCAAATGGAAAGGCTGAGAACAGTGTACAAACAGCCAAGAAACATAATAGAAGGCATTAGATGCCCATGGAGATCAAAGTTCAAAAATCGTCACCTTAAGTGATGAAATCAGAGGTGACATCCATTAATAATCTTTAGTAAGGAGAGTTGTTTTCACTGGAAGCATTTGCCGACCATTATATTTTCCAAGGTGTCATTATTAGTTGCTAATACCAAATTCTGTACCATTCCTGTGTATACGTCCGGTTGAAAGATTGTACCTTCCTTAATCCTAGAAAACTCCAATTTCTCTGTTATCTCTAAACTTGTACTTTGTACGTACAAATTTTAACTTCTTGCGAGAAAGGAGAATAACTTTAAGATAACTCAATTTTGATTAAGTTCTTGATAATATAAGTTTATGGTTCTTGAAAGAGTTCTGACTTTTTAATCAAGAGGTTATCTAAAGTGACATTTCCCTTCGCTGAAAATCAACTAAAATAAATGCAGTTGTACAAGTGGAGAGTGATGAATGAAAGTAGGAATTGTTTACCTGCATTTGCCTCTGGAGGGGAACTCCCACATATTGTAGGGCATACAAGTACACTTTTTGGTCCAAATCCTAAGAGATAAAGATTTCTGATTTTGACCTCTATAAAAGATATGATTGACAATAATTCCTGCTAATTGCCAACTGGAGGCATTTACTCCATGACTAGTTAAGTCAAGATCTAATATATTGACAATTGTTTTATTGCAGCGAATTAATTTATTGGACAGGACTATGCATTATTTTCACAAGGTAAATCATTATTAATATAATAATATTATTATACAATGAATGAATGAAATACAGCTTTTCTACTGCAGACTCACTGTTAGAGTCACAGCATCACATTTCGTTGCTCAAGGATGTTGCTGATCTGCCAGCCTTGCCAGTTTCAATGATCTTGTATGTTTCCTATCATCAATTACCCTGGGGTGGGGTGGGTACTCCCTATATTTGCTCTATCGTTATGTGCCGCCCTATAGGGTATGTTTTTTTTGCTTTCAGGTCTGGGATAGATCATTTTTGCCATTTTGTCTTGGACAGGGTAATACTGTATGTTTTTTTGAATTGGACAAGGCAATGATTTGGTCGTTTTAGTCTGGGACAGGGTTCAGATTTTTGACTACGCTTTCTGCAAACACAACAACAATCATTGTCAATTACATTAAAAATTTTGTTAATATTGATTATAATCTACTGAATAACCATCTTTTGTATAAAACAAAATGTAACATGGCCAAGATGTAGATGCATAAAATAGCACAATTTAGGAATGATAGTAACAGATATATTGACTGTTTGCACTCTAGTGTGTTAGTCTGGGAAAGGGTTATGTTTCCTAGGTTTTGTCTGGGGAAGGGTATGAAAAATGAAAAATGGATGGGTATGAAAAATTTTAGATCTGGGATAGGTTCAGGGATTTGAGACTCTGGCTGCACACACCTACCCATTAGTTTCAGTAGTAGTAAAATATTTAATGTTGTAGTCAACACGAAAGTGAGCCTTACCAATATATTTGTCATTGTTCATAGGAGTTGGGAAAAAGGAAAAAGGAAATAGATGAACTGATAAAAAAAAATAAAGACCTTGAAAAGAGGAACACATTAAGTGAAGAGGCACTGGAAGTAAGATTTATAAGTAAAATATGCAATAGGAGTGGGAGATCTGTATGAGGATTGAAAACAGTGAGCTACAAGTAAGCTGTGTTAAACCTCATACAGGTCGGACGTGAATATTGTATATCACATGTTTTTATCAAATGTCTAGATTAATGCTGCTATTTTAGATCTAAAAATTTATTTTATTTCAAGGTAAACCCAGTTAGTAAACTTTTAACCAGAAATGGTTGTCACTATAAACAGTAAAACCGTAAATATTATTTTATTTTGGGTGGCTGAGGGATTAAGTCTCTTGCCTCTCATCGCTTTGGTCTGGGTTTGAATTCTAGCTTGGGTGCAAGATTATATGTGACTAGAATTTGTTGTGTTGTTTCTTTGTGCTATACCACAGGGTTTGTTCTCCAGTTTCTGTCTCTTGAGAAAAACAACTGGAGTGACAAATGTAGAGGGTATATCAAGGTTGGGGGTGATGAGTGTGCCAATGAGTCTTGGAGAAACTGCCATGTATATATGTTACTAACAGTAACTCAAAAAATCCAAGGATAGACAAAACTAGGCATTTAACAGTAATTATACAGGTTCATAATTTTTTTTATACATTTGGATTCTTCTAATCTGTTTTTGCTAACAAATGATTTGTACTAGGTGGAAAAAGATCTCTTGGAAAGTTATAAAGACTTGCTAGAAAGGATGAAAGAATCCACTAAGGTAAAAAATATTGTACTTATTTGTATCAAGTGAACATCACCGTTGTACAGTTTAAATTTTACGTTAAAGTGTTTGATCTTATACATGGCTCTGTATTTATTGATGATAAGAAATGTAAAACTCTAAAATTTGAAATATGCGCAGAACTGTGCGCAATGCAAAACTACGGAATTACCTTAACTTCTAACCAGAAATGGTTGTCACTTTAAACAGTAAAACTGTAAATATTATTTTATTTAACCTGTCAAGAAAACTGCTGAACCGCTATTAAAATTGCCCAAAAACATATTTAACTGCATTAAAAATTGGTCAAAACTGTGTAACCACAAACCCTTATGCCACCTTTCTTATGGAATCCAAAAATTAAAGGTGACTTGGAATTCCCAGAAACTTCAAAAGTTGCGTGTTTGGTAAGCTACGATTTTTTGAATCTGTGTCTTGATTTGACAACTCTCTTAGTACACCTGAGTTTAGGTACTTAATAGATTTTAAAATGATTGAGGAGCACAATGCTTGCATATAAGTAATAATCATATGTATCTGTTCAATCAGGGTATGGAACAACTTGCAAAACAAAAGAAGGAACTCAAAGAGAGAAATGAACAACAAACACAGGAAATGAAACAACTTGAAAAAGAAAATAAGAAACTGCAAGAAAGAAATGAACAACAGGGACATCAAATGGAACAGCTTACAAAAGATAACAAAAAATTGCAAAACACAAATATAAAACAATTTGGTACATTCATGATCATATTGCTTGCTGTGTTTATCTATGTAGTATGTAGGCCTTTCTTGAAAAGTGGGTAGGGGCCAGAATTCAAACTCTTAAGGTAATTCCGTAAAAATAAAACTAGACATGGAAATGCCTTGAAACTTTCCACAATAATATTTTTTGAGTTGCTTATTTCAAAAATGAAATAAAAATATTGGGTCCCCCAACTCGTTTTCTCGTAAGAATTTTTTGAAAAATACCATGTTTTGTGTTCTGGGAGTAAGAGTGGAAAATTCAAAAATAATTAATTACTGGTCTATAAATATTTCTAGACAAAAACGTCTCTTGATTTTGCTGTTTTACCATAAAGATATATTAAGTGGATATAAAAATCATGTTATGATTTGATCAGAGAAACCTTTTTTTCTAACCAAAAATGTTAAATTTTAGCATAGACTATAGTGTTTGAGGGAAGTCAAAGTGTCTATTCAAGACACATTTCTTGAAATATCTCAAAAACTAGACATGGAAGTTTATTGACAATTAGATATGTGAGAGAATATATTCTCAGTTCTTGAAAAAAATAAGAAAATAAAAAAGATAGGAGTTTGTTTTCATGTTATCGCCGTCTAAAGCCCTCAAATGTGTGAAAATCTATACATTACCAGGAGAGGACTGGGTCAAGTTACAGAAATATTGCGTTTTCTCGCTTGAAATTGTGTGAATTGTCTGGCTTTTTTTCTTTAAAGCAGTTTTCAAACATAATCTGACTAGAATCTATGATAAAATTCATAATAGCAAAAATTTTGAAACATGCGCAGAACTGTGCGCAGTGCAAAACTACGGAATTACCTCAAAGGTAATGACAACATTTAATCATTTATTCCATATAATCTAGCTGCATCAAATATTTTGTTTTCTGGTGCTATGAAAATCAGGGCAATATAATGAAATAATTTGACATTAAAAAGAAAGAAAAAAAAGAGTAATGATTAAAAAAAGAAAAAGACTGCATTATATTGTTTAAGTTTTGTAGAATCAATTCACAAAAAGCAATTCAGAATGGTGTATAGAGTTTTCTATTATTTTATGTAAATGATGTTGTAAAAATAGATTTTCAGGGTTAGCTCTTTATAACAAATTACCTTAAGGATTACCCAAATTTAAGAAATTTTAAAAATCTTTTATTGTCTTATTATAATAGTAGTAAATAATTTTTTTTTCTATAGTTATTTAGAGTTGTAACTTTGTAAGATTTGTAAATATTTATAGTTTTTATTAGAAATATCTGTCATATAAATTGTAATTAGGTTTTAACTTAAATTAGCTTTGTTTAGAAATAATTACTGATATTTATAGATTGTAATTAGGTAGAATTTAATTGTAGGGCCCTTCTGGATACCAGCCTCGTTGCTGAATGGGCAATCCTGCCTAAATAAAGTTTAACTTTACCATATAAATCAATATGCAATATTATAAATGTTCAAATAATTTGAATTTATTTAGTAAATATGAGAATATTTAAGATATTTTAGTTAAAGTATATATTAGATTGTAATAATATTATATATCAATATGGGATCTTGTAAGTTATTTTTTAGAGAGAGTATGTGTAAGATATATGTATTATATTTCGAATAATATGTTCATAAGTGATATAGAGTGGTTTTCAAAAACCTGTGAAGCCGACGCTTGTTTTTAGTGTATTACATTCACTTTATTGCACATTAGTTATTACACTTTATTTCACGGCTTTATGGAAACCACTCTATCAGAATAAAATTTGATTTTATTCTACTATTTTATAATGCGTGCACTTTAGAGAGTACAATTTCATATAATTTTTAATGAAAAAGATTGTTCAAAAAATATTTAAATTATATCAAATTGTAATATTTTATTAGAAAATTAAGTGAATTTATTTTAAAAAGGTATTTTGTGCCTTTAATACTCGCATCTTTAAATTTTCAGTTTTACAGAAAATTAGGAAAAAATGTATACAAAATAACCAAAGCAAAAAAAAACAAAAAAAAAAAACAAAAAAAACAAACAAACAAACAAACAAACAAAAAAAAAAACAACAACAACAACAAAAAAATAAAATCAAACAACAATGACAAAAAAATACAGGGTATAATTGAATCATTCATAATTATCTATATTATTCTGTAGTAATAGAATGGCAAAAGATAATAGAAATTTATAGCATAAATTTATAACCGCTCATAAAAATGAGATAACTTAAAAAAAATTATTAAAATGGTTTAGTATTTAATCATCCATTTAGCGTGTAGCTATCGGGTAATGACTGTATATATGGTCATTAGAATTAATTAGTAAAATTTTAAAAAACAAGCTTGTAGATAATAAATTATTGGTTTATATCTGTTGTTCTGCCTCATATTTATACTTGTTGATTTAAATTAAAAAACTGTTCTAGCTATATTTCTAAAGATTATTTCAAAGTGCACCCAACCTTTGTAATTTTTTTGAATGTCTGGGAGTTCCATGGTGGTTCTGGAAATTCATTAAAATACCAAAATTTACCTTAATTTTGGATTCCATAAAATTCCCAGTAATAGGTGTCCATGTGGCCTGGGGAGGGGGGAGGTCTCATTAATTGGAGGGCGGGAATGCTTATTATAGTATCTTTTTAGGGGTCAAAAGCAGACATCTCGGGAACCTTTTAGGGTCTCTTAGAGGTTTGCAGACTCCCAGAATTAAAGTTGGTACATTTTAAGGCATTCACGGATATTCAAAAACAAGGTATCGATTTTATGACCATTATATCCAATAGGCGATTTACATTATGGTGTCATATACTACCAATACCAGAATGCTTTGCTGACTTTCATGTGTATCGCAATTAGTGCAAATTGTTTTACTAATCTCCAAAGTAGATTAAAAATTTGAATATGGAAGAAAATTTGCAAAGAATGCTGGTCTTGGTAGTAAAATGACGCCCTAATGAAAGTTGCCTATTGTACGTATTTGTGTTGGTACCTTGTAGGGGTAAATAATGTATTACCACGCCCTTCTGGATAGAACTAATTGGTACCTTTTAGGGGTCTTTTTCAAATATTCTTCTGAGCATCCCCACCCTATTCCAATCCCCCTCCCCTGATGTGTGGTTAGCATTCTACTAAGGGGGTAAACAATACAATCACATGGTAAAACAATTGCCTAGGAACTTTGGTGGAATTGTAAAAATTATTCTAGATAATTTAAGCAAAAGTTCCTGGACAAGTATTTGTTTCGTCATGTGATTGCAATGTTAGTAGACTGTTAACCACAAGGCCAACATATTAGAAAACTTGCGTATTACAAGTCAACTAATTTCCATAATTCTTGGAATTCCAAAGAATTAATAGGCGATTCGCATTATGATGAAGTATACTACCACCACCAGAATTCTTTGATGGAATTCTTTTGTGTTGCAATTAGTGCAATTTTTTTTTAATCTCCAAAGGGAGATTTATTAGGATTAGGATCAAATATAAAAAAGAATTTGCATAGAATTCTGGTAGTGGTAGTAATATGACATCATAATGTAGTTCGCCTGGGCTGCCTGTGCATAATGTAGATCACCTGGGCTGCCTGTGCATAATGTAGATCGCCTGGGCTGCCTGTGCATAATGTAGATCGCCTGGGCTGCCTGTGCATAATGTAGATTGCCTGGGCTGCGTGTGCATAATGTATATCACCTTGGCTGCCTGTGCATAATGTAGATCGCCTGGGCTGCCTGTGCATAATGTAGATTGCCTGGGCTGCCTGTGCATAATGTACATCGCCTGGGCTGCCTGTGCATAATGTAGATCGCCTGGTCTGCCTGTGCATAATGTAGATCGCCTGGTCTGCCTGTGCATAATGTAGATCGCCTGGGCTGCCTGTGCATAATGTAGATCACCTGGGCTGCCTGTGCATAATGTAGTTCGCCTGGGCTGCCTGTGCATGATGTAGATTGCCTGGGCTGCCTGTGCATAATGTAGATCGCCTGGGCTGCCTGTGCATAATGTAGATCACCTGGGCTGCCTGTGCATAATGTAGTTCGCCTGGGCTGCCTGTGCATGATGTAGATTGCCTGGGCTACCTGTTCATAATGTAGATCGCCTAATATACCACGATTCTTGATACCAAAGAAGCTTAATTGAGATCCAGTTGGCATTTATATTTTTCATAACCAAAAAGAAGTAAAAATCTGTTTACTGTCACTTGCCAATATCAGCAGACCACAGGTTTCCAAAAGGTCACTCAGTTGAGCTTGACTTAGACGGAGTTGGATCCTACACAAAATTGAAAAGCGATGTGTCATAATTCTGGTTACTTGACTTCATTATTTTAGCATGTTCAATAATACCAATGATGTCTTCACTGCAAAAAGACTAGTCATCAATTATCAGAGAGAGGGGGGAGGGCTGGTGCAAATGTGAAAAGCTTCTAGTCCCACCCATCTCGGGGGATTTTTAAATAGATTGATGTAGTTTGTGATGTAGAGTTGTTGACACTTGGAACTTGAAGTAGTGAGGTTGTGTCTGATAGTACTAACAAAATAGGGGAGTAGAAGCATATAAAATGGCTTTTGTTGTTCTTTGACATTTTTTTATTTTATGACAAAAACATTTAGCTCAAACGAATTGGAGTTTTATTGTATATATTTCCTTAAAAAGGAATAGCCCGGTTCCCCTTGTACCTTGGGAAGGGGGGGGGGGGTACTCACTATGCACATCGGAATTTTTCAAAAATACCTTCAGAAGAAACCGGATGTTTTTCAAAAGGGCGTAGATTCACAATTTTTTTATCTCTAAAGGATACCAAAAACATGAGTTTTAGTGCTACCACAAAGTAAGGATTTGCAAATCCCCCCCCCCCCCCCCCCCCCTTTCCGGATCCCTGTAGTTCGTCTCGCTCTCTCGTTCACCGTTTGCATGGCTTTGATTCGGTCTTCCTGTGGTAAAAATTGGTTGCGTGGATGGAAACTAGTAAACACGTTTTCCAAGATGGCTGCCGCACACATGGCTGCAAAGAAAAGGTTATAAACCTGACTCGTTATTTACCGATTATTGCTGGATTATCTAATTGATTTACGGAAATATTTTTTATATACATCTCTGCAGACGGCTAAAGGATATGGATGCAGACGAGTTCATGCAGTATGGCTTGGACAGCGATATAAGCTTGAGCGAAGAAGACGGGGAAAACGAAGCCGAAACACCAGAAGTGTCATCGAAAAAGTATGTAAAAATCCTTTTAAACTAACTTAAAACTAAGTTGAGACAGGAAACCAATAGTTCCTCATTTGCATGTTTCTAATTCAGTTTGTTTACCGGAAAAGTGTCGTTTTAAATCAATTTTAACGACGCTCATTTTTTACTGTTTTGATCGTGAAGATATATTTTTGATGATGATAATGTTTTTTGGTTACAATAATGTTGATAATAAAGCTAAAGTGTGACATATTCACACAGAAAAAATTCCAAAACCTCATCCCACAAACAACAGCTCTCAAGCCTAGAACAGAAAGACCCAGAGTTCTACAAATTCCTCAAGGAAAATGATAAAGAATTATTGGAATTCAATGACTCTGATACAGATGAAGAACAACAAAGTGGTGATGATAATGATGACAATGATGATGATGACAATGATGCCAGCGATACAGAAACTACTACTAAGAAGGTACTATTACAGTGAGGGCACTCGAACCGTGAACACTTGTCTTTATTTAGCTTTTTATTTTCTGAGCTTTCTACTGCTTCAAATTCTCTTAAAAAGTATAGGACTGAACTCAAATGTACTGAGTTATTAAAATTAAAATGTTTTCAAATAGATTCACTCGAAGGATGCATGTTAAAAAAAGTGTCAAAAAAGCACAAAGTGTTAACGGTTCGAGTGTCCTCACTGTAAAGAATGATAATGATTGTAAACATTTTATAGAATGTGTATACAAGTGTGCTCTAAGCTCTAGAAAAAGAAAATGATAAAGACCACAAATCAAAACTTAGTTAGACTTCTGTTTGTATGAGTTGAAAATGGTATGGTCACTATACTGTTACAATATGGCATATGATTTGAACGTTTTCTTACGGCTATTGTATGATATATTACTGTTTCCAAGTCATAACATGGGCCCTGTTTCCCATTTTTCCTCTCTAGGCGAAAAGTAAAACTGTTAGTGACAGTGTTGAGGAGGAAAAGGAAGAAGAGGAAAAATCTAAAGCAAAAGGCAAACTTGTAACATGGGATATGATCAAGCAATGGAGAAAAGAATTAGAGGTGAGTTGATGAAAGCAGGGACAACCATGCGTTCTAAAAGCCGTGTCCATGCCACACAGTTGTTTTCAAGTGGTCTTGAAAATTTAATGTAAAATGCTTACGGTAGTAATAGTATATTTTTACTATCTAGAAAATGTCATTAAGTGGTCTTCGTCAAGCAATCAAGGCATTCAGGTCAGCTGTTCATGGAGCATTAGATGATGGTACCAGTGACGAGAAAACACCCAAGAAAACTGTGTACACAATTGAGGGAGATTCAAGTAAGAGAAAACTGACAGTCCATATCGGCTGGTTGCACTGGCAATCACTTTTCTTTTTTGCCTGGTTAATTTTTGCACTATTGAGTTATTTCACAACACACAACATATCTACTGCACATGCTCAATCTTCATGAGCCAAACCCACATGGTTTATTGTCTTTACACTTCACTAAACAGAAAACTCATGCTACTAAGCATACAGGGCTGGGTTGCTCAAAGCCTGATTATTACTAATCCTGGGTTAACCCTTAAGAAAACCTATAGAGTTAACCCTAGATTAGCACTAATCGAGCTTTGAGCAACTGGCCCCAGAGTATTACGTGAGCCTGCAAACAGACAATCCAGTGGTGTCATATCGTCATGACAACAAGGATTTTGGTCCACAAAATGTCAGAACAATACAGCCTGTCTTGATTTAAGACTTTTTGCTGCATATTTCTCTCAAAAATCTACTTCAGTCTATTTTGTGGTAGATTGACATTATCTCTCTTCCAATTCTATTAAATTTGGGTTGATATCCTTGGATCGTGTTTGCAACTGTCGTAACATGTTTTGCAATTCTTGCTATACCATCATTCACCAGAAAAATTGCATGTTACTACTGTTATCATTGAAGTGCAGCCTCCAAAGTTCAAACTCTCTTTTACAAACGTCAATCAATTGATTAGATTGTCAGATGCATTTTTTGGATTGATTTGGTGAAAATTCGAAAATTCGAAAAAATCATCCTAAAATGCAGTTAGGCCGTTTTCGCTTTGAACCCTTCAATTTATCAATCATAAATAAAAATTGAATGTTTCAAAATAAAAACAATTTTCTGTTATCATCAACAATAATTAATTCAACCCAAAATCTGCATGAGAATATCAATTTGTCTAAAGCTTGGTTTTCACTTGCATCGGAATCGGAGACGGAAATGAAGTCAGAATCATAAACGTCTTCTGTTGAAGTGAAAACTGAAGAAACATAACCAGGATCAGGGTTAGAACTTCGACGGAATCGAGTCGGAAAATTCAAAACTGTTCCATTTTCTTCTGACTTCGATTCCATCTCCGTCGCTTATGATAAGTAAAAATCACAGTGTTGGAAGCGGAATCACAAGCAGAAGCGAACAACCAATCATAGCACTCTTGAATTAACTTCAAGTCAAGGCTTCAGTTTCATATATCGAGGCTTCCGATTCCCCTTCTGACATAAACCATTTCTGAAATAGCAAGCATGCTGCATTATGGTCTAGATTCAATACAAACATCTTTTGTTCATTATGCCGTATATGGTGCTGTTTGTACTGAAGCTAGACCACAATGCATCTTTTTTATCAAACTAAGAAAAGGCCTATTTGGTTTTCACTTCAAGTTTTTGTACAGACTGACTCCGATTCTGTCTCCAATTCCGAAGTGAAAACCAAGCTTAAGAAAATGTTTTGATTGATGGCAGTCAAAATGGATGTTTCCAAAAGAGACTCTAAACTTTGGAGGTTGCACTTCAATAACATATTATAAGTAAATTTTTTTTTGATAATATATAATTGTTATCAATATGATTTTTACTGTTTCTTTTTGCAGTGTTTAATGCCATTGTACAGATGTGTTTGAAACATGTGTGTGTCGTTCTACACCATCATATTGGTGGATCGTCAAGTAAACATGGAAAAATGTATGTATTTTATCATAAGCATAGCCTTTTAATGTCAGCGCTCTGTCGGCCCCAGGTTTGTCAGTTCATTTACTGTTACAAGGACATAAAATAAAGTGACCTCCTTTTTCTTAGATGTCCCGATTTTTGGTGTAGTGGTTAACACATCAGACTAGAATATTGAAGATGTGGGTTTGATACCCACCAAGAGCATATTTTCTCTTATTCTTTAATTCCTTTCATACACTGAACGCATCAATCAATTACTGCTATATTCCACAGCTTATAGATACTTTAGCCCCCTTTTAGAATAAAGTGCTAGATGTTCCTGTTTGTAATGATTATCATTGTGATAGTGACGGCAGTGATAAATCATAGCTGTAACAATGATATTGTTATGTGCATAATGATCGTCATTAGATTGATGATGATAACAAAGATACTAAATTGAGCTAATGGTGGTTTTTGTCACAAAATTAAGAATCAACGTTTGAATCAACATATTTTATATGGTTGTGATGCTATTGGGTAGTGGTGATACAGTGGTTTTATTGTCATTGACAGCACTCTTCCATCAGCTCATAAGCAGTGGAGTCAAGTCAAGACACAACTAAAGTTTTACCTCTATGACCTACTCCAGGTTTGTCATTCGCTCATTCATTGAATACTACATGTTTTTTTATTATTTTATTATTCATCCAGTCACCCATCCATCCATCCATTGATTAATTAATTAATCATTCATTCGTTCATTCATTCCATTCATTCATTGATTCCATTCATTTATTCATTCATTCATTCATTCACAACAGACTAAACTATTTATCCATCCATTCATTCATTTGTTTGTTTGTTTATTCATTCATTACTTTTGTTCAATGTGTATTCAAACATTCATTCTTGGCTATATATTCCTTGTATTCCCTAATCATTGTCTTTAAATTTCTTCCCTTCCTTCCTTCATCCATTCATTTATGCAATGGCCTTGCTTGCTATTCCCTTATTAATAATTATTTTTTGTGTGGTCAATCATTACTTGTCTAATAAATTTATATACATGTACTGGTAATCATTCATTCAATTGCAATTCACCCCAAATTCATCCATCTAAGATTTATTAACTAAGTCATACTCATTTTCTTCTTGTCTTGGTTATTTGCATTCTTCTATATATCAATGTGCTCATTCATTCACTACTAAAATAGTTCCTTTGCTCGTGATTCTAGCTGTTGAGGACATTATCAGAACCGTCTATGTTGTGTGTTATCTTAAAACATGCCCAGCAGCTCTCTCCATACTTTGCTTGTTATCCTAAAATATCAAAGAGTTATATCAAGGTAAAGTGAACATTATGTGCTGATGGTGAGGATGGTAGTAATTAATCAACCGTTTTAAATCATGTTTGAAATTTCACCTTCCAAGTCAGTATGACAAAACATCACCTATCAGCCAACTCATATATTCAATCATAGGGGAAAACAATTGAATTCCCAAGAACTGCATGGAAAATATTTTCATTTAATATGGGTAAATTTTAACAAAAAATGCTGGTCCTGCGATGAGTTTGATATCACTTTAGCAATGACAATCCAAAACATACTCATTGTGTAAATTTGTCCTGTGAGTATCTTCAATATTCTAACAGTACCTTGTTGTTGTTATAATTTCAGCGATTGATTCGTATGTGGGGTACTGGTAATGAGCATGTTCGTGTCATGGCTTTTCTTGGAATCAGTAAACTTCTCAATTTACTTCATGTGTCTTTATTAGAATTCACTGTCAAGGTAATATCAGCAGTGTGTTTTTGTTTTATCCATTTGTGGATTTAATTAATCCTCTCACTTGAGCATTCATTGATTTGTTGCCAAACTCATTCACTCACCAATTCATTCATTCATTCATTCATTCATTCAATTGTTCATTCATTCATCATTCATTCATTAATCCACTCGCTTGCTCATTCATTGATTGGTCCCCAAACTCATTCACTCACCAACTCATTCATTCATTTATTCATTCATTTATTCATTCATACATTGATTTATATAATTTATTCAATCCCTCTCTCATTCAACTATTTTTTGTTCATCCATTTATTTGTCCATTATTTTGTTCATCCATCCATCCATTCATTCATTCATCCATTCATTCATTCATCCATTCATTCATTCATTACATGACACCACAGTTGAAATGCTTAAAGCATCTTGTAATAATGTCCTATTATCAAACTCTCATTTTATCTTTGCATATTTTATTCCAGCAACTTTATATGGCCTTTGTGAAGAACACCAAGTTTACATCACCCAAAACAAAACCATTAATAACATTCATGCAGAACTCATTGGTTGAAATATTCAGGACAGATCCAAACATGGCGTATCAGCATGGCTTTGTATATATAAGACAGTTGGCTATCCATCTCAGAAATGCTATTGTTAATAAGAAAAAGGTTTGCATCAAGTGATGGTGATGGTAGTGAAATTAGTCCACATCAAAAAATGATCATGACTAGACATTCATTGAAAGTTGCCCTATTCTGTGGAAAAAGCCTATAACTTCTACTTTTCAATTCAATTCAATTCATTTTATTTATTTCAAACATGGCGTATCAGCATGGCTTTGTATATATAAGACAATTGGCAATCCATCTCAGAAATGCTATTGTTAATAAGAAAAAGGTTTGCATCAAGTGATGGTGATGGTAGTGAAATTAGTCCACATCAAAGAATGATCATGACTAGACATTCATTGAAAGTTGCCCTGTTCTGTGGAAAAAGCCTATAACTTCTAATTTTCAATTCAATTCATTTCATTTTATTTAGTACACACAAAATACATTATGATACAAAATTTAACAAATAACATATATACTAATAATAAAGATAAAGATGGACATTCATCAACTAAGCAACCGCTAGGTGTGTATGGCTGCTGAATAAGTGTAAACTATCAGCAGCCATATGTGTTGTGACTGCTTAAAATAGGGTCTAAGGGTTTCTGAACTGAAAAACATTGACTTCGAAAGAAAGAAAAGTAAAACACGAAGATGTGCATCAAAGGGGTCTTCGCCAGCTAGACTTGTTTTTAAGTTATCACAACTCATTTACTTAAATGATAATTACCGGTATTTATGGTGATGATCTATTGTCTAGAACCATTAGATAGTGATATATATATATAGATCCATGGATATTGTTGTGATGGTATTCTCCATTTCTGACAGGAATCGTATCAGTCAGTCTATAACTGGCAGTACATTCACTGTATTCATTTATGGTGTCGAGTACTTGGTGAAGTGCCGTCACAAGGTGTCCTAGACCCTCTTATTTACCCTCTGGTTCAAGTTACGTTAGGTGTTATCAAGTAAGTTGATGATGATGATGACAATGGTGATGATGATGATGATGTTGATGGTGGTGATGATGATGATGATGTTGATGGTGGTGGTGGTGGTGATGATGATGATGGTGATGATGATGATGTTGATGGTGGTGGTGGTGATGATGATGATGATGATGGTGGTGGTGGTGGTGATGATGATGATGGTGATGATGATGATGACGGTGATAATGGTGATGATGATGGGAATGATGAAGGTGGTATTTTGCATTATAAAACTCATTAAAAATTCACAAGGCAAAAACAATGAAAATCACAACCCATGAAGGTATCTGCAAATCAGATACAGATTTGTCCTGATTTTCTTAAGGTATTAGTTATAGTTACTACTAAATAAGTATACATTGATGCTTGATGCTCAAGAAAAGGAGATTACAATGGTATAAACATTGTGATTCACTTAATTCTTGTTATTTTTTTAGATAAGCATTTAGTGATTTTCAACTGCCTCTTTTTCTCTCAGGAACACAGAATTTCAATTGATTGTGTTGAAATGTTGCATCAATGTAGCTTCACATGTTAAAACAAAAACGATGTCTCAGTTTTTTGATATCTTGCTGCATTTGTTTTATACCATTGCAATCTCGATTCATTCAGCTTCAAGAAAATAATTCTATTATAATAGTTCGCATGCTATAAGACATTTTCAAACATCGTTTTTCAAGGTTCTCTGATACCTTCAGCCTTTATTTTTTCAAAATCAAATACATGTAAAGAGGGATATTTTCAATTTTCTTTCACAAAACATCCCATATTCCATACAGATCAGCAGCTTTTATTGTCAGTATTTATTACTTTAAAAAATCTAATTCAATAAATTTGGTCCAAATCAAGTTTCAAGGTAAACCTTATGCAAAGCAGGATAAATTTTGTATCAGTATGCCTTCATGGTAGTGATTATTTACAGTTCTATGGCCATAAATTTTCAATCAATTGTCATTGTTGTTTGTTTTATCAGGCTATTGCCCACTGCACGGTATTACCCTCTAAGGTTTCACTGTATTCGCTCACTTAACCTGTTGTCAAGAACTACAGGAACGTACATTCCAATTGCTCCTTTCTTATTACAGGTATGCAATTTATTATAATTATTCATTTGAAAACATGTATTGTGTTTCACTCAAGCTTTTGCATACATGTTCATTTTAATTTGGATATATTTCATTTGTTAACTTTGATTATTAAGTATGATTTATCTGAGATGTTTTGGTGTAAATCTTATGGAAATCAGGATGAATTCTGTGTTCCATGCTTTAAAATATTCAAACTAATTACCATAATTGTGTCACCATATTTGGTCAATATTTGATACTCGGAGCTAGATTCAAAATGTTGTAAATCAAATGTATTGTTAATTTCCACTAGATTTTAGAAGATCCTTTCCTTTTCCACTGCATAAAAGATAAGATTTTATTTGAGAAAGGCCTTTCAACAACAACAAAGGAGGAATATTCCGGAGCAAAAGCATGAAACAAAAGCAAAGCACTGCCCCTATGAGTTTCTGATACCATTCGATGCTCATGTCACGGTGATGTGATTGTACATGTTGAATATTTAATTATGGGCTGTACTGCCTGGCTTATTGCCTAAATTATTACATCAAAGCATCATCTTAAGAAAACTGTCATTCGCATCCATATTTGGTATTCTTACCTTATTTGGAAATGACTAAGATTCTGTTTTGGTGATTTTATACTATCTACGGCAATAATTCTTGGAAACATTTGATGGAAACTTACAGAGATTTCAGTGAACAACTTTACCAAACTAGCAACCATTTTGAATTTTGGTTTTGCATTTTAAAAGAGAGACAGAAAACCCCAAAAAGTGAAAATTACACAGGAACCTCTACGAAAGACAGTAATTGTTTGATATAGTTATCTTACTCTTTCTTTGATATCTTCTTCCTAATTGTTGCTCTTACAAGTTCATTAATGTTTTTGTGTGTTTTCTCATAGATATTAGATGCAGAATTCAACAAGAAAGTCAAGATGTCCACAGCTAAACCACTAGACTTTTCTTGTGTGCTAAAAGTGTCCAAATCAGCATTACATACAAAACCTTTTGAGGTAAAGAATGTTATAACAGGGTTCATACGGTCATGCAAATCTTGGAAAGTCATGGATTATGGTATTTTCATTTTCCAAACCTAGAAAGCCATGTGTTTACAGACGTGGAAAGCCATTGAAAACTATGTTTATTCGGATTATCCTAGAGTTCAACTATATATAACTGGATAGATATTTTTACCGTAACTTATGGGTTGTGTAGCAACAAGCAAGTTATATGAGTGTGTGGCAAATTTGTTAGTTGTTAACTAACTTGGGGAAGGGAGGGGGAGCTAGTAGCACTTTTGGATGACCTTAGGGAAGTCTAGAGGGGAGTCTCTTGTTTTCTAGTGATTTTAGAAGACTAAAACATTAAATGAGTTCCCAGCAAGTTACTCTGCCACTGACAGATAGATTCATGCTTGGGGCAAAAGCTCTTGCAATATTTTTATTTCTTACCCTTAGAACCAAATTAACATTTTATTCATTTTTTTATTTTAGGATGCAGTTGTTGATAATGTATTTGAGCTGTTACTGGAATATTTCTCTATTCATGCTCATTCTATAGCTTTCCCAGAAATAGTCCTTCCTACTGTTGTTAGGGTAAGTTGGATGATATTGACCAAATTAATACCGCGAGTACCTGGGACTAGTTGTGACACCAGTGGTAAACGATCGGGGATGCTCGTCGTATTTTAAAGGGTTAAAAACCAGCGATTTGGTCTCTTTTAGGGTTTAAAATATGAAATATGCCAAATGCTCACTTTTCTGGTATATTTTAGGGGTTGACTGAAATTAATGGTTTTTGGTATCTTTTAGAGATGAAAAATTTGTGAAGTCACGCCCTTTTGAAAAACATCCGGTATCTTTTAGGGGTATTTTTGAAAAATTCCGACAAGCATCCCCGATCGTTTATCCCCGGAGTCCCTCCCCCCCGGGTAACAACGGTAACACTAAATTCACTATTTTTCTTATTTGTAGCTGAGAAAGTTTATGAAGTCAACTAAAATACCAAAGTATAGAAAGCAAATCAAGCAGCTACTAGATAAGGTATTTTGGTTTTGCTTTATGATTGTTTACTTGCTTGCTTTCTGCATTTTAACTAACCTCATTCTTTCCTTTCTTCTAAACTTCATAATTATTTCCTTCTTTCCTCATAAAATTCTTTGTTTGCTTCCTTCTTTCTTTTCATTATGTTCATTCTTTTTGTTTTCTTGACGTTATGGCATTTAATCCATCTATTTTCTCCTCGGTTGTTATGTTTTCCATTTGTTTTGCTGCTTATTTGCTTCTCTAAGTACTTTTTAGCACTTAAGTTCTTCTGATCCCTAGACTTTCTATGTTATATCGTTGTTGACATGACTTCAACGTTTATAGATTGAGGAAACATCGAAAGAAGTTACAGAAAGACGGTCAGCGGTCTCGTTCAGTCCTAAAGATATCAAGCAAGTGGTAAGAGACGCCATTTTTGTCCTTTTACAGCTAAAATCGTTGCATCGCGAGCGGGCGCATTTGCAACTTTGACTGGGTTTTGTATTTTTTCTGCGATATCAATGATGCCGCCTCGGTGGATCGGCGGTTAATGTCAGTAAAAAACAAAATCCAGTCAAAGTTGCAAAGGCGCCCGGTCGCGATGGATTGATTTGAGCTGTAAATACGTATGTGGGAGTTGTCGTTTGTCACTCGTTCTTTTTCCTTCCTTGACCTTTTTTAATTGCCTTTTTAGCTCCCTCCTCCCTTATCCTATTCTTTTCATTTTTCCTACTTTCTCTCCTTCCATTCTTTTATCCCTCCTACTTTCATTCATCTCTTCTCTTCTATCTTTTCTTCCTCTCTCCCCTATTCCCTTCATCCCTTCCTTCCCCGCTTCCTTTTATACTTTTTCTTTCACTTCGACTCTCCATAATTTTCGTTCCTTCTTCTCATACGTTCTATTCACACAGCAGTAAAAAATCTGATTTTCGGGTCCGTGGTCAATCCTGCTTCCTCGTTTGTTTTCTTATCCAATTTGTCATCATGTTTGCCATGTTTGTCTTTCCATTTCTTTCTCTCAAACTTCATTTCTCACTACTTGTTTACTTTTAATACTTTCCTCTCTTTGTTTCTGTTACTTGTACTTGTTACTTCATTCATTCATTCATTCATTCATTCATTCATTCATTCATTCATTCATTCATTCATTCATTCATTCATTCATTCATTCATTCATTCATTCATTCATTCATTCATTCATTCATTCATTTATTCATTCATATATAATTAATTACTTATTTTCCTAAGGAATCCTGGACAGCTCAATACCAACAGCAACCCAATGCAATAGTCAAGTTTTACACGACATGGAAAGCAATGAAACCTGCTTCACAACCAACTCAGGTAAAAAAGGGAGTTTTTTTTCCTTGGGAATTAGTGAGTAGAGACTGGTATGCGAGGAATGTTAGAATGTCTCCCTCAGTAACTGACTAGCTGTCTGAGATTGCGAGAAAACGAATGACAGAGAGCCTCCGTTGCAGCCGTATGGGACAATTGCCGTAAGGTAAATTGTGGCCTTTTTTGGTCGGCGAACCACATAAGACGGCTGCAATGGAGACTAGAGATGAGAAATCAGGTTATTCTAGTGTACGAGAGAGCAATGAACTAGTGATTCGAGTTGTGTATATGCCTAGAATTTTAGAATTCAGTGTTACTTAGGAGGCCTCTCGTTGAAATATAAAGAGCTACAATGCGATTTGTTGCAACTTCTAAAACTAGTGATACTGAAAAAAAAAACTTGTTTTGTCATCAATATAATGCCATTGAAAACGCGCTGGCGGTGGGCGATAATGATACCACTTCGGCACGCTGCAGATTGAATCAATTTTTACAGCGATTTTAAATCTATAAATTTTGATTTAGGATATTGGTGGGTGCAAATGACACTACTCAGGCCACAAATATACACTATGCCATCCAAAAGTCTTGTTATTGCGGATCCTATTAGAATATCCCAGGACTAGTTTTAGAAGCTGCAACAAATCACACACAATGAAAGTACCATGTAAATCAGTCTTTACCCTCTTCAAATATCAAAATGCAGTTACTGCAACAATTTGTGTTCTAAGATTTGTATGCATACAGTCATAGAATTCAGTGTGTCAGAGAGTTCTTACTCAGTAAAAACGAACTTTCGAGCTGAGAATTCGGGATTTCTGTGTGTTAACCCTAACCCTAAAAATGACTTGAGAGTTGTATGCCTATATAGAATACTGTTTTGTTGTTGTTTTTTTTTTTTGCTTTTTGTTTGTTTGTTTGTTTGTTTATCTGTTTGTTTGTCCTTGTCTTAGATTTTTTATATACTATTTTTTTCTATATTGATTCAAATAGGACGACGAAGAATTCCCCATTTCAGACTCTGAAAGTGAGGATGAACAGCCAAAGAAAAAACGTCCAAAGAAAACTAAGAAAGATCACAAAGTAACTGAAAAGAAAAGTACGAAGCAGCAAAATGGCAGTGTAGTTGAGAATATCGAGGATCAAGAGGATATAGTTGAGGATTTGAAATTTTCTTCCGACGAAGAAAATTGAGGAAAAATCGCGCGCCCTCGGAAAAACGCTTTAATTTTATTATAGCTGTATTTTTATCGATTAATAAATCTCAAAATTATATGAATGATTTATTCCTGTTAATTTTCCATTTTAACTTAGAAAGGTGTAAGAAATCGCAAAAAATAAGCAACAGATTTAAAGAAAAAATTAAGGAATTGCAGAAAGTTCGATAATTCTGTTTTGTGTCTGTCCCAAAGCGCGCCAAAACTGTCTTGGTTAAATTATTTAGTTGCGGCTTTGTTTGTTGTTATATTTGATGTTTGTTTGTCCATTTGTTTTGTTTGTTTGTTTGCTGATCAGAAAGAAAACTTTGTACGATTTTCATTCCGTTTTTGTTTGAACAAAAAATTAAATTTTATTAGCTCGTTTAAAGATAGTAAACAAGTTTACTTTAATCTTCCAAAGCTAAAAATGCTAATTCTTGTTTATAAAGTCTCAAGAAAATTGCTTCAGTTGCTCAGACAAAAAGAACATTAGTTGATTTGGGTTGTTGGAGGGCGGAGAAAGGTTTAAAATGTGTCTAAAAAGAGGAGCGAGTTTAGTTTTCTCGCACTTTAAATTAAAAGCTCAAACAGTGGGATGCTTTTGAGTGTATAACAACAAAAAGGGCATTTCTCAATTTTGCTTGAAACTGGCGAAAATGATCTTGTTGTTTTTCAATTCAGTTTTTACGCTCACAACAAAAAATGCAAAGATTTTTAAACTTTTAAAGCAAATAGGCCCAATAATCATAGGTGCAGTCTATGTTGGTGATGATTAAAGCTTTAAAATAATCCATCGGTGGGTCTAAAATAAGCCGCATTTTTGAGAAACATGTGAGGTTTCTATGTGAACAAATAGCAAGAACAACACATTCTTATTACAATCATATTTGTCAACCAGTTTCTTACGTCAGTTCATGCCGTGTGGCTGAAATCATTTACATCAGCAATCCAGAATAGAAACTAGAGCTTCTTGTAAAATACAGGTTGAAAAACAACACTGATGAGTAAGGTGAAGGCATTTGTGTCCCTGGTCGCCATTTTGGCACTTGTGACCCGAATAGCAAGTGAAGGTAAGTTTGAAACCGTGATTTCACAATATTTTCGACATCAGTTTTGTTCAAAAATAATTGCCGGTTTTGCTTGGCTTTTCAAAGCACATAATTATGGTGTCCAAGAATTGTATAATGATAGTATTCCATGTTTTTTTAAGTCTAATCAAAAAGGTTGAGTGTTTGTTAATTTATAATGCTTTATTTTCCAGTCTTTTTTGAAGGTTCGCCGACTCTAAAACGAATTTATATTTAAAAATAATCCTGAACCAGTCTACGAAGATTTTGGGAATTAATAGAAAAAGCATGAAATAGAAAAAATAGCTTTCTACGTCTGCGAAACAAGATTGTATTTGTCGATGACCGAGTAACTTGAGTTTGACACCTTCGCGGAGTGACCAGAGTGGAGGTCTGAAAAAGAAACAAATATTTGTCGCATTGAATAAACTCGTGAAATTTTCTACCAATTTAAATTCTTTACTAAGTGTATTCTTAGCTTTTCTCGTGTTTTGATACTCAGAACATGTTTTAGTAGGAGATAATTTTGTCTTACTTTCAAAAAAAGTATTATTAAATTAATATTTGTCGACTAACAAATTAAAATAACCATGACCTAGCTTCCGGGTGAAAGATTCTCTGAAAAATCGAAATAGAGTAGGCGGCGGTACGACGTAATTTTGACGACTAAAAAAAAACGTTTTACTAAGATTTGATTAATGCAAATGAAACAGAAAAAAATTGGAGGATTGTTAGGAAAAAATAGACAAAAATTGGTGACAGTTACAAAAATAATCTTAAGAAGTAGTTAAAAAGAAAAAAAAAATAATAGCAAAATTTATATGTAACTAAACTAAATTGAAACTAACATTGTTTTAAATTATAGAAACAACGAATTAAAATGTTTGTACAGAAATTGTAAAAAAGACTAAATTCAAATTTCTGAAATTGTTTCTTTCTTGAAGACAAATTAGCCAGTTTGAGAAATAGCTAGAATAACTCTTGGTTTGACCTAAAAATGAAAATGCTGGAAATATAACAGTTCATTAATTCAGCAAGCCGCCCGTAACATTTACTCTATTTTCAAAGTCAGGCGCCCAGACCTTCTCAAACCGCCTTAGAATCAATATCAATAAAAATCTAATTAACCCAAATCTTAATCCAAACTCTAATTTTAATTAAATATTAATTTGCTTTAATCCCGTGCTCTTGGTTTCACATTCTGATAAAAAGTATTTTTTAATATTAGCAATTTAACTCTTTAAAACATTATGACACCCAGTTTAGATTGGCCTTCGTTCGGCGCTTTTTGAGTAATTTAAATTAAAATTTCTCAGCGTCGGCTGCCTTCTATGTTAGTTTTTGTACTAAGAAGTTATCAACATGTGTAGTCCCGCATGATTTTGTTATTTGTGAGTGTTGAATTGTTCATTCACTAACAATTAAACCACCGCTATATTTGATTTCACAATTTTTGTTTTCATTCTTCCATTAAACGTTCAAAAATGTTCAACAAATGTTTGCCATCAAAAATGTCAAAAATTTGTCAAAAAATGATTGATTTACTGAGTATTATCCCCCGGGGTGGTATTACCCTATATTGACTATAAGGGGATGATCCGCTGAACAGGGTATGGTTTTTCGACCTTGGTGTCATGAACAGGGTATTCAATTCTACTCTATTTCGATTTACTCCAAACTTCCTGTCATACTCAGGGCCAAAAAATGAGAGAAATTATTTTGCATTCAGGAAATCGGCGGGAACAAGATCGTCGACTTTAAAAAAAGATAAGAGCAGCACGTGTGTCTGAATTGATATATTTATACAAATCATATAATGTTCGTAAACAACTGTAATTTGTCATAAACAGGGTAACCCCTACAAGATCCCAGCGGAACACCCCTACCCAGATCTGAAGGGAGTACCCCCCCCCCGGTATTATCTATAACAATAAATCAGGTTTTTCCAAAACGGTGGTGGTGGTGGGGGGAGGGGGGGGGGAGCACCGACCGATTGCCACTCCCCTGGATTCGCCTCTGGTTATTTTCCTTTTTTTAATGTTGTTAAAAACATAAAAAGTTTCTGAATATCATAAAGATGGCGTTTTTCTAAGTGAGTAGCCACTTCAAACCTCTTGTAAAACTCTCCAGCTATCGACTTTGAACTCACGTAAAATCATGCGAAATTAAGTTAGTAATTTGTTCTAGCAAAGTTTCGAATATCATAAAAATCGCGATTTTCAAAGTGAGTAGCCACTTCAAACCTCTTGTAAAACTATCCAGCTATCGACTTTGAGCTCAAAATTAAGCTAGCAATTTGTTCTGGCAAAGTTCCTGAATATCGTTGAAATCTGGCCACTTACAAAGATTAACGGCGACTTTGACAGAAACGTGCGAAATTGAGTTTGGTAATATTAATATTGGTAGTCAACAGTAAAGAAACAAAAAAACAAAAAAAAAAAAAAAAAAAGAAAGCTAGCCACGCTTTTCACTCCAATCCGATCAACTTGGTTGTGCTTGCGATGACAGGACGACATCGAAGTATAGAAGGGGTGTGGGTAATTTCACTTGCTATTTCAGTGTCGGTCTATAACTGAAATTTATGTTAACCACGACATTTTGTAGTTATTTCATGAAAATGTCTATTTGTCTTATTTGTAAAGGCTTTGACAGATAGAAACAATTGACTTGAAGCTGTTCAATTTGTCAGTTTTGACATTTAAAATTCAAGTCGCTCCAAGAGCGCGTTAAGAGTGGTTACTCCCAAAGTGATTAAGGTAGTTCACAACACCGTTTTGATAGTTTTGATTGTGAAATAAAAATAACCATTCAAGTTTTGTTAACCTGTTTTCAAGCTTAAGTTGTCTTTCTTCAGTCTTTGCTCGAAAAGTTCTCATCAATTGTTGCTTAGATTATTAGGGTTGGGGAGGGAGGGTGTGGGGTACTCTACATATGCTACACAGATGGATATGTACTACCCTATAGGGTATGATTTTTCGGCTTTTTAGGTCTGGGGTAGTAGAATGGCAATTTTATTTGTGATAAGGGGTCTATTTTTTACTTATATTTGAAAGAAACTGTTCAGCAGTTAGAGTGCAAATAACAGTATCTGCTGAATAAATTGTAAATAAATTGTAATGATTTATAACGCGCGTTTTTCATGTCGTGATGATCAAATGCGCGAGACAGACACTGAGGGTGGTCACTACCAGAGATTTGTTTACGTCCTCAGCGGTTCTTTTACGTCCACCTTATAACATAGTCAGAGTGAAGGCAGACGGGACCTCCGGCTTTACGTCCTTATCCGAGAAGACTAGGCACTGAGAGAGTAAAGTATCTTGCCTAAGGACACAACGTGATCGCCCGGTCTGGGAATCGAACCCGGGCCACTGGACCCGAAGTCCAATGCCCTAACCACTAGGCCACCACGTCTCTCTGGTAGCAGTAAATTCAACTATTATTAGAATTCAATTGCATTGTTCTCTATAGTTCAAATAGTACTATTTTAACAATAATAGGTAATATTGTGGATTATTTGCAGTCTAGAGTGCAAACACTAAATAGGTGCAACAGTTGTAACTATTTAGTAGTAAATAGCATTAATTTAACAAAAGAAGACAATAGAATTAGCATAAAATACAGGGTTCGTACAGAATTCTCAACAAACTTTTCCAAAACTTTCCAAAACCCGTACGAATTACCCTTAAATAGCACTATATGTAGTGGTATTTAAGTTGTACAATTTTAGTGAGTGCACTCTAACAGTAGTAAATACTAATTACGTTTTTAAAATCATGAATTCAATTCACATTCACAGTTTGAACCATTGCTTTATTATGGATTAAACTAAATAATCTTTTTTTTGTAAAACACCAATACTGAGTTTGTACGATTATCTAATGGTTACAATGTTTCTCAAATCAAAGTCATTGCAAATAAAAACGATAAGTATATATATATAATATATATATATATTATATATATGACATAACAGAATTTTGAAGTAATGTTAAATTTGAAATTTGAAATGTTTTGATTTAAAATCAGAACAGTAGGGGGACATCACATTTTTTACAATTTTAAAATGTTTGTATGAAATTTGAACAGTAATGTATTTTTTGATAATAAGATGTTGATTAATTAACCTGCTTTGAGGTAGTTCAAATTATATCCTCCGAAAACGACGCAATTGATAACATTTCGTTCGTAGCTCGTCTTGTGATATGTGGGAGCTTCTTGATGCGAAGGTTCGGCATTGTTGACCATCGCGTGTGAATTTGTTGCAAAACCGCTCCAAAATCGATTGCGGATTGAAAGCTAAAAAAAAACTTAAAAAAGCTTTCACTATTTCAGTCGATGTTATTAAATGAAAGCTGTAATACATAAAGAAGAATAAAATTACTAAAAGCAACTGTATACGATCATCCTAGCTGTAATTGCTGAGATACGGCCTTCTTCTTGTTCTTCTTGTACTTCTTGTTCTTGTTCTTCTCTTCTTCTTCAGTTTCTCCTCAGTTCTTCTTCTTCTTCTCTACGTTTTTTGTCTTTCTCCTGTTTCTCTTCAGTTCTTCTTCTTGTTCTGTCCTTTTTCCTCTCCTTTTTCTTCTTCTTCTTCTTCTGTCCTCCTCCTTCTTCTTCTACTGTTGTTTTTTCTGTTCTTCTTCAGTTCTTCTTTTTCTTCTTGTTTTCTGTTCTTCCAGTTTCTCTTCAGTTCCAATTCTTCTTCATTTATTGCATCTTTTTCATCTTTTTTCTGCTTTCGCTTCTTTATTTCATGCTTTGTCTTTTGCTTTTACATGCGGTTGTTGTTGGTTTTTTTTCTTAAAAACTCCGCCTTTTTCCTTATCAATAAAATGCATGAATTTTGCCGTGACATTAACGAGAACGCATTTATAAGTGGAGAGTAATCAGAATTTAGATCTTAGCGTTTAAAGAGCGGTCACTTCAAGGCCCAAGAGCTACGCTGAGATTTCTTGACAAAATGTGAAAAAAGTCTCTATATTGAAGGGGTTGTGAATTTTAACGTCCCCCCTTACTTGGCTTTCATACCTTGGAGTTCCCGTTTGTCGTAGGGCAGGATTACGACATAATCGTCGGAAATGTTGAAAATACTACCTTCACGGTGGTGGGTGTAGCAGAAAATGCTTTTACCCCTTAATACTGGGCGGTGGAACAGTAACAGCCATGGGGGGCACTAATATCTTTTAACCAATATTTTGTATGTGGGGGGGCAGGGCAAACCCCCTAAAATTCACTTATTATCTCCGTCTTTAGGGGTAAAGGATGAGCTAAAGAAACTTAGTGTTCGTGAAAAACTGGTACACTCCTACTTGAATTAACAAGAGATTCGTGACTCTATTAATTTCATGCAAACACATTATTACAAGCTGCTGTTCATCATGGAGGACTTGCAACGTTTCTATGGCCGCAAAAATGCAATTTCGTGCGTATTATTCGAAGAGATTAGCCAAGGAATCAATTATGCTACTAGCTAATGATATTAATAACAAGTACTAATCTTTAAGAAAATTAATTAGCAAAAGTACAAATATAAATCCCGTTAAGGAAAAACAAATAAAGAAAGTTGAATGACTGATTTTAATTGAAAACATTAAAATGACAAATATTATGTTTCTGAAAAGTCATCTTTGTTGATTTTAAAACTGATAATAACAGGTAATATTTAAGTACTTTTTGTCTTATAAAAACGATGAAAAATAACTACCCCAAATTTTCAATCCAGATAAGTATTGATGTCACGATTTTGAAGTTCTCTTAGTCAAAGACCTCCTTTCTTTCGATCATTTAATTTCGATGATGTCGGGCGCGGACTCAGTTTGAATCAGGCCATTTCGATTAAGAATCAGTGACATAAAGTGGCAATTCTACTTTTTTTTAAATTCTGAAATCAGAATTCTAAAATTCTACTAAATCTACGTCCCTTGTTGATTTTTCCTTTCTTACAACGTCAATATTCATACCTTTTTATCGGATTTCTCAAAATATATTCAAATAAGCCAAAAAGGCACCTTTTTATTTGATAAAAGGGTAGGGAATTCATTCTTTTTATTTGTCTAGTGCAATTGATAAGACTTCAATCAGTGACAAAAAGTGGCAATTCTACTTTTTTTTAAATTCTGAAATCAGAATTCTAAAATTCTACTAAATCTACGTCCCATGTTGATTTTTCCTTTCTTACAACGTCAATATTCATACCTTTTTATTAGATTTCTCAAAATATATTCAAATAAGCCAAAAAGGCACCTTTTTATTTGATAAAAGAGTAGGGAATTTAGTATTTTTATTTGTCTAGTGCAATTGATAAAACTTCCTACCCTTTTTTAAGTTTGATATTTTCAAACAAATCTTGCATTCAGATAAAAAGGTACCCTTTTCGACCTGTCACGAATTGAAGACACAAGTGCAAAAAAGGTACCCTTTTTCTTGCTCTTACCGACATGTTTCCAATGGCTTGACTATTGATTAATTCCCTCATTAAAAGTGTGACGTCATTCAAAATGAACGATAATGAAATTCCCGCCAAATTAAATTTAGGGGCATGATTTCCCGCTGAAAAGTCACGTGCCCTCAACTTCCCGCTAAAATATCATGTGATAGTTATATTTCCCCACAAAAAGTCGTCATGTGGTTTGCCATGTGAGAAAATCCTGTCGATTCTGACCGGGAAGTTGCAATCACTTTGAGCACGGTCTTTGTCAAAGTAAAATATCAATCGATGTAAAATGGGGTCACACGACTTTTAAGAGAGAAAACTGATAATTTGGGAAAATTAAATATCGTTAATTATCAATGACGTCACACTTTTAATGAGGGAATTAAGGGACCGGTCAAAATTTAGAGGGGGGGAGGGCTGGTGCAAATGGGGGGAGGGTCCATATGCAAAAAGGGTACCCTTTTTCTTGCTCTTACCGACATGTTTTCAATGGCTTGACTATTGATTAGGGACCGGTCAAAATTTAGAGGGGGGAGGGCTGGTGCATTTAATTTTTGGACGGCATAATTATTAGTTGCCCTCCCTTTCTTTGTGCATTAAAAAAGTAGGCCCTCCCCTGAACAGATGCCCATTTTTTTCTGACCCGTCCCCCCACCCCACCCCCCAGCCTCAAACTTATAATTAAAAGTCTGACCTTATAGACGTAAGCGGGTTGCAATTCTTCCCGATCTTGTTGTGACAGTTTCCATTCTACTATATATCAAACTCTTTGTCGTTTCTATCATTACCACTTTCCTCTTCTTCATCAGCACAAAGTTCAGTCATTCTACTGTCGAACCCTTCATCGTTTCTATCGTCACCACTTTCTTTGTCTTCATCAGAGCAAAGTTCAGCCAATATTTGCTCTTCCTCATCTTCATTAGAAGATAACCCAGATTCTGCACTCTCATCTGTGTCAGTGTCACTGCCATACCCTGAGTAGTTGTCCGCTTTATTTTGTTCTGCTGCATGTAGGTTGTGTGTTATATGCATGTCTCTGAACTCTATTTAGTTTAGCCTTTTTGTTACCACGGCACTCTAGGTGATGAAACTTTAGGTACTTATCTAGGACAGCCACTGCTTGCTTGCTTAAAGAGCCATCATCAAGCATAGCAATCAAGTCTTCATATGTTCTTACTTTTTCTGCTGCTTTCTTTTCAGCTTTGTCCTTCTTCCTTTTTTCTTTCTTTAGTTCAAGCAATTTCAAGTGTTCAAGATAGCTCTTAAAGCACCCTTCATGCACAAACGTTTTTGGCCCTCCCCTTTAGACTTGCACAAATCTTTCTGGCCCTCCCTTTTAGCCTGTATAAAAAATATGGACCCTCCCCCCATTTGCACCAGCCCTCCCCCCCTCTAAATTTTGACCGGTCCCTTAATTCCCTCATTAAAAGTGTGACGTCATTGATAATTAACGATATTTAATTTTCCCAAATTATCATTTTTCCCTCTTAAAAGTCGTGTGACGCCATTTTACATCGATTGATATTTTACTTTGACAAAGTCCGTGCTCAAAGTGATTGCAACTTCCCAGTCAGAATCGACAGGATTTTCTCACATGGCAAATCACATATCATGACGACTTTTTGTGGGGAAATATAACTATCACATGATATTTTATCGGGAAGTTGAGGGCACGTGACTTTTAAGCGGGAAATCATGCCCCTAAATTTAATTTGGCGGGAAATTCATTATCGTTAATTTTGAATGACGTCACACTTTTAATGAGGGAATTAATCAATAGTCAAGCCATTGAAAACATGTCGGTAAGAGCAAGAAAAAGGGTACCTTTTTTGCACTTGTGTCTTCAATTCGTGACAGGTCGAAAAGGGTACCTTTTTATCTGAATGCAAGATTTGTTTGAAAATATCAAACTTTAAAAAGGGTAGGAAGTTTTTATCAATTGCACAAGACAAATAAAAAGACTAAATTCCCTACCCTTTTATCAAGTAAAAAGGTGCCTTTTTGGCTTATTTGAATATATTTTGAGAAATCCGATAAAAAGGTATGAATATTGACGTTGTAAGAAAGGAAAAATCAACATGTATGGACGTAGATTTAGTAGAATTTTAGAATTCTGATTTCAGAATTTAAAAAAAAGTAGAATTGCCACTTTCACTGATTATTGAGGTTGTTAAACTTGCTCTGCATGATAATTATGATATCGACCTCATGAGGAATCCCTGGAAAAATGGAGGGTCGACGTACCATTCTGGTTCTCTTGCTTTCCTCGTACGTTCGTACCTTAGCTAGGGTCCGTTTTCTCGTAGTAGGCCCGTATAACTTTGCAAACGTTTGGCATCATCCGAAAAACAAATAACGTGGCTGAGAATGAATTCATCACTTGCTCTAATTCACTATGACGTCATATCAAAACGATCTTTAAAACATCTATTGCTTAAACGCAAAGAATCGACGGAGGGAGTCGAATAAATTCTCCCTGAAATTAATATTATTTGTCAAATATAAATACCTTTCGTCGAGCCCTTCTGCCCACCTTTCAACGGAATTTCCTCGGGTTATGGTGCGATAGGACGAAATTGTTCTTAAGAATAACAATAACGTATATATAAATTGTCTTTATGTGATAGAATGTATTTTTTAACCCAACGTTCGCCCAACATTAGAATCCTAAAAGCATTTTCATTATTAGTTATTACTACTACTAATCAACCTCTTACAACCTCTCTCAAACTATGAATATTAGAGATTGTACAGCGCATTTAGACATTAGGTGAAATGCGCTATATAAGCACTTCATTACATTACATTACGTTACGTTCCGTTGCGTTACTTTACATTACATTTACATCCTGTGATGTCTCTTTAAGAATATCAATGTGGCGATGTACTGACTAAAGACAGCCAACTATGTAAACGATGGAAAGCAAGAGGTGGATGTGCCAAAAGATCAGTTCGAGACTTCTGTCAGAGATCTTGTGGCATGTGCAACGACGACGGTATGTTGTTATTGATGGTTTTCAACCATTCTCAGGAGAGTGAGTGGAACAAAAGGGTCCACCAGCATGGCTTCCATGTCTTTGGTTTAAATTGTCTCCTAGGAATGGTTGAAAATGGTTGGAATGGTTATTTCATTTTCATTCTACCATTCATCCATTTGTTTATTTTTGTATCCATCCATCCATCCATCCATCCATTCATCCATCCATCCAACCATCCATCCATCCATCCATCCATCCATCCATCCATCCATCCATCCATCCATCCATCCATCCATCCATCCATCCATCCATCCATCCATCTATCCATCCATCCATCCATTCATTTTTGTGTATTTCTCTTGCTTTTCAATTGCTTTTCAATCGAACACAAATGAGACTTAGGAGGAAAAAATGAAGGAAAAAACATCATTAATTTGACCAATGGTAATATAAGTGCACACGCTCCATCTTGCGCAGTAACGATGCGCGCGAGCAGTACCCAGGAACGACCTTAATTTGTTTTTTCTCTCATTCGTTTATTCATTCATCCATTCGTTATTAATTCATTATTTCATTGGTTTACTTACTCGTAAATTTGTCCATGCATTCATTTGTTTTCTCATTCATTTATTCATTCACTCCCTGACATATATTCCACACATATTTTTCTTTATTTCTAGAAGACAATGAGTTCTCAGTGCAATACCTTGGATGTTTTAACGATGGTATAGCATCCGAGCTTAAGCTAGTTTCAACACGTAGCCCGGTCACAGTTCGATCTTGTATCAACGCGTGCCAGAAGCTGGAGTTCTCTTACGCTGGGCTGCGCAATGGAATGTATTGTATGTGTGGTAACGATTACGGCCAACACGGAGAGAATCTTAAACGTGATGGGTGTTCTAAGACTTGTGGGAGCAGAGAGGCTTGTGGGGGCTTGCTGGAGAATGCCATGTATAAAGCAGGTAAGATGATTGAACTTCGCAACCTCATCCCCTGGGACACTCTGCTCGCTTGTTTTCAAGATGATGGGGACCATATGCAGTGGATTCTATTTTTTCCAAAACAAAAAATAAAAAAAAAAAAAAAAAAAAAACAACAAACAAACAAACAAACAAACAAAAAAAAAAAAAAAAAAAAAAACAAAACAAACAAACAAACAAAAACCCACTAAAAAACAGATCAATTAGACGAATATTTGATCTTAAATGCGTCTTTTAAAAATCCTCAATATATTCTTCATTAAGATATTTTGTAGTTTTGTTTACTTTACTCGTATGTAAACAATAACAGAGGCGCGCAAAGCATCGTGGTCGAGACGGATCCTTTAAGGTCCTTATTGTGCAAAACATGATTTTAGACAGTGTATCTGTATATTGTTGTTTTATAGAAAAAGAAAAAAGAGAAATCAACCATGAATACCTTGATAATATCGAAGCTTTAGTATTTGGTTACAAAGACAAGAAAAAAGCTATATCGACAACAAAGCAAAAGAAGAAAGCCCAGCTCGCCATTCCAAAGACAAGGGACTGGGACTTTATGGACTGGATTCGACAGTACGAACACGACCAGACACATTGAGGAGGGATTGGGGATGAATTTTCTAATAAATGCTCATGGGAGTTTTGCTAGTTTGATGTAAATCGCGGGATCTGATTGGTTGATTATGCACTAATATTTTGCAATTTTATGTGTTGCACGTTTGTGTTGCACTGTACTCAATTCTTCTTTTGTTTTGCTTGTCACCGAGTGTTGTTGAGACTCGGAAAGTTTTTAGTAAAACCAGTTTTCTTACGATTCCAATGACATTCCTCATATTATTTTGTTCTTGCTTTTAGCAGGTTTTTATTTCAGTCACTATTTATTTATTCGTTTCTCTTGTCACCAATAACCTTTGTGCATGAGTAGTTTCTATGTTGTTATCTAGCGTTTTGTAAATCGTTTTATTTATTAAATTTGTGTGGCTTTCATTTTAATTGCTTTTATCACTATTGTTTTCGTTTTACTTAGAATGCTTTTAGTAAATGCATGATCAACGAGAAAAATAAGTTAACGTTTTCAAAAGGTTAAATGTCTTTGCAAGCAGTGCGAGTAAATATGGTCATTAAATTTTCTAAAGTTTGTTAAGGTGAATCAATGTGTAGATTTGTTGACTAAAATGACCAATAAAGTAATATGGTTCATATCTGTGGTTGTATTTCACTGAAACACGGTATGTTAGATCCTCAAAATGTAAACGATTAGTTATAACATGGTGCTTGCTTAATATTTCACAACGCGTTCTACAATAAGGAGATAAACAAGTAACTTGTATTACCCAGTACTGTGCTACACGCACAAACACATACACACACAAACAACAACAAAGCAAGAAATCACACAGGCACACACACGCAAGCAAGCACGCCAGAGAGGGTACGAATAAACACACATACAAACGCACAAATAAAATAAAAACAAACAAGCAGACAAACAAACAGAAATACAATCAAACAAATCATTCAATTCAAATAAGTTTGATTCAAATGACAATGACGGTGAAAACCTAAAAAAAAGGTTTAACTTTCTTGACAATCTTTACATGTTTTAAAGTGTTTTTTTAGAGTGCAAAAAATAAATCCATAAAAGGTTAGTACTAAATAGTACAATTTTATGCTAATTCAATTTATCATTATTGCTTGCTTAGCATTACTTTTAACTAAACAGTAAATAGTGTTTCATGGATTTATTGTTTGCACTCTACTGAATAAACCTATTTCAAAAACCATTGTCAGGGAAAATAAGGAAATACAGGATTCCGGATGCAGATTTTACAACCGAAAGGTACTGTGGGCTTCCAATAAAGATGAGAAATAAGCAGTAATTTTATTCAAATCAGTGTCAAGATCACCGATGGTCAATAAAATGGTATGTGCATGATTTGAATAAAATTACTGTTTATTTCTTATCATTATTGGAAGCACACTGTACCTTTCGGTCGAGAAAACTGTGTTTGCTATTTCTTCACCTATCTTTCACTATAACCAAGTGGGTTTCCTGTGGTCATACATAGTACAACATCTAAATAATTCTAGCATAAACCTAGCCTCCTCCGCAGGCAACCCTTTTTCAGCCCTTTATTGCCTTTTTTACTTGTTCAGGATTCCTTTGTTGCTCTCTCGACTGAGAGACCTGGAGCCCAAGGGTGACGTAATCCCATAATCCCCAACGGTCAATTGCAAAAAAGGAAGCCCATCCAAGAAACTAGACAGGAAAACACTGAAAAGAGACGCCTGCGTAGAAGGCTAGCATTTAAACAAACATCTATTGGTACATTGAATCAGTTAATCTATAAATTATTTCTGAAGTCGCTGTGTTTAGCATCTGTTAAATTTCAAGTGCCTAAAATGACAAACAAGGACAAAAAAAAGTGAGCTTCAAATCGTAAATGAGCAGTAGGTAAGACTTGACATGTTTTTTGTTGCATTGGGAATATTTGGCAACTAATAGACCACTTCCATTATGACGTCATTTATCTACAACTACAAGCATTGATGACAAATTCTCTTTCGTATTGAAATTCTCCATCCCTTTGGAGATTAACTAGTGTGGATTTTTTAGAGCAGACCGAAACGGATACGAGGGGACCAGAGATTAACAGTCGAACAGTTTGTGATAATAATTGTGATACAAAAAAAAGTGAGCAAAGCATGCTGGTAGTTGTAGTTATATTTACATTCATTGAATACAGCCTTAATAGGCAATTTACATTATGGTATCATATACAGCCAAAACCAGAATGCTTTGCTGACTTTCTTTTGTATCGCACTTAGTGCAAATTGTTTTACTAATCTCCAAAGGGATTAAAAATTGGAATATGAAAGAAAAGAAAATTTGCAAAGAATGCTGGTCTTGGTAGTAAAATGACATCACAATGAAAATTGCCTGTTATTGCAATTGGTCTGAATCTAATCTACAAGTATTTTCATGAGCTCAGGTATTCTCCCATACATTTGTCACGTGTCACTTGACACTGGGAGCACAGTGTTGTGTGACACACATGACAGAAGGGAGACCAGGGTTCAGATGAATACAGAATAATTTCCATCAAGATATAGGGTACCAAAGTGATGTCGTCATAAATAATAATTTCCTGATTTATTAAATTTATAAATTAATATAACTTATATCATACATTTCTCTGTATTTTTGGTGTGGTTTCAAACTTTAAGAACCAAAGCGAGAAATGTATGGCATAATTATATATTCAGCTGGTCATATCTCAGTCACTATTGAACAGATTTTCATGAAATTTGAAATGTGAACTTCTTTCTAGGCATTCTATACAAATCAGGAATCAAAATCTCACTTTCACCTTTTTGTGACTTCACAGTTCGGCACTTTATTGACACTAACACAGGGTAATCAAGAACAAGAGGAATTCTAGTTAATTTGATATTAAAATATTGCCTTACCTTCTTTGCAAACTGTGGTAGTACAAATGCAGCTCTATGTACATCTGCATTGTAATAACGAAGACCTAGTTTGTCTACTTCTTCATCAGTAAATGTTGTGACAGGTTGGCTGAACGTGGTATCCTGAACATTGATAGACAGTATAGTATTAACACAGCGGCTTAAAATAATGTCTGGACATTGAACAAATTCTGACTAAAAGGAGCAAATGTCCGAGAAAACGTTCAGTAGTTCGGACATCTCGACCGCCAAATTCAAATAAAACTTGAAAATATCTAGAACACAGGAAAAAAATTTGTGATTCCCAAAATGGGTTTATTTTGGGATATGGTTGGGAAAATGCTACAAAATCCAACATTGGGTTCAAGTTTGGGATTACCAAAATGGGTTTATTTTGGGTTATTGTTGGGAAAATGCAAAAAAAAAAAAAAAAAAAAAAACCATTCTGGGAATCACATTTTTTCCCCTGTGGAACCCACTATTTATTTTAGAAAAAAAAGAAACCCCCCTCCCACCCCCCCCCCCCCCCCCCAAAAAAAAAAAAAAAAAAAAAAAAAACTGTTTTGTTCTTTCTTCTAAACTTCATGAGACGTGCAAATGAACTAAAAAAATTATTTTGTCAGTGTTTTTAGAATGAATTATTATTTTATAGTTAATATAGTATGGCCAAAATTGATCAAGAGTTACATTATTTGTTCTTACCTTGTTTTTACTGCATAACATAAATCCTATTTGTCCTGATGGGTATGTCGGTATTGTTGTATAACCATAGCTAACTGATGGAAACATTGTTTTACAGAAATCTATCATAGATTTGATCAGAGGTAAATGAATCCATTGACATTCCCCTACAATATAAACACGCAGACAGGTTAATTATATAATTAAATTTAAAGTTGGTTTGTATGTGGGCATCATTATTAAAGAAAGTAGTCTTGTTTCATCCATGTTATGTTAAATAAACTATAGTAAACTGTCAGAGCTTTTGGACCACTGGTCCATGCATTCCTTCATATTTGAATTTGTGGCAATTGTAAATAGATTTTAATTTCAGTTTATATAATTATTTGAATTCATGGCAATTGTATTTACAATTGCCACAAATTCAAATATGAAGGAATGCAATTTTTGTAGATATATGCACACTACAGAGTTTTACCAGCTCATGCTTTACTGTGTATTTGTAAAAATAAAGATATGGCCCTGCGCACGATGTTGGTGTACAAGAGCGTTACAAAACGTGTAATGCTACCTTTCTTGCTGCATTTTTGTTATAAAAGCATCTTTCAGCTGGAAATTTCACAGAATTATTCTTCAACTTAAGGACAATCTGTAAACTATAATTTTTTCATGATCTGTTAAATACTTTTTTTTTAAAAACGATTTTTTTACGGGTATGTTAAAAAAGTGCGACTTTTTGCATTTTTTTGCCATGCAACCACTGCTGCATTTCATCAAATATCTTTTGAAAGTTCTAGTTTTCTTTCAAAATTTTTAGTCTTTTGCGTTGTCCATAAAAATATCTTTAAAACCATGTCTTTCTTGTTTGTCCATACGTTAATTGTAAGAAATGGTTATGCAAAAACTAGCATTACACGAAATTTTGTTACTCAAAAAATAGAACAAACAGTCGCATTTTTTGCTTTTTTTGCATTTTTTCCTATAATTGCTTTGCATTTTTTGCCCAACGCCTCTGTTGGCTTGTTTCAAATTTTGCATTTTTTGCCTTTTTGTTTTTGTTTTGCATTTTTTATTTGCCTTTTTTGCTTGCCTTTTTTTGCTTTTTTTGCCTGTCACGCAATCGTTGTAAATCATTTACGGATGAACATGCTGGTTACGGCTTTTATTTTTGGCCTTTACTTTCAATTCACACAGTAATTAATTCAAAGTAGCATTTGTCGAAATTATCAGATTATTAACATTATTTTTAGGATCAGGATTTTGTTTGTTTTCACTTGTACCTAAAAAAAATTGTTATTATTGTCCGGCGGTATTTTGTCGTTATCGCTGAACCCGAATATTTTATATTAAAGAAATAGGCAAGAAAACACCAAATACAATATGCTCTAGTTCAGAGGCATTACTAAATCGCGGAATCAACGGAAACTATTTCTCTTATACCATATAAAGCGTCCAAAATAAAAAAAGAACCAAAAAAATACAAACTCAAAGTCAACGATTATTATTTCCTTCCAAGCTTTATGACCTATACATTAGATTATTGTACTAACCTTTCATAACATACTTTATAGAAGACTTTTGCACCATGATTTTTTTTTACAGATTTTAGGTGGTATAATTTCATATAATATTAATGTTTATGGTGTTCACCGACTCTTCTACATTCGCTATTTTGGATTTTCCCGTTAGATTCTATTAAAGACAACAACTATAGATTGCCAAGTTTTCTCTTGGTTTCAGTACTTCTTGGGACGTTCACAATACCAGTCAAATCGAACTTTCCTATGTCCCTTGTCCAAAAGTCAACGTTTTCTGAAAAACAAAAGCTCTTCACAAAATTCAAGACAAGATGACTGATTGTCTGGAAAATTGCATACTTGTGAGAAACCATTCGAATGCTTTTAAAAATTTGCATTTTGAACTTCAAAAATGATTTCATAACTTCTTCAAATACTGTCATTAAAAAAATACTGTCAAATACTGTCAGGAAAAAAAAGAAGAAAGAGTTTATTTTTTCACGAAATTTGTCAGAGTAATGTTTAATAATAAATTTTATTCGAAAACTTATAAGAATACTTTTGTGTCGAATAAGGTTTGTTTACATGTCGGGCATCGCTGAGTGACAGAACGGCACGTTCTGCGTTTTTTGATGGGAATTTGCGAAAAAGAAAATTTGTTTTTTGTTAAACATTACAATTGGATTTGGCGGGAAAATGAGCGGTACGGTCTCGCTCTTATTTACGAAACGCAAATCTGACAAATCCGCCAGCTAGCCAGACTTCACTCTCAATGAGCGTCTAATTGTACTATTTTAGAGACAAACCTGCACCAAAATGAAATTTTCGCGTGGAAGATGTAAGTTAATGGTTCAGAAGTGATAAATAAATAAAATAAATAAAAATATTTTCGGCAAATTAAACAACTTTTTGTAAATTTTATTTCACGCTATTTTGTTTTCGGAACGTGTCAACAAACTCCCGTCTCACATTCACGAATAAAGTTTTGTTCAGAGTCGAGTCACCAACCAGCCAGAGGAAAGGAATGTGTTGGGGGCTGACGTGGGCAAAGCACATGCGACGGTTGTAAATTTGAGAATCGTTCATTCTACTTCTAGAGTGGAAATTTAACGTGAAAGCCCTATTGTTGTCAACAATTCTATCGGATGGATTTTACTCGATTACTCAGCAAATACAGCCCGTCATTGTTAATTTCAAGTGAGATCGAAAAAGATTTGTTGTTGTTTAGGAAAAATCCTTGCTGCCTGGTTTACTCACAGCCAACGTGAAAAGGAAGAAGTTCATCAAAAATCTTGATCAGTCGTTAGTAAAATAATAAAAACAAACTAAATAGAATAACAATCACATCGCAATAATGAAGGGTAAAATATTTTTTTCCATTAGTTGTATCTAAGCTTATAGCTTTGAAGCAAAAACGCTTTTCTTACTTCAGTTATCGCCATCTTTTGTACATCGGACCTGCTGGCTTTATGTTTTTCATTGCATTTGTTATCGACATAAATAGTGAAGCGGTACTGCTGTAAAATTAGGTGCTTTGTTGATCAAATTCCATAAATTTATAGTTGATTCGGAGCATGGAAATGTAAACTTATCGTAAGTCATTTTCAATCAAAAATAGACAGGCGTATAAGAATTAGTTTATCAAAAATTGTTAAAGCTTATTCGAGAAAGTAGATAAATTCATAGGCATGATTACTTTGTGGATGTTATGGTTATATATTTTAATTTCTTATATTAATCATAACAACATTTGAAAATACTCACTGTTTACACTCGATCTTGATCTCAGCGTGACAGGGCAAAAAACGGCAGAAAAGGCAAAAAAGGCAAAAAGGGCAAAATTTGCAAAAAAGCAAATGTGCAAAAAAAAGAAAAAAGGGAAAAAATTATCAAGGATGAAGGCAAAAAATGGAAATACGCAAAAAACGCAAAAATTGTAAACAAGGCAAAGATTTGCAAGTTAGGCAAAAAAGGCAAAAAATGCAAAAGGAAAAAAAGCAAAAATACGTAGTTTTGAAAACGTTTTGTAACGCACATTTCTCTATTTTTTTCTGGACACCGTTAACATTTTTTGCAAGTTCTATGACTTTTACTATTGATAGAAAAGCAGTTAAGCATCTGTTTGAAAGAGTATGAAATTTGCTTTAATTTGATATAATTTTTTTTCAGAACTATTCATTAGTTTTGATGTAGCTCAAAATCTAAAACAAATTTTATTTCATTTTGAGCGTTTTTAGCTGTGTACACCAACATCGTGCGCAGGGCCATATTGTATAGATACTAAACACTTCTAAACACATTAAGTTTCAGGGTGAATTTTGGCTTTTGAATCAATTTGCATTGGTATTACAAATTGTTGCACTGTTTTCTGCACTGGTGTTATGTCTGAACTACAGCTGTGCTATTCACTGATTCGAATCATGGATTTTTTTTCAAGTATATTGTTACTATTGTTGCTGCCATTTTCAACACTCAACACTTTCACCATTATTCATTTATTTAGCATAACCATTAAGGAACCATCGTCAATGATAAGCATCCCATTACCCTTCACCTTGTCATCAATTTTTGAATGTTCTTTACATCTCTTGGAGGAAAAGGACGATGATAAAGAGTTGCAAACATCAATGACCATAATCAATATCAATCTCGACCTCCATCATCATTATCATCATAATCATCAGGACTTGGTTGTACGAAGCCTGAATAAAGTTATCTATTCAATAAAAGTCATCCACTTAATAGAATTTATCCACAGGATATCCAGGTTTTGGACAACTGGCCCGAGCCCTTTTACCTTGACAACATAATAAGCCATCATCTTTCAAAGCTTTTTTCATCAAGTCATAATAAGGCTTTTCAAAAAGAGACTGAGCAGGACCTAGATAAAGCACATAATAAATTGTTAAAAATATTTCTTGGAGAATTATGAAAAACTATCCTCCTTGCAAATGCATAATTCATCCAGTGAGGATTAGTCAAGAACATCACAAGATTGAAGTTAAATTTATGTGGGTTTTCTGTGGAGCTCTATATTGAATATATATAATTATATATTGTCCTGGGTGCTTCAGAAAATGGCAGATTTACAGACCATTAAGTGTGTGTTTCATCCAGTCTTGACTAGCAACTAGTTTATTTGGAACACTTAATGTCACAAAGATGGGGAAAGATTAATGAAAACTACAAAAGACTCTAAAAGGATCTATTTTTAAAATATCAGGCAGTGGCCTGCCACAAATGCATTTGAAAGGACATCTTGACCTGGCTATGTCTGGTGATTGTTTCAAACCGTTGTCTCTCATTAAAGTGTACAAGAAGAGCATTTTCCTCTAAAATATGGCCAGTCAACATGTCCCTTCAAAATGTAATTTGAAAGGTCAAGTAACAAATTTGGAAGGACACTGTCCTTTGTCCATTGCTCTATCAGTGTCAACGTTAGTCTAAGGTCTTACCAACAGGATCTGATGAATCTGTTATAATGACATCAAATTCATTCTTGTGCTGTTCCATGTATTTGAATCCATCTCCAATGTGTTGGGTTAGTTTAGGACTTTCATAGCCAACAGCTAGGTTAGGAAGATACTTCTTAGAAATGTTGATTACATCCTATAACATTTGACAATGTTTACAATATTATTACAGAACTGTGGTTTTCAAATTCAAACACTTTTGGCCATTTTGTGTTGTTTTTTTCCCCTGTCAATCAAAGCCCTGGATTCACTCAACAGTCTGCTTACAAACTATGAGTAAGCCTGGCTACTCATACTAACATTTGTACGATCTTAATCATCAGAAGAATAATGGCTCACGGTTAGTTTTAATTGTTTTTCAAGTTTTGATTGACAGGAGCATGATGATGATGATGACACTCATCAATGATGGGTCAGATGATGATGATGAAATGACACTAATTATGATATTGGTGGAGATACTTTTGGTGATGGCAACGTTAGTGATTATAGCGATAGTGGTAATGATGGTGCATCATCTGATTATGTTTTTGCAACATGCCATGGAAACCTTTGATCACCTGTAATTTATGCACATAGTTCTACCTCTACATTTTGGCCAGTCTAGATTGCTGCTTAATTAAAAATGTAGACATAGAAGTATGCTCATCAATTGTAGGTTATAGATTTCCATGTGAACTGTAATGATAGTCGTTCTCCAAAATCATTTATGCAATGAAAACCTTTCTTGATAATAATGATAGTGCTGATCATGATAGTGATAATGGTGATGATGGTGATGACCATGGCAGTGATGGTGATGATAGTGATGGTGATGATGATGGTGATGATCTGATAAAGCAGGCAATATAGTTACAATGATGATAGATTACCTCATCAATCTCACACTGGACTATCTTTTCAACTAGAGGATGTTTTGCTACTTCACGTATAACTCCACCATCTCCTCCACCAATGACAAGAACCTGATTTCAAATTTAACATGAACCTTGTTACCATTCATTGACAAAATTATTTTCCAACAGTGAAAACTTATAGACAGTCATTGTAATATTCTGCTGAATTTATTGATTTGGAATAAAAATATTATCCAAAGATCATCTCATGACAATGTTGACGATAAAAAATATCAAAATCTTTGATGTAAAAGTCTCGGATTTGAGAGTAGCACAGAATGTGCTAATTAGTTTCTTCCACACTCATCCACACTCATTACCCCTACACTCAACATACTCCACATAAACTGCTCCAGAATAGAGAACAATGAAGATCAATGGCGACGATAATTTATTGAAGACTTTATACCAGTTCAGTGCATTATATGCACTGGGAATCAAACACATAACCCCTAGCACAGAAGAACACATACTTAGTCTGTGTAGCATCTCTTGGGGAGCAAATTTGGGAAGATGAGGCTCCAAATCCCTTCCCTTCCCACATCCCCCCCCCCTGGAGTTGCCAAGCAGTTGCAAATAATGCTGTGATCACCAAAAGGCAATAGGTCATTCCAAGACCACTAGGAATGATGGGTAAAAGTCATGACAGAATGTAGAATGGCATCTTGGACAGACAAAAACACCTTTTAATCTATGAAGTGAGCGAAAACCAATTCAAGTCATACCTAAATGGCTTGGATTTCTTGTCAACTGGTGCAATAATTATGACAGTAATATTTATACCCATAGTTCCTAGCAGCTTTGTCAACTGGTTCAATAATTATAACAGTAATATTCATACCCATAGTTCCTAGCAGTCTTGTCAACTGGTGCAATAATTATGACAGTAATATTTATACCCATAGTTCCTAGCAGTCTTGTCAACTGGTGCAATAATTATGACAGTGATATTTATACCCATAGTTCCTAGCAGTCTTGTCAACTGGTGCAATAATTATGACAGTAATATTTATACCCATAGTTCCTAGCAGTCTTGTCAACTGGTGCAATAATTATGACAGTAATATTTATACCCATAGTTCCTAGCAGTCTTGTCAACTGGTGCAATAATTATGACAGTAATATTTATACCCATAGTTCCTAGCAGTCTTGTCAACTGCTGCAATAATTATAACAGTTATATTTATACCCATAGTTCCTAGCAGCTTTGTCAACTGGTGCAATAATTATGACAGTGATATTTATACCTATAGTTCCTAGCAGTCTTGGAATGACCTATTATTGTCTTTTGGTGATGACAACATTATTTGAAATAGCTATATACCATTGTAACTCACCTTTTTGGGGTTTGGATGTGAATTTAATGGTAAAAATGTAATCATTTCCTGATAAGAGAATTCATCTCTCTCTGTACACTGTATAACACCATCCAACACTAATACTGTACCATACGTTTTACTGTGAATAAAATACAATGAATCAGAGATTAATGCCACAGATAAGACAGACAGACAGACAGACAGACAATGTACCATTTGTTTTATTGTGAATACAATACACTGAATTCAGGGAATCAAGCACACAGATAAGACAGACAGACAGACAATGTATCATATGTTTACTGTGAATAAACTATGTATGTCAAGGAATCAAAGACACAGATCAGACAGACAGACAGATATACAGACCGACACAGACAGGCAGACAATGCTAACACTGTACCATATGTTTACTGTGAATAAAATAAACTGAATCAGACAGATAGATATAGACAAGCAGGCAGACAGATACAGACAGGCAGATAGACAGACAGACTATATCAACACCGTACATAGTGGCAGAAAAGCAGCTACATAAAGTAGAAACAAACCTTTTGAAGACCATAATGTCTTGAAACTTTGATTTCCCTTCATAATAGACTTCTTCTACCTCTAAAGACAAGGCTTGTCCAGGCCACTGACTGTTTACTTCAGAAAACCAGCCGTTCTGTATCTTATTCATTTTGCAACTAACAAAAATTATAGATAGAAAGAATGCAAATGAACAAAAATTGAATAGATGAATTGATGGGTGGAAAAATAAATAAATTGATGTATGGAAGGATAGATGAATCATCTAGGCAATTAAATTAATGGATGATAAAAATGAAACTATGAAAGAATGCAAATGAATGAAAAAAAAAAAAAAAAAAGGAAAGGATGAAGGATAAGATGGAAAAAATAAATGGATGTATGGAATGATAGATAATTAAATGTCTAGGAAATTAAATGAATGGATGAATTAATTAATTAATAAAAAACGAATGAGCTTAAGAATGAAAACAATAAATGGACATATGAATGGATAAGAAATAAATGAAAGAATGGACAAAAACACATCAAACTAGTGACAGAAGCTCTGTGGAAGCCCAGACAAGCATTTTATGATTACAAAACCATTGCTCTGACAACTTGGAAACAAAGTCCTTGCATTTGAAATAGGTAGACATTTCTACTTTGTTACATAAATTTACAATTTGTTATGTAATGACTTATATTAGCTCAAAAAAAACAAAGAAAAACTTTGAAAATGTACGAGTTTTCGCAGAAAAAAGCTAAAACATACATAAACGAACAATACCTATGATAAACTTAAAGTTATGACAAATAGCTTTTTATAGCGCCTTCATTTTGATTTTGGTATAGCCAGTTGATCAATTTAGCTTTTGCGCGAAACATGAATATTTAAGAGTAAAACTGAGCCAGTCAGACCGGATTTTTACTTGTTTATAAATCCAACAAGTTTATTGATGGTTGATTGTGAATGTAAACAGGTTTTTTTTATATAAACAAGTTCGTAGTATGAGAACTTTGCACGTGTTTTTGAACTAATTAAAATACGTGAATTGGTATGCTTTACAGGGAATCTAAATGAACATTTTACATCAAATAAAATAATTAAACACACGAAAACAAAGTAAAAAATTAATGCTATTGTGAGGGAATTTCATGACTAGAAAATGAATGAATTTATATCACAAACATCGATCAAATAGCTTTCAACATCATTACATGGCGACCGATCGTCATCAACACTTTTTCTCGCCATCAGAAAAACAATCCCTTTTTCAGCTTATTTTACTCGATATTTTGGTGATTTGAAAGGATGAACAATACATACCTGTCTATATTGATGCTACTGGCAAGAGTTTGAATTGAATGTGCCGAATTTTACGTAACTTTGGGCCAGCCAAAATGAGGTCAAACGTGTGAAAGTCGATAGGCCAGATTCCAAATATTTTGGTCTTCCTATCTTAGATGTGAACCGCGAAAGCCTGGTTCAGCAAGAAAGTCAAAATGGCGGATAACTTGAAAGTGTCAAATCCTTCAAACCCAGTGGTATTTTTCGATATTACAATTGGAGGACAAGTATGAAATTCAGTTATTGCATAAAAGATGTAGTATTCTATAGGTTTATTGTATTATTGACTTTTTCTGTGTAGGATGTTGGACGAATGAAGATGGAATTGTTTGCCGATGTTGTTCCAAGAACCGCCGAAAACTTCAGGTGAGTGAAGAAACGCTAAAAATGTTCAGTCTCTTGCCATTCGAAAGGTTTGAAAATTTATGCTGTGTTTTTGTTGTTAGGAGTTATCTGAAATCAGTAATTTAGGAAGAAATCGAAAAAAATTGTATGAGCATAATTTTGTCAGATTGCACACGTTCTTACGACGAAGTTGACTATAAATGAATGCTCAAATACCACGTGTTCAAATATTAAACTGTTATTTTTTGATTTTATACAGACAGTTCTGCACAGGAGAATTCAGGTTAGTACACCCCAAGGCTCGAAATAACAGCTTGACATACATAGGTAAAGATGACCTTTACGAATGCATTTTTGGAAGTTCATTACCCATTTCTTAAAGGTCAAAATTTGTATAATAATTCTTAGAAATATTTCCTTTAAAAATATGGAGGTCAGCTTGTCCTTTGAAACTCTGATTTGGCAGGTCAAGTAACAAATTTTGAGGGACATTGACATATGCACCTTGACCTACCTTTATTTCGAGTCCTGTACACTTAGAAATTGATGTTTGAAAAAATCCAAAATGTAATTGATACAACAAAGGACTTGGATTTCAAATGGTAGAATGAAAACAGGGGGCAGATCTGGAGGAGGGAGGGGAGGGGGCAGTAACAGCCATAAGGCCAAAGAATGTACAAAAAATTGAATTGTGTCAAGGTTAGTGTTCTGTCCAAGATTATAGCTTCTTACACTAAAAGTGTGCAGCATAAATACCATTAAATGGTGCTATTTTATGCTATTTCTTTTGCTTTCTTTTGTTTAATTAGTGCTTTTTACTACTAAATAGAGACAATTGTTGCGCACATTTAGTGTTTGCACTCTAACTACTCAGCGACTACTTAGCCAATACTCAGCCACCTGTGTTTTTTATGTTTTTTTTTTTTGTTGTGGTGAAAGACCACAGTTTTAATTAATAGTTCATCTCTGATGTTATACATGACCTGCCATGTGATATTGAAATAGTTGTCATTACTCTTGCAGAAAGAATGGGCTACCTGTGGGTTACAAGGGGGCAACATTCCATAGGTATGTAACAGGATGAAATGTTTCGTTGATCAATAAATTTCATCTTCTTTCTATTGAATAACATGTTATGATTGGATACACATAGTTGGGACCTTATGCATAAATTGGTAGTAAATTGCTGTAAGTTGACTGCCTTGATGACAAATAGCATATTATAAACAAAAAACAAAAAAACAAAACTAGTATGTCCCAACAATTTTGCAACTGAGTGCAGACTTTAAGCTACATACACAGTCCATAGACTGGAGCTGTGTGTGTGTGTGTGTTTTTCTAACTAAATAGTTCAGTTTCATACATTCTTCATTGCTCAGGTTAATCCTTGACAGTACGTGATATATTCTTTTGTGTAAGGTACATTCTGTGGGAATACACCATCCAAAAACAATATAGATACTAATGGCTTTTGTTAATTTATCTATAACTGAGGCTTAGTCTGAGCAATGAAGAACTTGAAAACTGGTCAATTGATATTGATATATTATGTATTAATTAATAATCTGTCTTACTAGGGTTATTAAAGATTTCATGATTCAGGGAGGAGACTTTATGAAGGTATTTAGTGCCATGTTGATCCATTTGATAACATGAAGGGCTGACAGTAAAAACGGCATACATGTATAATTATGATAACTGACGATAACTTCTCGAATTTTCAAGAAATCATTCAAAAAAGGCATTGACATGAAATAACTGATAAAGCACTCCTGCTTGTTTAGTAAATAGTACATTTGATTTTCTTAGGGAGATGGCACTGGTATTTGTAGCATTTATGGTGAACAGGCCTTTGCTGACGAGAACTTCAAACTAAAACATGACTCTGTTGGTTTACTTTCTATGGTGAGTTGAAATCATTTTGGGCTTAAAACCTCTCAACACCCTGGAAAGATACCTAAAATCCAATCATCCTCATCTAGCCCCTTCTGCAGGCTATTCCCTTCTTTATTTGAATGTGCTTCCTATGGAATTTTGTGCCATTTGGGTTTGCCAGAGCTTTTTTATAATAGTTTCCAGTAGCACTCAGTCAGTTTTACTTGATACAGGGAACCCAAAGGAGATACATGCCGAGGAGGTAATCCTCGTCCATTTCCAACCATGGTCGCTTGGTGGTTGTTCAAAGAGAGTCAACTATTCCATTTAATTTGAATATGAGATTGGAGTTCAAATAGACCTTTCCTGCATTCGCTTGACTGTCCACGAAACAATAGACTAAATCACATTAGGCTGGAGTGTATAAATCCATACATTGTCTGTATTACATACAATCATGACTCATTGTGAATCTATTTTTTGTGACCGGTAAAGTGAATGTAGGGAATGTCTATTGTCAGTCAGATTATAATTTGTCATTTCTGATTCAGGCAAACAGTGGTCCAAATACAAATGGATGTCAGGTAAATATTAGTGATATAATATAATATATAATTCTATTTAGTGATACATCAAAACAGTCTAATTTTATGTTCATGGTAGAGGACTTGTGTAATACTAGAGTGTCAAAGCATGGTTAATATAGTGGAATCAAAGTGTCAAGGTTGTTTGCTGGACTGGGATGACATCAGTCAAATCACGCCATGGCACAGAAAAAAGGCAATTTTATCAAACATTGACACACCATTAAAAAATCGCTTTTTAATTAAAATTAAAAAATTTCTCCACAGAAGCAATTTTACCCACCAAATTTTTTTATTCATATTTTTTCCAGATAGTGTTTAGGTGCACTTTGAAAATAGTCAATGGTATTCAATGAATTTATTTGTTTCTTTACAGTTCTTTTTAACCTGTGCAAAATGTGATTTCTTAGACAGTAAGCATGTTGTATTTGGTAAGTACTTAGTCTACTCTTCACTATAAACTAAGCATTATTTACAACAAAACACACCATTATTATCATGAAACAAGATTGGATTTACAGAGCTGAGTGTGCTACTGTCGCCGGCAGACAATAATTATTTGTGTATTAGATTTTTCACACTTTTTGATGGCAGAATGGACATCCTTAAATTTAAACACTATTTTAGTTTCTATGAGAATCCACCAGAGAAGTATGAAAATGATAAAAATGGTAGCACATAGAACATTTATTTGGACATGTGCTCATACAAATATGTTATTCTTCTTATTATTATTTTTAAATAAAAACTCTTTGTCACAAATATTCAAAACTAACAGAAGTGAGTTGTTGTCAACTCAAATGGTTTTACTATTTCCACAATTATACACAGCATAAATATGCTCTTTCAAAAGCAATTTAATCAGTATTCATTTTGTCTTTTTAATTCCTTATTGTGGAATGTCAGTTGCAATGGTACCATGCTTTTGACAACTTTAAAGTCAAACATTGAATTTGATTTCTTTTTCAGGTAAATTAGTGGATGGATTACTTGTTATGAGAAAAATAGAGGTGAGCTGAAAGTTTGTATTACACATGTGTCCTTCATATTTCATTTCATAAGAGTATTCTGCCTACAGACACACCATGATCACCCAGTCTGGGAATCAAACCTATGTACTTGAAGTCAGATGCCTTAACCATTATAATGTTTCTTTTCAAAATCTAAATGTTTCATTTATTCCTTCATTTATTCATTCATTTGGCTCAACATCAGACTCATTGATTTTGTTTTTTTTTACTAATAGAATGTTCCAGTAGGTCCAAATAATCGGCCTAAGTTACCAGTAATTGTATCCCAATGTGGTGAGATGTAAAAACTATCCTTCACAACCAAGACAGCTATACTTACACACTCAAGTGAAACATGGCCTGAGTATCTTGACAATAAACCTGAAAACGTGATGACGTTTTACCCCCATTTAGAGACCAGAATCCTTTTCACATTGCTTTTGTTTACTAATAAATTATGACTATTCTTCATGTATTCTCGAGGACATACAAAATTTGAATGTGAGAGAATTTTAAAAACTTTTATGGTATAGAGACAGAGGTAAAACGTCATCACGCTTATTGGTTATAAAACTTTGTATCTGTGTTTCTGTAACAACTGCTTTTTCTGTTTTCTGAGCTGTGGTAGGGGGAGGGGGAGGGGGAAGGGGAAGGGGAGGGATGTACCTGTATAGCGAATATAAGGCATTAACCCCACCCTGGTTTTCTGTGCACATACTGAGATCAAGGACTTAACTGAAACATCTGTTCTTACTATACTGTTTTTATGTGGATAGAGTATGGCAAGTTTTACATCTGGAAATTTCTTTGTGTATTGAATATTCCAGATGGAACACAGGCTAATAGAATATATCTTGTTTATCTATTAAAATATGGACTTAAGTCCACATTAGTTATCAACAACTCTGATCATAAACCATTTCTGTAGTGCTGTATAGTTGTACAATATCATTTCATTGGGTGTACTTTCAAACAGTAAGGGATATTGGGATATTCCAAAGTTTATCCAATCAGAAAGCATCATTACTTTAAAGGGGAACTTGGACGTAATGTATGTGTTTATTTGTGCATGACATTTTGATGACGTCATACACACAAATCACACACATGGTCCATACATTTTTACCATTTTGTTTTGTAAATTATTCTGTTCTGATTGCACTAAAAATTTTATAAACACAGTGTCTTGTGAAGTGTTTTCAAAAGATTCATATTCTGATCAATTTTCCTTTCCTTTTCCTTTACTTCATAGTTACAAAGAAATGTATGCGATCACGGCCTATGTTGTGCTTATGACGTCATCTATATTTGTAAAAAAAAGCTGAAAAATGAAATACTTCTCATACATATTTTTGAAAATTAGTCTTCAAAATGATTAGTATGACTCTTGGGCATTCTTTTGGTAATGTTACATTGCTGATTTATTGAAATTTAACTTCATCCAAGATAAGCTACATAATCTTTTATACCGTCTTATTAATGATGTTCTGCTGTTTAATGTGTGATATGACTTGTAATATGACTTGTAAAGACATCTTTTTTACCAATGAAAGATCAAACATTATTGGATGCACAAACAACATCAAAAGAAATAAAATTATATTAGTTATTTTAAATGTGTGAAAATGACGTGGTTAAAATAATGTTTCATTAAACACCTGTGCCCAGTTGCATGAAGCCTGAGTAAAGTTATCCACGGGATAAAAGTTCTCCACCACATTATCCACGGGATAGGGATTCACCATCGGCCATTTGCATGAAACCTGAATAAAGTTATCCACTGGATAAAGTTCTCCACTGTATAGAATTTCTTTAGAATGTATCGTCTGGATAGTGATTTATCTGGGTCTGGTTTTACAAAACATGGATAAAGTTATCCATTTCATGGGATTTCTTTTGAATTTAACCACGGGATAGCGATTTATCCGGTGGATAGCGCTATTCAGGCTTTTTACAACCAAGTTTGATCATAAGAAGAAAGGAAAGAAGTTAAAATGCAGAAGGTAAGCAAATAAACAATCATAAAGCAAAACCAAAATACCTTATCTAGTAGCTGCTTGATTTGTTTTCTATACTTTGGTATTTTAGTTGATTTTATAAACTTTCTCAGCTATAAATAAGAAAAATGGTGAATTTAGTATTACCGTTGCTCGTCGGGTCTTTTAGGGGTAAAAATCGACGATTTGGTATTTTTTAAGGTTTAAAAATAGACTGAACGCACTAAAAGTGTGCAACAGTTGTCACTATTTAGTAGTAAATAGCACTAATTAAACAAAAGAAAACAATAGAATAATAGCATAAAATAGCACTATTTAGTGGTATTTATGTTGCACACTTTTAGTGCGTGCCCTCTATGAAATTTGCCAAATTCTCAGTTTTTAGTATCTTTTAGGGCTTGAAAGCCACTGAAACTCATGATTTTGGTATCTTTTAGGGATGAAAAACTTGTGAAGCCACTACCTATTGAAAAACGTTTGGTATCTTTTAGGGGTATTTTTGAAAAATTCCGACCAGCATCCCCGATCGTTTATCCCCGGTAATAAGCCTGAAGCGTGATGACGTTTTACCCCCGTGTCTAGTAGACCAGAATCCTTTTCACATTGCATTTGTTCACTAATTATGACTATTGTTCCTGTATTCTCGGGGGAATATAAAATTTGAATATGAAAGGATTTAAAAAACTATTATGGTATAGAGATGGGGGTAAAACGTCATCACGCTTCAGGACTATTATTGGCAATGAAAACTCTTGTGTTTGAATAACAATCGATTCTATTTGCACCACAAAACCTACCCCTCAAAAATAAACACATTTTGATGATTGTGAAAGAAGTGAATACTGCAGAATGATCGAACATGTGAACAAATCGTCAAAATCGTCCATACACGAGTGGGATTGAGTTAAGACATTCAAATGTGCGCGCGCTATCCGCGCTATACAGTTCTGAGGTGACCTGGTCTCGAATGACGTGCGTGACGTCACAATAGCCTAATTTGACGTCATATTCTATGAATCAATCAGTTGCGCTAAGCTGTTTGCTACAAGGGGAGTGAAAGTTACTGAGAAAAACGATATTTTGTAAAACAAGTGAATTTGAATGAGAAAACCAGTTTTGTTCTTTAACCATGAACTATATTTTGAGACGTTTCATGTGCGCTGTTTCGACGTGTATAGGAATTTACATGTCGTACGGGATTACAACCACAAGTAAGTTGTGCTCGCCTTTTTTTCTCTCTTATTGCTTCTTTGTTTTTTTTTCTTGGTTTATTTATTTATTTGTCTATATGTTTCTTTATCATATTTGTTTTTCTTTTTTCCTTTTATCCTAATTAATTTGTTTGGCTTATTTCTTAATTTGTTTACTTTTATGTTTCTTTTGTTTATTTTTTTCCCCCACTCTCTCTCTTTCTCTCTCTCCTTCTTTTTGCAAATTGTTATTCCTCTTTTGTTCTTGATGATAGATGGTCACTGACTTATTTGATGAATGATTGTTACCTCATTTCTCATTCAATAGAGCGTTTTCACATAACGAGCTATTTTATGCTAATGAGTTCTAAAAATGCTAATGAGTCAAAATATCAGCTCTACTAATGAGCATTGCACGTGGAAATGTACGCTTTGATGCACAAAGACAAAGGAAAGCTCAATCAGCTGATTATCGCGTTTAGGTTTACGATAAACAGCGGATCAACCTTGCCTTTGTGAATCAAAGCGTACAATTTTCAATTGCATTTCTCATAGCATTTTTTACAACTCATTAGCATAAGATAGCTCGTTACGTGAAAACGCTGTAAAACCATGGCTGCACTATGCTGGATAAATTTGAAAACGCAAATTTTGTTCGGATGCTGTGACAAATATTGCTCATTAAACAACTAGAATTAGCATAAACTTGTTTCGGATTCATGCGTTTTAATGTGGACGGAAGACACGGAATGCCTAACCGGATAAATAAAGTTGCGTTTTCAAATTTATCCGGGTTAGTGTGGACGTAGCCCTATGAGTTTATGATTTTCCTTTGTTCTATTTTGTTCTATGGCATTCTTTTGTTCCCCTCTCTAGAAGCCTCTATTTGTTGACATGGCTTTTTTATAACATCATATATTGTTATCAGGTTTGTTACCCGGTCTAATCCCGATTTACGACTACTGTACTATAGTTTTGTTTTGGATGGTTTACTTCCACTATCTTCCAACTAGAGTGTAAGTACTAAACTCTGAAATATTCGATGAAGGAATTTATAAACCAATTTATGAATGAATGAATGAATGAATGAATGAATGAATGAATGAATGAATAAATGAATGAATGAATGAATGAATTAAATGAATGAATGAATAAATAAATAAATAAATGAATGAATGAATGAATGAATAAATGAATTAAATGAATAAATGAATGAATAAATGAATGAATGAATTAAATGAATGAATGAATGAATGAATGAATGAATGAATGAATGAATGAATGAATGAATGAATGAATGAATAAATGAATGAATGAGCGAGTGAGTTGATGAGTGGATGAGTGGATGAATGAATGAGTTAGAGAACGAATGAATGAGTGAAGGAATGAATGGGTGGGCAAAGGAAAGAATGAATAAATGAGAAATAAGCAGTCGATGAAGGAATTGATCTGGAAATTTACATATGTATATGACTTCACAAAGGATAAGAGTTACTCTTTTTCCTATTTAAGTACATGTATTCATGTTTTCATTATTTGTAGGTTGCTATGGGAACATAGAACTGTAAGGGATAGATGCCTATTGTTCTACATCTTGACACATTTTGCACTCTTCGAATCTTGCAGATGCATCACTATAGGTAGGCTTCACTGGTCTCTTGTTTTATCCACATGGACAGTTTCAATCGAGATTTGTGCTAGTTAGTCTGCTTGTTTGCTTGCTTGCATACTGCATGTTTGTTTGCTTGTTTTATCACATACCTAATTGCAGCATTGTTTGTGTTTGTAGATTTGTATTCCAATGGAATGCCGGTGATGGAGTGCTGTAAACATATATTTGAAATAATGATTCTCTTTATCGTTATTCCATCCATAGCGTAAGTATCATAATATCTGCTGACGGATACAGACAGACTCGGGGATAATGGCTGACTGGGACGGATTGACTGACTGACTGACTGACGGATTGACTGACTGACTGACTGACGGATTGTCTGACTGAAAGATTGGCTGACTGACGGATCGACTGACTGACGGATTGACTGACTGACTGACTGACTGACTGACGGATTGACTGACTGACTGACGGATTGGCTGACTGATCGATTGACTCACTGACGGATTAATGGCTGACTGATTAATTGACTGACCTACGGATTGGCTGACTGATATTACTCCAACAGACGAAGAACTAACGTCCGAAATGTCAGTATCATTGGTTGGTTGGTTGATTGGTTGGTTGGGTGGTTGGTCGGTTGTTCGTTTAGTTAGTCGGTTAATTCACTAGCACGCAGACTCTATTTGTCTCTCCATCTGAACAGTTCACTTATATATATTGATCTATTCTATTATCGATTGACAGTAGCTCTATTATCGATTGACAGTAGCTTACTCAATTGTTCTGTTTACAGATTGGTTCCTGAGCTCTACAGCAAAGTGTTTCAAGAGCCAACAAATCCTCAACACGAGGCTGCAGAGACTTCTGATGATGACGTCAACAGTGATGACCATGACGTCATAGAATTAGATAGGGATGACGTCATGACAGACTCAGATGTGCTTGCACATTCAGATATAGACAGCTTAGTAGAATCAGATATCGATGACGTCATCGAATTAGATATCGATGACGAATCAGATATTGATGACGTGAGAGTACTGGATGTCGATGACGTCATCCAGCCAGATGTCGTCATACAACTCAGGCCTTTAGTTGAGAAAGCACCTCTTGATGGAGGACAGGTCAAACAGGTTTTTACTTGTTTGTATAAGACCGTCGAAAACGTTGATAATTTGACTGACTTGAGTTTGAGACAAGGACAACAGAAACCTGTTGTAACTGGTATTTCAAGATGTGATGTCCAGTTGGTAAATGATACATCTGAGAAAGGACTAGTAGAAAAAGGGGATAAACCAGTTGTAACTGGTTTCACTAAGACAGTAAACTGTGGACTGGCCGTTGTTGGATTTACTCTTGGTGGGTTTCTTATCTACAAGATTTTTACTAGGAAATAAACGTATCGGAAATTATCTCATATCTTGTACTGGATTAAGAGTGTATTTTTATTTTATTATGATTTTGTTATATCATTATAATCTATTACAATATATAAGATTTTTACTAGAAAATAAACATAACAGAAATCATCGGCATACCAGTAGTATACCCCCCCACTACACCGTCATAACGGGAGGGGAGGGGTGGTCAGAGATCAGGCATGTCAGATATGCAAGGAATGTAAAATGTCAAGAATCTACAGATGACACGTGACCACAATACAGACAGCAGATGATGGAGGGGTTGGCACAACAGTTGAAAAAAAAAAAAAAAAAAAAAATCGACAGTTTTAATAAATCGTTAAATGATTCAGGAAAATTTTAGTGCGAAAAATATGAAATAAGTTTAATTTTTGAAAGTTTATTAAAATACATAAATACTCGGTAATCGATCGATAGAGTCATTCAGTTTGTGAAAGCAGTTGAGAAGAAAACATCATGTCTTGGACCTATGTTGACGACGAATTCTATGCAACCATGGAAGAAACCTGACGGCAGTAACTTTTCAGTTTTCATCGACATATACGAAAAGCTGGAACCAGTTTTCAATGAAGACATTAACGATATGAAGGAAGCGCTGGATTTTATAGAGAAGGAAACCTTAAACTATCGGAAAAAGACACTGGTTAGTCTTCATGTAATGAAAACAATCCAAAAGCCTCAAAAAGATGACGGAAAGAAAGAAATTAAAAAACAACCGAAAAGAACAGTAAACTTTAAGAAAAAAAACAGTCAGACATCTCAAACTTAAAATCCCCAAGTCTTCACTTATTGTTGATGAGGTGCAGGTGTGTGACAGAGAAAATTAAGAAAGTCCAATAGATTCTATTGCAGACTCTTTCCGTAGGCAAAGCTTAAGTGTCAAAACAATTATCCACGGTAACAAAACGAAAATGTCACGGATGTATTTATGATTGTCCAAGTCAACGTGACCATGCTATCTGTTGTAATCCTTCCTATGAAGAAGTACTAGATCGGTGTTTAGAAAACTCGAAAGTACATGTAGATGTAAACCGGCTGTTATTAGAGCTGTAATATAATGTAATGTAGTGCTTATATAGCGCATTTTCACCTAATGTCTCAATGCGCTTTACAATCTTTAATATTTATAGTATGTATATTACAAGCATGAGGTTGATATAAGGGTTCAAACGCTAGGGCGAGGTCTTGAATTCCAATTCAAAACCGAGCCCGTGCGTTTGAACCGGTTTATAAACCAGGCACGCCCCAATTCTATTGTTTTTATGCAAGATTTAATCAGGTCTTTGGACTTTTATTAGTAGTTAGTATGTATTAGTGTAGGCCTATCACCGAGGATGGTCGTTACCTGCGTCCTCAGTCGTTCTTTTACGTCCCCCCGTTAATGGTTAATGTGTAGTGTGCCGACACGGGACCTCCAGTTTATCGTCCTTATCCGAGAAGACACGAACCCTTACAATTATAAATCGAAGAACATTCTCCTCAATTATTTAAAGACCCTGAGTGATGGTCCGGTTGAGGGTTCGAACCCGCAGCCTTCCGGTTAACAGCCAACGCTCTCCCAACTGAGCTAACCTGTTAATCGGTAGTTTAGAAGAGCTTTGAACGATGTCACACCACCAGTTGGTGGTTTGGAAATGTTAAAAAATACGAACGCCTGGATTGGTATTATGTCACTTTAAAAACCAAGTCAGCAATCATGACAATGAAAAACAGTCTTTTGAATGAATGAAAAAATATAAATGTAAAAAAATAATATATCCTTTGTATAGAGAAAAATGTATGAAGTAAAATCAAATTTTGTCTCTGTGCTCGCTTTGCTAGGGATTAACGTAATAGCATTAATGGAATTATGATTACGTAAACACATTATTAAACTTCACATAAAATTTTGATCCAGATCAATTATCTTTCCGATGTTTTATTCAGTTAAATTATTCAATAAATGAGGCAAATATACAAACAAACAAAATAAAAAATAAACAGGAAAAATGAGCGAGAATAAATGATACGAATGATTTTTTTATTGGCATGACTTTTATCAATTAATTATTACAACAGCTTGAAATACATCAAAGAAGCAATCCTTATCAATTCAATTATACTCTACTCTTGTAAGTATTTGTAAGTATTTTGTAGATATTGAGCAAGTAAATTGTTCAAAAGATATTTTCTTTCATAGAGCCTCAGGCCAATCATAATCTCCAGTCTCTAACAATTCCTTCCTGGTTTTCATGATCTTTTTAAAGTTTGACATGCATCCATTCCAATTTTTCAGCCACTATTTTTCTTATTGCTTTTCTTACAGTGGGTAAGATTTTTGCATTAGCAATCGATATGGTATGTTTTATTTATTTATTTATTTATAGTTTCTATTCATTTAGTGAATATAAAATAAAGTAAAATACAAAATAGATAATACTAAACACTAAATGAGGGGTTAACGAACTGACTCGTAGTCCCATCGAGGTTAGCCCCTAATACAACAAAACAAAAATAATATTCCTAATAAATAATAATTAATAAGGAATCATAAGAAAAACAAGTACAAGTCTAAGTACTTCTGTTTCCTCATCAGATTCTAAATGTTCGATTATTTCATGTCTTTCCTTCTCATGTTGATCAGCAGCCGGCTTCATCTACTATGACTTGCCAGCAGTGGGGTAACTGGAATGGCTATGCCAATACATCCATCTGTCCACAAGTTCGTAAGAGAGTATGTGAAAACCCAGCTCCAAAGAACAACGGTGCCAACCGTCGCTGGACCAGACATAGAGACAAAGGAGTGTAGGATTCAATTAATTCAAGTAAGTCGCTCAACATAAATTACAATGTAAATGTCAAATAATTATATGATTTATTTTCCATATAAATTTGTATTGCTGTGTAAAGGTAATAGCAAACAGCTAGTCATTGTATATTATTATAAATACCAACTATAAATACCAACAAACATGCAACTTTGTCGCTAGCAATTTTTCTATATAAATTTGTATTGCTGTGTAAATGGTAGTATTGGAATGTACCACATGAAAATTCGTCATCTTCTATTACTCGTTGGATTTTGTCTGTAATAAAAAGTGTTACATCTGAAGTTGATATTTTATTTTCGAAAGCCAAATTGTTTTTTAAAGGTAATCAATGTCTTTTAAACAAGTTTCTCCATTATATATATTATTTAAGACCGAAAGTAAAGATGTTGGTCTATAATTGTTTAAAGAAGTGGTTGAGTTTTTTTTTTTTTATGAACTGAAATAACAACCCCAAATATTTTCGAAAGAATTCAAGTTAAAGTTGTATGCAATATTTATAGTACGAATCTCTTGCTGATTTAAAAACTCGGTCTTGGCTATGATTTTGTATTGTTCTTTCCCCCATAATTTATTCCTGATTTTTTAAGAAGTTTTAATATAAAGACCGAGATGGGCCAGCAGCCTTGGATATATTTAAGCAATCATTCAATCTCTTCCCGTTTCAAGTCTCATTGTCCACTTCATTTTCATCATTGTATTTATTCAATAAATCTGGAGCTTGGGCAGCAAGAGAAGTGAACGAGTGGATCCAGGTGGATCTAGTGTAGCCAACTATAATAACAAAAATTGCAACGCAAGGAAGACAAGGTGACGAAAACTACACAACAAAATATGCCGTTGTCTACAGTAATGACAGAAAACCTTGATCCAAAGAATGTGAGAAGGTAAGTAAGTAGAGCTTGATTGATCTATGGATTTATTGGTTGGATGAATTTGTTGGTTGGTTGAAAAAAAGAGAGTAACCATTTTTAGTCTGGATAGCAGACCCCATCGACATCGTATGCAAATTACACTCTCTAGGTAGTGGTTCTTTTATAAGGAATGTGCAATATTTACACCTGAAAGAATCATTTCCCAAGAGTGACATTATATCACTATGCTAATTTGTTGAAATGTAACACAATGGTTTGTCGCAAGCAAAAATTCGCGTAAGTTATTTTCAAACGCAATGGTTTTAATAATCCTTTAAATTAATATTTAAGACTATTATTCGTTAAAGCATTCCCCCATAGTTTGGAATAGAGTTGGGAAGGTAACGAAGCTGTTCAATCATTTCATAGTTGATAGATTAACTATGATCATTTGCATTCGATGCGGTAATGCGTAAGAGGTGTTTTAAAATTAATCACAACAACAGACTAGCATAATGAATCAACAAACCGGCAACTGCAAAAATGAGTCGCAAAATAAATCCAGATTGATAATAAAATTTGAACGCTTTAAAATATTTCAATGACTTTGACCTATGCAATCATGGGGCCTGCTGTGTATATTTTTTTAACTACGGACGAAGAAAAAAAATTATTCGAGATTTTTTGTGATACTCGTGTTTGAGTGCAAATAGAACAATTCTATATCAAGACAACAGTTGATATCAATCTACACGACTAATAGCAACACGAACAAATAAATCTGGAAATATGCGTAATTTGTTGTCACTGCATGGTTTCCTTGCAGGTTAGGACACCAAGTTACAAAATATCTTTTTATCGGTCATTCTCAGATTGTGATAGTGCACTTGGCATGCAGAGTGGAGATATCAAAGAGACCCAAATTTCTGCATCGAAACTTGTGGGCACAAACTATGCCTACAAGGCACGACTTATTAAAGCTGGAGCTTGGACAGCAAGAGAAGTAAACGAGTGGATCCAGGTTGATCTACTAAAGCCAAAAATAGTAACAAAAGTTACAATACAAGGAAGACAAGGCGAAGAAAACTACACAACAAAATATGCCATTTTCTTTAGTGATGACACTAAACTTTGGTCCAAAGAATGTGAGAAAGTAAGTAAATAGAGCTTGATTGATCTATGGATTTATTGGTTGGGTGATTGGTTGATTGGTTGAAAAAAAATATCCCAAAATGCATTGTTAATTCTTCTATTGTCTAGCGAGGGGCCGGAACTTGTGTGCAATTTTTGCAAACTTGTTGTAGAATTTCGTGCTTTTACAACGATTATCTTATTAAATTGCACGGGTTCCCCTATTTTTCATTTATTTGTGTGATAAAGTGATAAGAAATCTTTCATACGGTGAGTTTTTTTGAAAATTTAAAATTGAAAGATCATAGAAATATTGGTGATTTCTTTTAGGGTAGCTACTTTGAAAATGTTCAATATTCTTGCGTTCAACTGCTCTACTTTTTTTAAATTTTCTTTCCTTTAAATATATTTATCTACAAGAATATTATGTGTGTTATGATTTAAGAGATATTTCATTTAGAAATAAAAATTATACGATAATTTATGATTTTTTTTCCTTTCAGTTACAAATTGCCTAATTTGTAATATTTGATGACGCATAACTCCTGAAAATGCTCGGTGACCCCAATTTTTTTCTTTCATTATACCAAGTGTTGAAATAGTTCTTTACAGATCGAAAGAAATTTGGAGTAAAAAATCACTTTTCATTTAGTCATCACCAATCTTAAGTGCCCTTTTCATTTCATTTTTTTTCTACGCTTGGGGATTTTTCTGTTAGAGAAAAGCCTTTTCTAAATGGCACTACATACAATGTTGGAAAAAAGAGAAAGTTCATCTTTAAATTTTGATCCTATCGGTGATGTTGCTGAAACGTTCACAGAATTGGTGAATGTTTTAATTGCAAAATGAAGAAAAATGTAATCGTGCAATATCATTAATCGACAATCAGTTGTGGCTGTATTAGATATTACTAGTTTCCATGGGAACATTTCTTGGGAGAGAAAATTTGTGTCTTAAATATTGAGTTTTTATTAAGAATCCTTCGAAACAACAGTGAACATTTCATTTTTTAGTTCAACAGCGATCGTCACCATACCATTTCTTAATATTCGAAGGATTTCTTCTACGTTTGGAGATTTTTTTGTTTTGAAAAAACCCTTTTCTACCGAGAGTTCCTGCATAGACAACATACTGTGTTTAAGAACGAAAATCATCTTCAAATTTTAATACTTATCGATGATTTTCTTGTACAAAAGCCTATAAATTTGGAAACTGGTTACTGAAACAATCATAAAAATTGTGAATGTTTTAGTTGCAAAAGGAAACGTTTAAGAATTAAGTCTACCAGGCCACCTTAATATTTAGAGAGTTTATGTATGTGTAATCACTGCAAAGTGAATTAAAATGCAACCTGTTTTGAAGTCTTTAATTTGTTGTGGTCTCGAGATTAACAACTGATCCAGGTTCCAAAACAGTGCGTACTTTACTTATCCCTCTGCAGTAAAATGCAGTAGAATGATTTAAAAAAACCTGCGAAACAACTGATACCATCTACTGGTAGATAGAGAATAACTAAGAAAGAAAAACCATGGCATTTGAGCTCAATGCTGTGTATTAGTTTATTTAACCTTGATGGTAATTAATCTCTTGTTAACAAGTTTTTCCATTATATATATTATTTAAGACCGAAAGTAAAGATGTTGGTCTATAATTGTTTAAAGAGGTGGTTGAGTGTTTTTTTATGAACTGAAATAACAACAACAAATATTTTCGAGAAAATTCGAGTTCAAGTTGTATGCAAATTAGGACGGATCTCTTCCTGATTTAAAAACTCGGTCTTGGCTATGATTTTGTATTGTTCTTTCCCCCATAATTTATTCCTGATTTTTTAAGAAGTTTTAATTTAAAGACCGAGATGGGCCAGTAGCCTTGGATATATTTAAGCAATCATTCAATCTCGTTTGAAGTCTCATTGTCCACTTCATTTTCATCATTGTATTTATTCACCGCATTTTCTTCTGTTCTTTCCACTCAGGCCAACGACAGATTAACGCTGGAAACGCAGTTTCTTATATATGTTTCTGCGGTGATTCAACTTATACGTATATGTTTAACTGTATCTATGACAAACCTTAAACATTGCACGACTAATAGCAACACGAACAAATAAATCTTGAAATATGCGTAATTTGTTGTCACTGCATGGTTTCCTTGAAGGTTAGGACACCAAGTAACAAAATATCTTTTTATCGGTCATTCTCAGATTGTGATAGTGCACTTGGCATGGAGAAAAAAAGAATCAAAAACACCCAAATTTCTGCATCGAAGCTTGTGGGCACAAAATATGCCTACAAGGCACGACTCAATAAAGCTGGAGCTTGGACAGCAAAAGAAGTAAACGAATGGATCCAGGTGGATCTATTTAATGAAACTATCATTACTAAACTTGCTACAAAAGGAAGACACGGTTAAGAAAACTGCACGACAAAATATGCCATTGTCTTTAGTAATGACATGAAACCTTGGTCCAAAGAATGTGAGAAGTTAAGTAAGTAGAACCTGATTGATCTATGGATTTATTGGTTGGGTGATTGGTTGGTTGGTTGAAAAAAGAGAGCAAGCAGTTTTACTCTGGATAGTAGACCTTATCGACATCGTATGCAAATAACATTCTCTAGGGGGTGGTCCTTTTGTAAGAAATGTGCAATATTTACACCTGAAGGAATCATTCACAGGAGTGACATCATTATATCATTATGCTAATTTGTTGAAACGTAACACAATGGTATGTCGCAAGCAAAAATTAGAGTAAGTTATTTTCAAACAAAATGGTTTTAATACTCCTTTAAATTAATATTTAAGATTATTATTTGTTAAAGCAGTCCTCCATAGTTTGGAATAGAGTTGGGAAGGTAACGAAGCGGTTCAAACATTTGTATTCGATGCGGTAATGCTTAAGAGGTGTGAACTTGCATAATGAATCAACAAACCGGCAACTGCAGAAATGAGTCGAAAAAAAACTCCAGATTGATAATAAAATTTGAACGCTTTAAACTATTTGAATCACTTTGAAACTTGCAATGGTAAGGACTGCTGCATATATTTTTTTAACTACGGACGAAGAAAAAAATTGTATCAGTGATTTTTTGTGATACGCGTTATTGAGTGAAAATAGAACAACAAGACACACGTTATATCAATCTACACGACTAATAGCTACACGAACAAATAAATCTGGAAATATGCAGAATTTGATGTCACTGCATGGTTTCCTTGCAAGTTACGACACCAAGTTACAAAATCTCTTTTTATCGATAATTCTCAGATTGTGATAGTGCACTTGGCATGGAGAAAAAAAGAATCAAAAACACCCAAATTTCTGCATCGAAGCTTGTGGGCACAAAATATGCCTACAAGGCACGACTCAATAAAGCTGGAGCTTGGACAGCAAAAGAAGTAAACGAATGGATCCAGGTGGATCTATTTAATGAAACTATCATTACTAAACTTGCTACAAAAGGAAGACACGGTTAAGAAAACTGCACGACAAAATATGCCATTGTCTTTAGTAATGACATGAAACCTTGGTCCAAAGAATGTGAGAAGTTAAGTAAGTAGAACCTGATTGATCTATGGATTTATTGGTTGGGTGATTGGTTGGTTGGTTGAAAAAAGAGAGCAAGCAGTTTTACTCTGGATAGTAGACCTTATCGACATCGTATGCAAATAACATTCTCTAGGGGGTGGTCCTTTTGTAAGAAATGTGCAATATTTACACCTGAAGGAATCATTCACAGGAGTGACATCATTATATCATTATGCTAATTTGTTGAAACGTAACACAATGGTATGTCGCAAGCAAAAATTAGAGTAAGTTATTTTCAAACACAATGGTTTTAATACTCCTTTAAATTAATATTTAAGATTATTATTTGTTAAAGCAGTCCTCCATAGTTTGGAATAGAGTTGGGAAGGTAACGAAGCGGTTCAAACATTTGTATTCGATGCGGTAATGCTTAAGAGGTGTGAACTTGCATAATGAATCAACAAACCGGCAACTGCAGAAATGAGTCGAAAAAAAACTCCAGATTGATAATAAAATTTGAACGCTTTAAACTATTTGAATCACTTTGAAACTTGCAATGGTAAGGACTGCTGCATATATTTTTTTAACTACGGACGAAGAAAAAAATTGTATCAGTGATTTTTTGTGATACGCGTTATTGAGTGAAAATAGAACAACAAGACACACGTTATATCAATCTACACGACTAATAGCTACACGAACAAATAAATCTGGAAATATGCAGAATTTGATGTCACTGCATGGTTTCCTTGCAAGTTACGACACCAAGTTACAAAATCTCTTTTTATCGATAATTTTCAGATTGTGATGGTGCACTTGGGATGGAGAATAAAAATATCAATAACACCCAAATTCTGCATCGAAACTTGTGGGCACAAAATATGCCTACAAGGCACGACTCAATAAAGCTGGAGCTTGGACAGCAAGATAAGTAAACGAGTGGATCAAGGTGGATCTAGTCAAGGAAACAATAATAACCAAAATTGCAACGCAAGGAAGACAAGGTGAAAAAAACTACACAACAAAATATGCTATTATCTTTAGTAATGCCATAAAACCTTGATCCAAAGAATGTGAGAAGGTAAGTAAATAGTAGACCTTATCGACATCGCATGCAAATTACACTCTCTAGGGAGTGGTTCTTTTGTAAGAAATGTGCAATATTTACACCTGAAAGAATCATTTCCCAAGAGTGACATCACTATATCACTATGCGAATTTGTTGAAATGTAACGCAATGGCACGTCGCAAGCAAAAATTAGCGTAAGTTTTTTTCAGACGCAATGGTTTTAATACTCCTATTCGTTAAAGCATTCCTCCATAGTTTGGAATAGAGTTCGGAAGGTAACGAAGCGGTCAATTCCGCATTAACTCAAAGTAGAACAACACCAAAACAAACGAATAGCAGGTGTAAGCAAGCTACGTGTTGATTCTGAACGATTATTTATTTACTTGTCCGAACTCTGGACTTTGTGTCGTCAACGAAGCTTATCACAAACTATCACCAAGAATTTAATTTAGTTCAAATAATAAAATACTCAAATACTTGACAGCAAAATAAACCGATTGACACTAAAAGCTATCCAAGAAAGGTAATTACATATGTTATAAATTAAAACCGACCGATGAAATGTTTTAAATTTCTCTCTACTTAAAAAAATATATATTTTTTAAATCATAAAAAAGAGGCCTAGGGACAGCGACTTTGTTTTTACGCTTTTTTGCGAAGTAAAAGGGTAAAAGATGAAGAAGAAATGCTGAAGAAAAAACATTAATGATCACATGCAGCTAGTAATCGTCTCTGTAGAGCAAAACTTTACTTTCTTTTTCTGTTGTGTATCATCAAAAAACAAAACAAAACAAAAATACACAAAAAACCAAAACAAAAAATAAAATAAAATAAAAAATAAATAATAATACAAAAAAAAATAAAAAAAAAAATAAAAAAAAATAACAAAAATAACAAAAACAATAAAGCAATCAAAAAATTAAAATTGTTTAAAATTCAGATATATGCAAATTTACACCACACCCTAACTAAAATTTTGTCCAAATTACTGAAGAGATATATATACCGTCATGGTTCGGGAGGATTTTGACGAGTTTCATATGATTTTAACTACGGAATTGAAAATGCTCACATTATACACCAAGTCAGCATGGCGTCAATTAGATATTAGTTGTCAAGTCGGAAGTTTTTACCACATTTTTTTAACAAAGTTGAATGTTTGTTGTCATTTACAGTTGGCCTTTGTAATAAAAACAATGAGTTGTTGGAAATTTGTATGTTATAACTATTTTTCACTTATTAACTTGACATTTGAAAAATGTAGTTAATGCTGAGCGACTTATTTTCAGGAACTTTTAAGATAGAGTCTCTGGGTGTATCAGGAACACAGAAAGTGATCTCAACACCCAGCTCAGGAGCTGGGTTATTGCAGGCTTTCTTTATTTAGACCAATCAAATATGGTTAAAATTCGCTTGAAATATCGCAAAAGTTTGCCCGTTAGCTTTACTTTGAAATGATTTTAACTTCGTAATTCCGACCTCCAATAGTTCGACATGCCTTCTAATGTATAGGCCAAATTAGTAGCGACAAAGTTGCATGTTTGTTGGTATTTATAGTTGGTATTTATAATAATATACAATGGCTAGCTGCTTGCTATTACCCTTACACAGCAATACAAATTTATATGGAAAATAAATCATATAATTATTTGACATTTGTATTGTAATTAATGTTGAGCGACTTACTTGAATTAAGTTGAATCCTACACTCCTTTGTTTCTGTGTCTGGTCCAGCAAAGTTGGCACCGTTGTTCCGTGGAGCTGGGTTCGTACAGTTTCTCTTACGAACATGAGGACAGGAGGATGAATTGGCACAGGTACTCCAGTTACCCCACTGAGTCCATCCTCCATCTAAACAAAAGAAATATTGTACAACTTAAATGTTTGCGCAGTTGAACGATTGATTGGACTACAAACAAGCAATAAAACAATAAGAAATCGTTTTGTATTCAACCAAGATGGTAAACCTAACTTGACATTATTTTACGAGTAAATAATTATTTGAAAACATACCGATATTTATAGTTAGTAGATAGTTATTTCTTATCCAGCCTTTCGCAGCCTTTGCCACTGAATCCGTGAGGACATTTGCATTGGTAGGTAAGGTTAATGAAGAAGCACTCTCTTTCATTTACACATGTTGTATTTTGGAATAACTCGCAAGGCGTCTAAAGACAAGGACAAAAATCATTCATTTTAGCTGATCAAACAAAACAAGAAGAGACAGTGATTGAACAAACAAAGATATAAAAGCGAATAGACAGAACACAACCACAAAAAATATGTGGCATACGAATTAGGTAGATGACTTTTCATAACACTGCTCTGCGCACGTTCTTTATTTCATGAGAGGTTAACTCAAATAACATAAAGTGGAATATTCATCAACACTTTACGTGAAAAGACAGTGTGGAAGAGTTATTCTGGTTAGTGCGTTACCTAACACAACCAAGTGCAGTCTGTTCTGTTTTTGGTCTGTCAGAATCACTAACAAATTATTGAAATATACTCATTCAGTCTGATTATGGAAGCAATGTACGTGAATGATTAGAATTAAACAACCAACTAAACACCAATAAAATAGCGCAAGCTACAATCAGAAGCATAGACTATATGTTACGATCACGAAACCGCCCATAACAATGACGTTATCATTGAAAACGTTTTGTGTTCGACTTGGTCTGCGTCCATGCCAAACTATTCCGGTTAAATGATGATTTAAAACTCTTTTTTTTTCAAATATTTGAATACCCTCTTCAACATTATCTTTCATGCAGATTTGTGTGGACTGAAGACTGAACCGGTAAAATAAAGTTGCGTTTTCAAATTGATTTGAGTCAGTATGAACATGGCTTTAATTTGGAAAAAACTGTTGTGTTTATTTTATCGTAAAGCAGAGTCTCTTTTATGACATTAAGGACTACGTAATTTTTCTTAACAAGAAGTTTGACTTTTCCAAATTAGTATCGAGCTTAAAAGCACAAAACCTTTTAATTTCAAATTATCACCATGATTTGACTAATAGTATTCATGGTTTTACAATCCTGAACTTGATTATACAACTAAGGGTATTTTTGTAAAAGCGGAAGAGTGATTTTGTACTTCTTACTTACGGCCATGTATCTATTGTGATGAATGATGTCAGACTGTTAAAGACTGTTAAATACACACAATTAGGTTTTACTTACTCTGATGCGGAAGTATCTAAAACAGCTGCGTTTTTCGTCAAGTTATTGTTTCTGTCATATTATTGATCAGACGAAAACGCTTCACATATAAACGAGCCATTTTTCTCAGGTGTGGTCTTTAGATTGACTGATTTGCACCAACTTGAATGGACACAAACACCGAGACAGTCCATCATATTAACTGCGAGAACTGACTGCATCTTAGTTGAACTTGGTGAATCAAGTTTGTGTTCAAAAGAAAACTCAAATCTCTACTCTTCCCCTGTAACCGGCACAATCGAATCCCCAAAAATATACTGGAAGAAGGCAAACTATTTCATAGGTATTCATCTCTGCTACTAGATACGGAAAAAGCTTGAAAGCTTAAATGGAAATATTCAATTACCAAAACTGCTTTAGTATTATAGCTTTGCTAGTGGTATAGAATGCGTTGGTCGAAGCAGAGAAACAATAGATGATTTACAGCGTGAGTTCAAATTAAACCGTTGACTGTCAAGGTTGTTAAAGTATGTCTTTAATATAAATAATTGATTGTCCCTTTTATCTTGCTTATTATTTTGAGTTGTTTGCATTTTCAGGAAGTTATAAATTACTTCGATTATCCTTGACCCAGTATTTTACTTGAATTGTTTTTTCCTATTTTTGTTGTTACTTGGTATGGCGATTCCATATTTCTAAAACGAATCACTCATTTTTGCGTGTTGTTTTGGCTATTTATGATCGAATCTTTACGTTCATAAACATCAGCTTTTTGTCATTTGCATTGTTTTAAGCTCACAGTTTTTACAGAACGTTTGAATTTTCAGTCAGTTTATAACAGAACAGAACAGAATGTTTATTTTGTACCCAGTTGCATGAATTTACACAGAATATCTTGATAAATGAAAATTGTAAAATTGTATGAGAATGAGCATGGAGTTAAGTTAAATAATTAATATATAGATATTTGTATATAAGGTACAAACAAACACATTTGTGAATACATACATACACACATACGAGTGAGAAGTTGCTTAAACTAAGTAAACTTCTCCCACACAAACATACAGAAGAAAACGTCAAAACAAACAAAGTATGGCAACCAAAGAAAAAGAAAAATAAGAGTACTACTTAAAAAAAAAAAAAAAGTAAAGTTAATATGCATTCAAGTTCAAGATTCTATCCTTGACATAAAATTTATAATTTTTTTCAAATTAGTATTTCTAATATTTTTATCAAGTTATTTCCAAATTTTTGTTCCTCTAAATTTAATATTGAATTTGCCATAATTTGTTTTTACTCTTTGGAGGTATAAATTATTTTTTGAAGCTGATCTTGTTTCATATTTATGAATCTCACTGACAAGTAGCAAAAAAATTCTGGAAATTACTAGGGAATAAATTGTTTTTAAATTTGAACATAAAAATTGAGATACAAGAGTAGACAAGATCGTGCAATTTGATAATATTTAGTTCCTTGAAATAAGAACTAGTATGAGCATTGAATTGAGAGGAAGTAATCAATCGTATTGGCCTCTTCTGAAGTACATTGATTGGTTGTAGAGTAGTTCATAAGTAATACGAGAATTCCATAAATTAACAATGGATAGATCAACGCATAATACAAATTTACAAGGACTGTAATACTTAAATAATGTCTTAATTTGCGGATAATATTCCTATATTTCTTTTGATTTTTTTTACAAACATAGTCAACATGATTTTTGCAAGTCAAATGAAAATATCTATCCCAAGATATTTGATACAATTTTCCCGTTTTAACGTTTTATTATTCAAATATAATTCCAAATTTATTTTAACTTCCTTTTGTCTGGAAGGTTGAAACAAACTTGGAATATTTCGCATAACGGCTTAGAGATAAATTTATTTATCATTTTAAGACTGTAAGATCCTTTTGATGATGGCTTTAATTTGCTTAAACCTGTTGTATTTATTTTATCATAAAGCCGAGTTATTTTATGACATTAAGGACTGCGTATTTTTTCTTAACAAGAAGTTTGTCTTCTCCTTGTTAGTTTCGAGCTCATAAGCACAAAACCTTTTATGAAAATTGCAAGTTATCACCATGATTTGACTAATAGTATTCATGGTTTTCCAATCCTGAACTTGATTATACAACTAAGGGTATTTTTGTAAAAGCGGAAGAGTGATTTTGTACTTCTTACTTACGGCCATGTATCTATTGTGATAAATGATGTCAGACTGTTAAACACTGTTAAAATACACATAATTAGCTTTTACTTACTCTGATGCGGAAGTGTCTAAAAGCTGAGTTTTTCGTCAAGTTCTTGTTTCTGTCATATTGATCAGAAGAAAACGCTTCACATAAAAACGAACCATTTTTCTCTGTCGGTGTGGTCTTTAGATTGCCTGATTTGCACCAACTTGAATGGACAAAAACATCGATTGAGTCCACCATATTAACTGCGAGAACTGACTGCATCTTAGTTGAACTTGGTGTATCAAGTTTGTGTTCAAAAGAAAACTCAAATCTCTACTCTTCCCCTGTAACCGGCACAATCGAATCCCCAAAAATATACTGGAAGAAGGCAAACTATTTCATAGGTATTCATCTCTGCTACTAGATACGGACAAAGCTTGAAAGCTTAAATGGAAATATTCAATTACCAAAACTGCTTTAGTATTATAGCTTTGCTAGTGGTATAGAATGCGTTGGTCGAAGCAGAGAAACAATAGATGATTTACAGCGTCAGTTCAAATTAAACGGTTGAATGTCAGGGTTGTTAAAGTATGTCTTCAATATAAATAATTGATTGTCCCTTTTATCTTGCTTATTATTTTGAGTTGTTTGCATTTTCAGGAAGTTATAAATTACTTCGATTATCCTTGACCCAGTATTTTACTTGAATTGTTTTTCATATTTTTGTTGTTATTTGATATGGCGATTCCTTATTGTTTGGGCAGTGGCTTGGCCTTGCTTGGAGCAGGTCTAGAATGGAGAAGTAGGACGCCTCCTTCCCTCCACTGTGGGAGATCCTTGGGCAAGATCGAGCACCCACTAGGGGGCCCCGAGTCATAGTTTACCTTTCAGTCTATGTATCATGCAGAGTTTTGGAAAGTTGCCACGTACTGCACATGTCACTCGGAAACCACAGGGAGCCCAATGTCGCAGAGCTGAATCACGTTGAACAATAGACCAGTTACAAGTTCTTCGTTGCTCAGGATAAGCCTCAATTGTAGGTGAATTAACAAAAGAGTCAGGACAAAACCATTGGTATTTATATTGTTTTTGAATTGGTGCATTCCCACGGAATGTACCTCATACAAAAGAATTTATCACGTGCCAGCGAGGCTTAGCCTGAGCAACGAAGAACATGAAACTGGACTATTTAGTGTCAAGGAATCGATGAAAAAAGGAGTGTCAATTTCGAATCGAGTTGTTCCGTAAACTCCAAAACTCAAATGAAACTCGAATGAGACGTCTCAAAGACTTGATCAAATGAACTCAAATCAAACTCTCTAGACGATGCAGCGGCAACAACGCCATTGGGAATCGCTCAAATCGAAAACAAAGTGGCTTCTTTGCTCGCGTCTTACCATGATAAGTCTGTTATCGAGTACTAAATTGTTCATAATATTTTTTTCTACCGCTGTCTTATCAATTTTGAAAAATTCACAGGCTATCAGTAGATTAGAGAGTCTTCGCTGTCGAATAAATCGGTTCAAAACGGCATCGCACGACAAATAAATAACATAGCCAACAATTAGGTTTTATTTTTTATATATTTTATATACCCATGCTATGGTACTAATCGGCATTAATCGATCTTCTAAAAGCTAACTCAACAATTTCAGAAATTTCAGACAAAACATTGAAATGTTTTCCCCCTATGTTCTGTATGTTTTTTTCTTGGACAAAAGTAACGTTTTTGCCAGAACGATTTGCAGTTTCCTTTCCTTCTTTAAATGGGAACATTTAATTTGAGTGATCTAATTAATAATAATGTTTGAATTTGTAAACATACCCTTCATGTATGCCTAGGATATATATATATATATTAAATTTAATGCTTTTGTAACGAGATTTAAGTTAATATTTTGCAATGAAAAGCAAATCCACGTATTGATGTCATCTGCGCATGCGCGAAATTCAAAATCTTACCTCGAATATCGCATCACTTCATTTGAAATTGAAAGACTTTTAAAATTTACCCATCTTGATTAACCATGATCAAATGATTTTGCAGATATTTTGAGTAATTTATGAAATTATGTCAACCAAGTTGCTATCCCACATTGATGGTAGAAGAGTGTTGCTATAGGAGCGACGAGTCGTTTTTGCCTACTTCTATCATCAGTTAGGGTGATCCTTACCTGCGCCCTTCGGGGCACAGTGAGGAAAATGATGATTGGTATGGTATGATCCTCATGAGTTATATCTACTGGGGCAGGGGGGAGCAGCACCCTCTGTACCTACCACTGAACCCTGCTGATGGTCATATTCCATTAAAAACATGTATTGCATAATAAGAGGACAGGTGGCTATGTAAGGGTGAGTTTCCGAGAACGGCATCCTGAGTTTCAGCCGTTCATGATAACACGCGACCTACAATTCAATTTGTTCCACCGAAAACTCGTTTCTCGTCAAGGTTACCATGACAATACTCGGTCCAGTCTACCGCCGTGATTGTGTTGACAGCTTTTTTTGACAAGAAGTTTTTTTGGTGATTTTCTACTATATACGGCCAAAATTCTTGGCAAAATTCGATGAAAACTTGCAGAGATTGCAGTGAAAAACTTAACAAAACCGGCAGCCATTTTGAATTTGGTTTAGAAAGACAGGAAACCCCAAAAAATGAAAATTACACAGGAACCCCAACGAACGACAGTAATTGTTTGATATGGGGATTTGTCTGAAGACATGTATGAGCATATACAAAGTTCGCAAATTCACTTTCCCGATCTCGACGAAACGCAAATATTTGACCGAGAAGATGAAGCCGTAACGTAAGACAGCTGACAGTAAGAACCCAGCAACGATGCAAAGTTTTTTTTGAACTTCTGGATGAGAGGCTTAAAACAACACTCAAACCAGTCTTGAATTGAATAATAATAATGATTTGCTTGAACAATATCTAACTAGTTAATACTAGATATGTCTGATTGCACTTGATTACACATGATTGTAATGTCACTCTCAGTAATCAACGGTTTTTTGAGAACATAACTTCAATTCACCTGACACACTTAATCATATAATTTCACAGTATCTAAAATGTTATAGTATTAATGATAAACTAATAATAATCAACATTTACTTGAGCAAAAACTAACTAGTTATATATGTCATGACATATTGCCTTTTCAATTAAATATGCATGATTGTAATGTAATTACAGTCAAAACACCTCATGCATACCCACCGAAAGTTCATTAGTGATTTCATTCTTTGAATCTTGACTTGATTGTTCGATTTGATCGAATATTAAATTTTGAAATCTGGCGACGAGTCCAATGCATTCAAAACAAGAAGTCGCCGCTTGAGTCAGAAAAAAAACTTTGACAATCTCAAATTTAAAACTAATTAAAATGTCTAGAAAGTATCACTGAAGTATTTCTTGTCAAAAGAAAGACGTTTTGGTTTATTTTGGATTTTTTTAAACACGTTCTTTCGAATTTTGTCGAACCGTATTTTCAAATTTGATTATTGGAATAAAATAATCTATTCAATACTCGATTAATAAAATAATAACAAACTAGAAACAACGAACATTTGTGGTATTTCGACTGGAACAGTTTTTTTAAGAGCATGAATTACAATTCATCTTTTCAAAACATTATTATTAACAATGAATAAGAACGACTTGACAATCAATGGCGTAACCATTTACTGGTTACTGCTCACTGTAACATTTCAGTATAACTGCAGTTGCCCTATTTCACCATGACGTCACTTCAAGACAATTTATTGTTATCTAAAACATTACAGTGAAAATACTCCAACCGGGACAACTTGGCGTTATTTATATTTTTATTTTCCGAGCTTTATTTCTACTGCTTCAAACCCTCAGAAAAAGTAGGATTCAATTTAAATAGATTGAGTTATCATAATAATATTTCTATTCGATTCACTTAAAGGTTCAAGTATTAAAAAGTATAGGAAAAACAACAACAACAACAACAACAACAACAACAAAAACAATGTGGTCCCGGTTGGAGTGTCCTCACTGTCATGGATAGTGTATGTGGGGCCCGTTCTGGTTTTCCCAAAAAAAAACCACAACGTCTGCACGAAGGCTACATGGTCCATGGAGGAGGTCAAATCATGATCAATGCACGAAGAAAGACAAGTGGAATAATCGCCAAATGGACAGAACATTATGAACTACCTGCAGATATTCTTGAAATTGTAGTTTGCATATTTCATTTTTGTTTTTAAGAAATGATCACTCAAAGTGTACAAAATAAAATCACATGAAATTATATAATATCTGCAGCTTTGTATCCTTGTTTTAAGTCAAACCTCGAAACAAGAAGACTGAAAACTTGAGATAAGCAAATGACATTGTTATTTTTGCTAAATCAGGATTTCAACCCCCACACATTGTATCTTAAAACCAGACCATTTGAGAATAAATCTGTTTCTTTAGAAGCAACTCAGAGATCCTATTAGATCAGTTTGGCAATTCTATCAACAAACCACGGCATCATAATGTAATAGGGCAACTGATTGTAACATATTTGTGTTGATTATATTTATATTTGTTTTTGTTCAATTCATATAAAGAATTGTTAGACAAAATAGAGATTGATGGAGATTACTCGGCGGAAAAGAAGAGCTGGTTATAGTTTTTGAAATGGTTTTGCTTCAGATCTAGTAGAATTATTTAAAAAAATTACTTAATTGCATCATTGATTTGATTACAAGAATGCTATATTTTAGCCGTGGTTCGAAACTAGTATAGTTCAAAAATCTAATGCATACATATTAACTACAGGTATTATTTAAAATAACTCATTTTCGTTTTCTTTCTTACAAACCGACTATACAGGGAAAAAAATGTGATTGCCACAATGGGTTTATTTTGGATTATCGTTGGGACAGTAATACAAACCCCAACATTGGGTTCAAATTTACCCATATTTCCCCCATTAAATGGGAACAATTCCCATGCAATTCCAATCTTTAAAGACTTGGGAATCCATTTTTTTTCCTGTGTAATTTTATGCTACTCTCCTCTCTGGAATTTCTATTTCTTTCTGTGGTTAGGAAATGGATATTTCATATTTTACCCTATTATTTTTCCTGCTACTCTTAAAATGAGAAAATTGTCTTAAGCCTTTGTTATTATTTATGTGCCAACCAGCCGGTGATCGACCCATATTTCAATAGAACCTAGCTATTTTGTTGTGATTGCTACATTAACATTAGCACATTTAACAATATCTTTGTGAAGGTTTTGATAGAAAAACACATTAACACAGATGCTCTTTGTAGTTGGCGAAATATCTCCATCTTGTTCACCACACTTTGCACTTCTTTGAGGGGTTCATATAAGACCCTGCTTTACATTGGAAGACATCAGAGAATTTCTGGTAGTTTTGCAGTGTTCCTATCACTCTGCATTTGATAAAGAAGAAGAAAAAAATAGAGTGTGTAAATATCATAAAATTTGTGAAACAATTGTCTTACAGTGGGGACACACCAATGACACTTGTCTTTATTTAGTTTTGTATTGTAGGACTAAGCTCAAGTTATCAAAAAAAAATTTTTTTTTCAAATCGATTTTCTCCAACTGGATGCACGTTAAAAAAAGTGTCAAAAAAGTCCAAAGTGTTTATGTTTTCTCATGCACTGTAATTGTACAATTTCATGCAACATCTAGAGTGCTGATAATATAACTAGCGACAATTAGTGCTGGAGTGCACCATACAAAAGTGTGCAGCAGTTGTCACTATTTAGTAGTAAATAGCACTAATTAAACAAAAGAAAACAATAGAATTTGCATAAAATAGCACTATTTAGTGGTATTTATGTTGCACACTTTTAGTGCGTGCACTCTCTATTTAGTGGTAAATAGCACTAATTAAACAAAAGAAAACAATAGAATTAGCATAAAATAGTACTATTAAGTGGTATTTACGTTGCACACGTTTAGTGCGTGCAGTCTGGAATTAAGGAATCAGTGTTTAGGATTGAGAATCCAATAGAAAGCCGCTTCAGATTGTATTCACGTGTTTAGCATGCCAATAATGGGGTAAATGATTACTAATTAGTGTAGTAATGTTAACTGTGTTGGTGTTTCTAGAGTACAAACAATAAATCCGTGAAACACTAATGACTAAATAGTACAAAAAACTGCTAATTAAACGAACAAAAACAATAGAGTGCAAACACTAAAAGTGTGCAACATAAATACCACTAAATAGTGCTATTTTATGCTAATTCTATTGTTTTCTTTTGTTTAATTAGTGCTATTTACCACTAAATAGTGACAATTGTTGCACTGTTAGTACTGTAGAAGTTGCATGGATAAATTATTGTTTAAGCCTTGTTTAAACACTTGCGGAAGAGTTTGAAAATTGATAGACACTTATGTATTTCGATCGCTCAAAACGATCGTTGACATCATTTTCAGCGGTCCGGCGATCGTGGGCGAGTCATATGGAAACCAAACTTTACCTGTATTTAGCATTTGAATGATTGTCTGTTTGAATCTGGACTAAGGCAGGTTGCTTTGTGTATATACTACACCATGGCTGGAAGAAAAAGTGTGATAAAATATGATGTTACAATAAATGTAATACTTAAAATTGTATGTTATTTTACTCAGAAGTGACGATATTGTATGAATTGGCTTGTGGTGAAGGCACTCACTCGGCAGTGTTTGAGTGTGTTTGAGTTAGAAGAAAAAACTGCAGTAAACACACCATTTGTTCCTGGTTGGAGAATTCACTGTAACATATCCTTAGTCATAAAATTGCGAGAAAAAAAGGCTACTCTAAGTATATATAAGACCACAGGGCGGCATAGTATCCTGGCTAAGACGGCTCCTTTAATAGTTATGAGACAGTGGAATTATACTAATTAAATAAATTAAAAGAATTAAATAATACTGTGTGAAGCAGTAGGAAGGCCTGGATTCCATATAATCGAAAACGATCGAGACTGAACGGTTGCAAGCAATCGAAAAAAAAAACATCGATTATAAAGGGAAAGTAAAGTTTTTAGATCCATATACGATCGCAATCGAAATCGTTTAAAACCGGTCGTAGGATAAAAAAACTTGGTTTCCCCAAAATCAAAATGTTTTTTCGATCGTTTGTGACCGTTCTCGATCGTTTGCGATTATATGGAAACAAGAGAGTATGAGATAAGAGAGCTTATCCCCCGAATTGGCCTTTACACTCATCAGGGGATCCTTTTTTTTAAACTGAAGTTATTTCGGGAAGGGAACGTGATTGGCCAGATTGCAATAGGTGAGGTCGCATCGTCAAAACATCGTCAAGACAAAAGTGCGAAGATTAATAACAAGTTTCTAAGAATAGCACGACGAGTAGAGCCCCTGATGGGGTCCGTAAATAAGCTAAACGTTTCTTACCTGCGCAAAACCAACAAAGAATAGTTGATCTACAGTAAGGCCTAATCCAGGCAATGCTCCTTCTAAACTGTGATCCTTTGCCCATGCCTTGTATCCCTAAAACAGATAATACATCAGCATAATAGACCAGGTTCAAGTTTTTCATTTCATCGAGTGAAATGGTTTGGAAACTCTTTTGTTATATGTTATTAACAGGTTAGCTCAGTTGGGAGAGCGTTGGCTGTTAACCGGGAGGCTGCGTGTTCGAACCCTCAACCGGACCATCACTCAAGGTCTTAATTAATTAATAGTGATAGGCCTACAATAATACATACTAATCTAACTCATGCTTGTAAAAACCGGATTACATACTAATGTTCTTTGATTTATATATAATTGTAAGGGTTCGCGTCTTCTCGGATAAGGACGATAAACTGGAGGTCCCGTCTCGCCACACTACACATTAACCATTAACGGGGGGACGTAAAAGAACGACTGAGGACGCAGGTAACGACCATCCTCGGTGATAGGCCTACACTAATACATACTAATCTAACTCATGCTTGTAAAAACCGGATTACATACTATAAATATTAATGATTGTAAAGCGCAATGAGACAGGTTAAATGCGCTATATAAGCACTACATTACATTACGTTATTGTACACTTTTTTCAAGCGTGACCATGCACAATCTTTTGTTTCACCATTGTTTTACCCTTGTTGGATAGGACTGAGTGTACAGACCAAAATCATTCTTTTGGCTGCTTGCTCCAAATGCATAATAATTGATACAAACAAATTGAATAATTCTTACAATGATATCATAGGCAAAGTTTATGTCTACTTAATTCACTATTTGGAATGAGCACAAATAGAAACCTGTGCAGGGTCAATACCGGTTCAAGTATACCAGTTCAATCTCGTAGGAATTCGTCTTTGTATTTATACAGCCATTCTTGAAATGGTTGTCCAGTTGAAATACTGATTTAGCGAATAGCAAAGTCATTAGCATATCTCATGATTTTTATTTTGTAAGGAAATGGAGAGTTAAAATGTACAAAATAACTTCATCACATAATTATATAACTAAGTAACTATATAATATGTGCAACTTCGTTTTTAAAACAAGAAAACTGAAAACTTGAGTTATGCAAATTACATTGTTATTACAGAGTAGCTGTCTGCAAATTTCGTTACGTTTTTCTGTTTTATGTGCGTCCTTTCGTAACTAGCTTTTAGTAATATTCAAGTCTTTTACCGGCCATCGTATTTTCTTGTAAGTATTCTAATTTCGTCCTATTTTTTCAGCTTTCTTCATTTACTTACTTATTTATATGTTCTTCTTTGTAAGTTACCAATAGAGTTATACTATGTCCATGAAATAAAATCTAATTAGTAACTAACTAATAGTATCTATTTAGGGACTATTTAGGTGCTATCATTCAACCAGAACAGTCAAAGAAAAGGAAAATACAAAGGAAACAATACCTCGCAACAGCTTACTTGTCTAAGATACTGACTAAATATGAACTAATAGGTAGTAACTATTTAGATTTTATTTCATGGACACACTGTAAGCACTCTATCAACAATTATCGAGTAAATAATTTATGGCTCATACTTGAATATTATCAATAGTTATCAAAAAATATATGAGATGTTATCCTTATGACTCTTATCAAACCATTGTGTCTATTGAATCGGTGCCCGCCTTTTGATTTATTATAGTTAGTTCTTTTATTTATTGATTGTTTATCAGTATTTTGTTATTAGTGCCCCCGCTTCAAAATTTCTGGATCATTTTTTGATTGGTACCCTCCCCCTCCTTCCCCTTTCAAAATGTCTTGATCCGCGCCGGCCCTGAACACCTTGGCATATGTTGCTCCACAGACCTTGTTAGGATCCTACAAACCTGATAAGCTATCTTGATACCACCATTGTCTGCTATGTTTTCATTTAATGTTGTGTTTCCATTGATCTAGGACATATAAATCATGTGATTATAGGCCACTAACGTGACCACCACTATAGTGACCACCACTATCGTCATCACCACTGTCGTGACCACCACTGTCGTGACCACGACTATCGTGACCACGACTATCGCGACCACCACTATCGTCATCACGACTGTCGTCACCACCACTATCGTCATCACCACCTTCGTCACCACCACTGTCGTCACCACCACTGTCGTCATCATCACCATCAATGTCATCATCATCACTGTCAACACCACCACTGTCATCATCATCATCATTTCATACCTTAGTTCCAAACATGTCAAAGTTGCTGTACTGATCGACGAGACATTGACTTCTATAAACAAAGTTATCATTTGACTGTTGTGTCCACCAAACTCTAATATTACCGTCTTTGTCGTATAATCTCCCTGCAAGCAAAACAGATATCAATATTTATGGAATAAACTGTAATGTGTTAAATATGGTGTCAATTATACCTATCGAATTGGTAACAGAGGTGCTTTATAAAGGATTTTTGTCTTCCCAAAAACAAGTTATATGTTAAGGCGCGTTTTTATTGTTCTCCACTATGTGACACCACCAATAAAACGCAGCTCGACCGACTTCAAATACTTTAGAATCGAGCTATACGAGTTACTACTGGTGCTCCATAGGAGACAAGGTCAAACGACAATTTAAATTTGTTTGAAATGGGAACCACTTTATACTAGACGTGCAAAGACAAAATGTATAACGATATATAAACTTAAATATAAAAAATGACATATAAAATGTTTTATAACTATATTTATGATTTATGTAAATTCACTTTTATTTTAACACTTGTAATTCACCTTTGTGGTGCGATATGTTTTAATAAACCTTGCGCACGACTCTCCAAACCTACGTCACCTCCTTACAAAACTATCTATATCAGATATACCATATAATTCAAGAAACGTAAATACTGATTTAGTATTCCCAAGACCTAATAAAAGCCTCTTAAAACGCAGCTTTACATTCAGTGGTGCAATGCTTTGGAACAGCCAGTATTCTCTATGTAATAGATCAAATACGAGTGCGAGTGTTTCATCACGGGATCCAAATACCGAGAAGGTGATGAAAGCACGAGGCCATAGGCCGAGTGCTTTTAGCACCTTTGAGGTGTTTGGGTCCCGTGATGAAACACGAAGCACGAGTTTTTGATCTAACTTCTCAAACGAATTGCTTTATTAAATATGAATTGCTTGATTATAACTAATTTGTTTGCTTAGTTTGTCAAAAAAATCACAGTTAGCTCAGTGGTTATATACTTGGATTCGCATGCGAGAGGTTTCGGGTTCGAGCCCCGGGTAGGTCATAAATGCTATGTTTCATATAGATACAAAAAATTGATTCTAGAGAAATAGATATAATCAACGAAAGAATTGAAAGAAAAAGAAAAAAAAGTTGAATAGAATAAATGTGACTTTTTTAAATATATGCAAAGAAGATCCAAGGTCCTAGGGCTTGGATCAAATATCTAATTTGCATGACGATGTTGGATCGCGGTATCCAAACTTTGCACGTGACTCAAATATGCAAATGCTACTAGTTAAAAAAGCTAGGAATTATTAATGAGTTTGAGAAGACGTTTTTAAAATAGGTGTATTCGTATATTATCATGTTTGTTTCTTCCACGTTTTAATCTAAAAAAGCCAGGGTTTCGCGCACTTTTCACTTTTCGCGCATCTTCAGGGCCAAAACGGAAAATTTTAGACATGGGTGTTTTTGTTTTAGAGGTGGTCCATTTTCTTTCTTACCTTGGGCATCAAAGCCGTGGGTTATTTCATGACCTATTACCATACCGATACCCCCATACGTGATGTACCTGAGGACACAGAAACATAGATAAATGGAAGGACGAATGAATGAATAGATGAGTTGAATGTATTGATGAATGTACGGACGAGTTCGCAGAAGACGGATAAGCCTGGCTTCCATATAATCGCAAACGATCGAGAACGGTCGCAAACAATCGCAAACGATCGAAAAAAATCGACTTTTCTGAAACCAAAGTATTTCGATTCTACGAGCGTCTTTGGACGATTTTCATCGCCATAATATACGGATCGAAAACAGTCGTAGGACCGAAAAACGTTGGTTTCCCTATAATCGATCATTTGCGATCGTTCTCGATTATATGGAAACCAGGCTTTAGGAGCATTTGAACACTTATCGTCACTTGTTTAATTTTCTTCCTGTCAATCAAAATTCTAAACTTTACCGGGCTGTTCTCGAATTTTGTCTAAACCTGCCTATATATATGGACGCGTACATTCGTAAGAACTTATGATACATCATGATAAATGCACACACTAAAAGTATGCGTCACTAAAAGTGTGCAACATAATTACCACTAAATAGTGGTATTTTATGCTAATTCTATTGTTTTCTTTTGTTTTTAATTAGTGCTATTTACTACTAAATAGTGACAAATGTTGCACACTTTTAGTGCGTGCACTTTATCGTTTGCACTCTATTGTTAGATTGTACTCTTTTGATAAAGAAGTCAAATAAGCAAATAAATTTAAATGAATTAGAGTGCAAACAATAAATCCATGAAACAGTAATTACTACACCTTTTGCTGTTCATTGACACAAAATGTACACTCATTTATACCAACAGTTGTATCAATAGTGTGTATACACTTCATCAACACCACAAGTAACGTCATTAGCGCGGAATAACTTTCATTATCCAACTTGTAAAAAAATAACGCGTGAGTAAGACTGGATCGAGTAAAAATATACAGCGATATTTTTCGCTGTCTAAACCAGTTTAACAGGTTTTCATCTACAGCATCTACAGCTAAAATGTCTGCAAGGCAAACTGAATTAGTTTGAACGTTTTCTACAGAAACGCTTTCGATTCTTCTGTTAATAAGATAACGAAAATGTCGAAATTAAAATTGAAAACAGACTCTAAGTGAACATGTAAACACAGAGGACAGAAAATGCTTTGTAAGCTCACAAGTTTATTGACACTAAGCTGACTGACTAGCTCGTAAAAGGAAAAGAATAAAAAATGAAATTTTACCTTAATTCAACAAAAAGGAATCCTTCAGTGGAAGAGCTGCAAAAATGTCCTTTATAGTAGAAATGTAAAGCTAATTGAAGCAAGCAACTACGATCCACGAATGGAAACGAAAGCACTACAATCGCTGCAAGTTCTTGACACAACATTTCCTTTGTTACTGCATTTTCATTTGACTTCATCAAAGTTTCCGAACGGTAGCCATTTTTTCATTTGTCTAGTTGACGTTCTCCCTCTTTTTTCTCAAAATTTGTGCAAAAACAGTCGAGAAAATTACATTGATAATCGGCTAAAACGGCGTGTTTGTGCCCGTGAGCTGCTAAAACCGGTTTGACCTGTATGAAAAATGAGCCAATCAGAATGCAATACGTACGTCACGCAATGTCCAACTAATTTTTTAAGGAAATGAAAATTACTATTTTTTTCGATTTTTTCGACCCTTTTTTCATTTTTACGAGATAGTTGGATAATAAATAACTTATTAGACAGTTGGATGTGGAATATGGCTGGATATTTTACTCGTCAACTTGCATTTTGACTCGCCTGAAGGCTCGTCAAAATACAGCGTGACTCGTAAAAATATCCAGCCATATTCCACATCCAACTGTCTAATAAGATATATATAACGATATTAAAATATTCGTGTACATTCATCAGCATCAATGGACAATCAATGGCGCGTTTGCACATTCATATGCGTGGATCGTATTACAAGTACGCGCAATTAAACTTCAATAACGCGAATTGACAAACAGTTGCGTTTATTGACAATCATTTTTTGAAAAGTGAAAATTCATTACTAGTGGTAGAGTGCAAACACTAAAGGTGTGCAAAAGTTGTCACTATTTAGTGGTAAATAGCACTAATTAAACAAAAGAAAACAATAGAATTAGCATAAAAATTAGTGGTATTTATGTTGCACACTTTTAGTGCGTGCAGTCTATTACCACTCTAGAACGGACTATATTCAAATATCACGTGCCATATATACAATATTAGCATGAGATTTATATAATGATCAAGAGCGAGCTCCAAGCAAGCTGTTTTAAACCTCATACAGATCGGACGAATATTGTATATTACTTATCAAATGTCTAGATTAATGGTGCTATTTTAGATTAAAAATAATGAAATTAGATGTAATTTGGCCGAGATAATTCAAGCTAAATCATATGGATATCAGGACGATTTCTGTATCAGATATACAGATGCCTTCACGGTAGTTGTTCTAAATTAATGATAAATGATCTAAACCATCAGTCCATTTTGTCAAAGATTGTACTTGTACTTACATTGGATAAATGGGATTGTAAAATGGAGGCTGTAGAATACCAGCGAGAAAAACTGTCGACAAACAAACCATGAAACTATTATATTTACTATTATCCATCGATGAACATGACAAATGGTAATATATATTATACATATTTATATAAAAAAAACTAGACAATTCTTAGTATAGGTGATTTGCTTTGCCGACTTTCTTTGTATCGCAATTAGGGCCAATTTGTTTTACTAATCTCCACAGGGATTAAAATTTTGAATATGAAAGAGAATTTGCAAAGCATGATGGTCTTGGGGGGGTGTTTATATTGAGTAGGCCAGCCCTTAGTTTAGCGGGCTGGTTTCTTGTGTGTTCAAACTATCTGAGCGTAAAAACAAAAGAAACCAGCCCGCTAAACCGGACTGGCTCGGCTCATATAAGACGGCCCTTAGGGATCGTTCATTATTTATGGCAGGGGGGGCTGGGTGATTAAATGGGGGGTCTTTAATTTTTTCCAAGTCTGAAAAGGGGGGTATTGAAATAATTGTTTGGCTATCAGGGGGGGGGGTCTAGAAATTTCATAAGACAGATAAGGTAAATATGAGGGGGATCCTGAACTTTATTTTGTTCTTGCCAGGGGGGTCTTTAAAAAAAATGGGTTCCTTGGTAATTAATCACCCAGACCCCCCCCCCCCCCCTGCCATAAATAATGAACGGTCCCTTAGTAGTAAAATAACGCCATAATACAAATGACATGACAATTAACTGCCATTTTCTTACCTATTCTGTTCTGTCGCGGTGCATAATATCCATTAGTTTGGGACGGACTAAGTAGCCACCTAATGAAATAAACTGAATCAATCTTTTGTCTTTAATAATAGGCTTTGTCCAGGATGTGGTCAAATGATTTTGTTAATCCCAAAAAAGTAAAAATAACTCAAAACGAATACTGTCTTTTAAAAGAGAAGGTGTTACGCCAATATTAAATCGCACAAAATGTTATGAAAACGCAAAATGTCATGACATTTACCGCTAAATGTAATAGTAATGCAAAATGTAATAACATTTGTCACAAATTGTAATGACTGCTTTAACGCAAAATGTAATACCTCTTTTTAACGCAAAATCAATAACTTTTTCCACAAAATGTAATACCTGCTATAACGCAAAATGTAATAACTTTTGACGCAAAATGTAAGACTTCTCTTTAACGCAAAATATAATAACACTTGACGCAAAATGTAATAACTTTACTATTAATAGTATAGCAACTGAACCAGGAAATCCAACAGTTACTATATGAGCGTTGCTAAACCATAGTTTAAACCATAGACTCTGGGTCTCAAACTCGCGTTTTTCTTTTCATGCATGAACCACCATCTCAAAGAGAACAAGTAGATTGCTTGATCTGCCCGTAAGTATACTTACTCATCTCTGTTGACTGGTTTCTTTAAACGACCCAAGTTATCTTGTACAGCAAATTTCATCATCTTCCGGACGTTATCAAACAATTTGTCTCCTACTTCAAGCTAAGAGCAAACAAATCCAATACGAGATAGGATCGTTAAAATGTAAAGGGACAAATGAATCGGTGAATAAAACCAACATGTTTTGTGTATCATGTGTATGCATCGAAAACAGGAAAACATAAACAGGGTCCGCCTTATTTTTTCGTGTGACGAACATAGTAGATGTATAGAAGAACTGAGTGTAAGGTCTTTGTGATTTGTTTCATTGATTTTATTTTTCTTAAAGCTAGTAGGAAATTTTAAAAATGGGGGAAATCAATAAAGAGCGGAATGGATGAATACTAAAATGAATGACTGGATAAACAAGTATCATAGTCTTAAATGAATGAATGAATGAATGAATGAATGACTGGATGAATGGATGAATGAAAGAATGAATGAATGAATGAATGAATGAATGAATGAGTGAATGAATGAATGAATGATTGGATGAATGAATGAATGAATGAATGGTTGGATGAATGAATGAATGAATGATTGGATGAATGAATAAATGAATGATTGGATGAATGAATGAATGAATGATTGTATAAATGAATGAATGAATGAATGAATAAATGAATGAATGAATGAATGAAAAAATAGCCAACGTTTAGACTACTCACTCCCTCAAGTTCAGCTGCTAATTTGGCAGGATTTTTGATGTAGTCGGGATACCCAATATCTTCCAGAATTGCTTGTGCCTGAATGATAACATAACCATCATTCTTACCATGTACTGCTGTCTGACTTTTACAATCTTGAGTTTCGATTCACTAATATTCATCAATATTGCTATATAATCTGTCGAATCACAAAATATGACTATAGCCATACTTTATCTGACGTAATCCTTTGTTATTCATGTGCCAATCAGACAGTGATTGACCGTTATTTCAATAGAGCTTATTGTAGTTCTGGTTGGCACATTAGCATAACATTTAAAAAATTCCACTTTTAAAAGCTCAAGAAATAATATCCTCCAAACAATGGCATTATTAGTGTTGTCACGCAATAGATTCTCACGATTGCGTGACGACACTAATAATACCAGTATTAGAAGAATTACGTAAGTGACGAAAATGTTGTAATATAGGGGGCGGAATTTGGGCGTAACGTTTTAACGCCGCACTGAAAGATGGTCAGTTACCAAAAGTAACCCAAAATTAACCCAAATGACGATCACGCAAAAAGTCCCAACCTAATAATTTCTTGAGATGATAAGCAAAGAAAACATCGATAGCTTACGAATTATTCCCTTGTTATTGATTTTCAGTAGATTTTTCTGCGATCTTTTTTTACTAGTTACCGAGTACGAAAATGAACAAATATATACTTTCAGTATCCCGAATCAAAAGTAGCCAATATCACGAGTCCTTACACCCCCTCTCCTTAAACCTCCTCTCCCACTACTCTCTCCGTAATTCTGTAATACCATGGGTGTCCTTCTCTGTGGGGAACGGTGAGGAAAAAGGTAAAACTTATTAAATCTACAAAGAAGCCTTGACAAGAGATACAAATTGTACGGACATAAGACAATTCACAATCATTATCATCATCACCATCATCATCGTTATCATCATCATCACATTACCTTTGCTCTGGCTTGCAATTTAGTGTAAGTATCCATCCAATCATAACCGTTGATGTTGTTTAGAAATGCCTGTCTGATGTATTGTGTCATGTTTTTAATCTACAAAAAAAAAAAAAAAAAAAAAAATAGTAATAATAAATAAATAAATAATATTAAAAAAAAAACAATAGAAATAAATAAATGAAAAAAACTACAATACAACTATTTTAAAAATGTTGTCAGAAAGAATGCCGAATGCATGTTTGTTGGCGAATGTCGCTGCTGGACATTTTTACATTATCTGCTACTCGATGTAGGCGGTAATATCTCGACAATCGCTCTGCGAAAATCGCGAGTGTAAAACTAGCCTTTAAAGCCACGGCTTCGGAACAAAAACTCGTTGTTAATACCAGCATTACTGTATTAAATTTAACCACGTTAATACAGTATTAATTTCCCTGCCTCCATCGCAGAGGTTTCAGGTGAATGAAACTTGACTGACTTATACCAACGCCACCATAACACCATTATCACAATACCATCACCATAACTACACACAACATACAGCCTTCTTGGAGTCTTCATTATCATAACACATTCACCATGACTACACACAACATACAGCCTTCTTGGAGTCTTCATTATCACAATGCATTCACCATAACTACACACAACATACAGCCTTCTTGGATTTTTCATTATCACAATACATTCACCATAACTACACACAACATACAGCCTTCTTGGATTTTTCATTATCACAATACATTCACCATAACTACACACAGCATACAGCCTTCTTAGAGTCTTCATTATCACAATACATTCACCATAACTACACACAACATACAGCCTTCTGGGAGTCTTCATTAAAGGCTTTGTCGACAAACAGTAGACCTAGTGGCATCTTGAGAACAGTCTGCATATTTTGGATACACTCCTGCCATCGTGGCACAGTCTTGTTACCCATTATAACTCGATAAAAACGATCTTGAGCTTCTACTAGTTGAGAAGAGGATGCCTTGACAAACTGATTGATCACTGTCCACATAGCATAGTTATCAAGTACTTTGGGATTGCTGGAAAATAGAAAAAAACTAAAATGAACCATGAATACGTTTATGACTTATTTATATGTCGATGTAAGCTTGTTGTATGTACTTTTTATAATAACCTATTAAAGACATTATTATCTTTATTGTCATTATTATTATCATCATCATCATTATTATTATTATTATTATTATTATTATTATTATTATTATTATTATTATTATTATTATTATTATTATTGTGAGTTTCTGCAGACGTTAAAGCATCACCCAGCCATACTTACGTTGCAGTCTGATTAAGGTATAGCTGGAATAACAATTGAAAGTAATGAGGAGGCCAACCCATAACTTCATCATCTTCTGTAAACTTAAACCCTTGTGTATAAAAGACTTTATTCAAGAAGTCAATAATTACACTCATCTGAAAGGATAAAAAACAACAACAAATAAATGGATGAGTAAATGAATGGATAAACGAAAGACTGAAAACATGAACAAATTCATAGCTTGACAAATAATTGCATGATTATATCGACAGGTACATGACCAGTTAATAACCCTGAAGCGTGTCACATTTGTTTATGAATTATTGTGACTATTGCCTCTGTATTCTAGACTGAGAAAACATATCGAAATAAAGTTTTGATAAAGTTTTGACTCCTAAAAGATACGTACCAGATCCCTACTTTTGACCCTGCAAAAATACGTACCAAATTCCCACTTTTGAACCCTAAAAGATACGTACCAGATCCCACTTCAGGTTGTTTTCGATTTTTATTACATTTTTTTTCAAACCTAAACGAGAGCATGTTAAAGCGAACAGTATGCGGGAATTTGTTTACAACTCAAAAAGCCATGTTAATGCTCTTCTAACTTCTCATTGGATAATCAATTTTAATTGACAAGTGCTATTTTTACCATGGATAACAAAAAAAATACAAGCCAGTTGACTGTTACTAACACAAATACGGTCGGATATTTTTCGAGTTTTTGTGCACATTTCTTTTGCAAAATGTTGTCGCGTGCATAAAGATTTGAATATTTCAATCGTTGATCTTCTTAATCACTCACTTATTCATTTAACCATTTGAATTGGTCATTTTTGGTTGTTTAAGTAACAATACGCGTAAAAACTAGTGAGGTTTCTATTGTTCTGCGGCAAAAAAACTTCCCCACGTAGAAATTCTTTAATTTTCACTATATTGATGTATCTAGCTAAGGGTTACACATTTCCTAAGTAAAATCTACAAAATGCTGTTTACAAGACAGTGTTTCTTTTGTGTTTAATGGTTTTGTCCAATCAGAATTGCTCAAAACAATGGCTAGGAGACGCTTGCTTTTCATAGTGAGTCCCACGGTAAAATTTTCTCATAGAAAAAAATAAGATCGCTTTAATAAAACTGAAATGTGATTTTGAATAAAATATAGGAAAAATATCCCAAAAGTTTGAAAAAAGGCCAATTTTCTTGTTTTAGCCAATCATATCAAGCATTTAAACAATACACAATTAACACCTTTATGCATTCCATTGCCGTTTGCTACACTAGTTCTTACTCGGAACGTTACTTAAATAGATTAATCACTTTAATGAATTCATTTATTTGTTTGCTATTTCATCTATAGTCATTTTTGATTAATTCTGCATTGATCAACAATTTATATAATTGATAGTGAATAAATGAATGAATGAGTGAATGAACATTCCATTGTCTATAACAATCCTATTTATAAATCGGAGCCCTGCTGTTAGGTTTACCTAATTTTTATAAACTATGACCGATTGAAAAAAAGACAAGACAAGACAAGGCAAGACGAGACGAGACTAAAAAAGAAACGAAAAGAAGAAAGAAATAGCCGGCTGTTGGTTTGCGCTGCTTGTGATTTTGGTAGCATAGAATTTAGAATATATTTAGTAATATTAGAGTGCACGCACTATGCTAATTCTATTGTTTTCTATTGTTTAATTAGTGCTATTTACTACTAAATAGTGACAACTGCTGCACACATTTCGTGTTTGCGCTCTAATACGTGCTTCTGTCATCTATAATAAGACACTGCTCTCGACCAATCGCGCGTGCCTTGAACCAATTGAAAATCTAGAATTAATTATATTAAACGTTCAAAACATATATTTATGTACAGATGCTGGTTATTTGCAAAGCAGTTATATCATGCGTGGTCAAGAGTCAGGAATCAGCAAACTACAGAGCTGTTTCACATTTTTCTCTCGACACTGATTCAGGTGAGCACTAACAATTCGTATTATATGCTTTTTATATTGTGTTTAATCCGGACATATGTGCACAGCCAAAACCAAATATTATGTCCTTTTAAAGATATGTAAATATAAATGTTTCCAGCAAAGATATAGTGGGACTCCTCCCAATATATATTTTCGAGTTGCCTAGCATTAGGACGATCAGCGAAAAATCATCTTCGAGAAACGTATATATGTGCAAAAGCGACAGAATTGTTGCAGTTGGATTAATTCAGGTTCTTATATACACTCATTACTTGAATTTCAGCATACACAGGAAAACTCTCCAAAAATGCTTTTTGTGAAATGGATTTTTCTGACAGAAGCAACTGTCATAGTTGCAGTCAACATCGTTTCCATACTGATATTTACAAGGACTCCTCGTCTGCGTTGTCGCAAATATGCATTGTTAGTCAATCTTGCTGTTGCTGATCTCTTTGATGGATTGGTATCTGTACCTATGTTTACGGCCCCATTGGTTCGTTGGAATCTCTTCCGGATGGAAACTTTTGTGATCATTAACAAAATACAAGATCCTTTCTTTGCAACAGCATCGTTGTTTGGTCTCGCTGCTGTAGCCATTGAACATGTTTATGCAACTTACTACCCTTTCAGACACCGTGCATTGAGCACATTGAAATATAAGATTGGTATAGCTATTGTATGGGCATGCGCACTTATTTTATCAATGGTATTTCTGGTGGATTTGTGGTCTCCAAATGGCTGGAGAGTATCGATGTTTACCACAATCGTCGTTATTGTTGCTCCATTACTACTATTGTAGTGTCGTATTTCCTAATACGGGTAAAGGTATCGTTCAAAAAACGTTTACCATATAACGCAACCCACCATAGTAACGCAAAGCTTACAGTCACGGTAGCTATTGTCACACTTGTTAGTTTAATTGCTTGGATGCCTTTCACGGTCATAACAGCACTTCAGGTTAATGTGAAATATCCTTTTATTATGCTGATAACATCGAAATGTCTTCATTATTGCAACTCCTTTGTCAATTTCATTATCTACATTGCACGCATGCGTGAATTTCGAGTTGAACTTCTACGTAGGATTAGATATTTTAATTTTCAGAGACATTAGAAACTGATCTTTGATTAAAACTTTGTTTGTGCATCAAAAACAAACAAATAAATAAATAAATAAATAAATAAATAAATAAATAAATAAATAAATAAATAAATAAATAAATAAATAAATAAATAAATAAATAAATAAATAAATAAATAAATAAATAAATAAATAAATAAATAAATAAATCAGAATGAATGAATGAATGAATGAATGAATGAATGGATGAATGGATGAATGAATGAATAAAAGAATAAATAATAAAAGAGCGATACTGATGCTGTTTTAGAGTAACCAGAAAAGTCATTTCGAGGTTAAAGCCTTTAGCAATCTAGATATAATCATTTGGTATATAAAGGGGTACAAACAAGCCCGGGGGTAAATCGCATATATCGGTGGGCGGGGATGCTCGTCGTAGCGTTTTGACGTCAAAATCGGAGATCTGGTATCTTACGGATTTTCAAATACAAGGTCTCGATTTTACGATTATTGTATCCAATTGTTCGTATTTGACCTGGTACCTTTTAGGGGTTAAAAAATGCATTACCACGCCCTTCTGGATAAAACTTAATTTGGTACCTTTTAGTCATTTTCACAAATGCCGACGAGCATCCCCGCTTTATTCCGATAGAAGTCCCCTCCCCTTCGCCCCGGGCAATCAAGAAAAAAAAAAATATATATATATATATTAGCAATGGTTAATTCCAGGTATTTCATTTAACGTACTCAGTGCACTAAACAAAATAAGTTAAAATTTGAGACATAGATAATGTATATTAACACACACTGATGGAGATAAGATTACCAGCCAATGCTAATATTTAGAATATATGAGATTCGAGAAAAATGGTTTTATGTAAGGGAATCCAGAACCCGGAATCCACTGAAATCTGCTTTTGGCATCTGAAAATATTCCTGATATGCACCTGGATAAAAATGCAAAGTGAAAGAAAAGTCCGAAACAACAAACGCGTATGCTATATATTAATTTGCAAGTTTTTAATTAGACTTGATCAGGAGGGAGGGGGTGACTCTTTTGTATGCAAATGAGCCGCTCTCCAGACTCATCGCTACCACCAACAAATCAACGCTACGCTTGACTGGCTTCTAGTAAATTATCGTGTAGTCGCCATCGTCGCTCAGCTTTACCTTTACAAAAAAGCTCAAAAATGAGGTCAAGAAAGCTATTGTGGTTTAATTTATTGTGATTGTGTCTCTTTTGTATATTCTAGTGTTAGTAGAGTGCAATTATTTTCCGATTTCTTGTGATTTTTAGTCTGTTTTACTTTCGCGGGACGTCTTCGGGATCAAACGTTTTTGTTCGGGACGCGCAAAATGTCTTCAGAAATACTTTATTTTCTCTAACAAAAGCTAAACAGATATACTTCTAAATAGGAGGATTTATAAAACATTTCCTAAGCTTTCATTTGATGAATATTTCACCTACTGACATGGTCTTTTATTTGCGGTTAGTTTATTTTCAGCCCACTTAACATGTTTGCCTCACTCATTTCTTTATCGACATTTCCTCCCCATAATAATTTTAGATTTATTCTTATTGACGCTGTTGCATTATTTGCTTTCTATTATTTTTGAGTCAAAGAACTGCAAAAAGTTAACATGCAATATAATGAAAAGGGGAAAAAGAAATTTGAGGGGAAAATGGTATGTTATGTATATGATTATGGAGGACCTTTGTATATAGTAAACAAAGTAATGCAAACTGTTAAAACATTCTCCTTTGGATGAGTTTTTACTATATTTATCATTCTTAATACACTAAATACGGAAAGGGTCATAATTATGCATGTATGTCTTTCAAATAAGTCAGTTATTGGTCATTATTTACATTTGTAAGCTTCTATGATGTAGTTTGTCCCACTTGTGTTTGTAAATCGCTACAGTGCTGTAGCTTTGACAACATTTTTTATAGACATTTCGACTACAAGTATGAACAAAGAGGTCTATAATTATTTATAGTTGTTTAAACTTCGCAATTTATAGTACATGAATAAATGTCAAAAAATGATTTAAAATAATTCACATTTTAGTGATTAGCCTGTGCAAGCATATCTTTTTGCTTGTATTGAATGCTGAGGTTATATCGTATCTTGTGTTTAAAAAGATTGATAAGACGATCCGAGCGACCAACGTCATCCAAATTTTACAATCAGATAGATAAACATATTAGCTATAAAACTTCCTATTTTGAACGAACAAAACCACTGTGTTCCATAGTAAGGACCATTTGCTTGTGCAAAATTGTGTCGTCAGATCGACGGCCGCCATCAATATTTAGGCACAAGAAATTACTTTTAGCAACGTTTTATGTGTTATCCAAACAAAAAACATTAAATACGCCATTACCAGTAAGTGCTTTGATAGTTTCGAGACATGTTTCATCTTAAAATGTAAAGAAAGTGTAGTAAATCGCAAAAATTGCAACAAAATATGGAAGCCTTCGTTGCCGCCATATGAAAAACTCAGTGAAGCGTGCAGTGGTAGCGATGAATACATGTTGGTTGCCATGGGAGACACCCTCCCCCCTGCCCCTAAAAGATACGTACCAAATTCCCACTTTTGACCCCTAAAAGATACGTACCAGATCCCCACTTTTGACTCTTAAAAGATAAGTACCAGATTCCCACTTTTGACCCCTAAAAGATACGTACCATATCCCCACTTTTGACCCCTAAAAGATACGTACCAGATACCACTTTTGACCCCTAAAAGATACGTACCAGATCCCACTTTTGACCCCTAAAAGATACGTGCCAGATCCCACTTTTGATCCATAAAAGATAAGTACCAGATCCCACTTTTGACCCCTAAAAGATACGTACCAGATCCCACTTTTGACCCCTAAAAGATACGTACAAGATCCCACTTTTGACCCATAAAAGATACGTACCAGATCCCACTTTTGACCCCTAAAAGATAAGTACCATGCAAATCCCTTTTGGACGCATAAAAAATATGGCGATCACCACCTCCTATTACCCACTGGAACCCCCCACCGTTATCCCATCCTGCAATACCGCTTGGCATGATGTTCTATCATCAGGGATTAGATATAAGCCATGGCTTACCGATATATTGTTCATCATACTGAACTGTTGAATGGTTGGCGAGAGGGAAGGTAGCATGCCATTTGCTGCTGTGCCTTGCAAATGTTCTTCTGGTGTTGAGTACACACCCATGACCTTTTTCTCAATCTTCAATAGAATATCATTAGTATTTTTAGAGTTAAATGGCGGTAATGATGATAATCATATGTGTTAATCCTGACAGAATAATGTTGTTATTATCATTAGCATTATTAGAGAGAAATGGCTCATTAACGACACATTAAGGACGAAGCATTAGAAAAATGAAGGGTGGAGGGGAGAGGGCAAAAAAATCCAGCCAAGGTTTTTAAAAAAAATACATACAACCAATACTCGTAAGAAAAAAAACATACAAGTCCAGGCACCAGAACCAAAAAAGAGGCTCCTCATCCAAAAAAAAACACATACAAGTCCAAGCACCAGAACCAAAAAAAGAGGCTCCTCATCCAAGAAAAAAAAACAAAAAAAACATACAAGTCCAAGCACCAGAACAAAAAAAGAGGCTCCTCATCCAAGAAAACAAAATTGCATAATAGGCTAGCCGAAAAAAAAATATGCAAGGTTAAAACTCCCACTCCCCCCCTTAACGCTTCTAATGGTCCGTCCCATAACGACATATAACAATGTTCCAAACAAGGTCTCTTCAGTGAAAGTGATATCATACCCCCGCTAATTGGGCTTCAAACTCGTAGACTTCCATCATGAGTGCAGCAGAGTCATTCTTGCCACCAAGTATTTTAGCTATATCTTTCATGTACTGTTTATATGCATTACGAACCTTTGGTAAAAAAAAAAACGATGTTACCAAATGACTAATTCTTCATAAGCAAAATAACGTAAGCGAAAACAATAGAGTGCACACACACTAGACTATAAGTGTTTAATTTAATTAGTGCTATTTACAGCTAAATAGTGACAACTGTTGCACACATTTAGTGTTTGCACTCTAGCAATGTAAGTACTAACAAATAGTAGCTATTTAGTAGCTATTTGTCACTGGCACTCAACCAGAATATCACTATTTTTATTGTCTGCGTATTGTGTTCTGGTTGAGTGCTAGTGACAAATAGCTACTAAATAGCTGTTAATACTAACTTTGATTTTGTTTTCACTTTTTAATTGCATATGTTATATTATCAATAAGGAAATGGATTACCAGTTTAGGAATACGAAATGAGGGCGACTAGTGAATGTAAAGGAGGAGGACCAAGGCCGTAACCAAGGGGGTGCACAGGGTGCACGTGCATCCCCCTCGAAAAAGCAAAAGCTCCGCTCAAAACTAGAATTCATTTATAAAACCCGTATGAAAGATCACTGTGAAAAGACCATAATATGTACAAAGGTGTAATAATCGCCGAAAATACAAAGAATAAATTGATTCTGAAGAACTGTAAAACGAATTAAATTGTAATACGGGTTTTTAAAAAGCACTTGGACCATGTGAAAAAATATGGCAGTTACTAATTAAAAAGCTATTAAAAACCAATCAATGGTCCAGGTTTTGTTTTATGTGCACACCCCCCCCCCCCCCCCCCCTGTAAAAGGTCTGGTTACGGCCCTGAGGAATACGTTATAAGAAAGAATAAAAAGGACCTCTGTATAGGGAAAGGTGTTACCAAATAAGGAAGAGGAACTGATGTCGTGCCAACTAAGGAAAGCGATAACCAAATCAAGGACTAAAAAATAAGCAAAAGGACCTCCAAAAAAGGAAGAGGATTGCCAAATAAGGGAAAGGACTATTAATTAAGGGTCCTGATTACTTAAGCAAAAAGTCATCACGATTTTTTCTTAGAAAGATATTTTATAGAGAATTTATCAATTCATCGAAAAATGGATAGAAATCTATATGGTCCCGAGCCCGTTTTTGAGATAAATATTTTTGAACGGAACTATGTTTTGACATTTTTGAAGAACAAATGACGAAAAATGCATTTTTCACAAAAAAAAATTATTACTCAAAAACTAACAAAGCTATTGACGTAGTTTTTACAGGCAATCTCAACCAGACGGTATTTTACACAAATATGGAAAAATAAATTATATATCTTTTAAATTTTTGTTTTCGTCTTTGAATTAAAATCGCTTTGAAAAGTGAAACCCTAAACCACTTACCATCGCGTGTAATGTTGAAAAGTCATCAGGATTTTTTCAAATCTTGTCAAAAGAAAGATTTTTGCAAAATCTTTCAGAAAAAATGAAGAAAAATATAGAGTCCCGCGCAAAAAATGAGGGTTTTGGCTGGTTGAAGTATAATTTTCGAAGGTTCCTTGTGTTATTCTTATGTTCTCTTTTGGCGGGATTTGGCGCGCGCGTGGCGTTCTCAGCGGTAAATTGCTCGCGGGCACAGGTTTCAAGCGTCGTTGTTGATCTAAAGTAGTCAGGACCCTTAAGTCAGAAGTCTGCGATGTAAGTGGGTAGTACCTCTATATTTTCAGGGCTGTCTTTGACGTAGTAATCTCTTGGTAATCCAACTTTCGCTGTGTTAAACTGTTGAACGTTCCATAAAATATTTCAAGATATCAAAAACATTTTAATTTTTATCATTTCATTTTTTTCTTCTTCTTTTCTTTTTTAAGGACCGTCTTGAAAAGTACCGTTCAACCGGTAAATGATGTTTATCCCCTCTTTAAATAAAGTTATAAATATATAAATAAATAGATAAAAGACAAAGCACTAACAATATTGAAAGGGAGTCATGAATACCACCTTCATTATCGTAATATACAACACTGCCATCAGTAATACTACCATCATTGTCACCGCCATCCCTCCCAAGCTTCATCAGCAATGCCATCATTACCATTAACATCATGCTTTGTATATAGTCAACTAGTTTGTCTCTTTTCCAGTAGGGATTCTTAACAACTTTTAGTTTCAATTTTAATTAGCCTTCCGTCGGTTTCCTGGAAGAATACCGTATGGTAAAGGAACTACAAACGTTGAATAAAGTGGCTTTATGTATTTATCATTTATTTATTTACTTATTTGTATATTTATTTATTCATTCGTTTATTTATGCATTTGTGTATTTATTTATTTGTTTATTTATTTTTTATTTATTTATGTATGTATGTATATATTTATTTATTTATGTATTAATTTATCTATTAATGTATGTATTTGTTTGTTTGTTTATTCATTAATTTATTTTTGTTTTTTGTTTGTTTATTTATTCGTTCGGTATTTATTTATCTATTATCGCTTCCATTATCAACACACAATCATCATCATCATCATTCCCATCATCATCATTCCCATCATCACCATCACTACCATAATCAATATTTCATCATTCCCACCATCAACGTACACATCCTTCATGAACAGGCACATCTACTATTTTATTTTAAAATCGAGCAGGGAGTTGTTGCCCAGGAATCGATTTCCTTGATGCAGGAGGCATCATGCCCCAGAGTATATTCCCCATGTTTATGCTCCTTTTCATGATAACTTAATCAAAGCTTCCTTGGCTACACTGAACAGAAAGAAGTCGAAACGAGGATGTGAAGCCACTGGGAATCAAACTCGTAACTTCTTCTGGGGCGGATCCAGGATTGTTCCCAGGAGGGGGTGCATCATCTTCAGCAAGGGGGTACACTATCCAGTAAGCATGAAATACTGAGATTATTTTGAAAAAAATATATTTGGTAAAACAAGGACTCGAAATCCTTGCAGGAGAGAGTGTACACTCCCTACACCACTCCCCTGTTCTTTTCATAATCACAACCACTACAATCCATCATTTCCAACTTCATTTTATGCTTACCAAGACAATATGCTTGTTTGAATTCGTTGGGTGTATGAATACATTAATGTGAAACAGCGGTACTTTCGGTATCAGTTGGTTCATCTTGGCAATCCTATCCAATAATGGCCGAGTTACCGGTGTTGAATTGGTAACATGCCAGCCTCCCATGTCATCGATTAGTTTCTTCATGGGAGCCAAACCTTCTTTCTCGACAGCTGCCTCGTCAATGCAGGAATTGTAGAAACGAACTGATTTGGTGATAGCTTTATTCTGGTGGAAGAAAAGAAGACGATGAGACAATGATCTTTTTATTTATTGTGACATTTATTTAGTTTTATTCATTCAATTATTCATCACTTGCCAGGCACAAAGGAATTTCTTTTTAGAAAAAAAAAAAAAAAAAAAAAAAACACAGAACGAAAAAATGTCAAGCAGTTTAACCGAATGTCCCAAGTAAGTCACCCCAGTCCCCCTCCATGGATCTGCCCCTGGAATGCTGTGTGTCTCAGTGTTTATCTATGAGATAACCTAACTCCATCTTCCCGGCTCTTCAAATATCATTGTCCCCTTGATCACTATCCCTCATCACTAACCTCGGGATATTTCATCCAACTTGATTCTATTGCTTCTTTTAGTATAAGATTATTCTTCTTTTGAACGATACTGAAGCCATTTCTGTTAGTCTCTCCTTCTTTTAAAGGGTTATTTTGTATCCAGCCGCCACAAGCGTATTGGAAGAAATCTTCACAAGGATCTACACTTTGATTAAGCTGCTGGATCAAATCTACAAAATCAAACGGACATACAGACTCTAGTATAACTCATGTAGTTCGATTACGAATTCAAGACGAAAAAATGTATACACCATCATCTACCAGTATCTTTTACCATCCGATAGTTTGAATAAACATAGTAGGAAAGTTAGTACGAGAAATTGCATATTTTTATCTAAATTAGATAAACAGACAGGAATGCGATATTTCGTTCTTTAATTTAGAACATCATTAGGCAATAGTGTGGTAAACATGTTAACTATATATAAGCAGGTGTATAGTATAGGTGTTAACATATCTTTTTTTACCTAATTTAGATAAAAATATGCAATTTCTCGGACTAACTTTCCTACTATATCTATCAGTATTTACGGACTCTCCGGGCCATTACAGAATCATGACTCTGCTAGCTATTACGGATCCACTCTCCACGCTATACACGGACTGATCGCTGCGCTATTACAGTTCGACCCTCCTTGTTATATGCGGACTGAACGTCGCGCTGTTACCGCACCCTTTGTAAAAACTCTTCGAGCTACTACCAACGTCTGGCCATTACGGACTCTGGGCTCTATTATAGACTCTCCTCGTGATCATGAAATATTATCCAACCCACAGGACTTACTGTAAGCACTCGAATTTTTTACGCTACACTTATGTCGAACTATCCGGGCTATTACGGGCTCTCCGGGCTATTACGGACTCTCGGGGCTATTAAGGACTCTCAGGGTTATTACGGACTTTTCGGGCTATTACGGGCTCCCCGGGCTATTACGGACTCTCCGGGCTATTACGGACTATCAGGTCTATTACGGACTCTCCCGGCTATTACGGACTATCAGGGCTATTACAGACTATCAGGGCTATTACGTACTCTCCGGGCTACTACGGACTCTCAGGGCTATTACAGACTCTCCGGGCTATTACAGACTCTCAGGGCTATTACAGACTCTCCGGGCTATTACAGACTCTCAGGGCTATTATAGACTCTCCGGGCTATTACAGACTCTCAGGGCTATTATAGACTCTCAGGGCTATTACAGACTCTCAGGGCTATTACAGACCCTCAGGGCTATTACAGACTCTCCGGGCTATTACAGACTCTCCGGGCTATTACGGACTCGAAGAGCTTATTACATGCTATTACAATTTGCCCTTTATATTACCTACAGTGAAACCCCTCTATACCGGGCCCTCAATGTACCGAAATTCTCTTTAAACCGAACAACTTTTTTTGGTCCAGAATTCAACTTTTTCCAATATCCCTTGTAAAATTAACCTCAGCAAACTTGAACCCCCTACAAATCGGACATTTTCTTTGGTCTCAGTACTGTTTGGAATAGAGGGGTTCCACTGTATTACTAACTATATCCACGCTAAGGTCTCTTCGCGATATTACTGTCTGTCCACGATAGTACGTACTCTTTGTGCGCTTTCTGTACATTTACAACATTTTTGTAATTAGTTGGTTGTTGACATTTTAGACCGGAATTATCAATCTGGCTTGCGCTATATGTAATCTTCTTTTAATTCCTGTTTATTGTGGACTTAAATCTAGAAAAAACACATTACTATAAAAACAAACTACATTGGGGGAGCTATACAAAAGAAACTTTACGTTTTATTTTTATTTTCAGCAGCGCTTTATTTGTAACTAAACCTGCAATAAGATCCATATAGAATATATTTGATGGCCGCTTAATGGGGGTTCAGAATAATAGAAACACATTTATAGGGATCTCTAAAAGGTGGCCGTGTCCTTTTAATGTGGCCGCTTTATAGAGGGATCAAATACAGAAATTTAGAGAAAAAATTCGGGAGTTTATATTGTTGCCGTCTAATAGATGGTGCCAGCTTGATATAGGGATCAAATGCAGAAATTTAGAGAGAAAAATCGTGACTTTATATTGTTGCCGTCTAATAGATGGTGCCAGCTTGATATAGGGATCAAATGCAGAAATTTAGAGAGAAAAATCGTGACTTTATATTATGACCGCCTAATAGAGAGCCTGAATACTGGTATTTACGAGAGAAATTCCGGATGTGACGCAGGCTACCTAATAGAGGGTAACCGCTTATTCGGTGAGCGCTTAATAGAGGTACCATTTTAATAAAGAGCAGTCCTGTTTTTACAGGTATTGCTCGTTCACTTTTTTAAGAGTTTTAGATGCATTGTAAATGATTGTGAGCGTCGGTAGTTACTAATTTAAGCCTTTGTCACATATACAATGTCGCTTGAATACAACGCATTCAAGATCACGCGTTCAGCAAAACAAAATTCCGCATTCCAAGCTCTCGAGGTGGCTAAAAACGACTACAAAGCCTTTTACATTCCGATATCATGCTCCCGGGGGTTGGGGGGGGGGGGGGGGGGGGGTACTCCCTTAAGATCTGGGTAGGGGTGTTCCGCTGGGATCTTGTAGGTGTTACCCTGTTTATGACAAAAAAATACGTAACTTCCATACCCTGTTTATGACAAATTACAATTGCTTACGAACATTGTATGATTTGTACAAATATATCAATTCAGACACACGTGCTGCTCTTATCTTTTTTTTTCTTATCAAAGCACTGCATAATATCGCAAAACGGATTGTACTTCAGTCATTTTCTTAAAAACTGATTCAAATAGGCCACACACTAAGTTCAAGTGACCGTACTTCAGCTATTTTTAATGAAGCCCCCTTTCACGCAGTCTTGTTTAAGAAACTTTCTTGCAGTCTAAAATACGCACTTCATACCTTGTCGCTCAGTTTTAGTGGTTCGCAGACCTCAGCGTTAGCTAAATAAAGTGTCCTGAAGGGGTAAATTGCGAATTGGGATTTGTCTTTTTTGAAGGCTGGGAATTGGGATTTTTTCCATTGTGATGGCGATTTTTCCTTTGGGATTGAGAAAATACTTCAAAATTTGGATTGAGATTTTTTCTTATTGTCCTGTTTTTATATCTATTAGAGTTAAAACAATGTTAGAAATTAAGTATTTTGAGTTATTTAATCTGTTATCTTACATGGCAGAAGACAAAAAGCCTGAATAATTACAATTTTAAGACTAGCCCAATGAGCAGTATTATAATTAATATAAATTAAAAATAGTCATTCGTCACACGATATTTTGTTTCTACTACTTAGATTGGAGATTTGACTTTGAGCATTAAGATTTGATTAAAAAATGGCTGGGAATTGGGATTTGATACTTTCCTTCATGGCCCTCTAAACATATGTACACCACGTTTTCATAAACGAATACTTTACACCACTATAACCACTACTCAATTAGCCTTTGAATGCACAAGAAATGACCTACCATAAGCAGCAAATAAGCAGTCTTTTGAGGTGCAGAAACTTTCCTCTGAAGAAGCCGACGAGCTTCTTCTTGAGCTCTTGGATTTTTCCGTCGCATATAGAGCGATCATCACTATGCTTAACACAAGCAGTACTGCGGCAATAGCCGTGACAATCCAGAATGTCCGATACTGCCTTAGACGGACTTTTACATTAAAACTGGAATTCTGATATTAAAGTAGACAAATGGAATGTGAATTTTTTTGTACACATTTTAAATGTTGTTTTTAATTTGTTTTCCATCCACAAAATCGATACTCTCAATGTGTGAACTGAAGAAGGACAATTTAATTTTGTAGAAATTGTTGAATCGAAACATTGAATAACATTGACCCAAGGACCGAATTTTAGTAAATTCATCGGAACGTGTTTGTTCAACGCCTTTGTTAAAAGAAAAAATGCATTTGTTCATTGACAACATATTGTAGAATGGCTTATTATTTTGATTTTGCGTGTTCAATACATACATTAACAATTATATTTGTCAGAGAAACGATTTGTTTCGAGGTAAAATGTTGCTTTTTGAGCTTTCTAGTTTTTCATTTTCATTTTCAAATCAGATCATAGCACAGCCTGAACCCAAATGTTGCGGAAAATGTAATATGGATTCGAATTTATCATGACTACATTCTATTTCAACATTCATATCTTTTGGGAAAAAAAGAATACAATATGTCTGTTGAGTCTGATCTTTCCCAACATTTTACTTTCATTGTTGACATTCAAATCTAAAACCTACCATTTTTGTAGCTTAAGTTCGCAAATCTCGATGTCTTTCTCTCTTAGCTAGAACGTCTTTATCATACCACAACTGACTTCGGTCTACTGCAATTTGAGTCTGTTGAATTTACTTATGCAAATCAATGTGTATGTACGACCGCTGCTGGCAGATGTGGAAACGCCATAATCCAGCAATGTAAAAATGAACAATCAATCATGCAGAAAAACTGATCTAGTAATTATAGTTTCGTAAATGCTAATATTTGAGTTTGCCTTTTATTCAGAGAGAGACAATTTCACGTGAATTGAAAAAGCCCAGGGTGCGCTGTAATGGGAAGAATTAGTTCACATGTAACTTGGACAATTAAGCTTCGATATTGCGCGATGCTTCAATCAATTGACATTTCAGTGTTTTATTTACAGACCTTCCTTTATTCCTGCATGTTAATGAGCAAAAATGGAGAATGTGATAGCCACTTGTCAAACAATTGTTTTCACTTCCGCTGTAATGGCTCCGAGGGATTAGGGGTGGTGTGTGTGTGTGTGTGTGTGTGGGGGGGGGGGGGGGGGGGGGTACTGTTAGTGGTTTTAAAAATACTGCAGTTTTTTGGAAAACGTTGCAGACAGTTCTATAAGCGAAACTGCAACAAAATCACTATCTTGCGCTAATATTATTTTTAGGGCAGTAACTGGATGTGTTTGTATTAAAAAAATTTGTTAACCATAGTGTGGACTGTGCCAGCGGTTCTAGGAAAGTAGTTGATTAAACTAGTGTTGACTGTGCCAATGTTTCTAGGAAAGTAATTTGTTAAACTATATAGTGTCGACTGCTGTGTTTTTAAGAAAACAATTTGTTAACTTTAGTATGGACTGCGCCATTTTTTCTAGGGATGTACTTTGTTTAACTAGCTAGTGCGGACTGCCATTAGAGAAAGTTTTTCTAGAAAAGCAGTGGTTAAAGTGTGGACACATTCATCTATTTTGCTATGTTGTACATGAAGTTGAGTTCTCCTTATGATGTTAATCCAATCATTTTCCCCTTCAAATCCCAGATGATAAAGACAAATCTCAGTTCCAAAACATTTCTATTTTCATATCTGTTAGTAATAGTGGCCGACATGAAAGCTAAGCTACTTTAACCTGTACGGACAATTGTAAATGTCTTCTGTACATATTTTTTTAATCATTGTAACTATTATTTTAGTACACTGCGCGTTACTGTCAAGTCACAGCAAATGAAATGAAGTCACGCAAAACTGCTTCCAAAATTAATCAATTTTAATGTAATTAAATGAATTAAATTAATGCGAACATCTAAATCGCTTGTTCTTTGAATATCTACACGTATGATTTGAAGTAATTTGTGAATTATTTAATTGACATTTTAAACAAGACACTTTACTCTTGCCAGCCATTAAATACTCACCATACGCCGTAAACAGGCAATCTCTGCTTTTGCAAATAGAAATTTCCCCCTTTTCTCTAATAGTTGAAGACTTCTTCCCTTTTTCTACCGCAAACAGCACCACAAATATCAATAACAAAATTGCCAAAACTGTTGTCACTACAACTAGAATCTTGAATTTTCCAAAATGTCGAAGTTTGTATTTTACGCTAGTGTCTCCTTCGCCGTAAAAGTCGTCTACAGTTTCGAATGGTTGGTTGAGCGACATTCTTGAATTCTCACAGTGGAAATTATAGAGTGTAAAAGCTGTAAAAGTCGATGTAATGGGCTAAGATGAACGAAGGAAGAGAAATATTTTGGAGCCAGCGTTCGGTAATCGAGCCTCGTACGAACAGGATCGAAGCAAGGTTTCAGATTACGAAAAATAACACTTCCGTTGTGTCACGGTTTGCCCGCGAAACTGAAGCCAGACACACAAACACCGCGCGAAAAGATGAAAGTTTCAAAGTTGTTGTCGTTTCAAGAAGAAGATTTTATTAGAAAATTGTTAAAATAAGTGCATATTTTTGCGTTCTTTTAAGTGCATATTCTTTAGGGTCAGGTATGTTGATAAATTACCTAGTAATTAAATGAAACAGATACTCAATCTGTAACTTATTGGCTCAAGTAAAAGCTGCAAACGCTTCTCGAAAATTCAGAAAATTTTACTTCGTTTGATTATTTCCATAGAATAATCCACTCTAACTTTGAATTTACTCACAAAATATGAGGCATTCCGATATCAGAAATGTAAATAAACTCAGAACCTTGAATCAACACATTTGTTGTTATCACGGCTTGCGCGATGCAGCGGAATGAGAAACTTGTCCTGACAAACTGGTCAGGAATTTGTAATTTCGCCTTTTATCTGAACGAAATCATTAAATTTTAAGTCAAAATAAAATAGCACTGACAGTAAAAACGTTTTGATTGAATTACACTAAAAAGATGTTATCGTTAATTCATTCAGAGATCACGTTTTGTATTCGGAGTGCAATCTTGGCATTGAATATTGCTTGATTTTCCTTTGCTTACCGTATGCAGAAAACAGGCAATTTTTGCTTGAGCAAATTTTCTCTTTTTTCACTTCTTCTCTGGCTTTGTCTGCTTCATTTTCAGCCTTTTCTCTGGCGCTTTTTTCCACGGCGTACAAGGCGATAAAGATGACGCACAAGGCTACCAATATAACAAGAACCACGAGGAAAATTAATCGCCACTTTGAACGCTTCTGATAAGCGACACCAGGTTCATCTAAATCATCTGTGTCTTTATTAGTTAAAGGAACCATTTTAGACGATTTTAAAGTTAGGCGTCAGCTTGATCTCTTGCTAATTTAGTTGGACGGTTTTTGGCGACGCTTTCACATAGGAAGCCCAATCCATGGAAACATGAAACAAATCTGGGCGACCTTCAGACAGATGGGACCGTATGGCTTTTTTTATTTTAATTTAATTCTATTATTATATTTTTTTTTTTGCTGATCGGTTTTCCAATGAAAATAAATTGACTTGGAAGTAATGATGTTTCAAACATGGATGGAAGACTGCGGATGGAAGTAAAAAATTAAACTCATAGTACTTCTCTATTTTGTAACATATCACATCAAAACACCTTTATACAAAAGTAGAATTTTATTTTACAATTATAACTAATTAAAAGAATTTATGGTGAAGAAGTGAATAAAACAATTTTTCCAGTTCACTTTTTTGACGATTTTATGTGGGCCTCCTGTTTAAGTTGCAGACCGCGAAGACTCCGTCCAGTGAAGTGCATAGTGGGTAATGTCAAATCCAGCATGGCGGCCGGACCGATAGCAGAGAGAAATCAAGGTTAGTTGAGCATTTTCATGCTCTAAATATTAACTAAACTCTCTGATATTCATATCAGATGCTTTGTTTGCTATTTACTATATATTGGAGAGTTATGAGCTTTATGCGATCGCCATGGCTGGAGATTTGTTTCGTTCTTTCGTTGGAGAAACGTTTGATTTTGTTGTTCTTTCTTTGAACTTGTCTACTCAACAATGAATAGCTGTTTTGTCTGTTGGATGTGATAGCAAAATCATAATTATTCTTAAAATTCATGATAAAATACAAGCGTGAAGTACTTTGCTGTGATGGGAAGTTTTTGTTGTTTGATAACATTTCAATGATTTGATAACATTTCAATTAATTATCTAAATGATTATTTTCTTTACAACAGCCGATAATTTTTGTGAAACTATGTTCAAAATAATGCATGAAGTTATTATTAATAATTACTATAGATATTTTAAAATTAAATCATGAAAAGCAAGTGATTTTAAAAAGTTTAACATGCTGAAAAAACAAACTTGTCAACTGCCAAAACCCTGTTTAGAGGCATGTGAACTGGTGACTTTGAACTTGTCTTGAACCGGTCAAATTCGGCCAGCGGCCAACTCAATTTGAAATCATAGTAACAATGACAAGGTCTCTGGGACCATGGTAAAATGTGGTATCAGCAGCAAAATTTCCACATTTTACTAACAGAATGTTAGGGAACCAACTTTATTTTGTGTGTCAGAGTTCTAAATTTACCATTCAGTATTGCCTGGAGCTCATGAAATGTTTAATTATAAAACTTTGACTTTATAGTCAAAATACAATTGTTCTTACTAATTGTGTTTTTGTAGATGCCACTATTTATGTGGGCAATCTTGATGAAAAAGTCACCGAAACTTTGCTATGGGAGTGCTTTCTACAAGCAGGACCTGTCGGTAGGTGTACATTTAATAATCAATTTTATAATTTAATGACCAACTTAAGAATTTAAGAATCAATTTAATAATTTAGTTATGATCAATTTGATAATTTAATAATCAATAATTGATAATTTAGTAATAATTATTTTGATAATTTAATAATCAATTTAATAATCTAATAATCAATTTAATAATTTGATGATCAATTTAATAATTTAATGATCAATTTAATAAGTTAGTGATCAATTTAATAAGGTAATAATCAATTTAATAATTTAATAATCAATTTAATAATTTAGTAATAATCAATTTGATAATTTTTTTCTAGTCAATGTTCATATGCCTAAAGACAGAATAACACAGCTACATCAAGGCTATGGGTTTGTAGAGTTCCTAGGCGAAGAAGACGCAGATTACGCTATCAAAGTTATGAATATGATTAAAATGTATGGCAAGCCTATCAGAGTAAACAAGGTGAGTCCTAGATCCATTTTGATTGTCTAACACCAAATATCGGCTTTCAAAAATTTACTTAAAACAGGGTTTGTTGTAGGCACTCCTTGCAATCCTTGAAGAGCCCTGGAATTTAAAAAAATATTTTGAAGTGCAATTGAAAGGCCCTTGAAAATCGAAATAATACAGAAAACTCTTTGAATTCTTACAGGCACAAGTTTTCATTTCAAACTTCTGTGAAACAACAAAAAGTATTGTTGTTAGGTCACTAGTAATCAAAGTTATTGGAAAATGAAACTCGTTGTAAATCCAAACATTAATTTGAATTTTATAATTTGCATCTAAAACTCCAAACATAAATTATGTTTATATCTTTCCATCAAAATGTTGATAATTTTTCAACTTTATCAGAAGAAAAACGAGTTTAAGTTTAGCAAATTAGGACAGTTTTATATCCTTTCAATCGCTTCTGTTTCTTTTTATTTGGCTTTACAGTGAAATTCACCTTGAAAATTGCTGTGAAAATTGCAGCAAATAACATAAGTGTAAACTAGATTGTATTGTTGAAGTGTTATTGTGATTTTTCTCTGTAGGCCTCAGCTCACAACAAGAACCTAGATGTTGGTGCTAATCTATTTATTGGAAACTTAGACCCTGAAGTAGATGAAAAACTCTTATATGATACATTTAGTGCTTTTGGTGTCATATTACAAACACCCAAGGTAATTGTAAACCTGTACAAACACTAATATTGCAGGGTTCAAAATAATTTTTCAGAAAATGATTAATTTTACATGCTTTGGCAATTTGTATATTATTTTTGCCAACTACAACCATCAGGAAGCATGGTCTCAAACATGGAAATGAGGCAATGAGTATGCATTTATTTTGGTCAGCAGGCTTGCTTGCTACAAGTTGACTGATTATCAGCGATTGTTTTCGAAATTTGTGTGAGAAATACTGCTGCTTGTGAGGGTAAAACATAGATAAACATAACACTACTTTTTTTTAACATAATCACCTTATTTTTCAACATAATTTTGATACTTTTAAATAAAAAAATCGGCGGAAAAGGTGCTGAAACTGACGGCTAAAGCCGGTAGCCGGCAGCTTTTTTGAACCCTGTATTGTGATTTTTATGGGGTCCAGTAATGTTCAACTTACGCACTTCAAGTTTTGCGCTTCAAGTTACATGCTTTTTGAGTTATAGCGCTGTTCCACGACTAGCGTGTACTGTAATAACTTAACTAACCTAGTTTAGTGTCTTTGAGTCGCTAGGCCAATTACTGGATGGTCATAACTCGATGTAACTGAAATATCTTTGAATTACGTTAACCTTAACGCATTTTGGTCACAATGGCGTTCATATTTTGTTTCAACATGTAATTTGAACACAATAATCTTGATTGAATTGTTGCATCAAGTTATGTGCCTAGCATGTAACACAAAGACACTATACTGGGCTTGCTACATCAACTTACACACTTGGCGTGGCCAATATATATTTGGGCGTGGTGGAGCATATAACTCAAACAAACTTTTTGTAAACCATTGTAGATTATGCGAGACAATGACACAGGCAACTCTAAGGGATTTGCATTCATCAATTTTGCAAGTTTTGAAGCTGCTGATGCTGCAATAGAAGCAATGAATGGACAATACTTATGCAATCGGCCCATCACAGTATCATTCGCTTTTAAGAAAGATGCTAAAGGAGAGAGACATGGGTCTGCTGCTGGTAAGAAAACTGGGATGAATGAATGGATGAATGAATGAATGAATGGATGAATTAATTAATTAATGGATAGTTGGTTTGTTTGATGAATGGATGGATGAATGAACATATGAATGAATGAATTAATAAATGGTTGGATGGATGAATGAATAGATGAATGAATGGATGAATGAATGGATGGATAAATGTATCAATGAATGAATTAATGGATGGTTGGATGGTTGGATGGATGGATGAATTCATGAATAGATGTATGAATGGATGGATGGATTAATGAATGGTTGTATGAATGAATGGATGAATTAATGAATGAATGAATGGATGAATACATTGATAGATCTGATAAGTATGAAATAGATGAATACCACTGTAAAATGAATGAATAAATGGACAGATTGATAGATTGATCTATCGTTAGAAGATGAATTAACAATTTATTGACTGAATGGATGAATGATTGAAAGAATTATGGGAAGGATAAATGGATGATTGATTGATTATGATTTTTGTATTTTTGGTTTGTAGAGCGTTTACTTGCTGCACAAAACCCTCTTGCCCAGGCGGACAGACCTCATCAACTGTTTGCCGATGCACCACCAGTGCCGGTACCTGCAGTCCCGCCTGTGATACCTGCACCTATGCCGCCAGTAGGCATGCCTGTACCTGGACTACCACCTATGGGTGTACCTCCCATGCCACCATCTATGCCGCCACCAGGTTAGTGGTTAATTAATAATATATTAGTAATATATTGATTTATTTAATATGTATCCTACAAATGCATTTTTTGTAATATTTTGTAGGAATGCCTCCCCCTGGAATGTTCTTCCCACAATATGGCCTCCCCCCTGGTATGCCACCCCCACCAGGACCACACAATCAGCCACCACCCCCTCCAAGCGTACTAGGACAGGTAGAGTACAATTAATAATGATAACCTGTGTGTGTTCTTTTATTTGGTACAAATTCTATGTGAATGTATTCAAAGGCACCTTTCCAATGTGTTATTTGAATGCTCCATGACTATGTGATTAATCCAAATGGAAGTAATAAGTGAAATATATAATATGAGCAGTTGATCTTTATGAAGGTTTAAAACAGTGAGCCACAGGCGAGCCGTTTTAAACCTCATAAAGATCAGTTGTGAATATTTTATATTGCTTTAAAAAAATTGTAAAAAAATTGTATGCGAATCAGGATGAATCTCTTGCTGATTTAAAAACTCTGTCATGGCTATGATTTTGTATTGTTCTCTCCCTCATTAATTATTCATGATTTTTTAAGCATGACTACAAAACACATTGATTGTTCAAAAATGTTTTACAGTTGTTGTGCTAAATGGTGATGGTTTCAAGTGACTTTGTTGTAATGCTTACAAAATGTCCCTTACCATGGTGACAATGCTTACAAAATGTCCCTTACCATGGTGACAATGCTTACAAAATGTCCCTTACCATGGTGACAATGCTTGCAAAATGTCCCTTACAATGGTGACAATGCTTTCAGTATACCATTGTCAATGATGCTAAGTAACTGCAATGATAGCAGTACTAGAGTGCAAACAATTAATCCGTGAAACTTTAGTAATACTAAATAGTGCTATTTTATGCTAATTCTATTGTTTTCTTTTGTTTAATTAACACTATTTTGTACTAAATAGTAATTAGTGTTTGGCGGATTTATTGTTTGCACTCTAATAATGTTAATAGAGTGAAAGAGATTGTTATTTATAGTGGGTAAAACATATAATTAAAAAAAATTACTTATCATTTGTCATCACAAATTGTTATAAAAACGCGACGTTTCGACTCAGACGAAATGCGTAGAAAGAGATGATGCAATACTTTGTACCCATGAAAGGGCATTTTAAAGTTGGTGAATGTATGCCTCTGGGATTTCAATGCCACTATCTCTATTAAAGTTGGTGGGGTGGAGTCTGATCTTATGGCCTCCGTGAAACGGCGGGAATGCCAATGTTGGTCTTGGTTGACACATTTGATTTTAATAGTAAATGTTGTTGTTGTGTTGTTCAACAGCCTCCGCCACCACCTGGATATCCCATGTTTATGCACATGCCACCACCAGGTAAGATAAAAGAAATGGATGCTTTGAATGGATGAATGAATTGATGGATAAATGAATGGATAGATGAATGGATGGGTGAGTGGATGGATGCATGAAAAACAAAAACAAATGAAAAAGCAAATGAGGGAACAAATGAAGAAGTGGATAAATGAATGAATATGTAAGTGAACGTATATGTGGATAAATGTGTGGATAGATGGATGGTTGAATATGTGGAAAGATGGATGGATAGATGAATGAATAGTTGTAAGTGAATGTCAGAATAAATTTTGATTCATGGCAAAATTGGAGGTGTATGAATGCATGACTTAAATTATAAAAATGGACAGATAAAAAAATATGATATCCCCTGAATTGCAATCAAAGGATTTGTGAACACAGAGAACTCGTGAATGATCTGATAACTCAATTATTAAATTCATTCTTAATTTTGACTATTCATGGATTTTTCAACCCAGTTCCAAGCCCATTGTTTAGTTGACAAATTAATTAACCAAATGGATGTCAATAGACTGGTACATGAATAAATCACTACGCAAACATAATATCTTCTAGAACACAGTCTATGAAATAGTAATATTGCAACAAGTCTTAAAGTAATGACCTTCATGTCTCAGTAATCATATTATCTAATATGTCTTGTTCTTCTTGCTAGGAAATCATCAAATGCATGTTCCGCCACCACCGCAATAGCTCCAGATTGCAGATGTCGTATGACAAACATTACTAAAACCCTTGTACAGATGTGCCGGTAGTACTCCAAGCATAAGGAAGAGAGGAAATTATTGGAGTGAAGACATACTCAGATTATTGCTTTGTTTTACAATGGGGTTGGGGAGGGTGAGGTAAAACTTCTTATGGCAGTTTTTTGGCTTGCAAATATACCTTCCAGAATGAAAGTATTGAAAGTTAAGGAAAAATACAGCAAAAACCGTTTGAGGTTGATGGTTTCTTTAGACAGTTATTTTAAATCTTCCGTTGTTATGTGAGATGTCAAACGTTTCTAGGGGCCGAACCATCACAAGAGACTTTTCATTGGTTTAAGAGTAAAACAATGTCTGATCTCCTTGGAAACACGACATTTAATTAAGTAAAAAAACGTCCAAACAAAGCGTTTACATTAAACGCTCATTGGTTTTTGCTGTATCTCCAGTCATTGACAGCTGATTGCTGAAGGTGCCATTGCTATGCAGCCACATAATGTACATTTTCACAATTATTATACTTTCTTCATTTTATTTTCTGGTATATGTAATATAGTATTGATAAAAGGGCAATTTTAAAACTAAAATAGTTTTAAAACAGATTTTTCTTTGATAAATGGTGTTTGCAATGCACCCGAGAAGGAAAAAAAAAAAAAAAAAAAAGAAAAAGAAAAAAAGAAAGGACTGCTCTACAACTTAACTTCAAAACCAACCGCTACTTTGAATGTACATTTAACAACGATAGGTGAATAGACAAGACTTTGTAAAAAGATATGAGTGCAATCAAGAAATCTGTGAAAGATTAGTAATACTAAACAGCACAATTTTATGCTAATTCTATTGTTTAAGTTATTTTGGGTCTGTTTATATGAGGTGAGCCTGCCCGGTTTAGCGGGCTGGTTTCTTTTCTTTGTACCCTCTGATGGCTTGAACACAAAAGAAACCAGCCCGCTAAACCGGGCTGGCTCACTCCTTATAAACAGATTTAGATCTTATGCTAGTTATCACCATCAAGGACTACGTATTAGTCTGACTAATGTTTCACGGTGCAATGAAAACGACTCTAGTTGTAACTATTTAGTAGTGAAAAAGGACTAATTAAACAAACGAAAACAACAGAATCGGCATAGAATAGCACCATACATATATAGTGGCATTTATGTTGCACACTTTTAGTGCCTGTACTCTAATGGTGCTACTTTTACTACTAACAAAATGCTCTACCAAGTTTAGTTTGAATCGCAGTCTTCGTTCCTGAAAATGAAATGTCAAATTCTGATGAAAATTAAATGGAAATTTGACGCTCTCATGGCACCCTTAGAAAAAAATAAAGAAGGACTTGTTTACAACAATAAATTATTGTAAGTAATGTATTGCATCGTGGTATTTTTCTATGACCTCCTCTACACTTACTGGATAAAACTGAAACAGCTACTGTATATGAATCAGGAAACAATTTTATGCAAATATGTTTTTTAACGGTTTTTTCAAATCTATCCATTTGAATGTGGGCAACGCCCATATTCCTTGCATATTCGCCGATATCAATACTCGCAGTTTTCCTGGGTTTGAAACTTAACCGCAAAGCATGCATGGATTGTTTTACTGGACAGGAAAAAAAAAAACAACTACCGAGCTGCGAATCAAATACTTTCGAAGATTTTTGAATAAAAAAAGACATTCCATGTATTTTTTTTTATCAAAGAGAGATATAGAAAGATGTAGTGCCATTCAGTTGAAGTGTTGTTTGACTTGAAAGAACTTGAAATCAAGCGTACATACTTGGTATTTTGTGGATCAAAGCGTTAAACTACTCTTGGCAATCTCGCTCGATTGTCGATCATCAGGGTGATTGTTTGAATAAATGATAGTTTGGATGAACTGTTGAAAAAAAAGAAAAAAACGCTCAAAATAGCGATATATCCGACGTGAGCTTTTGTTATTCATGTGCCAACCAGACGGTGATTGGCCGCTATTTCAAAAGAGCTTATTGTAGTTCTGGTTTGCACATTAGCATATTAATTTGTTCATTAGAAAACATCAAGTCTCGCTTATAAGGTTAACTTTCATTAGCCTCCTCCGCAGGCAACCCTTTTTCTGCCCTTTTTGCTTTTTTTACTTATTCAGGATTCCTTTGTTGCTCTCTCGACTGAGAGACCTGGCGCCCAAGAGAAAAAGCCTTTTTTCTTTCTCGAGGTGACGTAATCCCATAATCCCCAACGGTCAATTGCAAAAAAGGAAGCCCATCCAAGAAACAAGAAAGCAAAACGCTAAAAAGAGATGCCTGCGGAGGAGGCTAAACTTTCATCTTGTTACTGGAAATTGTGACCGTCAGCAGGGTTCAGAGGTAGGTACAGAGGGTGTTGCATCCCACTGCCCCAGTAGATATAACTCTTGAGGATCATACCATACCAATCATCATTTTCCTCACTGTGCCCCGAAGGGCGCAGGTAAGGATCACCCTAACTGATGATAGAACCGAGTAAGAACGACTCATCGCTTCTATAGCAACACTCTTCTACCATCAATGTGGGATAGCAACTTGGTTGACATAATTTCACAAATTTCTCAAAATATCTGCAAAATCATTAGATCATGGTTAATCAAGATTGATAAATTCTAAAAGTCTTTGAACTGTAAATGAAGCAATGAGTTATTCAAGGTAAGATTTTGAACTTGGCGCATGCGCAGATGACATCTATGTGGATTTTCTTTTTATTGTAAAATGTTGACTTGAATCTCGTTACAAAAAAAGCATTATATTAAAAATATATAGTGTATATATCCTAGGCGTAAAGGGTATGTTTTGAATTAGAACACTCCAATTAAATGTTCCTATTACGTTGGCTTTTGCTCAAGATAAAAATAAAAATTTTGTAGAACGTTTGCTTTGAAATTAATATTGGTTAGTTAGCTTTTCGATGATCAATTAAGGCCCATGAATCGATAACTCATCGAGGGGGATATGGCGTTGTGTTGAACACCGCAATACCACAAAAAAAATCAACAAAACGCCGTGACCGCTACTACGAAAAACGTACATCGGACGTAAAATACCGCACATCGCCAGGTTTTCCATCACCAGGTTTTTCCCGCAACACCACAGTTTTTCAGCCTCGTTCACCACAAAACCACACTAAAATAAGGCCAACACCGTCAACCCCAATGTCCCCGTACTCATTGTGGTGACTGATTTTGTCGCCCACAGGTAAAAACGTTTTGCTATATTATTTGATAAGGTAGGGGAAAGGTTTATTGATTGATTAATTGGTCTGTTTATTTAATCATCGTTTGTTTTTTTCATCTTGTAACCTGTTTAAATACTATGGAGCGGTAGAAGGGACTAAAATGGAATTGGACAAATACCGACGTTCAATTGGATCAGACTCTGTCTTCTGTCGTAACCAACATGCAACTGGAAAGTTATTTGGGTCGTAACATGGCATGCAATTGGATCGTAGCTAGCATTCCATTGGATCGGACTCCATCTTTTGTCGTAACCTACAATCGATATCAGGGGGGGGGGGGGGGGTTGTACACGGTCCGAAGAGCACTATGGGAGTTCGTTTTAACCAATGAAAACGCGGGATTTCATTTTTGGCGGGAACAAGATGGCAGCGGTCAAGAAGGCGAAGGTGAGAATAAATAGTACATTTTCATGCAGTTTATTATACAAAAGCAACGAATAAAATAGCAAAAACAAAAATCCGATATCTCAGTATTGTGATGTTAAAGTTTGGATCTGATATAGTTATTATTAGTACACCTATTTGTAACGCGAAATCTTGATACGTTTTTGCGTTATAGAAATCGACAATGTTGACATGGTAAACTTGTTTGAGTTTTTGCGGCCAAAAAAAAGAAGTGACAGACTTGACATTCAGTTATATGAAATCTTTGATAAATTTCCTTCATCGTAGTTGGATGGACCCCGAATGCCCCTCAATTATTCAGTTGAGATTTTGAAAATTAGTTTTGGCATGAATTTACAACGGCGAAAATTTAGTATTTGAAGAAGGGATCATGACACCAGAGACACACATTAAAGTACACTTTTGTTTTCATTTGAATAGAACCCTAAACCATCACTCTTGTTGTTTAGCTGTGAGTCAATTTTAAGTTTAGAAAATATAACCTTTTTGATTCAATGTCTTCATCTTGAATATTGAATATTAAATTGAACATATTATGCATAATATTTACTTGTTCAAAATAACACATTGCTGGTATTTACTTTTTCAGATGATACCAAATTGGCAAAGAGATTTGAAGAGTTTTGGGAGATACTGAATGTATATTGTGAAGCTACACTCAGTTGCAAAATTAGTTGGGACACTACACATAATTTAGAAGTTAACGCTCAGTATTGTTCTCAAACTCTAACCACTTCCCCCCTCCACAATGTTGGTAGTCTCGATGACGATTAACATGTCACAACAATTTGAAGCGGGTGAAAATGTTGTATACATAAACAAAGGAGTAGTTTTGAAAGGAAACGGGAAAAACTATCAATGTCCCAACAATTTTGCAACTGAGTGCAGGTGTTGAGTATTTGAAATATGCTGATGTATATTGTGAACATACAACATATGTACTCTTTTTTTCTCTTTCTCTTTTTAAATCATTGTTAGTAGAGAGAGACTGCTTGCTAATGATTAAATTTCAAGTAAATTGTTGTACGTAAGTTTCATATTAGTAACAAATCTTTGTTTCGACTACGTAGAAATTACATAATATCCGAGCTTTCGGAGAATATCCTCCATCGTCAGGGTTTGAAAAATAATAAATAACTAAGATAAAAAACAACAATGAGAGTGAAACGGTTAAATATGCGCGCGCACAAAATATTAAAGAAACAATGATTATTAAGCGCTTAAGTAATAATTGACACAAAAGGAAAAATGATAATAAACAAATAAATAAATAAATGAATAAAGAAAGAAAGAAATATAAGAAAGTAAATAAATAGTAAGTAAGTAAGTAAATAAATAAATGATAAGGAAATTAATAATAATAATAAAAATACATTAAAAAAATTAATAATAAATAAATAAGTAAATAAATAAATAATTGAAATAAGATAGAATAATAATAATAATTAGCATAATAATAAAAAGTAAGTAAATAAATAACAAAAATGAATAAATAAAAACTATTTCTTATTAATTAAGGCTAAATAATTTTGAGGGAGAGTAAGTCCACAGCATAAATCCGCTGTTGTTAGAACTTTGTTTTCCAGAGCTAACAGACTACTAACAGATGATCAAATCCAATCGGAAGAGAAAGACCATATCTTCAAAGCGTTATCTGAAAATGGTTATCCAAAACGATTTTTAAAACGTTATGGTAGCATCAAAAATATCAAAGGTAATTCATCTTCAAATGACGAAACACAGACCAGAGGATATGCCGTATTGCCTTACATTGAAGGTGTAACTGACAAGATAAAGCGTGTTTTGTCAAGCTATAACATCAAAACATCTTGTAGACCAGTCTGCACGCTCCGCCAAATCCTCTCCAAACCTAAGGACAGGTTAAACAAAGACAACATGTCTGGAATCGTGTATGAAATTCCATGCTCAGAATGTGAAACCGTATATATTGGAGAGACTGGCAGATCGCTTATGACTCGTAGAAAAGAACACATGGCTTGTGTAAGGATGGATAAAGTCGCCCAATCAGCTTTGGCCTCACATGCTAATAAAAACGTTCATAACATCGACTGGAACAACACGAAAGTCTTAGTGCAGGAGCAAAGGTGGAAGCAGAGAAAGGTCCTAGAGGCGTGGCTAATAGCAAAGAATAAGAACGCTGTATTCAACAGAGACAATGGACTTACTCCCTCAAAATTATTTAGCCTTAATTAATAAGAAATAGTTTTTATTTATTCATTTTTGTTATTTATTTACTTACTTTTTATTATTATGCTAATTATTATTATTATTCTATCTTATTTCATTTATTTATTTATTTACTTATTTATTTATTATTAATTTTTTTAATGTATTTTTATTATTATTATTAATTTCCTTATCATTTATTTATTTACTTACTTACTTACTATTTATTTACTTTCTTATATTTCTTTCTTTCTTTATTCATTTATTTATTTATTTGTTGATTATCATTTTTCCTTTTGTGTCAATTAGTACTTAAGCGCTTAATAATCATTGTTTCTTTAATATTTTGTGCGCGCGCATATTTAACCGTTTCACTCTCATTGTTGTTTTTTATCTTAGTTACATTGTTCTTTAAGTTTGAATTCATCTCGCTCTCGATTTATTATTTTTCAAACCCTGACGATGGAGGATATTCTCCGAAAGCTCGGATATTATGTAATTTCTACGTAGTCGAAACAAAGATTTGTTACTAATGATTAAATTATTCAATATTAATGATTGAAAAAGATCATAAATTTGTAATGAATGAATACTAGGACAATAATTTATATTTTCACACTTATTATTATCAACATATGAGTGAACAAACACTGGGACAATAATTTATATTTACACCCTTACTATTATCAAAATCTTAATAAACAAACACTAGGACAATAATTTTTCTTGCGATTGATCCTTAGTTAAGTGAAAAATTAACTGAATGAATCAAAAGCACGAATTCTTCATATAGATGTTTTTGGTTGTCATTTCCAACAACAGTTCCTGCTTATTTGTTTTTTTGTTTTAGTTTGTGTGTTTGTTTGTTTGTTTATATATTTGTTGCTTGATATTAATTCATGTTTGTTGTCAGATTGTAATGCTGTATTGCCTGCTTGTGTGTTTGTTCATATTATACTTGTTTGCTCATATGGGTAACTTACCTGATTGTTTGTTTGTCTGTTTCTATATGTTTCTCTTTTGATTTTTTGTTAATTTGTTTATTTATGTCTCAATGTTGTTTCGTTTTTTTTGTGTTTGTCAGCTTGATTGGCCAAGAACTTGCAAGAACTGCAGAGTTTGTTTGATGTGTTGTTTCTCTCTCATGCCACAAGGGTTTTTCTCCAGGTTCTCCAGTTTTCCTCCCTCATCAAAATCAACATGTATGAAAAGATGTGTTTAAAATAATTAATATAGGGGTAGTGAGTGTGAGCATGCATCTCAAGAGTGATCACTGTGGATGAGATGTGTAAAATATTCATAATATTTTATTTATTTATTTATTTGATTCTGTGATGATTGGTTTTGTTTGTATCTTTTGTTTGCTTGTTTGTTTATTGTTTGTTTGTTTGTTAGTTGTTTGACTTTTACTTTCACGTCTTCAATTGTAACCTCTACATGTTTGATGAAAAACGTGTTTTATTATCCCCAAAAAATAAATGATATTTTTATTGATCCTCCACCCTCTATTAACGTTGAAAAAAAAAACCAATTACAATAAATCATAAATTTTAAGAATGTAGGTAATGTACAGAAGATAGGCTCTTTTTCGAGTTGGGATCCCTGTGGTATGAGATCGATCGCCAGATTTGATCTTTGAATACCGAAACTAAATAGCCTCATTTTCTGCTCGTCTTTAAAAAATACACGCAAGTTTTAAAATTTAAGAAAAAAGATTTTGAGTTCTAGTTACATTTAAGATAAGCTATGTACTTAATATTGCCAAAAAGAAGTATTTTAATGTCTGTAAGTTGAACTGCAAAATGACAACAAAACTTGGACACAAAGCAACTTTCTAATTTCTTATCAATAGTTTTTGGGTTGCTTACCCCACTGACAGTTTGGCTTTATCCCTTTCAATGTATCAGAGGAGCAGACTTTGATCGATAATTGTGACTTTTTACTTTTTTTCTTGTCTTTTTCAGTCATTCAATTTTAGTTCCCGCGTAGAGAGAGTGGGATGCTTTCAAAAAGTTTAATTTGTTGCTCGAAAAAAAGACACAAAACAGTCAAAGTGCATTACTTTTTAATGGAAATCCATCAAAAAAAAGTAAAAAAAGTAGGCTTTTTTTGCTTATCTTTGTTATTTTCAAAATTTCCGAGCTTGCTTGATCCTCACACCACCGTAGTCAGAGACAAATGAAGTTTTTTTGCTTTCACTACCCATAGTGCTCTTCGGACCGTGTCCAACCCCCCCTGGTCTCTAGCGGTGAGGCTTTGTATGCGCCCGCGATCCAACCAATGTCGGGTTACGATATCGATTGTAGGTTACGACAAAAGATGGAATCCGATCCAATGGAATGCTAGCTACGATCCAATTGCATGCCATGTTACGACCCAAATAACTTTCCAGTTGCATGTTGGTTACGGCAGAAGACGGAGTCTGATCCAATTGAACGTCGGTATTTCTCCAATTCCATTTTAGTCCCTTCAGTCTACCGCTCCATACAACACTTTTTGTGTGTGTGTGTGTTCTTTTCTATTTCCTGTTAATCTGATTTAGTTTTCGTCAGAGTGAGAAATAGTGTTGTATCATAGCCGTACCATTTTCATGCCGTGGACACTTATTAACTGATAATAACTTTCTTGCTTTTTTGCACCTTCGATTGTGTCCAACTCCCAAAAACCACTTAAAATTACTTAAAAATTACTCTTCAAAACCACTGTCAAAACCACTCCTCAAAACCACTCCTCAAAACCACTCTCCAGAACCAATCTCCAAAACCACTCCTCAAAACCACTCTCCAAAGGTGATGAAGAAACGTCGTAGAATAATGAGAGTGGTTATGAAGAGTCGTTCTGCCGGAGAGTGGTCTTGAGGAGTGGTTTTGAATACGTGCAGATAAATCAAAAAATGTTTTATTATTTCAGAAAAAAATTATATTTATAAATATTAAGTGGTATACTCAAAAATCAAGATCACAAACAGTGAATATAAATCTAGTAAGTCCTGTCATAGTTCATTGCAAAATACCAGATAATTTCCGATACGTTTATTTCCTAGTAAAAATCTTGTAGATAAGAAACCCACCAAGAGTAAATCCTTCAACGGCCAGTGCACAGCTTACTGTCTTAGTGAAACCAGTCACAACTGGTTCATCCTCTTTTTCTTGTAGTCCTTTCTCAGATGTATCATTTATCAAGACATCACTTCTTAAAATACCAGTTACAACAGGTTTCTCTTGTTCTTGCTTAACACCCAAGTCAGCCAAATAATCAACGTTTTCGACGCTCTTACATAAACAAGTAAAAACATGTTTGACCTGTTCTCCGTCAAGAGGTGCTTTCTCAACTAAAGGCCTGCGTTGTATGACGACATCTGGCTGGATGACGTCATTGACAACTAGTACTCTGACGTGTTCAATATGTGATTCGTCATCGATATCTGATTCTCCTAAGCTGTCTATATCTGAATGTATAAGCATATCTGAACCTGCTATGAAGTCATCGATATCTGATTCTATGGCGTGATGGTCATCACCGCTGACGTCATGAGCGGAGGTCTATCTTAGCCTCGTGTTGACGATTTTTTGGCTCTTGAAACACTTTGCTGTAGAGCTCAGGAACCAATCTGTATTCAGAACAATTGAGAAAGCTACAGTCAATCGATAATAGAGCTACTGTCAATCGATAATAGAATAGATTAATATATATAAGTGAACTGATCAGATAGAGAGACAAATATAAACCAGTTTGTTTAGTCAAAGAGTCTGCGTGCTAGTGAATTAACCGACTAACCAACGTTAACCAACCAACCAACCAATCATTCATCAACCAGCCTGTCAAAACGAATGCAATAATCAGCCACTTAGTCAGTCGGCCAGTCAGTCAGTCCGTCAGTCAGTCAATCCGTCAGTCAGCCAATCCGTCAGTCAGTCAATCCGTCAGTCAGTCAATCGGTCAGTCAGTCAGTCAATCCTTCAGTCAGTCGATCCGTCAGTCAGTCGATCCGTCAGTCAGTCAATCAATCCGTCAGTCAGCCAATCCGTCAGTCAGTCAATCCATCATTCAATCATTATGTCCGAGTCTGTCTGTATCCGTCAGCAGATATTATGATACTTACGCTATGGATCGAATAACGATAAAGAGGATCGTTATTTCAAATATATGTTTACAGCACTCCATCACCGGCATTCCATTGGAATACAAATCTACAAACACAAACAATGCTGCAAATAGATATGTGTTAAGAAAACAAGCAAACAAACACGCGATCAGGGATGCTCTTCGTTCTAGGGGTAAAACTCCGCGATTTGGTATCTTTTAGGGTTTAAAATAGAAAAATTTGCCAAATTCTCATTTTTTGGTATCTTTTAGGGGTTGAATAGCAAAATTCCGGATTTCGGTATCTTTTAGAGATGAGAAATTTGCGAAGCCACGCCCTTTTGAAAAACGTCAGGTATCGTTTAGGGGTATTTTTGAAAAATTCCGACGAACATCCCCGATCGTTTATCCCCGGTGTCCCCCCTCCGGGACTTTGTTTTAAATTTGGTCTTTTCTGAACCGTCAATCAGTTTCATAAGGCGTAGCTTGCCCTAACATGTTCTGTCATTGGTTTATCTAAAATAAAGCCCGTCTTTGAAATTTATTGACGGTTCAGAAAAGACCAAATCAAAAGAAAGTTTTAAAACGGCGAGTCGCGATACAACGAATTGGGCTGTAAATAGGCAAAAGAGTAACTCGTATCGTTTGTGAAGTCAGATGCATCAGTAACTGTTCAATTTCTGCTCTACCGCTAATTTCTCATTCATTCACTCATTCATTTATTCACTCACTCACACACTCACTCATTCATTTATTCATCCACTCATTGGTTTATAAATTCCTTCATCGAATATTTCAGAGGTTAGTACTTACACTCTAGTTGGAAGATAGTGGAAGTAAACCATCCAAAACAAAACTACATTACAGTAGTCGTAAATCGGGATTCGGACCGGGTAACAAACCTGATAACAATATATAATGTTATGAAAATGCGATGTCGCAACTAGGGTTTTCTAGAAAGGGGAACAAAAAATATTCATAAAGCAAAATAATACCAAGAAAGACCGTAAACACATTGGATAAGAAATGAAATAACAATTCAACCATTAGTAAGTCATTAGACAATTCGGTAATTATCAATTTCAGTGAGTATAAGAGCGATAGCATTTTGCAAAAAGAAAGGAGAGATGCAGACGGAATAAAGCAAGCAAAAAAAAAAAAAAAAAAAATCCCGTACGACATGTAAATTCCTATACACGTCGAGGCAGCGCACATGAAACGTCTAAAAATATACTTCATGGTTGAAGAAGAAAACTGGTTTTCTCATGAAATGTACTTATTTTACAAAATATCGTTTCTCTCATGCAGTAACATTTACTCTCCAAGTAACAAACTGCTGAGCTCAAATGATTGATTCATAGAATTCTTCGTTTGCAACCACGTGATAATTCAGGCAAAATAAGTTGTTTTAAATCCTACTGAAAAACTACATTCATATTTTTTAGAGCATTCAAAACAATGTAATTCTGCCAAATTGGAAGCTTCTAGAGCGAATAGGTACTGAAGTATTGACGATCAAAGATTAATATTATTTGGTAAAAATGTGAGGAAGCTACATTTTGCTGTAAAACCAAGTTATTATTCACAAGTATTCAATTGTTATTATTTACTATTCTTACCAGAAAATATATTCAGGTTTCCAGGTCAACAACACTAAAAGCAATCTAACAGTTGTTTGAGCAGGGAAACGCCTCATGTTTAATCGTCACCTCTACTGAAACGTGTACACAGCAGTGAACTTTGACCAGAACAACTAACTAAACCAGTTTTTACTGACTTGCGTACTAGAGAATATTTGGCACTACTTGCACCTATAATAAGTTCTTTGTTCCACTTTTCCTGCCAACGTTTTTAGACAACTTTAGTGATGAATTACGTTAGTAGTTTCAAACTAAGACTTAGGAAAATTATCAAGGGTCATGCATAAGGAAAAATTACGCACTTGCAACTACCGTCGACCGTTGCGCAAGTTGCTTCTTCCTTAAAAAGATATTAGGCATAAAGCTTAAAATTGAGGTGTAGTTGTGACGTAAGCATTTGAGTGATTTTCCTGGCCAAACTGCTCATCTACTGTAAAACCGGTTTATACTAGTTTATGCTTAGAATTTCCACTGTGCCAAAAGCTACGTTTTCGGGTCCGAAAACTCTTGAAAATGGATATGCAAACGTATCGTTTTCGTGCGTCTTCTATAGTTTTCAAGTCCGCATAACAACCCGTGCGCCTGACGTTTGAGGGACGAAAACATACTGTTTTTCCGTTTTCAAGTCGGAAACGCCTGTAAATACATTTGAACTCTTAGTTCGCGTCATCGAAAACGTACTCACTATTTTGTACGTATAGTTTTCAATGGTATTCGAATCGAAAACGCCAGAGACACGCGGCGTCGTGAGTGCTTATTGAAAACTCCTGAAAACCCCGGTCACTCTCACGTTTTCGGAGGTCGAAAACTCCCGAAAAGCTTACTTTTGGCATAGTGTTCATATAAATAGAGGTAGCTTGTGAGTAGAAATCGGAGATTAGATTAGATCTTGGTTTACTCTGAGAATAAACGATCCTGTACGCTCTACAAGTCTTGACTAGTCATCCCACAAAAATGTATGGCGTCGCCATGTTGGATGATGACTTATATCATCCAAAATGGCGGATAGAACTTTAGTGGTCTAAAATAAGGTAAATTCAGAATTTTATATCAGTTTTTTGGGTTGTGTACTTGAATTGAATCGCCAGGAGTCTATTTGAGACAAAGTCTTATACATTAGATACATTTATGGCGATAGTTATCATTTGATTTGAATTACGCGATACCGTTGCGTGACACAATTTAGACCTAAATATCTCGAACAACATTTTTGAGCCCATATTTCTACAAAGTCTTTTAATAATTGTTAGCAATAACAAATAGTGGGTATGTTTCAATTTGATTAAAAATGAATTTGTCATACTTTTGATGACGTCAAAGAAAACGAAGAATAAGACGTCAAATTAGGCTGTTTAAAGTATTCATACGTCAAGGACGTCCTGGACATTATTTGCCGGGCATTAACACAAGTACATATGCGGGTATTATTAACTTTCATTGTTTACATGAGAACGACACAAAGAAACACTGAATGGAAAAACACACAGACAGACAGACACAAAGAGACAGCGCGACAGACAGACAGACAGACAGACAGACAGATAGACAGACAGATGGATAGATAGAGAGAAAGTAATACCAACAAACAAATAATCTAGTTTTTAATCTAGTTTTTGTTTTTGTTGTTGTTGTTTTTTTTTTTGCTGTAAATTTTGCCCTGGAACTCGTCTAAAATTATTCTATTCCAATCCAGCATTTAAATCATAGCCATTTCATGAAAGATTTGAAATGTACAAATGCAGATTATTTAATTCATTCGTCTAATTTTTCTTTATTCCTTAATATTTCTTTCATTGATTTATGTATAACACACAGACCACCTGACACTGTTAATGGTCCCTCACTTGTGTTCATACGATAATAACCTGTCAGCGGTTAGGGTCATGGAAAGCGGCTATAACTACTAACCTACATATTTATATCATAATAAATAGATAGGATACAATAAATACATCAACACACGTATCTTATGATTTTCTTATCAGTTTTTATTGGTGATAATCATTTCCAGGTTTCTACTTACAATATTATTTTCTGTTTATAAGAACCTTTTGTATCAGATTCATCTATTGAATTACCGTCATTATTCTCTACCTTTCGTATCGCTCATGGCTTGTACATTAACTTATATTAAACCTGGTTGATTGATATCCCATGATGCTTCATGGTCATCATATCTTTTTATAAATGTTAAAACCAAAACCAGAATTAACCTTGGTGCAATAGGACTTGTAGAATGTGCTGTAGTATCCGTACGTACAAGACCTGGCGTAGATCTTTGACCCATCGCTATACAGCCAAGCTTTGTTGGATTGATGATCAAACCTGAATCCAACCATATCACCGTACTGGATTGGCTGGCCTTCAGCTGCGTTTTTGGAAAAGATCTGGAATTTGAAAGCATTCCAGGAGAACCAGTTCTTTCTAGGAATCACTGTAACACGCAGATCCCAACTGTCAACAATAATAAACAGAGAAGAATGTTTTAACAGTTGTTGTTTCTGTGCAGTCATGGTGAACAATCACAGAACACGTGTATTGTAGGACTTGTGTGTGATTGGTGGACTAGACATCGTTTTGCTATTGTATGAATGTATATTGAGATAGAAGCCAAAACAATTTCAAAATATAACGTTTTTATAGAATGTATTGATACCTTTACCTGAGGTATTGTGTGATATGTAGTACCAACATATGTGCTGTGTAGATGTGATGGACATATGTTTGCTTATCTATTTATCTTGTATTTAAAACTAAACAGATTTCACTGGTTTATTGTATACACTGTAAATAGGTCGATGTTTTTCGGTATTTGTGCCAACTATAGTAGGACTTCTCTACAATAATAATTTAGAGGTTTATTTATTGTGAAAAATGATGGTTGATGTATATTTTTATTGTAAAATTTTGAGATTTATCAATTTGCTCATTGAAAAAAATATATTTATTTTTTTATTATTAAAATCAAAAATTATTGCGAAAACCAATTATCAATGTTTAAATAATTGTTCCCTAAAGCAGCAATCGTGGCTATGTTGTAGTGCTCAATTTTTATCCGTTTTCGGGTAATATTAACGCGTATTTTACGTTATATTTACGGACAATTAATGCGTAAATGCACGCTGTAGTTAAGTCTGTGCGTCTGCGTAAAGAAGCGGGAAGGGGCTCTTTACGATCACTTTACAGACAGTAAATATTCCGTAAATATCATTTTTACGGAATAGAGATGCACCGTAAATGTCCGTAAAGAACCTCTTAACGTGTTCTTTACCTCTGCGTAAAAATCCGTAAAGTGTCTCATTACGGTTTCATTACGGTATGCGTAAAGGTTCCCTAAACATGATATTTACGAATTCGTAAAAGTTCCTTAAATGTGCGTTAAGTGACCCATAACGCAATATTTACACATTCTTTTCGGATGCGTAAAAATCCGATTTCGTGCTGTGTATAGAAATCATTGATACCTTTACCCGAGGTATTGTGGGACATGTAGTAGTACCATATTTGTGTGTATAGAATGCATTGATACCTTTACCCGAGGTATTGTGGGATATGTAGTACTACCATATGTGTTGTGTATAGAATGTATTGATACCTTTACCCGAGGTATTGTGGGATATGTAGTACTACCATATGTGCTGTGTATAGAATGTATTGATACCTTTACCCGAGGTATTGTGGGATATGTAGTACTACCATATGTGTTGTGTATAGAATGTATTGATACCTTTACCCGAGGTATTGTGGGATATGTAGTACTACCATATGTGCTGTGTATAGAATGTGTTGATTCCTTTACCCGAGGTATTGTGGGATATGTAGTACTACCATATGTGCTGTGTATAGAATGTATTGATACCTTTACCCGAGGTATTGTGGGATATGTAGTACTACCATATGTGTTGTGTATAGAATGTATTGATACCTTTACCCGAGGTATTGTGGGATATGTAGTACTACCATATGTGCTGTGTATAGAATGTGTTGATACCTTTACCCGAGGTATTGTGGGACATGTAGTACTACCATATGTGATGTGTACATGTGATGGACACGTGATAGATGAGGAGGGGGAGAAAGGCCAGGAGGAGGACTCTGGCTTGTCCTCCTGATGTATAACAGACCACCATATGAGTTCACTGATAACGTAAGTATTTGTTATTTATGTGCCCGGCAATATGTTGATTACATTAGCGCTGAATACGCGACTTTGATAATACATTAGCCATATGGTTACCAGTCTACTCAGGGTCAAACAACTTGATGACGTGGCAAAACAAGTACTTGCCTAGAAACCAAATATATAGGCACAATTATCCTGATAGGTAGGTAAAAGTCGTGAGAAATAGTCCCGCAAAAGGCGCCTACTTGATGCTCGATAAAGCGTATACAAGACAAGTTTTTGTTTGTGTTTCCCCGCTGTAAAAGAACTGTCTAATGAACCAAACCAACCTCTTGTGTTTTAATAGATAGTTTATGCTTTCGGTCCTGGCCAACAAATAACTGTTGATTTTTTATCTTGGTTTAGGTTTATATTTCGTTTTTTTTTAGCTAGTACGTTCTACGTTTGAAATTATAATGGTATAAATTAGATCAGCCTCAATTGTTCTTTTTTAATGCGATTCAAAGGCAAAGAAAGAAAAAACACATGCAAACATAACTTCTCGGCTTTGTCTCATTAACAAGTTGCGATTTTTATAAAAACAAGTTACATGTTCTTTTAGCATTGCTTAAGGTATCAGGGGACCTTAGAAACCCATGTCCACAAAACGCCTTAAAGCGAGGAAACTATTATAGTTACTACTATATAAGTATACATTTTCTTAAACCTAAAAAATGGAGATTACAATGGTATAAAAATTATTTTGATATGATCCATTGATTAATTTTAAGTGAGTGTTTTATGATTTTTGACCGCCTGTTTTCGTAGAGATCCAGGAACACAGGATTATTTTACATAAACTAACAAATGACATTATTGTTTAGAGGGAAGTCCGATCTCAAAAACGGTGTCTCATTTTTTTGATAAACGTAATCTTTGCAAAAATATTCTCTGTTAAAGTTGAAAAGCGTCATTTTTAGCATTTTTTGACATTAATCGGTAATAATTCACAAACGCGGCAAAATATCAAAAATCTGAGACAGTGTTTTTGTGTCGACATCTAACGCTACAACGATGCAAAATTTCAACACAATCGATTGAAATCCCGCGTTCCTGGAACTTAGGTTAAAGAGGCGGTCGAGAAACACGAAACACTTATTGAAAAAAATAAGAATCAATTTTACCAAAATAATGTTTATACCATTGTAATCTCCATTTATTCAGCTTTAAGAAAATGTATACTTTTATAGTAGTAACTATAACAGTTCGCGCGCCACAAGGCGTTTTGTGGACATCGATTTTTAGGGTCCCCTGATACCTTAAGTTTGGACATTTGTAAACTAGGCAATGGTCATTTTTTGGTATTCGTCATTCAAAGTATTATACAATCTGCGTGTGCTAAATATTATAAAGACTAAACTCGACCAGCCAAAACGGTTCAAAAACACAGGTACAATGGCTGCTCTAGTTGGAAAAAGACTAAATCATAACACCTAACAGTTTGGGGGTAATTTAGGAGAATAACTCATGCTAATATGAAAAATATCCGATTTAGTGTTTCTGTTTTATAAAATTCACTTTTGAGTTGCTATGATTGCAATGTTTGAAGCAGATCTCTATCCATCACTTTTTTCTTTTTTAGAACCACAAAATGCTGACAACGTATTTATCAAGGTTTTCAATTATATGAAATCAAAAATAAATTTTTGCATGCAGGAGGACAAATCGTTTTGAGAGTACTGTTTGAATATCGGCTTAATTGTGTCAGATCGGAATACTGAACATCAAATGAAAATGGCGATTACACCATTACAAACGTATATGTTTCAACTATCAAATATGTTGAAATCCAAACTGTACAAGCATTTTTGACGCAAAATGAGCGAGTTTATAATCAAAAATACACATTTAATTGGACAATAATGCGGACGTCAGCATAAAAATACTACAAGCTACACTGAACAGAAAAAGGTTGAAATAAGGATGTGCAGTCACTGGGAATCGAAATCGTGACCTCTTGCACAGCAGGCCGCGCACTGACCAACTGCAATGCTATGCTTGCTAGTTCTGAAACTGTGACATCGTTACTCTCTTTTTTGTTTTACTGCATTCCAAATAATTAAAAGTTAAACGGCTACTTACGTGGCCCTACAAGGAGATGAACTCGATAGGTGGCAATAGAAAAACCGTGTCTCGCCATAAGTAGGGAACGACAACACTACATAATCACCAGCTTCAACCACTTGACCATCGTCTTTACCAAGAGATCTTATGCGAAATACGACAGTTGGACAGGACGAGAATTTGGCATTGGTTATGACAGGACCTCCAGGGCAGGTTGACGTGGTGCAATACGACTTTTTAGAACACTGCATCCAGTATGGCGTACCACTGGACCGGGCAAGTTTGAGAGCGATGAGGTCACCACTGAGAATCATGGGAAATCGACGGGCTGTGGAAACAACAAGAAGAATCACGTTAGAGACTACTATGTACTGTCATTATCCAGACAACTCTTTATTTTCCTTAGTCTATGTATACATAACTCTTGTATCCGACAGGTTATCGGTGTAAAGGTTCGATATATAATCACACATCTCTCTCTATGGCAAACTGAGTTATTTGTCTATTTACTGTGCTTACGTATCAACTCTGTTAGTTGTTATATTTTGAAATTCTTATGCAGCTATTCTTGAAAAAGTTGTCCACTTGAAATATTCATTTAGCAAATACCAATGTCATTTGTATATATCAAGTTTTTAGTTTTCTTGCTTTAAATACAAAGCAGCACATATTATATAATTAGATAGCTTATAGTAAGTATGTGATGAACTGGTTATTTTGTACATTTTGACTCATCATTTCTTAAAAAAACAGAAATTTTGAGATATGCAAATAATATGATATTTGCTAAATCAGTATTTCAACTGGACAACCATTTCAAGAATAGCAACATATTGATATAGTCCGCATGACAGAGTGAGGTTTTCGTACTATAAGGTATAGTTTGCAATAGTATGCTACTCAGTGGGGTATCAAGGGGTGGTTCCACGTGTTCCACGGAACCCCCCTCGAATAACAATGTCAAGAAATTGAAAAAAATAAAATAAAATAAAATAAAAATGCATCGACAACAACAACAACAATATTTATTTGCACCTATCAGCTGAATTAAGTATATACAAGAGTTTAAGTTTTTATCATTATTTATAAGCTAGAGGCCCTAACTAATAACTTATAAAGCTAAAAGAATGTTGAGCCTGTTGAAAGCGAATTCTTACTAGGGATGGCACAAATTATAACATAGTAAATATACAATGGACAAGAGAAATGAAATAAAAAAGGACTGAAAAAAGAAAATGTACGGAAAAATCTGAACAATAATAATACTGACAAAAATCAATAATTTTTAATGAATTCGTTTTTTATGTTGTTTTTAAAACCTGAAAGGGTATTATTTTTGAATTTATTCTCGATGGAGTTCCATATTTTTGTACCCTGGTATATTGAAAATTCCAAAATGTGTTGTTTCTTTTGGTAAATAGAAATTATTTTTAGAAGCAGATCTGGTATTATATTGTATTGTTGTTAATTATTTGCACAAACTTACAAAGTTACAAGTGGCTGATATAGTGCTAGTTACGACTTACGCTTAGAGGCTTAAAATAATTATCAACAACTGCTGGTAAACTCTTATTTTTAAATTTAAACATAAAAACTGCTACCTTATACTGTACTAGATCATGAATCTTAAGTATTTTGAGATCTTTAAATATTTGACTTGAAGGCGCATCATAACTAGAAAAGGTGATTTTACGGACAGCCTTTTTCTGTAGTATGAAGATTGGATCAAGCGTAAGTATTACCCCACGTCGAAATGCCATAAATCATGAACGGATATAACAAAGAGTAATAGCGGAGCTCCGCGCAAGCGGAGCACCATAATTAAGAAAATATGGCAAACCATCGAGCTCATTTGAAATCGACCACAGGAAGCCCGGATTTCGAAAATACGTACAACGTCCGTCCGTACATACATACATACATACGTCCGTCCGTGTACATTCATGCAAAATTTGCTGACCAGTTTTAGTGGGCGCCAAACAAATCATTATTTTTGCAGTTTTTGATGCAGTTCACTAAAATTTTTCTACAAAATATATTTCTACACTTGACAATTAAAAAGAGCATGAAAATGGTAAATCTAAGCTGACTGCTGGAAGAGATTTAACTGAGAAAGAGAAACAAAGACCGCGGCGTGGAAAAGAAAGATAACTACGATTTAACGATGAAAAGCTACTTCAAAATATTTTCACTGACAAAATAAGTAAAAGTCCCTCATGCAGCTGTTTTTAACCATCCAAATGTGCAGTCATGCAGAGCTGTCATAATTCATCAATAGTCATTCAAAGCTGGAGATTTTACAAGTTGTATTTTCTGGAAGAGTTTATTTGACAAGTTTGTCAGATGGTAAGAAAGGCCGTATTCTTCATGGATTCTTCGTGGCGTTTTTCAGTCATTACTTATCGACTAATCTACTTTTAAAAGTAAAATCGACGGCGACAAATTTTCATAAAAACAAAAACAAAACAAATATGCGCTGCATTTGCAGCAATTCAAAAGAGGTGAACAGCAAGACGTACACGACTCACGAAGATATATAATTTCACTCTGTTCATTCATCAATTTTTACGGAGTATTCATACCACGGAGAGCTGTAGGATCAATGCAGATTTATCAACTATTCACGACAAAAAACTTTTCACACAAGATGTTTGTCAACAAAGTAGGACTGCCAATTCATGGAGTGGATGGAAATGCAAATTTAGTACAATGTGTGATCGAGCAACACGAGCTTGCCATCGCCGTTCAGTTGAACTGTGTAAACTTTTTAGAGGCGATGAAAATGGTTTTTGCTACTTTTAAAATTCTAAAAACATGAACAAGCTTATTGTAATCAGAACTGAGTTCAGTGGAAAAGTGACAGTACAGGGCAAGAAACGTGGCGCCGGTATGTTTGCATTTTTTGACGATGTTTAATGAATTTTTTTTACCATCCACATGAAAGCAGTTTGCAATAATTATATTCACTTGTTTTTGTAAGATCTTTATCCATCGTTGATATCTTTATGTGTGTGGGTTTTTTAATTTGAGTTTTGTAATTCTTTGATTTGTTATTGAAAATAAAACGCTTGTATGAATTCGTTAGTGTACTCATCTGCATGTTAAAATTTCAAAACTTCATACTAGCTATTTTTTAATTACGCAGTATTTACATTTGATAATTAAAAATTCACAACCGTTTTAGATAGCTAGATTACCAATAAGTAATTCATTTCAAATTTCACCAGAAAAGTGAAATTTTTGTCGATATTGTTAAGGCTGATTTACACGGTACGATTTGTCGTATACGACTTGTAGTATACGACTAGTTGTAGCACAAATCGTGTCGTGTAAATGGCCCTACAACTAATCGTACACGACCTAAGATTAGTCGTACGATTTTGAGCCATGGCTCAAAACCTCACGACTAGTCGTATACTACAAGTCGTACACGACAAATCGTACCGTGTAAATCGGCCTTGATAACATTTTTTTTTCAAACGTGAAAGAGCGTAAAGCGAGAAGCGCGCGGGGTTTGCTTACAACTCAAAGAAGACATCTTAGTGCTTTTCTAACTTCTCATTGGACAATCAATTTTAATTGACAAGTGCTATTTTTACCATGCATAATAACATATTTTTCGCATTTTTGCGTATAATGAAATGTTGTCGCATGCATAAAGCTTTGTGCATTTCAATTATATGATTATTTGATCATGAAAAGAAAATAACAGCAAAAAAAAAAAAAAAAAAAAAAGATCAACAATTTGATAATTGGTAGTGAATGAACAAATGAAAGAATGAATGATTGAATAAAAAGTTCATTTCATTAAATCGGAGCTCCGCTATTAGGTTTACCTAATTTTTATATTACAGAATAATAGAAGTAACTAAGCTAACATAGTAGCGTGGTTTAGACAGGACACCGACATTTCTTTTAATTTTTTTGGTCAAATAATTGATGTGACTATTCCAGCTAAGATTAGCATCTATATGAACTCCAATATATTTTATCGCTGTGGTCTGTTTTATTATTTATTATTTATTTTAACGTTAATATTAGCTCCGATTTTTCTTTGGCGTGGATGAAATAATACAAAATTTGATTTTTCAATGTTGAGTGAAAGTTTATTTGTGGACAACCACGTACGAATCTTACTAAGAATTTATTTTTTCACTTAGTTCATTAATATTTTTGTTCTTATAAAATAGATTAGCATCATCAGCAAACAAGTGGAAGTCGAATAATGAAGAGCTTAAATGAAAAAACTTACACATAGTCAGTCCTGCCCAGAACGATTCTACAGGAGTCACTTTAATTGTACCACTGCCTGTTAAAGTCATCTTAGTGTTGGTCAGATGAATGGTCCCTGCATCAGTGGACATGGAAGCCAGTCCAACCAAGAGAACAATACCAACGATTACCTTCATCTTGATACGTTGTAGTCGGCCGTTTGGGATGGATATCAGTCTGATATGTAGCTAGTTCAGAATGTGAATGACTTGGTTGGTCTACATGTTGCTGTATTTATGACGATGGAAGCAGGAAAAAAGAACGCCGTGAAATGTCAATCAAGATCTGTATCCGGGGGGGGGGGGGGGGGGGGACAGATGACTACAATAGTTGCAGAAAAACGAATGCAATCGCCAGTTGAAAAATATCAACCTTGATATGGTCTACTCTATAGTACGCTTGATAATGATAATGTCTTCGCAAGAGATAAGAATGTTAATAAAATAAACAAAAATTATTTTAACATTTTGTCATTTGTGTAAATTATCATAATTATCAAGATGCTGTCAATACACCGTTTTGTAAGAACAAATATCCCACTGAAGTGTTTTAGATAGATATTGTGGATATTGTGAATAAATTTTCATACGTGAGAAACGACATTTTTGTAGCGGCGGGTTTTTTTTTACACTAAATCAACGATGTTAACATAAAAAATAATTTCAACGACAAAATATGATTCTCCTTTTTCTTACTATTAGTACCTATTTATTCAAAATGAAACCTGAAAATAGGAAATAAATTTGTGATGCTCAAAACGCATTTACTGTTTTACATCAACGTTCAAATAACAAACAATTACTAAAGATGCCTAAATCATGAACAGTGACTTTTGGTGAGAGATCTTTTTCAGTTAGCGCACCAAAATTATGGAACTCATTACCTATCGATATAAAGAATGCTGTTCCAATTGACATTTTCAAGATAAAATTGAAGATTAAACGAGACTTACCTGGAAGTTGAAGTTTGATCTGGATTCTGCTGAGTCATCAGGAACAAGGAGTCACGTGAGAAAGCACTTACCGCCACGCTATCCAGTCTTAAAAGCCGGTGTGTGAATCAGTCCCATATGCAACAAGGAGGCACAGGGTGGGTTTGCCCTAATTAGGGAGGGCACGTGACTCCTTGTTCCTGATGACTCAGCAGAATCCAGATCAAACTTCAACTTCCAGGTAAGTCTCGTTTAATCTTCAATTCTGCCTCGTCATCATGCACTGCAGAGTCACGTGAGATTTGAAAGCACTGATGAACACACCAATATATAAACCATACTACAGTAATTTATTACATAAATATTCATAATTATATGCATATGATCTGTAGATTAACAACCAATAACTATTAATAAATCAACTTCTAGTTAACTTCTAGAATTATGTTAGCAAATTTATTGTCATTCGTAGCAATGGGCAAATCATAATGCCTTGCAAAAGTTGAATCTGATTTCCACCCAGCAGTTTTTAATATATCTTCTATAGGTACATTGCAGCTCTTTGCCTTAGATGTAGAGGCTGCCCTAGTGCTGTGTGATTTGAACATTGTTACATCAATGCCTGACTGTTGCATGACGTTTCTGATCCAACGTCTGATGGTATCTCTGCTGGCTGGTTTATACGGTTTTACCACTGTTAGTATAAGTCTTGTTTGAGTACCTCTAAGGTCTTTTGTTCTAGCAAGATATTCTTTACATGTAGTGAACACACAGAGGTCTTTATTTGAGAATGCTTGAAGCCTAATGATTTGTCCCTTTTGTCCTGGTCTGGATTGTTTAACATGTTCATGTAACAGAAATGTGTATGCTGTAGGCTCCTCTACCATAGAACTAGTGTCTAACAATTGTATAGTCTGTCCTCTTTGGGCAGTAACTAATGCAATAAGCATAACTAGCTTATATGATAAGTCTTTAAATGTTAACTTTTCTATGGGTATTAACGTAGAAAGAAACTTTAACACTAAACTCACATCCCACATTTTTGTATAACGAGGAAGTGATGGTCGAGTTTGGTAAACTCCTTTTAAAAATCTCTTAACATATGGATTTTCTCCAAAAACAACATTGTTAACAGGTAATATTATTGCTGATAATGCAGAACGTGCAGTGTTTATTGCACTATAACTTAGTCCTTGATAGTATAGCTGTGTCAGGAATTCTATTGCTTGTTCTACAGGTGGTGAAACTGAATTAATCTGCCTTTGAGTACAGAACAGAACCCATCTTTTAATGTATGAGTCATATTGAGCCTTTGAGCTTGATCTCCAGGAAGACAAGATAATGGTGGTTGCTGCATGAGAAAATCCTTTGCTTTCGAGGGAATTCCTGATAATAGACATGCAATTAGTCTCATTTTCTTGTGTAAGGGGTGATAGCTGTCCCTTTTCGTCGGTAGCATTAACAAGTTCTCTTGTACTGGTAACAAAATTGGGCTCCTGACCAACATTCTCAAGAGCATTGGGTACCACATCTGTGTTGTCCAAAGGGGTGCTATCAGTATCCCCTCTGCACCTTCTTCCCGAATTTTCTGCAAACATCTGTTGATTATGCTAAAAGGAGGAAAAGCATAAAATTTTAGTTTTCCCCATTCAATAGACAGGGCATCAACAAATGCTGCACCTGGATCTGGCTTCCAGGATACATAAGTATTACATTGAGTGTTAAGTCTTGTTGCAAACAAATCTATGTCTGGTTTCCCTAAAATATTTGTAATCTTTTGAAATATACTCTTATTTATCATCCATTCTGTTTGGTCATCAAATTTTCGTGACTTTTGATCAGCTATAATATTTTCTGATCCTGGTAGATGAGTAGCAGTTAGCCATATGTTTCTATGGATGCACCAGAGCCATATTTCTTTGGATATTTCATTGCACTGATGTGATTTTGTCCCCCCCATATTGTTTATATAAGACACTGCAGTTGTGTTATCTATTTGCATTAGTATATGCACGTCATGGCTGTCACTACATAAAGATTTTAATGTGTAAAAAGCTGCGAGGAGTTCAAGATAATTAATGTGTCTCTTGCCTTCAGTTTCATTCCATCTCCCCCCAGTTGAGGTTTGCCCTCTAACTGCTCCCCATCCCTCCAGGGAAGCATCAGATTGGGTAGTAATAGAGGGTAATGGATGACTGATCAATTTGTAGGTTGATTCAATGTTATCAATCCACCAGTGCAGATCATGTCTGCACTCCTTATTCAGTGTCATAACTGCATCATAATCCCCTTTGTTGTGTCTAAGTGCTTCACATTTAGCAAGTTCTAGGGATCTGTAAAACAGCTGTCCATGTTGAACAGCAGGGAAACTGGCAACCATAGTGCCAATCAATTCTGCTAGTGATTTGATTGTCAAATTACTTTGATTGATTACAGATTCACATAACATTTTAAGTTTTGTGATTTTGTCTAGTTTGAGTTTAATGGTCATGGACTGTGAATCAATCACAAAACCCAAAAACTCTACTCTATTTTGTGGAATCAGTACAGACTTCTCCTGGTTAATTGTAAAGCCTAGTCTTTGAAATAGGTCTATAGTAAGATCAACATTTTTCTTACGATCCTCAAAGGTGTCACCCTGTAAGTAACAATCATCGATATATGCAGATGATATATACCCTTTTTGTCTAAGGTGTGCATAGGCAGGTTTAAGCAATTTAGTGAATAGTCTCGGTGCACATGCTAACCCATTTGGAAGGCATGTGTATTGATATAGTTTACCATTGAATCTGAATTTCAAATACTTTTGATGCTCAGGTGCCATAGGCACTGAATAATAGGCATCTTTGAGATCAACTGTAGCCATAAAACAGCCTTTTGTTACAAGCTTAATTGTTGTCAAGAAGGTGTCCATCTTAAAATGGTTGTACACAATACTTTTATTTAACTCTTTAAGGTTAAGTATTAACCGGTAGCCGTCGCCAGATTTTTTAGGGCGAATGAATATGTTTGAAATAAATTCATCTTGACAGGGCTGTGATTCAATGATTACATTTTTATCTATGAGCTTTTTTAACTCAGTATCAATTATCCCCTTTTCTGTTGGGTTGAATTTTAACTCTCTAGGGTAGAATTTTTGATTAGGGGTTTCCCCTGGCATAAATTCAATGTGACAGTGCCTTACACAGTCTAGAATGTGCACATCTGAGGTTAATTTTTCCCATTCATGTGCAAATTGCTTTAACCTGCCTGCTTTAAAAGCTTTGGCTTTTGAAATTAAAGATTGACTTCTTACCTCATTTGAGATAGAAGTATCCATGTTGTCATTGTGGCTCAGTTGGCTTGATCTTTGCCCTCCCCTCTCCTCTTTTGACGGTAGGAGGGCTTGAACGAGTTTAAATCCTTCCTGTTGTATTCTCTCTTCTTATAGCCAAATCCTTTGTATTTCTTAAATCCTTGTTTGTACAGTGGTTTATCTCTGTTATTTGAGTATTTCCTCGATGAGCTTAGTTTGCTAGCTACTCTGTTAGCTTGTGCCATATCCTTTAATTGCTGTGATAAATCGCTGCCAAATAAGAACTCAGTGACTGGCACAGTAGAAGAGCAGAGGTGTTTATACTCTTGATTCAAGTCAGGCTTTATAGCCTCTCTGCGCCTCATATTTAATTCATAACTGGCGCACGACGACAACGCTATTCCATCTGATAGCTGTTTCATAAGTGCCGGTACGTCAAGTATTCCTGTAGGAATTTGATCCTGTACTTTATTCAGAGTCTCAATGACTTGTACTGACGGCATAACACTCTTGATTATTAGAGTTTGGACTTTCTGCAGTTTTATATCCGCAGACCTAGTTTCTGACCTAAGTTTTTCCCAAATTAGTGGGTTAACTTTTACGGTCACGAGACTATCGCAGTTCTCGGGTCTTTGATAGGCCTTTAGCCTCTCGGCTTGGACTTCGTCCGAAAGCCGCGTTTGCATTACACCATTGACAACGTTTGCAAGTTGTTCGGCCACTTTGGGCGAGCACTTTTCCTCTAATTGTAGAGATTGTGCAATGTCATGCAGTGCTCCTTCATCTTTGTTTGATTCGGCGGGTATTTTATCCGCAGGTTCGGCCTGGGCTTTACTTTTCTTCGACGTTCCCGCCATTTCTTCTGGTCGAGTCTCAACCACTCTTCCTTCATCTTCATCGGGGTTTTCTTCCTCCGTTATTCTCGACAGCACATCAGTAATTTTACTGAAAGATTGCTGCATTGATCGCTGCATTGCAATCATGCTTTGAGATAATAACTCTCCAAATTGTTGGAGTTCTGATGGCTTTACAGAGTTATCTGACGTAGCCATGTTTGTTTTGCTCGGTGACGGCGCCAAAATTTCAAGATGTTGTTCAGCCGTTTTTTCACCTCGAGTCACGCTCACTTGTGGATCTTTACGTTTGCTTGTGCCCTTAGAAGTGATTTCTGGGGCTTTCTCAGTCATTTCCCTCAATTGTGAGGCTTTAAATGGCAGTTTATAGCGAGGATATCAAACGAGTTGTCGATTAATCGGCGGTAAAAATGCACTGGATAGCGTGGCGGTAAGTGCTTTCTCACGTGACTCTGCAGTGCATGATGACGAGGCAGAACTAAAGACCTTTTTATTCCAACAGCAATTTTCATACTAGAGCCGTTATCTTAATTTGATTATTTATTTAGTTTGTAAAAAAAAACTATACATAAAATTTATTTTTAGTAATTTTAGTATAAGTTAATATATATTTTCATTGCCTCTTTTCTATATATATCCAATTTAGTTTTAACAATTTATTTTTGTACAATTTTTTTTACGGCGTTTTACCCCCACAAATTAGAGAAGAATCGTAAGTCATGTTTCCCTGTTTTCATTTCTTTATTCACAGTTACGATAGTTAGATTAGTAGGTTGTTTAGACTTTCCCTGATTGAGATGAATGTCGAGAGTAGAGCATTCGAACAGTGCTTCACAGAAAATATTTCAAGAAAACCTCCAGGGCATGCAAAGCGTGGCGGCTTACTTTAATCGAACTGAAAACAAAGAATATAGTTTTACTTTAACTCTTGTGTCACGACTGATCACGGATGGCACTATACTGTCACGCTCTCTCGTACTGGTTGTCGTACCTGTTGTCAAATCTAAAGGTCTCTAGTACATATTCAAAAAATGAATTAATGTCATACCAATAAAAGAGGGTTTCTAAAACGATAACTATTGACTGAATAAATTGAAATAACAAAACGTACTCATAAAATTGAAGAACGAGATTCAGTTCCGCGCAAGATCCTGCTAGGTATTCAGTAATCTTCAAATGATCTTTACATATGCACTTCAAATGGGTTACAGCTGAGAGATTCACCGTATAAACATTATATTTTTAAAACGTTAGTGAGTTGTTCAATTTTGTATAATTTAGTTTCGAAAATTATAGTGACGTATAGAATTTGCAATGCTAAAAATAAGTGACAACCTTTTTGGCGAAGATGCGGTCTCTTCTGAGTTTTATCAATGCAAATAAAATTTCTGATAATGTTGAAAAATACTCAGTCACGATATTAAACAAAAAGAAAACGTCTCTATCCAGTCTATTTAGTACACGCAGAGACATCCTCTTAGTTTTTAATTTTATGAACTGATCAAGTTGACTAGTTATCTATTTGATGCATATAACAAATGACTTCAAAAAAGTCTTTAAGCACGAAATAAAATATTCACCGATACAATTAAGCTAAACAAAATATAGAGCAGACCATTGAGCGTCGTGTTAGTGTAACAAGAAATATCTACAAACACTTTAAGAACCTTAAACATTACGGATACTAAAAGCTTTCTTAGGACGTTCTCAAATAAGTTTCGACATAAGTGATTGAGCTTACTCAATTTTTTTTTCAAGAGAAATGGCCATTATATTGACTGAAGTCATTCTATGTAGGTAACTGAATTGAGTTGAATAAATACTGAATTGAAAGTTTGAAATTAGTTTGAATCAAATAGAATGAAATTGATCTCCATAGAAAGAAAAGGGATTTGAACTGATCAACAACCATCCAGCCCCTCACCCTCCCATACTCAGTAAAAAGTACCCCAGGCACTAACTCACCCTTACAAACAACTAATAACGTGTTTTAAAGAACCCTGTCGTTATTAGACCATTGAACATTTCAATTTTGATAATTTAAGCACATTTAATTATCTCTACTCCCACTTCCTTTCTATTTTCAATACCTGCTGCGATTAACTTGTTCTGAACGTGTTTTTACACAAGTTTCTAGCTTACTGCCAATCATGATATTTGCTTTGTTGTCTAGTTGTCCTGCATGTCATCAATGAATTAGCACGCGAAGTAGCTCAGAAGTCTCTAGAAGATAAGCATTATTTTCAAAAAATAACCAACCGCACTTAGTTATCAAGGTGTGTCCTGGAAGTTATTTCAAAGTTATCAAACTCATCAATATTTCAACCTTATTTCCTAGTGTTATTTTGTATTAAATAAAATTAAATTTGTCGTAATATAACATCTTTTATCGGTTCAGTCTATTAAGTGTATATCATTAGTAGCTTTGGTTCATCTAAAAGTGTGCACTGGCGACTTCCAACATATTGTGATGTTGGTAAAGAAGAAAGGACAACTTTTTTATCATGAAGCAATTGTTACCTTTGCATAAAAAAAAATGTATATAACTGTTATTTCGAATTGTTTTATTACTCTGATTTTTGATTGTACGAAATTTTCAGATACATATCTGATTGTATCGTACTTGTGTCTGGGTTTTTCGCCGTAACGAATAATATCTTAAATGTGATGTTGGTAAATTGAGAGGGATTTGCTCGTGAGTTCAAGAAGCACATCTCGAATAACATTGTTATTATCAAACAGAGCTGGATTTATATGTTCAACACTGGATTGTAATCTTGCATCGCGAATCGCACGAGTTGCTTTTACTATAGATCTTATGGTCTGTATGACATTTTTGTCTGAAACATTTTGGTCAATTTGAATCAAAATATTTTTTGTCCATTTCAATTAATATTCAAGTGTTTAAGTAACGTTCCGAGTAAGAACTAGTGTAGCAAACGGCAATGGAATGCATAAAGGTGTTAATTGTGTATTGTTTAAATGCTTGATCTGATTGGCTAAAACAAGAAAATTGGCCTTTTTTCAAACTTTTGGGATATTTTTCCTATATTTTATTCAAAATCACATTTCAGTTTTATTAAAGCGATCTTATTTTTTTCTATGAGAAAATTTTACCGTGGGACTCACTATGAAAAGCAAGCGTCTCCTAGCCATTGTTTTGAGCAATTCTGATTGGACAAAACCATTAAACACAAAAGAAACACTGTCTTGTAAACAGCATTTTGTAGATTTTACTTAAGAAATGTGTAACCCTTAACTAGATACATCAATATAGTGAAAATTAAAGAATTGGGGAAGTTTTTTTGCCGCAGAACAATAGAAACCTCACTAGTTTTTACGCGTATTGTTACTTAAATCATGCGTTATGACATTTGTATCATTTTCAGGTTTTGTTCGATTTTAATTTTGATATATTGATTTATATCATATTATAATTTTCTGAACTGAACAGAAACATGACTATTGCTGATAAATGTGAATTGTACATTCTATCAAGAGAAGAAGAGAAACTTTACAATGCAAGAGGGATTTATTGTTGTTTTTCACATTTGGTTTTATTGTTATCTAATTATTTTCAAATACAACACAGCACTTTTGAGTTTAACAGACTTGTTTAAACTTGTCACAGAGTCATTTCTAATTCTATGTCAAGCGATGACAAATTAATATGTTTATAAACGGACAGGTTACCAGTATAGAATTATGACGGTAAAATTAGACAAACCTTAGAAAAATGATATTCACTTACTACATCAGAATCAAATACAGCAAAACAATAAAGTGAAGCAGCATCTAAACACCGAGAAGAAGATTGAAACTAAATATTAAAAAAAAAGCTTGTTGTTGTATTCTTGAAGTATTACTGTTGCGTCATTATGAAACTTTGAGATTTTTCCAGATTGAATGTGAAAAAAACTACCACAGAGTGGGTGAAACGTCAATTCCACAATTAATTCGCCTGGTCTCAATCTGAAAAAGTCTCAATGTTTTAACAATGTTTTTTTCCGCTCTCTCTGGCTTTCTCGCTACTTTTTCTTTGTTTGGATTGTTTAAGTTTCCCTCCTACTCAGAACACAAAGGAATATGTTTTTTCTGGTCAACCTTCTACAACTTTTTTAACTGATCATATGCATATTATCATGATTATAATAATGACATTTGTTTTGCAAGTCTATGCATAAGAATCAGTCAGAAGAGATACACACATTTTATTCATTTACTGTGGTTTACAAGGGGAGGGGTGGGGTGAGGTAAAACCTCTTACGGCAGTTGGTTGACTCACAAAAATACCTCCCAGAATAAGATTACTGAAAGTTAAGGAAACATAACTCCAGTCATTAGTTGATAGCTGATTGCTGAAGGTGCCATTGCTAAGCATCCATATAATGTACACTTTCACAATTATTATACTTTCTTTATTTTATTATCTGGTATACGTAATATAGTATTGATAAAAGGCCAATTTAATTGTCAGATGGTTTTAAAACATGTTTTTCTTTGAGAATAGGTGTTCGAAGTAAAGCAATGTGCGTGAGGGAAAAAAAGAAATGAATTTTAATTATCTTCTTCTTTCACTTGTCAAGTGACTCATCTATGTCAACTTAACTTCAAAACCAACTGCTACTTTGAATGTACATTTTTTATTACTAAATAGTAGTAGCATTATGTTGTTCTAAATAGCAGTTAGAGTACAAACACTAAATTGTGTGCAATAGTTCTCACTATTTAGTAGTAAATAGGACTGATTAAATGCAAGAAAACAATAGAATATAAGCTTAAAATATCAATATTTAGTGGTATTTATGTTGCACACTTGTAGTGTTTGCACTCTAGTGTAGCCTCAGCATCTCAGAAGTATGTAAACAGCTGTATATCACTCTTTTATTAGTACACATTCAGCAGTAATTCAGAAGGGATTCGCTAAAAAAAACAAAGAAAAATAAAACCCTAATTACTTATCGAATAAAATGGCAATTTACATGAAAATTAGTTTATTTGACTTACAGCTTGTTACGGCATCTGCGCCACGAGTCTTGATGTAAAGCAGATGAAATGTGAAATTCACAATGGATAAATGAATAAATTAAAATCACACAGGAAAACCGACAATGTCAACACTCGTGTTTCACGGATTTATTGTTTGCACTATTTCTGTTTAAAAGAACACATATAAATAAAGTATAATGGTGTCATTTTAACTACAACTACCAGAATGCTTTAACGATTTTATTTTGTGTCGTAGTCTGCTTTTCTGAAAACGAAATGTTAAATTGAATCAATATCAATGTGTGGCTTTTCATTTTAAGATATTGACTTCAATCACTTGACGTCCTATTAAGAACGTTTATCCTAGAGCATATAGAGAATTTGTCTGCGCATGTGGTAAGTTAATGGTAGAAGCCGCTATAATCACGCGAAAGAAAAATACCTTCTAAATCCCCTTTAATCCCAATTCACAAAAGCGATACTTCAGCTGTCAAAAGTCTCTGTTCCAACCATACAGTGATTGGCCGTTATTTCCGTACGGCTTATTATAGCTCTTATTTGACATTAGCATAACAATTTGTTTGTTTATAACCATGAAGTATATGCAAGATTCTGCAATATGGCCGCTTTCACAACGAGACTAGGTCATCTTTGACTGCTGATCAAAGATTTTGGCCAATGCTCTATCGAAATCCAAAACTATAATACTAATCTACGATTATTAAAGAAAGCACACCAAGGAAAGACTTAGCGGCGCATAACATTTAAGCTCGACTTTTCTTCAAGTTTATGCGAAAAAATTGTCCATAGAGTAAGACTGACAAATCTTCTCCGTGCTTGAGTTAAAGTTTATATTTAGTGAAGATAGAAATATATCAACGAAAGCCTGAGCAGAAATTTACAAAATTTGGTGGTTCATCTGTGTTTTCACAATTATTTGGATTAATCAAGATCATTTTAACCTAATTTCAGGTTCGGTATTCAAATCAGTCGAAATTGCTTGAGAGGAGAAACACAACCATGGCGTCAACAAATATCGCAATATCACATTTTGGCCAATCTTTCTTAAAAAAAAACAATGCTGTGATGTAGAATGTGGTTTGACGACTCGCATTAGTTATATTTAGCTTCGGCGCAGCCCCTCAAACATACCGCGTATCAAAAAGGAAAGTTGACCAAAACTTGCAAAATGCGCAAATAATCTGCTCATCACTCCACAAAATCGATCCTCAATAAGAAATCATTTTGTACCACACAATTCCCGTGTCCTTTGATTGTTAATCTGTGGAAAAAGTTTTCTGCTACTTCTTTTATTTTGGCAGCAGTCCTCATACGAATGCAGTAGGTTTGTGTTTTCTTCTTCGTTTTGCGGACTTTTGCTCAAACATATTTTGAGATCAAAAACCTCCACATTTGCTTGACTTAGTCACAGCACCTTACAAAGTGATAGACTTTAAGTATCCATTTGTATTTTCCTAAATTGAAGATCACTGAGATTGCGATTGGAACTCAAAAGTTCCCCGGTCGTAGAAAAAAATGTAAACATGACCGCGGGCTAAAATTTTCTGACATGCGTAGACAAATTCTCTATAAGCTTTATCCTAGGCGTACATAACATGTTTTCAAATTCACTTAATTAGACCACTGACATTGAGTCGCTATTTTAGTTCGGGATCCACACTTTCCATCAATAGAATTTTTAAAACGTTTTCTATACATTAAGACTGACAAATATGAAAAACAAAAATAAAATAAAAAATAAGGTCACTGTACTTGTTTTGGAACTGTGGCATGGGGGTGGTAATAGGTCCATTTTTCTCCCATTTCAACTAAAAGAAATAGCATCAAAATTGTTAAAAAAATATTTTTACGAACAAATTTGAAAGTTTTTCACAAATCTGCTATAAGAGTCTGACAAAATCCCTTCGATATAGTTCTCATGAATTTATTCCTTGGAAAAGACTGAGAGTATTTTAGGGATATTTAAATGAAGAGCTTCGTTCATTTTTTTGTACACTTTACCACAAAAAAGTTAAAATTACAATTTTTTGGTCTCTAAGACTATTTTATTCCAAGATTTTAATGCTGGTTTTATGCCAAATATAAAAATTGAAAAGTAATTGCGTGTCACCGTGCTGTTTTTAGAGCTAGAAGCAAAAAACGTGCGAAAAAAAAGATGCTTTCGATGTTTTAATTTGGACAAGCGGGAGTTGGCACTAGTTGCTTTTGAGGCCCGTATATAATGTTATGATGTTATTTTTTAACAAAAAGTTCAAGAATGACCATATTTAATTTCACATGCGCGAGCAGGATGCGCAGTAACAAGGGTCCCGAACTACCTTCTTCTTATAACGTGTTTAATCACATATTTCTTTAATCTATTTAATCTGCATTTTTGAACAAACTGTAGCAGTTTGGGGTGTAAGGGCAGGAAAACTCGTTATCCAGGATACCAATGAGATGCAAATGTTAACGTTGTCCGGTTTAAACACTATCGTTAAGAAAAAAAAAAACTCACTGTTTAAAGTACTCGAAGCGTGTAGAAATTAGTTGCCGGTTTTGGTCAGTCAAAAGGCATCCATACGTCGCAGGATTGGTGATCGAGTTAGCATTGGTTGACGTCAAGGACGTCCTGGACCTTAGTTATAAATATTAACAATGTATGTGTTATTTATGCGTTTTCAGTTTTAGTAGAAAGGACGTTTCGTTTTCATATAGTAGTTTTCGTAAGAGTGGGAAATAATGTTGTATAGTAACCTACCAATTTCATACCGTCATGTCATATCGACACCGACAAATAACTATATTGTTTTCTTTTTTCATTCCAAAACACAAACCATCATGAAAAGATCAAAAAAAAAGGGAAAAAATAAACAAAAGAAAAATGAAAGGAAACAAATTAAGAAGTGAAAAAAAAAACAGAGTTATTAAGATAAAGTGAAAAAGTGATATGACTAAGGAAACAAATAGAGAAACAAATAAAGCAAGAAACAAAACCCGCACAATTTACTATTGTAATCCCTATACACGTCGAGACAGCGCACATGAAACGTCTTAAAAGATAGTTCATGGTTAAAGTCCTAAAAAAATGCAGAGGAAAACTAGAGTGTTTAATATACGAAATGCTTTATATCAAAGAACTGAAACCAGAACTTAACAAACAATCAGATTCTATCAGAGCGGAAGTTTTCACTTAATTATTTTCACTTAATTATTCTTTAAATATATATATTTTTTTCTTATATATATTTTTTCTTATATTCATCGATTTCCATTGTTACTTAGCTTTCCTCTTGACCTCACTTATTGTATTTATTTCTATAATTGACTTTACTATTGACTTTATTCATTGTACTTATTTTTTTGTTAGAATTCACTCATTGCATCATATTTGTATAGCAGTTCCTAGCTATTAGCATTTTTTCAGTTGACCTGATGATGTTGTCGAGATGACAACGAAACGTTGTCTATTTCAATTAGTTTTTTTTATTAAATTGTCTTACTAGAAGTAATTTTATCAAGATAGTAAAAAATAACTGATAAAATTGCAAAAAAAAGATTACTTCAGAATAAAAAAAAGTTTTATAAAAAAAGAAGCAAAAAAAAAAGATTGGCCGTTCGGAGACTTGAACCTCGTACTACGCATATATACCTTGATGGTTCTTATTAACAATGTGTTTGGCGCGATGGCAAGTCGGGTAAGGCGCAGTTTGACAATGCTAAGGCCCCAGGTTCAAGTCCGTGGTTCGTCCATGGAAATTTCTTTCTTTGATAGTTAATTTAATCAGACCTGATGGAACGTGTCTGAACTTGCCTAAACTTCTAACAGCGAGAAAAAAAAAGAAAGAAAGAAAGAAACTCTCTGCATTTTAATACTCGTGCCAGAGGCCTGGGCACGAGTAATTATGTGTAATGTTAGTGGCTTGGATTCAAAATGGGTTCAATCCATGCCAAGCGCTGACTTAGCGAACTAAAGGTCGTAAAACTGTTTACAAGATTATCTTGTCAATGAATTAGGCTCGTCTACCTGACTCAATGTGTGACTAGTGTAATATATAAGGCGTTCTCGGCAGTTTGGTTTATCAAATCTAAACTGATTGACATTATATTCAGGAGTATATTTTGCTTACTATTGAGTAGAAAGCCCACAAATTAGTAACTTTTGTTGTCTACAGTTTCGTAAAATATGGTTTCGTTGTTTACAGTTTCGTTTCGTTTCGTTGTTTACATGCAATTTCGTTAAATGCAGTAGGCCGCAAGACAGCACGAAAGCAAACAAAAAAAAAAAAAAAAAAAAAAAACAACCGAGTTTTTTTTGCTGTAACTTTTGACCTGAAACACGTCTAAACCTTTTCGATTCAAATTTAGCAGTTAAATCATATTGATTTCATAAAAGATTTGAAATGTAAATATGCAGATTATTGAATTTATCTATATTTATTATTTTCTTTCATTGATTTATTTATAACACATAGTCCACCTGACTGTTAATGGTCCCACACTTATGTTCATACGATAATAACCTGTCAGCGGTTAGGGTCATGGAAAGCGGCTATAACTACTAACCTACATATTTATATCATAATAAATAGATAGGATACAATAAATACATCACCACACGTATCTTATGATTTTCTTATCAGTTTTTATTGGTGATAATCATTTCCAGGTTTCTACTTACAATATTATTTTCTGTTTATAAGAACCTTTTGTATCAGATTCATCTATTGAATTAGCCTCATTATTCTCTACATGTCGTGTCGCTCATGGCTTGTACATTAACTTATATTAAACCTGGTTCATAGATATACCATGATGCTTCATGGTCATCATATCTTTTTATAAATATTAAAACTAAAACCAGAATTAACCTTGGTGCAATAGTTTTTGTAGTTGTTTCCGGACGAACAAGGCCTGGCGTAGATCTTTGACCCATCGCTATACAGCCAAGCTTTGTTGGATTGATAATCAAACCTGAATCCAACCATATCACCGTACTGGATTGGCTGGCCTTCAGCTGCGTTTTTAGCGAAGATCTGGAATTTGTAATAGTTCCAGATGAACCAGGACTTTCTAGGAATCACTGTAACACCAGCATTCGAACTGTGAACAATAATAAACAGAGAAGAGTGTTTTAACAGTTGTTGTTTCTGTGCAGTCATGGTGAAAAATCACGGAACACGTGTATTGTATGACTTGTGTGTGATTGGTGGACTAGACATCGTTTTGCTATTATATGAATATATATTGAGCCAAAACAATTTTAAAATATCACTTTTTTATAAAATGCATTCATACCTTTACCCGAGGTATTGTGGGACATGTAGTACTACCATATGTGTTGTGTATAGAATGTATTGATACCTTTACCCGAGGTATTGTGGGACATGTAGTACTACCATATGTGTTGTGTATAGAATGTATTGATACCTTTACCCGAGGTATTGTGGGACATGTAGTACTACCATATGTGCTGTGTATAGAATGTATTGATACCTTTACCCGAGGTATTATGGGATATGTAGTACTACCATATGTGTTGTGTATAGAATGTATTGATACCTTTACCCGAGGTATTGTGGGACATGTAGTACTACCATATGTGCTGTGTATAGAATGTATTGATACCTTTACCCGAGGTATTATGGGATATGTAGTACTACCATATGTGTTGTGTATAGAATGTATTGAATGGTTTACCCGAGGTATTGTGGGATATGTAGTAATAACATATGTGTTGTGTACATGTGATGGACACGTGATAGATGATGAGGGGGAGAAAGGCGAGGCGGAGGAGGACTCTGGCTTGTCCCCCTGATATATAACAGACCACCATATGAGTTCACTGATGACGTAAGCCTTTGTTATTTATGTGCCCGGCATGTGTTGATTCCATTAGCGCTAAATACGCGACTTTGATAATACATTAGCCATGTGGTTACCAGTCTACTCAGGGGTCAAACAACTCAATGACATGACAAAACAAGTACTTGTCTAGAAACTCATCCTTGTCAGTATTTGTAAAACTATTCTAGATATCTTATCATTTAAAAAATAACAACGCAACGAAATGATATTTCCTTTGTTTGCCCAAATATATAGGCAAAATTATCCTGATAGGTTTCAAGTGAAAGTCATGAGAAATAGTCCTGCTGAAGACACCTACTTGACGCTCGATAAAGCGTATATACAAGACATGTTTTTGTTTGTGTTTCCCCGCTGTAAAAGAACTAATGAACCAAAATCAATATTCCATTGAATATAGTCACAAAATAGCGGTTTACCTGATCTTGTGACTTATCCTTGGATTTATACTTGGAACCAAACTCTGGTGTTTTAATACTTAGTTTATGCTTTCGGTCCTGGCCAACAAATAACTGTTGATTTTTTATCTTGTTTTAGGTTTATATTTCGGTTTGTTTTAGCTAGTACGTTCTACGTTTGAAAATTATAATGGTATAAATTAGACATTGCAACAAGATCAGCCTCAATTGTTCTCTTTTTAATGCGATTCAAAGGCAAAAAAAAAAAAAAAAAAAAGAAAGAAAGAAAAAAAAAAAAAAAAAAACATGCAAACATAACTTCTCGGCTTTGTATCATTAACCAGTTGCGATTTTTATAAAAAAAAGTTACATGTTCTTTTATCATTGCTTAAGTTTAGACATTTGTAAACTAGGCAATGAACATTTTTTTGGTATTCGTCATTCAAAGTATTATACAAGCTGCGTATTGCTTAATATTATAAAGACTAAACTCGAGCAACCAAAGCGGTTCAAAAACACAGGTACAATGGCTGCTCTTGTTGGAAAAAGACTAAATCATAACACCTAACAGTTTGGGGCTAATTTAGCAGAATAACTCATGTTAATATGAAAGGAATCCGATTTAGTGTTTCTGTTTTATAAAATTCACTTTTGAAATGCTATGATTGCAATGTTTGAAGCAGTTATCTATCCATCAATTTTTTTCTTTTTTTAGAACCACAAAATGCTGACAACGTATTTGTCAAGGTTTTCAATTATGAAATCAAAAATAAATTTTTGCAGGCAGGTGGACAAAACGTTATGAGAGTACTGTTTGAATATCGGGTTAATTGTATCAGATCGGAAAACAGAACATCAAATAAAAATAATGATTACACCATGACAAACTTATAGCGGAGCTCCGCGCGGGCCGAAGGCCCGCGCAAGCGGAGCACCATAATTAAGAAAATATGGTAAACCATCGAGCTCATTTCAGATCGACCACAGGAAGCCCGGAATTCAAAATTCCGTACAACGTCCGTCCGTGTACTGCCGCGCAATGTCGCTGACCAGTTTTTTTAGTGAACACACAAAAAAACAAATCAAAATATCTTTTTTTGCAGTTTATATTTACTGAAAACTTTCTAAAAATCTTATTTCTACTATGGGCAACGAAGAAAATGGTTAAGCTAAGCTGCTGCTAAAAGAGTTTTGACTGAGAAAGAGAAACAAAGACACCGAACTGAAAAAAGAAAAAGAACTTACTATTCAACGAAGAAAATCTTCAAAATATTTTCACTGACAAAGTGGATAAAAGTCTCGTAACGATAATGTGAAGTCATGTAGAGCGCTGTTAAAATCCAAAGATGGAGATTTTACAAGTTGATAGTTCTATTTTCTTTTCTGGAAGAGTTTATTTGACAAGTTTGCATTATTATGCAAGATGGTAAAAAGACCATATTCTTCGAGTTCGTGGATTCTTTGTGGCATTTTTCAATCATTACTTATCGACTAATCTACTTTGAAAAGTAAATACGACGACGACAAAAAGTTCATAAAAACAAAAACAAAACAAACGTGCATTTGCAGCAATTCAAAAGAGGTGAAAAACAAGACGAACACGACTCACGAAGATGATTTGACTCTGTTCATTCATCAATTTTTACGGGCAATTCAGAACACGGAGAGCTTTAGGGTCAATGCAGATTTATCAACTATTCACAACGAAAAATAACTTTTCATACAAGATGTTTGTCAACAAAGTAGGACTGCCAGTTCAGGGAGTGGATGGAAATGCAAATTTAGCACAATGTGTGATCGAGCAACACGAGCTAGCCATACTACGCCGTTCTGTTGAACCGTGTGAACTTTTAGAGGCGATGAAAACTGTTTTTTTTTCTTTTAAAATTCTGAAAACACGAACAAGCTAATTGTAATCAGAACTGAGGACGAAAATCGCAGTGGAAAAGACGTGGCGCCGGTATGTTTACATTTTTTGCCGATCTTACTTTAATTAATTCTGTTTTAACATCCACATATAAGCATATAATTCCTGCAAGCTATTTACTTCTTTTTTGTGAGATATTTCTCCGTCGCTGAGACCTTTATGTGTGTTTGTTGTTGTTGTTGTTAATTTGATTCTTGTAATTCTTTGATTTGTTATTAAATTGCAATAAAACTCATGTATTCGTCATTGTACTCATCTGCAAGTTGAAATTTTAAAAGTTCATATTGAAATAAAAGTTCATACGTACTAGCTGTTTTTTTTAATCAAGTTACACAGTATTCACTTTTGATAATTAAAAATGCACAGCCGTATTAGATAGCTAGATTACCAATAAGTTATTCATTACACATTTCACCAGAAAAGCGAAGTTTTTGTGGATTTTTATGTTTATCTTTCACACCATGCAACTTAAGTACATACTGCTGTGCTTGCGCTGTGTTTACTGGGCAATAAATCACACTTGTTTTTGGCATTCAAATGGCTATGGGATAAAACCCATAGCCTGTTTAATCAACAAAATTCTCAAAATACAAATCATGACTAATGTAAGAGAATAAATTCGAGCTCCTTAAGTCAAGAATACTTCACGCAACTGACACACACCAACAATACCACGTGACTAGCCCAATACCCCCATATGGGGGTATCATGTAATTGATCCTATTCCATTCTTGCCCCTACCTAAATACATTCATTTAATAATAGCGGTTCCAGAAAACCATAAAAATTTTTATTTGTTGACAAATAAATCCATTTACGACATTTTTTCAAACTTCAAAGAGCGTAAAGCGAACAGCGCGCGGGGATTTGTTTATAACTCAAAGAAGTCATGTGAGTGCTTTTCTAACTTCTGATTGGATAATTAATTTTAATTGACAGGTGCGATTTTTACCATGATATCTGCAAGCCAGTTGACTGTTCGGATATTTTTCGCATTTTAGTGCATATTTGTTGCGTATAATACAATTGTGTTGCATGCATAAAGATTTGAATATTTCAATTGACTATATGTTTAATTGATTATGAAAAGAAAATAACTTAGGAAAAAACAAAATAATGATAATAAACAAAAAAATAAAAAAATAGATTATCCACACTTCTCATTTTTGTTTTTCTTTTGCTATGTTATTTTCTTTTCATGATTATTTAAATGGAATTATTAATTAATTCATTTATTTGTTTGCTTTTTATCTAAAGTCATTTTTGATTAATTAGTTGATTGATTGATTAATTGATTGCTCAACAATTTTGATAATTGGTAGTGAACGAATAAATAGATGAATGGATGAATGAATATTTCAATGAATAACTCATTTCATGAAATCGGAGCTCCGCTATTAGGTCTACCTAATTTTTATATTATGTTTCAACTATTAAATGTGTTGAAATCGAAACTGTACAAGTATTTTTGGCGCAAAGCGATCGAGTTAATCAAAAATACACATTAAATTAAACAATAATGTGGATGCCACCATAAAACTACAATGAAAAAAGGTTGAAATAAGGATGTGCCGTCCCTGGGAATCGAAATCGTGACCTCTTGCACAGCAGGCCGCGCACTGACCACCTGCAATGTTATGTTTGATTCTGAAACTATGACATCGTTACTCTCTTTTTTGTTTTACTGCATTCCAAATAAAGTTAAACAGCTACTTACGTGGCATAACAAGGAGATGAAGTGGACGTGGAGCAATACAAGAAGTATGTCTCGCCTTTAGTAGGGAACGACATCGCTACATCATCACCAGCTTCAACCGCTTGACCATCGTCTTTACCAAGAGATCTTATGCGAAATACCACAGTTGGACAGGACGAGAATTTGGAATTGGCTATGACAGGACCTCCAGGGCAGGTTGACGTGGTGCAATACGACTTTTTAGAACACTGCATCCAGTATGGCGTACCACTGGACCGGGCAAGTTTGAGAGCGATCAGGTCACCACTGAGAATCATGGGAAATCTACGGGCTGTGGAAACAACAAGAAGAATCACGTTAGAGACCACTATGTAATGTCATTATCCACGCAACTCTTTATTTTCCTTAGTCTATGTATACATAACTCTGGTATCCGACAGGTTATCGGTGTAAAGGTTCGATATATAATCACACATCTCTCTCTATGGCAAACTGAGTTATTTGTCTATTTACTGTGCTTACGTATCAAATCTGCTATTTGTTATGTTTTGAAATTCTTATGCAGCTATTCTTGAAAAGGTTCTCCAGTTGAAATATTCATTTAGCAAATACCAATGTCATTTGCATATATCAAGTTTTTAGTTTTCTTGTTTTAAATACAAAGTTGCAGATACTCATAATTAGATAGTTTATGGCAATTATGTGATGAACTGGTTATTTTGTACATTTTGACTCATCATTTCTTAAAAAATGAAAATTATATAATGAGATATGCAAATGACTATTCTATTTGCTTAATCAGTATTTCAACTGGACAACCATTTCGAGAATAGCTGTATATTGATAAAGTCATGACAGAGTGAGGTGTTCGTACTATAAGTTATAGTTTGCAATAGTTTGCTACAGTACTGCAGGGTACTGGTAACAATAAAGACGTAAATTCGGTAACCGAGACTACACAGTAATTTCTTTATGGTTAAGCATGAATAATTCCGTTCGATTTTGTTTTCAATCCAGTGATTTAGGATTAGATTTAAATTTGAAAACTTCAGGAATTGCAATCAGACTCTATAAGGTCATTCAATATTAATTATACATTTATACAAATACCTAATTTATTCAGTATATTTAATGATATGCAAAACAGAAAATTCGCTTTATTTCTTGTTTGATTCATTCAACGAAAGGCAAAAAATATTTTTCCTGTTTATTTTATCGTACAGATTATAAAACAGTTGGTTTCGCGTGTAAAAACGGCTTATTTTGCATTTTGCATCTCATTAGATATTTGTATAAATGTATAAATGTATACTACAACGTTCTTGCAAACGAGTGTATATATTATATATATATATATATAAATATATATATATATACTACAACGTTCTTGCAAACGAGTGTATCATATGTACATATGTATCATATGTTCGGACTTCGGACTTCGGACTTCGGACTTCGGACTTCGGACTTCGGACTTCGGACTTCGGACTTCGGACTTCGGACTTCGGACTTCGGACTTCGGACTTCGGACTTCGGACTTCGGACTTCGGACTTCGGACTTCGGACTTCGGACTTCGGACTTCGGACTTCGGACTTCGGACTTCGGACTTCGGACTTCGGACTTCGGACTTCGGACTTCGGACTTCGGACTTCGGACTTCGGACTTCGGACTTCGGACTTCGGACTTCGGACTTCGGACTTCGGACTTCGGACTTCGGACTTCGGACTTAATATTTTGATTCATGAAAAACCAGCCGATAGCTTTTTTTTCGAAAAGCTTTAAAAACGTCGCAAATACTGAAAAGATCTCGATCATATGTACACAGTTTATAGTTTTCACGGCAATAGTTTTTTATGTACTTTTGTACGGACTCTTTTGCAACTATTTTACGACTGATTGAAACAATTTTCATAATGACATGGCCCTTTACACTTGACATTTCACACTTTTGTTAGTTTTATTATAACTTTTCAAGTTTTTTTTATTGGTAAACATTGTGTTATAGGAGGAAATTTTAGAAACTCGCTCGTTCCCGACGATAACAGTGTCCCGACTTCGGACTTCGGACCTCGGACTTCGGACTTCGGACTTCGGACTTGCGACTTCGGACATCGGACTTCAGACTTCCGACTTCGGAATTCGCTGTCACAGGGATTTGTGTTCCCCCGGGTAATGTGCAAAGTTTACTAAAATGAATCGTAGCTGAAAAAATGAAAAATGTACTTTCTTAATGGCGTTGTCATGACAACCACAAACAATTTACATCATTGTTTTGCCCATAATTTGTAAGACCAAATGCCAAGTAGTCAATAGCAGAAAGTTGATTGCCGTCAGATATGATTTTGTTGTTTTATGAATTTTCAAAATTTCACTCCAAAATAACAGAAATTTACTGAAAATGCTCCTAAACCAAGGCGGGGAGGGGGGGGGGGGGGGTGTGGTCAACTCCGTGATTATGCAATACCACGATCTGAAACTTCTACCACATACTATGCTCACTGAGTTCTACATGTGAGCCAAATATAAGCAGGTTTGGCGACATCGGGTTTATCAGCTCCTGCCTGGTTGCTATATGGACACTCTCTTAAATATAATATAAATATATATATAGATAAATCTGTTTTAAAATTAGTAAAAAAAATCAATGAAAAATGTTTTTTAAAAAAGATGTGTTTTCAAATGTTTTTTAAATTTTTCTAAAGTGTCAGAGTTTTTAATTCGTCTGGTAGAGTGTTCCATAATTTTGGGCTCACAACAGAGAAAGCAGAATCACCATAAAAAACAGTGTTCGTAGCTGGTATAGATAGTAAGTTATGACTTGCAGATCTTAGCTGTCGAGATGGTTTGTATCTTTTGATCAGGCTTGTGATGTATGGTGGAGCCAGACCATTAAGTGCTTTGTAGGTGATGAGAAGTATCTTGTAGACGATGCGCTGCTTTATGGAAAGCCAGTGCAAATTACGAATGATTGGTTGAATGTGTTCTGATGGTTTTGTTCGCGTTATGATTCTTGCTGCCGTGTTTTGAATTCTTTGTAGTTTTGCAAGTTGATTATCTGGAAGATCATAAAGCACTGAATTGCAGTAATCTAGCCTGGATGTAACATAGGCATGCACAAGTCGTTGACTGTCAGCGGTGTCAAGGTATTTACGGATCTTTCCGATATTGCGGATGGCAATAGATGCAGCTGTGCAGATGTTGTTCACATGACGGTTAAGTTGTAGGTGACTGTCAAGGACAACGCCAAGATTTCGGGCCTCAGGGCATGGCTTGATATTGATGCCATTAAAGTTGATTGATATTTCATCATGTTGTCGGTATCGTGAAGTGAAGTGAAGAAATTCAGTCTTTTTATGGTTACAAATTAGTTTGTTTTTCGTTTGCCAAGTTGTGACATTATGTAGGCAATGCTCAAGGGAAGATAATAGGTTGACTTTGTTAGATGTATTCAATGATATATAGATCTGGGTGTCGTCGGCATAAAGCATGCAATCTAGACCATGTGCCAATATGACATCTTCAATCTGGGCAAAATAGAGTGAGAACAGCACAGGTCCTAACACAGATCCTTGTTGTGTTCCGTAGACTAGTGGTTGACTGCTGGAGGTAACAGTGTTAATGCTGACACATTGACAACGGCCCGTGATGTAGGAGCAAAGCCACTGCAGCGCTTTGTCTACAATCCCATATCTGTGTTTCAGTCGCTCGATCAGGATAGTGTGGTCGATTGTGTCAAACGCGGACGATAGATCAAGCAGAATCAGTATCACCTCCTGACGATTATCAATTGAGCGTTTGATGTCATTAAGCACTCGGATGATGGCAGTCTCAGTGCTGTGCCCTGTTCTATAGGCTGACTGGAACGTAGGGTTAAGGTGATTCTGCTCTAAGCAATCAATTAATGAAGCTGCAGTAATCCGTTCAATTGTCTGAAATGGTAGGTTGGCGATTGGTCGGTAGTTTGACAGATCTTGCTGTTCTAGGTCACTTTTTTTCAAGCTTGGACGAATAAGAGCCTTTTTGAAGAGATCAGGATAAACGCCTTGTTGAAAGGAGTGGTTAACTAAGCCAGTAATGGTTGGTAACAGTACATCCAGTGAGTCCTTGAGTAGAGAAGTAGGAATTGGATCAAGAGCACAGGTCTTCGATGCAGACTTCTGTATTGTGCGAGAAACCAGATCATCAGATATATCTTCAAACTGAGTGAAGGTCGAAGTGCATTTAGTGATGTCATCATAGTTGATGTTAGGTAGCTGACTTGTTTCAACTTTCGATGTGAAGTAGCTAGAGGTCTAACCTTTCAGCTAGATCAGTTAAGTCCTCCGATTTCTATCACATGCTGGAGGACAAAACGTTATGAGAGTACTGTTTGAATATCGGCTTAACTGTATCAGATCGGAAAACAGAACATCAAATAAAAATGACGATTAAACCATTACAAACTTATATGTTACAACTATCAAATATGTTAAAATCGAAACTGCACGTACAAGCAGCATATATTTTGACGCAAAACGAGCGAGTTAATAAAAAAATACACATTTAATTGGACAATAATGTGGATGTCACCATAAAACTACTACAAGCTACACTGAACAGAAAAAGGTTGAAATTGGGATGTGAATTCCCTGGGAATCGAAATCGTGACCTGTCGCACAGCAGGCCGCGCAGTGACCAACTGCAAAGCTATGCTTGATTCTGAAACTGTGACACCGTTACTCTCTTTTTTGTTTGACTGCATTCCAAATAATGTTAAACAGCTACTTACTTGGTATAACAAGGAGATGAAGTGGACGTGGTGCAATACAAAAAGTATGTCTCGCCTCTAGTAGGGAACGACATCGCTACATAATCACCAGCTTCAACCGCTTGACCATCGTCTTTACCAAGAGATCTTATGCGAAATACCACAGTTGGACAGGACGAGAATTTGGCATTGGTTATGACAGGACCTCCAGGGCAGGTTGACGTGGTGCAATACGACGTTTTAGAACACTGCATCCAGTATGGCGTACCACTGGACCGGGCAAGTTTGAGAGCGATCAGGTCACCACTGAGAATCATGGGAAATCGACGGGCTGTGGAAACAACAAGAAGAATCACGTTAAAGACCACTATGTACTGTCATTATCCACGCAACTCTTTATTTTCCTTAGTCTATGTATACATAACTCTGGTATCCGACAGGTTATCGGTGTAAAGGTTCGATCTATTATCACACATCTCTCTCTATGGCAAACTGAGTTATTTGTCTATTTACTGTGCTTACGTATCAAATCTGTTATTTGGTATGTTTTGAAATTCTTATGCAGCTATTCTTGAAAAGGTTGTCCAGTTAAAATATTGATCTAGCAAATCAAGTTTGTAGTTTTCTTGTTTTAAATACAAAGCTGCACACATTATATAATTAGATAGTTTATAGCAATTATGTGATGAAGTTATTTTGTACATTTTGACTCATCATTTCTTACAAAAATAAAAATTATGAGATATGCAAATGACTTTGATATTTGCTAAATCAGTATTTGATCTGGACAACCATTTCAAGAATAGCTGTATATTGATATAGTCATGATAGAGTGAGGTTTTCGTACTATAAGGTATAGTATGGTTAAGCATGAATAATTCCGTGTAATTTTGTTTTTAATCCAGTGATTTAGGTCATGTTTGAAAACTTAAGGAATTGCAATCAGACTCTACAAGGTCATTCAATGTTAATATATTTGATATCTAAATAGCATACTTACACTTAGTCAGTCCAGACCAGAACGATTCTACAGGAGTCACTTTAATTGTACCACTGCCTGTTAACGTCATCTTGGAGTTGGTCAGATGAATGGTCCCTGCATCAGTGGACATGGAAGCCAGTCCAACCAAGAAAACAATACCAACGATTACCTTCATCTCTTTACGTTGTAGTCAGCCGTGTGGGATGGATATCAGTCTGATATGTAGCTAGTTCAGAGTGTGAATGACTTAGTTGGTCTGCACGTTGCTGTATTTATAACGATGGAAACAGGAAAAAAGAGCGCTGTGAAATGTCAATCAAGACCTGTATCCTGGGGGTGGCGATATGTGAGCAAATAGATGAATAAACGGTTTGCAGTAAAAAAAGGACGGGATCGCCAGGGTAAAAATATCAACTACTGAGATATGCTCTCATCTATTCCGCTAAAAAAATAGTAGATAATGATATGCGATAATATCATCATCACTAAAGATTTGGATGTTAATAAAAGCAACAAAAATTATTTTATGAATTGCGTAAATTTTCATGATTATCAAGATGCTGTAAATACAATGTTTTGTAACAATAAATATAGCACTGAAGGGTTTTAGATAGATATTGTGGACACAGATCTTCCGATCCTATCTAAAAATCACTGAAAAACGTATTAGAGAAGAGATAAAAACAACATATTTTCACACGTAAAAATAGACATTCTTTGTTTCTAATTCCATTATAGTAAGCCGCCCTCCTTGCACGCTCCTGGCACTTTCTTGAAATACCTTTCTGTGAAGCACTGTTCGATACTCTACTCTCAACATACATCTTAATCAGGGACAGGCTTAACCACCTGCTAATCTAACTACAGTGACTGTGGAAACATGATTTGTGATTCTTTTGTTTGTATACTGAGAAGGACAAAAATAGTCAACTCGCTTTTTCAGAAAAATAACAAAGTATAAAGTTTATCAATCTCAAAGCAGCACGGTTATCTTGTCATAGCTTGTAGTGAATAGTCCATATTATCCAGAAAGAATTGATATCAGGATACCAATAAATCACGGCTTCTGTAACGATATGATAACTATTGATTGAAATATCTTGAAATAGGTAAATGTACACTTGAATTGAAGAATGAGATTCAATTCCGCATTTTATTCATTAATTTGTAAATCATCTTTACACAATGCACTTTGAATTAGTTAATGCCTTTCCAGCTTTACAATGACTATAATTCAGAGTTTCAGCTGATATAAACATTAAAACGTTCCTCAGTTGTTCAATTTAGTAAATTTTTATTCTGAAATTACAATGATAATGAAAAAGATATGAAAGTGGTTGAGGTTTTTAATACCCGACGTCATGTGATACCATTTTCATGTCAAAGAAGTTAACAAGTGAATAACCTATTAACTCCTTGACAATGGCGTCATGACGGATTGGACAGATCGAAACGTCGTGCATTAAAAACCTTAATTTACCCGTTTCTTTTCCCTTTTTATTCTTAAAATTAAGAAACTCTTAATCAAAATTATAGTGACATGTAGAATTTGCAATGGCAAAAAAGTAACACCTTTTTTGGTGAGAACTTGATCGCTTATAAACTGTACCAATTTCAAGTAAAATTTCTGAGAATGTTGAAAATATTTCATACCGCGCACCATTTGCTACCATTGTAATTTTGAAAACTCAGTCACGACAAAAAAAGAAAAAAAAAAAAGAAAAAAAGAAAAGAAGAGGCAACGTTTCTATTCTGTGAATTTAGTATACACAAAGACACCCTCTTAGCTCTTAATTTTATGAACTGATCAAGTTTGATGCATACAAATGATAGTCTTGGAATTAGAACATAATATACATATAAAAAATATTCTTGGGCATACGGCTAAACAAAAAAAAAATAAGGCAGACCGATGAGCATCATCTTAGTCTTGTAAGAACATTCAATCTACAAACACTTTCAAAACTACTAACCGTTTAAGATACTGAAAATGTTTGGGACGTTCCTAAATAAGCTTGGATATAAGTGATTGAGTTTACGCATATTTTACAAGAAAAATGGGCAATTACATGATTGATTGATTGGATTCATTCAGTAGATGACTGAAATAAGTTGAATTAAGAGAATTGAAATCGTGAATGGAGTCTGAATCAAATAGAATGAAACTGATCCTTTTCAAAATAAACGGGATTAAATATTTGAACGGATCAACAACCATCCCGTCCCCTCCCTCCCATGCTTATTACAAATACACCAGGCACTAACCCACCCTTACAAACAGCTAATAACGTTATAGCACGCGTTAAAGAGCTGCTGTCGTAATTAAACCATCGAAAACATCAATTTTGATGGTTTAATGGCATTCAACTATCTCTGTGTACACTTCCTTTCTATTTTCAATAACATCTGTGATGAACTTGCACTGAACGTGTTTTTACACAAGTTTCTAGCTTACTGCCAATCATGATATTTTCTTTGTTGTCTAGTTGTCCTGTATGACATCAATGAATTAGCACGCGAAGTACCTCAGAAGGGTCTTGAATATACGCATTGTTTTCAAAAAAATCACCGCACTTTGTAATTCCAGGTGTGTCATCATTTGTTCCAAAATTACCAAACTCACTCCTAGTGTTACGTTTTGTTAAATAAATTTGATTCCTAGTGATGATAGTCCAACTTCGGTTCTGTCTATTCGTGCATATATAGAAGCTTTGAACCATCAAAAGCGTGCTTTTATGTCAGTTGAAAGCTTAAAGATGTAGAAAAGGGTGTTCGGCCTGCCTACGATATATCGGCTTACTTTTTATTTCAGTAGCTGAAGGTTGTTTTAATCATGTCTACTTATAACATGAGTTTTCAAATTTATCAATTGAAATGAATGTTTTATGTATATTTGATTTGCAAATGATTAAGACACAGACACGAACCGCAATATAATGCACGATGAACACAAAACAAATATTGAGAATCAATTAATTCACACATTAACCAAAAAAAAAACCTAAGGTTTATAACCTAGTTCATAATATAAGCAACATGCATCAATAATAAAATTGTTAAAAAACATGCAATGTTTATAATATTCTAATGCACTGTTTTTATTGTGGATTTTTAAAAGTTACTTAAATGTTTTTGACTGGACTGGGAAGAATTTGTAGACGCATAAGACAGGTTCAGATATAACTGCGTGAAACGGACTAGGGAAATTCTACCGATCGACTTGATTATAAATCCAAAAGAACAACTTTTTTATCATAAAGCAATTGTTACCTTTGCATCAAAAATGTCTATAACTGTTATTTCGAATTGTTCTATTCCTCTGATTTTTGATTGTACGAAATCTTTCATTTTCAGATACCTATCTGATCTTATCATACTTGTGTCTGGGAATTCGTCACAACGAATAAGATCTTAAATGCCATGTTGTAATTTGAGAATGATTTGTTCGTCAGCTCACAAAAGTACATTTCAAATTTAATGGATCGCGTTTCGAACTGTTTTTTTTTCATGGAATCGTGATACAAATTATGTTCTAAGATGGATATGGTTCTACCGCACAGTAAATGAGGAGGATGGCTTGCGCGGCTATAAATCGTTTAGGTATACGTTTGCATCTAATTTTTCCCCCTTAAACAATATAACTAGTGTGCCTTTTGTGAAGGGAAAACATTTTTTTCTATAGTGTGGATTTAAATGTTGAAAAATGGATAGTAAGCTTACAGATATCTACAAAAAGAAACTTGACTAATAGTGATCAATATGAATGGTAGATATGCTTTTAACAGGAGAAGAAAGACTTTCACTTACCAATAACAGAGACACGATTGCTGTTCTCAAAATTTGACATTGTTATTATCAAATAGAGCTGGCTTTATATGTTGAACACTGGATTGTAAGCTTGCAGATATTAGAAAAAGGGTCGCTTTAGGCAAACATTGCGAATTGCACGAGCTGCTTTTACTATAGATCTTAATTATGGTCTGTGTGTCATTTTTGTCGGAAACATTTTGGTCAATTTGAAGAAATCAAAATATCTTTTTACCATTTGAATTAATATTCAAGTGCTTTAATCATGCATTGTGACATTTGTATCATTTTGAGGTTTTGTTCGATTTTAATTTTGATACATTGATTTATATCATAATTTTCTAAACTGAACGAAACATGACTATTGCTGATAAATGTGAATTGTACATTCTCTCAAGAGAAGAAGAGAAACTTTACGATGCAAGAGGGATTTATTTTTGTTTTTCACATTTGTTTTTATTGCTATCTAATTATTTTCAAATACAACACAACACTTTTGAGTTAACAGACTTGTTTAAACTTGTCACAGAGTCATTTCTAATTCTATATCAAGCGATGACAAATTAATGTGTTTATAAACGGACAGATTACCAGTATAGAATTTTGATGGTAAAATTAAACAAAACTTAGAAAAAAGATATTCACTTCTACAGCAGAATCAAATACAGCAAAACAATATAGTGAAGCAGCATCCTAACACCGCGGAGAAGAAAGCAAATGCTAAAAAAAACTTTGATATTTTTTTAGATGGAATAGGGAAGACTACCACAGAGTAGCTGAAACGTCAATTCCACAACTCGCCTTGTCTCAATTTAGGGTCCTGACCACTTTAGAAAAACAACAACGCTTGAAACGTGTGGCCGCGAGCAATTTACCGCTGAAAACGCCGCGCGCGCGCCAAATCCCGCGAAAAGGCAACACAAGAATAACACAATGAGTCTTCCAAAAATTATGCTTCAACCAGCCAAAACCCTCACTTTTTTTGCGCGGGACTCCATATTTTTCTTAATTTTTTTTTGAAAGATTTTGTAAAAATCTTTTTTTGGCGAGATTTGAAAAAAAATTCTGATGACTTTTCAACATAGCACGCGATGGTTAGTGGTTTAGTGTTTCATTTTTCAAAGCGATGTTAAGTCAAAGACGAAAACATAACTTTAAATTTTATCAAAATATTAAAACATATACAATTAATTTTCCCATATTTGTGTAAATTAATGTGTGGTTGAGATTGCCTGCAAAAACTACGTCAATAGCTTTGTTAGTTTTTGAGTAATATTTTTTTTGTGAATAATGCATTTTCGCCATTTCTTCACGAAAAATGTTAAAAGATGCTTTCGTTCAAAAACTTTTATCTCGAAAACAAGCGCTTCTATCCATTTTTCGATTAATTGATAAATTCTCTATAAAATATCTTTCTAAGAAAAAATGTTGATGACTTTTTGCTTAAGTAATCAGGACCCTTAATTTGAACTAGACGCATGACTGCGTGATGCATTTTTTACACAAGAAACTAACTGTTTTATAATCTGTGCGATGTAAGAGACAGGAAAATATATTTTGATATTCATTCAATGAAGTAAACAATAAATAACGCGAGTTTCTGCTTTGTATATCATTAAATGCACCGGATAAATTAGATATTTGTATAAATGTATACTACAACGTTCTTGCAAACGAGTGCATATATATATCATAATTTTCTGAACTCAACAGAAACATGACTATTGCTGATAAATGTGAATTGCACATTCTTTCAAGAGAAGAAGAGAGACTTTCACTTTACGATTCAAAAGAGATTTATTTTTGTTTATAATATTTAGTTTTAGTGCTATCTAATTATTTTCACATTTAACTCAATATTTTTGAGTTTATAACAGACTTGTTTAAACTTGTCACAGTCATTTTAAATTCTATATCAAGCCATGACAAATTAATGTTTATAAATGGACAAATTACAAGCAGAGAATTATGACTAGAGAGACTTTAGACAAAAGATACTTACTACTATAGCAGAATCAAATGCAGCAAAACAATATGGTGAAGCAGCATCCTAACACCGATGAGAAGAAACCAAATGCTAAAAATAAACTTGTGGTTGTATTCTTGAAGTTTTCCTGTTGAGTCATTGTAAAACTAGAGATTTTTTCAGATTAAATGGGGAAAAACTACGACAGAGTAGCCGAAACGTCAGTATCTTGTCTCAATTTGAAAAAGTCTCAATGTTTTAACAGTGTTTTTGTCACCTTTCTCTGGCTTTATCGCTACATTTTCCTTGTCTGCATTGTCTAAGTTTCCCGCCTACTCAGTACACAAAGGAATATTTTTTTCTGGTCAACTTTCTACAACTTTTTTAACTGATCATATGCATATTATCATGATTATACTACTGACATTTGTTTTGCAAGTCTATGCATGAGAATCAGTCAGAAAGATACACAGATTTTATTCATTTACTGTGGTTTACAAGGGGATGGGTGGGGTGAGGTAAAACCACTTACGGCAGTGTTTTAACTTACAAATATACATTCCAAAATAAAATTACTGAAAGTTAAGGAAACATAACTCCAGTCATTAGTTGATAGCTGATTGCTGAAGGTGCGCCATTGCTAAGCAGCCATATAATGTACATTTTCACAATTATTATGCTGTGTAAATGTATTTTGACTCATCTATGTCAACTTAACTTCAAAACCAACTGCCACTTTGAATGTACATTTTTTTTAAATAGCTGACTAGATAAGACCTTGGTAAAATTGTAATAGAGTGCAATCAATAAATCTGTAAAAGATTATTATTACTAAATAGTAATAAGCATTATTTTGCGCTAAATAGTAGTTAGATTACAAACTCACTAAAATGCGTGCAATAGTTCTCACTATTTAGTAGTTAATAGCACTGATTAAAACAAGAACACAATGGAATATAAACTTAAAATATCAATATTTAGTGGTATTTATGTTGCACACTTGTAGGGTTTGCACTCTAGTGTAGACTCAGCGTCTCAGAAGTTTGTAAACAGCTCGACATCTCTCTTTTATTAGTACACATTCAGCAGTAATTCAGAAGCGATTCGCTAAAAAAACAAAGAAAAATAAAAACCCTAATTACTTATCGAATAAAATGGCAATTTACATGAAAATTAGTTTATTTGACTTACAGCTTGTTACGGCATCTGCGCCACGAGTCTTGATGTAAAGCAGATGAAATGTGAAATTCACAATGAATAAATGAATAAATTAAAATCACACAGGAAAACCGACAATGTCAACACTAGTGTTTCACGGATTTATTGTTTGCACTATGTCTGTTTAAAAGAACACATATAAGTAAAGGCATAATGGTGTCATTTTAACTACAACTACCAGAATGCTTTAACGCTTTTATTTTCTGTCGCAGTCTACTTTTCTGAAAACGAAATGTCAAATTGAATCAATATCAATATGTGGCTATGAATATCATTTTAAAATATTGACTTCAATCACTTGACGTCATTAAAAACGTTTATCCTAGGCGTACAAAATATGTTTACAAATTCAGTTAATTCAAGCACTAACATTAAATCGCTATTTTAAAGATTATTTGTAGTTCGGGATCCACACTTCCCGTCAATAGAATTTTTAAAACTTTTTCTACATGAAGACTGACACATATGAAAAACAAAAATTAAATAAAAAATAGGAGTCACTGTGCATGTTTGGAACTGTGGGGGGTGGTAATAGGTCCATTTTTGCCCTATTTTAACTAAAAGAAATACCATCAAATTTGTTGAAAGTAATATTCTTACGAACAAATTGTTTACAAACAAAGGTTTTTCACCACAAATCTGACAAAATGCTCACTTCACTATAGTTCTCATGAATTTATTCTTTGGAAAAGTTATCGACTGAGATATTTTACGGAGATTTAAATGAAGAACTTCATTTTTTGTACACCTTGCCACAAAAAAAAGTCAAAAATACAGTGTTTTTGGTCTCGGAGACCATGTATCTTTTATTACAAAATTTTAATGCTGGTTTTATGCCAAATATAAAAATAACTGGGTGTCACCGTGCTATTTTTAAAGTTATAAGCAAAAAACGTCCGAAAAAAAAAGATGCTTTCAATGTTTTGTACGAGCGGGAGTTGGCACTAGCTGCTTTTGAGGCCCGTATGCAATGATATGATGTTATTTTTTAACAAAACGTTCAAGAATGACCATATTTTGGCTCTAACTCAAAATTTCTTTTTAATCGCACGAGAAATTTTATTTGATTTCACATGCGCGAGCAGGATGCGCAGTAACAATGGTCCCGAACTACCTTCTTCTTATAACGTGTTTAATCACATATTTTTTTATTCTATTTAATCTGCAATTTTGAACAAAGTGTAGGAGTTTGTGACGTTATAAATATTGATAATGTATGTGTTATATATGCGTTTTCAGTTTTTAGTAGAAAGGACGTTTCGTTTTCATAGAGTAGTTTTCGTAAGAGTGAGAAATAGTGCTGTATAGTAACCCTGCCGATTTCATACCGTCATATCATATCAACATCGCCAAATTAAATAAGTAATTTTTTCACCCCAAAACAGAAACTACTCAAAATCAAAAAGAGGAAAAAATAAACAAAAGAAAAATGAAAGGAAACAAATTAAGAAGTGAAAAAAAAAACCAAAAAAAACCAGAGTTATTAAGATAAAGTGAAAAAGTGATATGACTAAAGAAAAAAAATAGAGAAACAAATAAACCAAGAAAAAAACCCGCACAATTTACTATTGTAATCCCGTACGACATGTATATTCCTATACACGTCGAGACAGCGCACATGAAACGTCTCAAAAGATAGTTCATGGTTGAAGGACAAAACTGATTTTCTCATCCAAATTTACTTATTTTACAAAATATTGTTTTTCTCAGTAACTTTCACTCCCCAATAACAATCATCTAAGCGCCAATGCTTCATTCATAGGATATAACGTCAAATTAGCCTATTATGACGTCACGCTCTTGCTCAATACCAGGTCACCTCAGTTCTGCAAAACGCGCGCATATTTAAATGCCTTTACCCACTCCCCGCTCGTGCGTGGACGATTTGTTCAGATGTTTGATTACTCTGCTGTATTCATCATTTTCACAATCATCGAAATCATCTTTTTGTTTTTGAGGGGGAGGTTTTGTGATGCAAATAAAATCAATTGTTATTCAAATACAAATGACGTCAGTGATTACCCCCAAAATATCAGAAGGTATTACAAGGATTGGGTATGTGAAGTCCATGAATTGCTGGACAAAGCTGAATTTCGGACTAGATCCCCTTCAATCTAGCGGCTATACTTGATGATTTCATTTTATTTCAAATGATAAAACGTGGAAATACAAATTAATGAATCCATCCGCCTAATTTATTTTTATTTCTTATTTTCTTTCATTGATTTATTTATAACACATACTCTACCTGACACTTGTGTTCATACGATAATAACCTGTCAGCGGTTCAGGTCGTGGGAAGCAACTATAACTATAACCTAAATATTTATATCATAATAAATAGATAGGATACAATAAATACATCACCACGGGCACACTTATCTTATGATTGTCAGCTTTTATTCGTGATAATCATTTCCAGGTTTTTACTTACAATATTATTTTCTGTTTATAAGAACCTTTTGAATCAGATTCATCTATTAAATTACCCTCATTATTCTCTACATGTCGTGTCGCTCATGGCTTGTACATTAACTTATATTAAACCTGGTTGATTGATATCCCATGATGCTTCATGGTCATCATATCTTTTTATAAATGTTAAAACCAAAACCAGAATTAACCTTGGTGCAATAGGATTTGTTGTAGTATCCGTTCGAACAAGGCCTGGCGTAGATCTTTGACCCATCGCTATACAGCCAAGCTTGGTTGGATTGATAATCATACCTGAATCCAACCATATCACCGTACTGGATTGGCTGGCCTTCAGCTGCGTTTTTGGAAAATATCTGGAATTTGATTCGATTCCAGCCGAACCAGTTCTTTCTAGGAACCACTGCAACACCAGCACTCCAACTGTCAAGAAAATTAAAAGAGAAGAGAGTTTTAACAGTTGTTGTTTCTGGGCACTTATGGTGAACTTGTGTGTGATTGGTGGACTACATCATTTCTCAATGAACATATATTTAACTGTACTAGCATTCAAATCAATTTTCTAGTCCAGTTTCATACTCTTCATTGTTCAGGCTAAACCTCAATGACATGTGATATAGTCTTTTGTATGAGGTACATCCCGTGGGAATGCACCAATCCAAAACAATATCAATACCAATGGCTTTGTTTTGATTCTTTTGTTAGTTTACCTACAATTGAGCGAGGCTTAGCCCGAGCAATGATAAACTTGAAACTAGTCAGCATCACGGAATTCTACTGACCATGCGCACAAGTTTACGAGCGTGTTTCCTATGGCGGAGGGAAATTTAAGATTCCCAGCAATGGCGCCACAGATCGCGGCGATAGCCTTGCTCGTTTCACCTTTTTTTAATGTGAATTTCTTCTAAATTTTGTTTCTGTGTCGTTTGTAACAAGGAGTGTTCGAAGCATAATTCAGCCATAGAAATGTGGAAAGCTATAAAAATGATTTACCGGCATGTTTTGGGGTGACCTCGACGAGTGGAGTTATTTGTACAATAGCGATACTTCATGTTTATACACAAACAAATTGTTATGCTAATTTGCCAACCAGAACAACAATAAGCTCTATTGAAATAACGTCCAATCACTGTCTGCTTGGCACATGAATAACAAAGGCTTACGCCAGCTGAAGTATCGCTTCACATTCATCAAACCAAAAACCTTCTTAGCGTATTTTTTTTCTAATATAATTCAAATGACAAATGAATATAGTGTCCAAAGGTTAAGGACAATGATTTTTGTATTGGTTTCTGTTCCAGATTTAATATAAAATAGAATTCAATATTCATAGTATTTACTGTTATAAAAATGAAATATATAGAGTTTTGTTATGATCAAACTCTTGGACAAGAGAGTGTCGATGACAATGTATATTAGTTGGGATGATAGGCAAGACACATGACAACATGAAATTACCCACTGTATGGGATAAAAAAGGTTATGAGAAAAAATACAAAGTAAAAATGACATGATCATAAATATGCTAAATCCACGCCAGTTGATATTGAACATGAATTTTAGAGTAAAAGCGTATTTTTTATCAAAACAAAAGTACTTCAGAACAGTAAAATAAGCACTAAAGAGAGAGAGAAATACATTCTCTTAAGGCCGGTACACACTAGGCGACATGTTGCAGCGACTTGTTCCCGCGATAGGTCGTAGCGACAATTTCCCCCCGTGTGTACTTGGTATTTTTGGCGGAAATTGTCGCAGCGACAAAATCAGATGTATTGGCGACAAATATTGAACCAATGCACACTGAGGCGACATGTCGTGACGACAAGTCGCTGCGACTTGTCGCCTAGTGTGTACCGGCCTTTACTGGTTGGAAGCCTCCATGCAAGTTCAAAACCATTTTTTTTAAAAAGCTGAAGTTTGTGCCTTTGTCATTTTGAATTTAAATTATCATGTGCTGAACTGGCAGAGATATTTTATTTTAGAGCCTAGCCTACTTCTATTATATTAGTTAATAAAAGACAATTGTTCAAATTATCCTTGAGCAATCCGATTGTAAAAATCTGTGGTGATAAGTTGTCTTAAATCGTGAGTGGGCTCCATTATATCCTTGGTCTAGTTTAACCATGCAAGAGGTGAATCGATAGGTTACTGGATGCTCTTTTCAGCGCAATCATGTTCTAAATATACAACATTTGCAAGACTAAAACAAATAAAACAACCATAACCGCTTTGGAAGGTAGATTCGCGTTAAATGATCTTGATATCTTGACAACACACGAGTAAAAGGAACAGCTTCTCGAAGACACACGCCAGGAAAACATAGAAATCATGGAATCTACGATACGTCAAATTCCACAAAGCTCGAGGCTTTTATCGATATACCCAACGGTATCATGCACGCCCTAAAAGGCATCGTAAATTTAATATCTTAGCCGAAAAAGCTTGAAAAGCAAGGCTCTAAAGTTTGCATTGATAAACGCTTCGTTGTGACAAATCGCGCCCGCAAACTTGGTCAGCGTCCACAGAATTGATACCTTGACCCGATGTATTGTGGGATATGTGCTGTGTACTTGTCATGGACACGTGATAGATGAGAGGGAGGAAAAGGTGACGAGGAGGACTCTGGCTTGTCCCCCTCATGTATATAAGACCACCATATCAGTACCGTATAAATTTTCAATTATGAGCCCGTCAAAATGTATGCTACATTAATGACGAATTGCTAAATATATATTACATAGGCTTTGGAATATCTTTTTAACTAGATAAACGCAATTAAGCAGATTAATGCATAGCCTGTAAGATAACAAATTGGGGCAAATATAGCCAATTTAACAAGGTGGTACTAAAGAATAGCACCTGTTAATATGCAAGAAGTCACTTTTTTTGGTTATTTTATAAAATTTGTATAGTGCAATTTTCAAAGCGCAATTCTCATTACATCACTTTTTTCAGTTTTTGAACCATAAACTGCTGAAACTTATTTGTCAAGGATATTAAATTTGTGAAAAAATTGGCAGATTCTTAGTTGCGCACTTTTTCTGCTTACCGGGCATAACAAGGAGGTGAAGTTGACCTGTGGCAATACAAAAACTGTGTCTCAGCATAAGTAGGGAACGACATCACTACATCATCACCAGCTTCAACTACTTGCCCATCGTCTTTACCAAGAGATCTTATGCGAAATACCACAGTTGGACAGGACGAGAATTTGGCATTGGTAATGACAGGACCTCCAGGGCAGGTTGACGTGGTGCAATACGACTTTTTAGAACACTGAATCCAGTATGGCGTACCACTGGACCGAGCAAGTTTGAGAGCGATGAGGTCACCACTGAGAATCATGGGAAATCGACGGGCTGTGGAAACAACAAGAAAAAATACAATTACATCAATTCAAATGTCTGTGCTCTGCGGTTTTTGATGTTTTGACACTTTTATATATTAGCTAGTCAAGTTAGAGTAGTGTTTTCTCATCATTAGGTATCCTTTGCAGAGAAATTGAGCTATATATAAACTTAATAATTGATTCTCGTTGGTTGAGAGTTTACTTCTGGTATACTCTACATACAGAGTACTTCTGGTAATAATATAGACGTAAATTCAAAAACACAGACCACACAGTTATTTCACAATGATTAAGCACTTAAAATGCTGTTTAATTTTTTTTTAATAATTAATAATTTATAAATGAATAATTATTTTATATAAATTAATTTAAATTAATTTAAATTAAATTGAGTTAAATTAAATTAAATTAAGTTAAATTAAGTTAAATTAAATTAAATTAAGTTAAGTTAAGTTAAATTAAATTAAATCAAATTAAATTGAATTGAATTGAATTGAATTGAATTGAATTGAATTGAATTGAATTGAATTGATTTGATTTGATTTGATTTGAATTGATTTGATTTGATTTGATTTGATTTGATTTGATTTAATTAATTAATAATTAATTTTAATAATTTTTTAAAAAACTTATTTTTAAAGTTATTCAGGTCATGTTTGAACGCCTATTATATAACTTTGATCTAATGCTATATATGGTATTCTAATAAGATCATTAAGCGCTCTTGAATTTTATATTCTTTGAGCGATATATAAATTGTTCAATATTGTTCACAAGACGGATCCCTGGGGAATACCCGCATGCAATTAGGATTAGGTTTGAATAAGTATTTTTGATAATTACTGATTGTTTACGGTTTTTGAGGTTTGACTCATAATATTCAAGTTTGTTTAACAAAATGTCATGATTTACGATATCAAAGGCTTTGCTGAAGTCTAAAAAGATTCCGCAAGAATAGTTCTTTTCATCTTCAGCTTTTTGAATTTTATCTACAATAGCCCTGAAGTGTGATGACGTTTTACCCCCGTCTCTATACCATAATAGTTTTTAAAATCTTTTATATTCAAATTTCATATTCCCTCGAGAATACAGGAACAATAGTCATAACTAGTGAACAAAAGCAATGGGAAAACGTCATCACGCTTCAGGCTTATTGACAACGGTGCAAAATTTGTAGAGTGGTTGTTGGAAACCAAATATTTTAACAAAAAATAATACAATTTTGATCTAAAAACTTACACAAACGGGCTGCCATTAGTTTTTCTAATAGCTTGTTGAACACCGAAAATAATGAAATTGGTCGGTAATTTGACAATGATAATTGAGAGTCTTTCTTGTATACTGGAATTACAATAGCAATTTTAAAATCTGATGGAACCAGTCCTGAAGTGAAAGAGGCATTCATGAATAGAATACTGAGCGGTTGAGATACAATGCTTGAAGTCAATTTTAGGATTCTAACTGGGATACTATATGGTCCTGTAGCTTTGCCACTGTTTAGACGAGATATTTCTGCTGCGACTTCTTCACATACATCAAATTGGAAAGCATTACGAGACTTTGTGAAATGCGCAACATAACATTCACATTACATTTGTTACAGTACGGGCGGTTCCGTTTCCTACTCAATACGCGAACGACTCTTTAGAAAATGTGAAACCAAAATGGAACCCCTTTTGGAAAATCCTGTATCCGCCACTGCTACTGGTAACAATAAAGACGTAAATTCGGAAACTGAGACTACGCAGTCATTACTCGTGCCCAGGCCTCTGGCCGGCACAAGTCTTAAAATGCAGAGAGTTTCTTTTTTTTTCGCTGTTAGGCACTATAAATGCTTGCCTGTACCTTGAGTCTGTACGGTGTAGGGAGGGCTGGTTGAATACCCCTATCCCCTACTGGGGAATAATTTTTGATATTTCTTGAGCCCACGATGACTAATGGTGATTGGATTGCGGTTGGATATTCAAACGAAGCAAGTTGTAAAGTTGAATGTTCGATTGTGAAAAGTACAAAGTCGAATCGCGAATGTTGCATGTTGAATTACGTAAAGTACAATGTTCAATTCTTGGAAGTACAATGTTGAATTGCAAAGTGACCACAAGAAAATATAAACTTGAAAGTCAAATTGTGAAATTAGCACAAATTTCAAAAGTACAATGTTGAATTAGCGGGTTGAATTTTGGCGGAAATGGAACGCCATACCAAATGGCCAATCTTTTTTTTGGTTCTTTTTTTTTACTTTTTTTTATTCTCAAGTAATCTTTCTTTTGCAATTTTATCAGTTATTTTTTAATAAACAATTTTTTTTAAATAATTAAAATGAATGCTTCCACGTCGCATCAAAACAGCTAAATAAAACTTAATTGAAGGAAAAAAAATCGTGGAATTGTTGAGAAGAATCATTAGAAGTGATCAAGATCAAAAAGTAGCAAAAAAACCATTGCGAAAGTGAGAATTTTCGAGCTTGTAGACGTATATATATCAAAGTTCGCTCACTCGACTTGAAGAGCGATTGTTTAGCGATGTGTATTAACAAAAGCAAAAAAAGACAAATTCAAAAGGATCTTTTGGTATCTTACCCAAAGAAAACTATTTGGTCACTTTTCAAGTCTAAAAGAATCTCTTTTTTAGTTGAACTTTGCGAAATTGAGAGAAACAAAGGGCAAACAACGAATAATACTTATGGGCATCCTGTGTACTTCCCAGAGTGCTTTGCTAGCCGTCAAACTCCACGAGCTATTATAAAAGCTTAAAGGCAAGTGCGAGATGTCGCAAAAAAAACGTATTCCATATTTTGTACCGTTTTGTTTCTTGTTTTGTTTTCGGTTTTTTAGGAACCTCCGTTCTTGAGCACGAGTAAACCCTGAATTCATCTTCTCGGATAAGGACGTAAAGACGGAGGTCCCGTCTACCTTCACTCTGACTATGTTATAAGGTGGACGTAAAAAAACCGCTGAGGACGTAAACAAATCTCTGGCAGTGACCACCCTCAGTGTCTGTCTCAGCAACCAGCATTGAGCCGCACAGTAATTGGAGCCTAGCTCTGTTGCGATGGTCTCACACATATGTGTAATCATAAATCATAAATCAGGGTCTAGTTTCTTTAACAATAAAGAAGTAAATACGGAAACTGAGACTACGCAGTCATTTCTTTATGGTTAAGCATGAATAATTCCGTTTAATTTTGTTTTTAATCCAGTGATTTAGCATTAGATTTAAGTTTGAAAACTTAAGGAATTGCAATCAGACTCTTTAAGGTCATTTAATATTAATATATTTGATATCTAAATAGTATACTTACACTTAGTCAGTCCAGCCCAGAACGATTCCACAGGAGTCACTTTGATTGTACCAGTGCCTGTTAAAGTCATCTTGGAGTTGGTCAGATGAATGGTCCCTGCATCAATGGACATGGAAGCCAGTCCAACCAAGAGAACTATACCAACGATTACCTTCATCTTGATACGTTGTAGTCAGCCGTGTGGGATGGATATCAGTCTGATATGTAGCTAGTTCAGAGTGTGAATGACTTGGTTGGTCTACACGTTGCTGTATTTATAACGATGTAAACAGGAAAAAAGAACGCTGTGAAATGTCAATCAAGACTTGTATCCGTGGGGGGACGCGATATGTGAGCAAATAGATGACTTAACGGGTTTGCAGGAAAAAAGGACGCGATCGGCAGGGTAAAAATATCAACCATAGAGATATGCTCTCAACTATTCCGCAAAAAATAGTAGATAATGATATGCGATAGTATCATCAAGACCTGTATCAGGGGGGGCGCGATATGTGAGCAAATAGATGACTTAAAGGTTTGCAGGAATAAAGGACGGAATCGCCAGGAAAAAAATATCAACCACTGAGATATATTTTCATCTATCCCGCTAAAAAAATAGTAGATAATAATATGCGATAATATCATCATCACTAAAGATTTGGATGTTAATAAAAGAAACAAAAACTATTTTAACATTTTCTAAATAGTGTAAATTATCATAATTATCCAGATGCTGTAAATACAATGTTTTGTGAAAGGAAATATCGCACTGAAGTTTTTTAGATAGATATTGTGGACACAGATCTTCGGATCCTATCTAAAAATCGCTGAAAAACGTATTAGAGTAGAGATAAAAGCAACATATTTTCACACGTAAAGACATTCTTTTTTTCTAATTCAATTATAGTAAGCCGCCCGCTTTGCATGCTCCTGGGACTTTCTTGAAATACCTTTCTGTGAAGCACTGTTCGATACTCTACTCTCGACATACATCTTAATCAGGGACAGGCTTAATCACCTGCTAATCTAACTACAGTGACTGTGGAAAGATGATTTGAGATTCTTTTGTTTGTATACTGAGAAGGACAAAAATAGTCCACTCGCTTATTCAGAAAATAATAAAGTCACAAATTGGATAAAGTATAAAGTTTATAAATCTCAAAGCAGCACGGTTATCTTTTGATAGCTTGTAGTAAATAGTACATATCCAAAATGAATTGATATCAGGATACCAATAAATCACAGCTTCGATATAATAACTATTGACTGAAATATCTTGAAAAAGGCAAATATACACTGAAATTGAAGAATGAGATTCAGTTTCGCAAGATTCCTCTAATCAGTAATACACAATGCACTTTGAATTAGTGGCTTCCCTGCTTTACAATGACTATAACTCAGAGTTTCAGCTGATATAAACATTAAAAAATGAACCAAAATTATAGTGACATGTAAACATTTGCAATGGCAAAAAAGCAACATCTTTTTTAGTGAGAACTTGATCGCTCATAAACTGTACCAATTTCAAGTAAAATTTATGAGAATGTTGAAAATATTTCATACTGCAGACCATTTGCTACCATTGTAATTTTAAAAACTCAGTCACGAAAAAAAAAACTAAAAAGGCAACGTCTCTATTCAGTGAATTAAGTACACACAAAGACAGCCTCTTAGTTCTTAATTTTATGAACTGATCAAGTTTGATACATACAAATGATAGTCTTGAAATTAGAACATAATATACATATAAAAAAATATTCTTCAACATAAGCTATACAAAACAATCAGGCAGACCAATGAACATCTATTTAGTCTTGTGAGAACAATCTAGTAACACTTTCAAAACTACTAACCGTTTAAGATACTAAAAGATGTTTGGGACGTTCTTAAATAAGCTTGGATATAAGTGATTGAGTTTACGCATAATTTACAAGAAACATGAGCAATTACATGATTGATTGATTGGATTCATTCAGTAGATGACTGAAATAAGTTGAATTAAGAGAATTGAAATCCTGAATGGAGTCTGAATCAAATAGAATGAAACTGATCATTTCAAAATAAACGGGTTTTGAACTGATCAACAACCATCCCGTCCCCTCCCTTCCATGCTTAGTACAAATACACCAGGCACTAACCCACCCTTACAAACAGCTAATAACGTTATAGCAAGCGTTAAAGAGCTGCGGTCGTAATTAAACCATCGAAAACATCAATTTTGATGGTTTAATGGCATCCAACCATCTCTGTGTACACTTCCTTTCTATTTTCAATAACCGCTGTGATCAACTCGCTCTAAACGTGTTTTTACACAAGTATCTAGCTTACTGCCAATCATGATATTTGCTTTGTTGTCTAATTGTCCTGTATGTCAATAATGAATTAGAACGCGAAGTAGCTAAGAAGTCGCTAGAATATACGAATTATTTTTTAAGAAATAACCGTACTTTGTCATTCAAGGTGTGTCCTGACTTGCTCCAAAACTACTATCAATATTTGAACCTTACTTTTAGCTCAACATCTCGATCTCATTTCCTAGTGTTATCTTTTGTTAGATAAATTTGATTCTTAGTGATGACATTTCACCTATAGATTCGATTTGCCCATTAGCATATTATTAGTAGCTTTGATTACTCTAAAGGGAGCTTTCAGGTTTGTAAGAGGGGAAAAAGTGTGCACTGACTGCTTCAAGTCTGAAGGCAGTACAGATGAAAGCTAAACAAGTGTATTTTAATCATATCCACTTAAAACATGAGTTCAATTTTATTCACTGTGTTGAATTTTTTATGTATATTTGATTTGCAATAATCTAGACAAAGGGACAAACCACACATTAATGCGCTATGTATACAAAACTTAAATTGTGAATCGATTAATTCCTATAAACAAAACCCTAAGCATCAAAAGCTATAAAATATAACCAAGAGTGATCAATAAAAAATGCAATGTTTATCATATTCCAATGTGCTGTTTTTGTTGTGGATTTTCAAAAGTTACTTGAAAGATTTTAGGGAGCTTAAACAGCAACAATGACGACGAACTAGATGACGGTAAGAAAAAAGTGTCTTTGTGTTATGTGAAGTGTTTTCATGTTCAGCATTCATACGCAATATGTGATTTTTTTCTGATAAAATGATAGTTATACAGAATACTGCATGTGCGTATCATCAAGAAGCTAGCTCGAGGTGAGAAAAAGGTAACCATTCAGTCCGATAACAACTAAGTCAAAGTACATGATTTGCGCTTTCCGGTGAACGAAAACAGAAATGCGCGATGAACCATGTATTCTGCTCGATAATAATGATTATCTTTCTAATTGATAACAAAAAAAAGATCAAATATGCGGTGAATGAATGCTGAACATGAAAAAATAATAGCATTTCAAATAACACAAAGACACTGTTCTCGTTTCTTCATCTAGCTCGTCATCGTCTTTGTTGCTCATTTGCTTCATTTTGACTCGTCTAGGAAGCACTTTTAGACGCACAAAATAGTTCACTGCGTGAAAGTGAACGGGAAAGTATATTCCAATCGCTCTGACTATAATCCAATAGAGGAAAGGACGACTTGTTTATCGTGATTAATCGTTAACTTTTGCATAAAAAATATCTGTTGTTAAGAAATTTAAAATATTGTTCTGATTCAGTAGCATTGTACAAAATCTTACACACTTCTTATCATACTTGTTTTGGGGTTTTTCGTCGTAAAGAATAAAATCTAAAAAGTCATGTTCGTAAATTGACGATTAATTGTTCGTCAGTTCAACAAAAGCACATCTCGAATTTAATGGATCGCGTTTCAACTGTTTTTTGTTTTCATGGAATCGCGATACAAATTATATTCTGAGCTGATTAATGTGGTTCTACCGCACAGTCAAGACCGGTCGATTTCAAATACGGGAGATGCGCGGCTCTAAATCGTTTAGATACGTTTGTTGCATGCTTTTTTGTTCTAAAAAATAACTAGTGCGACTTTATAAAATTTTAAAGGAAAGCTCTTCTTTCTATAGTCTGAATACAAATGCTAAAGAATGAATAGTATATTTAGATATTTACAAAAAGACTAATACTGGTAATATATATATATATATATATATATATATATATATATATATATATATGTTTTTAACAGGAGAAGAAGACCTTCACTTACCAAAAACAGAGACACGATTGTTGTTCTCAATATTTGACATAATTTTATGAACTGAACAGAAACATGACTATTGCTGATAAATGTGAATTGTACATTCTATCAAGAGAAGAGAAACTTTACAATGCAAGAGGGTTTATTTTTGTTTTTCATATTTGGTTTTATTGCTATCTAATTATTTTCAAATACAACACAGCACTTTTGAGTTTAACAGACTTGTTTAAACTTGTCACAGAGTCATTTTCAATTCTATGTCAAGCGATTACAAATTAATATGTTTATAAACGGACAGATTACCAGTATAGAATTATGACGGTAAAATTAGACAAACCTTAGAAAAATGATATTCACTTCTATAGCAGAATCAAGTACAGCAAAACAATGTGGTGAAGCAGCATCCTAACACCGAGTAGAAGAAAGCAAATGCTAAAAAAAAAACTTGTTGTTGTAGTCTTGAACTTCTCCTTTTGGGTCATATAAAACTTTGATATTTTTTTAGATGGAATGGGGAATACTACCACAGAGTGGCTGAAACGTCAATTCCACAACTCGCCTTGTCTCAATTAAGGATCCTGACCACTTTAGAAAAACAACAACGCTTGAAACGTGTGGCCGCGAGCAATTTACCGCTGAAAACGCCGCGCGCACGTCAAATCCCGCGAAAAGGCAACATAAGAATAACACAATGAGTCTTCCAAAAAGTATGCTTCAACCAGCCAATGCAAAACCCTCACTTTTTTGCGCGGGACTCCAAATTTTTTTTTTCTGAAAGATTTTGAAAAATTCTTTTTTTGGCGAGATTTGAAAAAAAATTCTGATGACTTTTCAACATAACACGCGATGGTAAATGGTTTAGTGTTTCACTTTTCAAAGCGATTTTAAGTCAAAGACGAAAACATAACTTTAAATTTTGTCAAAATATTAAAACATATACAATTTATTTTTCCATATTTGTGTAAATTAATGTCTTGTTGGGATTGCCTGCCAAAACTACGTCAATGGCTTTGTTAGTTTTTGAGTAATATTTTTTTTTGTGAATAATGCATTTTTCGCCATTTCTTCTCGAAAAATGTTAAAAGATGCTTCCGTTCAAAATTTTTTATCTCGAAAACAAGCGCAGGACCATATAGCTTTCTATCCATTTTTTGATTAATTGATAAATTCTCTATAAAATATCTTTCTAAGAAAAAATGGTGATGACTTTTTGCTTCAGTAATCAGGACCCATAATTTGAACTAGACGCATGACTGCGTGATGCATTTTTCCTGTTGGGTCATTGTAAAACTTGAGATTTTTTTCAAATTAAATGGGGAAGACTACCACAAAGTAGCCGAAACTTCAGTACCTTGTCTCAATTTGAAAAAGTCTCAATGTTTTAACAGTGTTTTTGTCCTTTCTCTGGCTTTATCGCTACATTTTCCTTGTCTGCATTGTCTAAGTTTCCCTCCTACTCAGTACACAAAGGAATATTGTTTTTCTGGTCAACTTTCTACAACTTTTTTATCTGATCATATGCATATTATCATGATTGTACTACTGACATTTGTTTTGCAAGTCTATGCATGAGAATCAGTCCGAAGAGATACATAGATTTTATTAATTTACTATGGTTTACAAGGGGAGGGGTGGGGTGAGGTAAAACCACTTACGACAGTTTCTTGGCTTACAAATATACCTTCCAGAATAAAATTACTGAAAGTTAAGGAAACATAACTCCAGTCATTAGTTGATAGCTGATTGCTGAAGATGCCATTGCTAAGCAGCCATATAATGTACATTTTCACAATTATTATACTTTCTTTTTTTTATTATCTGGTATATGTGATATAGTATTGATAAAAGGCCAATTTGATTGTCATGCAGATGGTTTTAAATCAGGTTTTTCTTTGAGAAATGGTGTTCGAAGTAAAGCAATGGCCTGAGGGAAAAAAAGAAATGAATTTTAATTATGTTCATCTTTCACTTGTCAGCTGTGTAAATGTATTTTGACTCATCTACGTCGATCAATTTAACTTCAAAACCAACTGCTACTTTGAATGTACATTTTTTTAAACATCTGAATAGATAAAAAACTATAATATAGTGAAATCAATAAATCTGTGAAAGATTATTATTACTAAATAGTAATTAGCATTATTTTGCGATAAATAGTAGTGAGAGAACAAACACTAAAATGTGTGAAATAGTTCTCACTATTTAGTTGTAAATAGCGCTGATTAAATACAAGAAAATAATAGAATATAAGCTTAAAATAGCATTATTTAGTGAATGTGCAATAGTTCTCACTAGTTAGAGTGCACGCACTAAAAGTGTGCAGCATCAATACCACTAAATAGCACTATTTTATGCTAATTCTATTGTTTTCTTTTGCTTAATTAGTGCTATTTACTACTAAATAGTGACAACTGTTGCACACTTTAAGTGCGTACACTCTAGTAGTAAATAGCACTGATTAAATGTAAGGAAACAATAGAATATAAGCTTAAAATATCTATATTTAGTGGTGTTTATGTTGCACACTTGTAGTGTTTGCACTCTAGTGTAGACTCAGCGTCCAAGAAGTTTGTAAACAAATCGATATCACTCTTTTATTAGTACACATTCAGCAGTAATTCAGAAGCTAGAAAAAACAAAGAAAAATAAAAGCCCTAATTACTTATCGAATAAAAAGGCAATTTACATGAAAATTAGTTTATTTGACTTACAGCTTGTTACGGCATCTGCGCCATGAGTCTTGATGTAAAGCAGATGAAATGTGAAATTCACAATGAATAAACAATGAATAAATTAAAATCACACAGGAAAACCGACAATGTCAACACTAGTGTTTCACAGATTTATTGTTTGCACTATGTCTGTTTAAAAGAACACATATAAATAAAGGCATTTTGACTACAACTACCAGAATGCTTTAACGATTTTATTTTGTGTCGTAGTCTACTTTTCTGAAAACGAAATGTCAAATTGAATCAATATCAATATGTGGCTTTGAATTTCATTTTAAAATATTGACTTCAATCACTTGACGTCACATTAAAAACGTTTATCCTAGGCGTACATATTATGTTTACAAATTCACTTAATTAGAGCGCTCACATTAAATCGCTATTTTAAAGATTATTTGTATAGTTCGGGATCCACACTTCCCGTCGATAGAATTTTTAAAAACTTTTTCTACAGGAAGACTGACAAATATGAAAAATAAAGGTCACCGTGCTTGTTTTGGAACTGTGGGGCGGGGTGGTAATAGGTCCATTTTTGCCACATTTCAACTAAAAGAAGCAGCATCAAATTTGTTGAAAGTAATATTTCTGCTAACAAAGTTTTTCACAAGAAAAAAGCTCAAAAATCGAAGAGAAACGGAACAAAAACACAGTAAGTTGTTTTTTTAAGAGAAAAATGCGTGTTTTGTTGAAATGTCTGCACTTTATTTTATTAAAAAAATATGAACAGATGTATAAAAAATATGTGATCTTGAAGAAATTGACGAAATAGCAACGTGCGCACGAGTTGCTAATTCATTCGAAAAAGTCCTAAGTGGAAAGTATTTTGGAAATTTCTCGAAAGTTAACCCGATGACCTATGCTCAAATTTAGATATATTTGATGTTATGTTATAAAAAATAATTTTATCAAATAAAAAAACATAGATCACCGTGCTAGTTTGCGAAATATTGCAAAAAATATCGTCATTTTATTGTCAAAAAACAGGTTTTCCGAGAGAGGACTGGGTCGAGTTTCAAAATTAACGCGTTTTCTCGCTCGAAAATGTTGCAATTCTTCGAATTTTTTATTCAAAGTAATTTACAAACATAATTTGACTAGATTACATGATAAAAGTCCTGAAACCAAAAAATTTAAAACATGCGCAGAACTATGCGCAGTGCAAAACTACGGAATTACCTTAAGGGTCCTGATTACTTAAGCAAATAGTCATCACGATTTTTTCTTAGAAAGATATTTTATAGAGAATTTATCAATTGATCGAAAAATGGATAGAAATCTATATGGTCCCGAGACCGTTTTTGAGATAAAATTTTTTGAACGGAACCATGTTTTGACATTTTTGAAGAACAAATGACGAAAAATGCATTTTTAACAAAAAAAATTATTACTCAAAAACTAATAAAGCTATTGACGTAGTTTTTACAGGCAATCTCAACCAGACGTTATTTTACACAAATATGGGAAAATAAATTATATATGTTTTCAAATTTTGTCAAAATGTACAGTTTTGTTGTCGTCTTTGACTTAAAATCGCTTTGAAAAGTGAAACCCTAAACTACTTACCATCGCGTGAAATGTTGAAAAGTCATCAGGATTTTTTCAAATCTTGCCAAAAGAAAGATTTTTACAAAATCTTTCAGAAAAAATGAAGAAAAATATAGAGTCCCGCGCAAAAAATGAGGGTTTTGGCTGGTTGAAGTATAATTTTCGAAGGCTCCTTGTGTTATTCTTATGTTGTCTTTTGGCGGGATTTGGCGCGCGCGCGGCGTTCTCAGCGGTAAATTGCTCGCGGGCACAGGTTTCAAGCATCGTTGTTGTTCTAAAGTAGTCAGGACCCTTAAGCGAACGAGACTTTTTATTTAATTTCACGTGCGCGAGCAAAATGCGCAGTAACAAGGGTCCCGAACTGCCTTCTTCTTATAACGTCACATATTTCTTTATTACTCGGGCTGAAAAGACCCGAGTTATAATTTCGCGTTGGTTTTTTATTATTTTTATTATTTTTTTTCGATCTTTCGGCATTTTAAATTTTCCGCACTTTGTATTTCTGTCGGCTCCAGGTTTGTGATTGGTTGTATATACTAATTCGATTGTGATTGGTGGAATCGATCGCCACAGTCTTGAACACGACGATCGTAGATATCCTAGTTTTTTTTTATTGACAATCAACTTCAATCTATCTTCAATTTATTTCATCTTTTTTTAATGTTTACAATACGAATTTTTTTAATTACAGTATCTTTATTATAATTTCATATAAACAAAGTGTTGTAATGTTTGGCTTATAAAATCCGAGACGTCAATGTAAACGCTTCACAAAACTTCCACAGTATTTACACATTGCTTACTGTATTTTGGATTGGTGAATACTGAAAAGAAAAAGGAAAAATGTCAAATTATAATTTGGCAAATAAGCAAAAATGATGTGACTGAAGCACAACTCGTGCGACACCGTCGCTTCGTACATAATTTTGAAGGAAAACTTTAGTCGAGCAGAATCAAATACCACGATGTTGTGACCTCTAGTCAATTATTTTGATTGTCAGCCGGTGTTTGTATCAGTGAAGTTTGTTGAGGGAATATCATTTGATTGAACATTATGTTTTTGCTCAAAGCGATCGGCCATAACTGTCAAGCGAGTTTAAATCAATGGAATTTTAGCAATAAAAAATGAACTTCATCGCTGCTTGAACAGTTTGATATTCTCATAATATTATTCGAAATCCACATTCGTCAAAACGGTTATTTCCTGTGGTAACAGTGAAAATGTAACTAAAGTTTGGAATAGAACAACAAACTTACCGCGTGTATTTCCATCTTCGGTTCAGTTTAGATTTTCGTCAGTTTGCTCCCATGTAAACTTTCTTATCAATCAGAAACCATTCCAATTACCTCTTTTTCAAATGCAGGTTAGTAATTGATTCATAATTTTCAAAATAAACAGTAAAATTGGAATATTTTTCGATGAAATTTAGTCTACTTTGCAAAGGTTCTCGAGTGATTGTTTTATTGTTGGAATTGTCCCACTACCCCTTATTCAAATTTTGTCATTACACAGGAACCCCAAGAGGAGAAAGAGCGGTAGATCGTAAGAGTGACTAAGAGTATCAAAGAAAAGACAAACTAAATGATAATAATAATGGGTGAAAGCTGGTATTGCATACTCAAAACTCAGTATCATTACAGTCACTTCATACATGAACACATAGCTGTTTCGAAAAGCAATAAACATAAAAATGGAAAATTCCTTTATTATAAAAAGCTCAATTTAATCATCTCAGCATAGTTTTATCATGTTTTTTTTCGTTTGTTTAGTTTTTGCTCTTACAAACGTTCAGCGAAACAAACAGATCATTTACATAGGTCAAAGAGAAGCCCGAGTTCACGCAGATATGCGTCTAGTTCTATTTAATCTGCATTTTTGAACATATTGTAGCAGTTTGGGGTGTTATAAATATTAACAATGTATGTATTATATATGCGTTTTCAGTTTTAGTAGAAAGGACGTTTCGTTTTCATAAAGTAGTTTTCGTAAGAGTGAAAAATAGTGCTGTATAGTAACCCTGCCGATTTCATACCGTCATGTTATATCAACATCGCCAAATAAGTATTTTTTTTTTCACCCCAAAATAGAAACTACTCAAAATCAAAAAGAGGAAAAAATAAACAAAAGAAAAATGAAAGGAAACAAATAAAGAAGTGAAAAAATTATAAAGATAAAGTGAAAAAGTGATATGACTGAGGAAACAAATATAGAAACAAATAAACCAAGAAAAAAAACCCGCACAATTTACTATTGTAATCCCGTACGACATGTATATTCCTATACACGTCGAGACAGCGCACATGAAACGTCTCAAAAGATAGTTCATGGTTGAAGGACAAAACTGGTTTTCTCATCCAAATTTACTTATTTTACAAAATATTGTTTTTCTCAGTAACTTTCACTCCCCAATAACAAACATCCAAGTGCCAATGCTTGATTCATAGGATATAACGTCAAATTAGCCTATTATGACGTCACGCTCTAATTCAATACCAGGTCACCTCAGTTCTGTAAAACGCGCGCATATTTAAATGCCTTTACCCACTCCCCGCTCGTGCGTGGACGATTTGTTCAGATGTTCGATTACTCTGCTGTATTCATCACTTTCACAATCATCGCAATCATCTTTTTGTTTTTGAGGGGGAGGTTTTGTGATGCAAATAAAATCAATTGTCATTCAAATACAAATGAAGTCAGTGATTACCCCCAAAATATCAGAAGGTATTACAAGGATTGGGTATGTGAAGTCCATGAATTGCTGGACAAAGCTGAATTTCGGACTAGATCCCCTTCAATCTAGCAGATATACTTGATGATTTCATTTTATTTCAAATGATAAAATGTGGAAATACAAATTATTGAATCTATTCGTCTAATTTTTTTTAATTCTTATTTTCTTTCATTGATTTATTTATAACACATAGTTCACCTGACACTGTCAATGGTCCCTCACTTGTGTTCGTACTATAATAACCTGTCAGCGGTTAGGGTCATGGAAGCGGCTATAACTACTAACCTACATATTTATATCATAATAAATAGATAGGATACAATAAATACATCACCACACGTATCTTATGATTTTCTTGTCAGCTTTTATTCGTGATATTCAATTCCAGGTTTTTACTTACAATATTATTTTCTGTTTATAAGAACCTACATATCGTGCCGCTCATGGCTTGTAAATTAACTTACATTAAACCTGGTTGATTGATGTCCCATGATGCTTCATGGTCATCATATCTTTTTATAAATGTTAAAAGCAAAACCAGAATTAACCTTGGCGCAATAGGATTTGCTGTAGTATCCGTACGTACAAGACCTGGCGTAGATCTTTGACCCATCGCTATACAGCCAAGCTTTGTTGGATTGATAATCAAATCTGAGTCCAACCATATCACCGTACTGGATTGGCTGGCCTTCAGCTGCGTTTTTGGAAAAGATCTGGAATTTGTAAGCATTCCAGGAGAACCAGTTCGTTCTAGGCCACACTTTAACACCAAGATTTCCAATGTCAACAATAATAAACAGAGAAGAGTGTTTTAACAGTTGTTGCTTCTGTGCAGTCATGTTGAACAATCACAGAACACGTGTATTGTATGACTTGTGTGTGATTGGTGGACTAGACGTCGTTTCGCTATTGTATGAATATATATATATATATATATATATATATAGTGAGATAGAAGTCAAAACAATTTCAAAATAGAACGTTTTTGTAGAATGCATTGATGCCTTTACCCGAGGTATTGTGGGATATGTAGTACTACCATATGTGCTGTGTATAGAATGTATTGATACCTTTCACCGAGGTATTGTGTGATATGTAGTACTACCATATGTGTTGTGTATAGAATGTATTGATACCTTTACCCGAGGTATTGTGGGATATGTAGTACTACCATATGTGTTGTGTATAGAATGTATTGACACCTTTACCCGAGGTATTGTGGGATATGTAGTACTACCATATGTGCTGTGTATAGAATGTATTGAAACTTTTACCCGAGGTATTGTGGGATATGTAGTACTACCATATGTGCTGTGTATAGAATGTATTGATACCTTTACCCGAGGTATTGTGGGATATGTAGTTCTACCATATGTGCTGTGTATAGAATGTATTGATACCTTTCACCGAGGTATTGTGGGATATGCAGTGCTACCATATGTTCTGTGTATAGAATGTATTGATACCTTTCACCGAGGTATTGTGGGATATATAGTACCAACATATGTGCTGTGTATAGAATGTATTGATACCTTTACCCGAGGTATTGTGGGATATGTAGTACTACCATATGTGCTGTATATAGAATGTATTGATACCTTTCACCGAGGTATTGTGGGATATGTAGTACTATCATATGTGCTGTGTATAGAATGTATTGATACCTTTACCCGAGGTATTGTGGGATATGTAGTACTACCATATGTGCTGTGTATAGAATGTATTGATACCTTTCACCGAGGTATTGTGGGATATGTAGTACCAACATATGTGCTGTGTACATGTGATGGACATCTGTTTGCTTATCTATTTATCTTGTATTTAAGACTAAACAGTTGTTCGTGTTCTTTACGTCTGCATAAAAATCCGTAAAGTATCTCATTACGGTTTCGTTACGGTATGCGTTAAGGTTCCGTAAACATGATATTTGTTCCGTAAATGTGCGTTAAGTGACCCATAACGCAGTATTTACGCAATCGTTTCGGATGCGTAAAAATCCGATTTCGTGCTGTGATATAGAATGCACTGATACCCGAGGTATTGTGGGATATGTAGTACTACCATATGTGTTGGGTATAGAATGTATTGATACCTTTACCCGAGGTATTGTGGGATATGAAATAGTACCATATGTGTTGTGTACATGTGATGGACACGTGATAGATGAGGAGGGGGAGAAAGGCGAGGAGGAGGAGGACTCTGGCTTGTCCCCCTGATGTATAACAGACCACCATATGAGTTCACTGATGACGTAAGCCTTTGTTATTTATGTGCCCAGCAATATGTTGATTACATTAGCGGTGAATACACGACTTTGATAATATGTAGAGGTAAAAACTACTAAAAAATATTATAAAATAACTATTATATAACGCGTGCTCTGATTGGCTAAAACGTCCAAAAAACCATGTTTCTATAAGCAGTTAGGGAGTATGCCAGAATTGGAAGAAGCGAAAACAATAGTAAACGTCATTGATACGTCATCCATCAAAACATTAGTTCCTAATCTCCCAAAGAAACTTTCGCCCGGCCATACAAAATCCAAAATGGCGGCGAAACGGCCATGAGTGGAAATTGCCAAAGATGTTCATGTTAAAACCATCTTAATGATTGTGAACATTGATAACTGACGTTAAGTTTAATTGCATCCATTTAATGTTTTCGTTTGTACTTAATACAAGCTTGGATGATCCTTTGCAGATCGTAATTTGAAAGCCGTTTTACTTATAGCTCGGTAGAAGGTACGTTCTGCACCCTTAAAGCAGAAATCTTAAATTGAGCAAAAGTTTCTTATTTCTAGATCCTGAGACAAGATCGCAGATCTTAAATTAAGCAAAAACCCATTGTTTTACTTAATTTAAGATCTACTGTCTTGTCTCAGGATCTAGAAATAAGAAACTTTTGCTCAATTTAAGATTTCTGCTTTAAGAGTGCTGTGAAATCAAATGTTTCGCTTGGTAAAGATGTTGTATTTTTTGTTAGAATCATCGACGTACATTCAGTTACATGTATTGATTAATCAACAACGCTTTCGTATCGAGTCGATATAACCGTGTGATCCACGTTAGCTACAGTCCGAATCAGCTTCAAGCAAACACTGTAAATTGTCAAATTGAAGTGAGCGACATCTTGAAATGCATTTAAAAAAATGCATATACCATCAAAGAATCTATTTTGTCATTTAAAAGCACTATATAGAAAATTATGAAGCTGATATGAGCAAAATATGTACATTATGTGAATGGATAGACAACTGATATGCGAGAAAAAAATGCAATTTACAATAGTCCCTGAATGTAAATCATTATAATTATTCATATTTCATTATTAAAAGAAAGATAAATTAAACAACACAAACTGTATTGTATGCAAACATTTTATAAAAAATAAAGATCAATACAAATTTACAATCAATCAAGTTTTTGTCTTTTTTCTTTGCTTGTGAAGTCTCCATCTGCAACCTGAAAGACAGCAACATTGCAAACATTAAAAAAAATATTATGTTCGAAAAAATACTTGTTATCACTGATCACCACACTAAGTATATCAGTGATGCAGTTCAAAAGTTTCAAACTCAAAGTGTACAAGAAAAATCTAAAGAGAACTAACCAACTTCACATGTGTCAACTAGGGATTTAGACTCCCTTTGTGTATGCTGTATCTCTAAATTTAAATATGTCACACTGAAAATAAATAAATGAAAAAAAGTGAAGCAAGTCTAATGACTTAGTGTTATATAGTTAGAGTGCATGCACTAAAAGTGTGCAACAGTTGTCACTATTTTGTAGTAAATAGCACTAATTAAACAAAAAAACAATAGAATTAGCATAAAATATATGTTGCACACTTTTAGTGCCTGCACTCAGGTCTGAAGTTTAATATCACTAAAAAAAGTGAAACTAATTTATAATTAACACAAAAAAGAAGACCAAAATAACATTATATCAGCACAAATACCTCAACAGACATGCCAACTCCTTCTGCAATATCTCTTAAAAGCTTGTCGTTGATGTCCAGCATCACTTTTTGGACAGCCTCACATGGTACCTTTAGTGTCCATTTGCAAGGGGTGTATGCCCCACCACCTTCTTGTATGTTCTTTCTCCATGCCTGTGTGGTTGCAGCAATTGGACCAGGGGTGGATCCAGCATTTTTCCTGACTTGTGCCCATCCCAAATGTACTTTTAGGGGGGTACGGGGCTATTCTCCCCCGGAAGATTTTGAAATTTAAACACTCTAGAATGCATTTTCAAGCATTTTGAAGATATATTTGCTAGGAATTTATGGGTATTCTTTTAAAAAAAACCTTGAATATTTTTAAGGGAAAAGGCAATTTTAGGGAATGTAAGTAGCATTCCGGGACGAATTTTGTAGATGTTCTTCTAAAACTTGATCTCCACTTTCCAACTGAGACGATAGCAAAGCTTGGAAGTTCGCTTTAAGCTAGACTGTCATTGGTAGGATCGTCATCCCGACGGCCTCGTAGAGCGATGTTGTTTCTCCCGCAAAAAATGACGGTCTTGAACAACGAGGACATAATCTGGCGATTCTTCGCGATTTGTAGTTGAAAAAGATTGTTGATAAATTGTTGATCGATCGGAACCACTTCATGTCTTATACTATCGAACAAAGTTATTCATAGCAATTAATGAGAACAATTATGAGTTAAACACTTGCCATCTGAGTGACTTACCAAACGCTGACGAGTTGTTGTCCATTTCACCATCAGGGACTTGATTAGTCCGTCCAACTTGCTCGAATTATGGCTTCAATGTTGTTTGCCAAAGAGTGCGCATGGGAGGCAAAAAGGACCATCAAGATATTCCGAATAAACGAGCCACTTGAACATTTCCAGCCAGGAATAATTAAAAATTTTAACCCTGCTGCCTTCTTTTGATTTAGAGAATACAAATTCATTCGCCGGCATCGAAACATTTGTAATCACTTCGTATTTTTGTACCTCCGATAAATTTCGCTAAAAATGACCCCGATTTGAACCGATTACATGCGCTCTTACCCTCAATAGGCTCTCGGTGTGGAACAGGGTTATTAATAGTAGCCATTCTTTAAAAATCTGCTGATAATTGACCTCAATTGTCTAAGTTTTAGCTCGTCACAGTAGAGTAAATTTACTACAGTCAAAAGCCATGCGAACTGTTGTCACGCTCTATTTATACTTTTCTGACTGGTTTCGAGTGGTGCCAGATTAACGTTAGCCAATCAAAAAACGATCCTGACTTGTTACATAAACAGAGCCAGCCAATGAAAAGAAGAGTTGACCTGTGCCCAAAAACAATGCTGACTAGTGCCAACCAATAGGATAAGGCTTGACCTATTACATGTAACACAACGCGGCACAGCACAGTACAAATGACGTAAAAATGTGTATACGTCCCGTGGGACCCTCCCTAAAACATACGTTTTGACACAAAATGTATTTTTTAGCGAATAGACCGGAAATAGACGATTTTAAAGCTTAAAAAAAGAAATTCTGTTGGGCTTCCTGTGGTTAGAAACCACAAAATAAATGAATAAATAGATGGAGAATTATGTTTTAAATTTATATTATTTTTATTATTTTTTATTTTTTTCAAAAAGTTTGACTAGTTACATGTAATAGGTGGCACTAGTCTGGATCCAAACCTGTGGACCTACAGATATGACATATGCTTTTGGGTTGACAGTTCTCTGAGTCTAGAAGAATGTTTACACCCCAAACGTCCTCTATTTGGTCTTTGTAAGGGCCACAACTATTCACTTTTTCAATTCGAAAACTACAAATGCGACAACTCTTTGAAAGGATGTCAATGTGCTTCTCCATCCATAGGATAAGTTATATCTAAAAAGTAAACCACATACAAAGTAAATTGAACAATCTAAGCATTAATTTTGAAGGAATGTCCAAGCTAATTTCAAAAATTTTCACTGAATGGTATTATCATTTTCTGTATTTTTTATATGCATAATAATTTTTGCATATATATTATATATTATATATCATATATATTATATTATATATATTATATATATTTTTTGATATATGAACATTTTGAAAGACAACAATGTGAAGAGGAAATCTTAGCTGCCTTACAGTGAGGGCACTCGAACCGTGAACACTTATGTCTTTATTTAGCTTTTTATTTTCTGAGCTTTCTACTGCTTCAAATTCACTGAAAAAGTAGGACTGAACTCAAATGCACAGAGTTATCAAAATTCAAATGTTTTCAAATAGATTCACTTGAAGGATACATGTTAAAAAAAAGTGTCAAAAAAGCACAAAGTGTTCACGGTTTGAGTGTCCTCATTGTAATATAAGTTAAAAAAAACTCGAAAATTATCTAAGCGTAATAAAACGTACCCAAAACTAAAAACCATTATCATTAAAACTTTTTATATCGATCCAATAAATATATTATCAAAGAATATGTTCTCGAAAATCCCTTCGATATATACTTTAAACTAAACTGCTAGTCAAATCCAAAAAAAAATTCCTCAAATGCACAACAAAGCGCCACGATCATTTTTCAAACACGTCAGTCCAGCTAAGGGCGCTTCACTTTAGGGTGAGGTTGCCAACCAAACGAAGGGGTTGCGAGAATTGAAATTTCGCACCGATAATGTTTAGGAATCACAAAATCATTTAAAAATACTTTCAAGCTTTCAAAAAATACGTATAAGATTGAAAAACTACAATGAAATATGACTTACCTCTTTACTTGATACCAATATGGCGTCCAGTTGAAAAATGCACTTCACAAAATTGGATCAAATATAGTTTTTTTGGCCAGTAAATGCTAAAAAAAGTTCAGTTATAGTTTGCTAGAATACCAAGCTGTTGAAAGTGGACTTAAATGTCACGGATGAACGCTCGTAGGCAACAGAATCTGCGATCTAATTGGTCTATGTTTTTTCTCGAATATTTTTCAGTATTTCCCGGTATTTTAAGCGAGAACAATAGATCAGCTACGTCACTTCCTTCTTCCAATTCTGGCATACTCCCTGACTGATAAGAGCATAGAAACACGGGTTTCAAGGGTGTGGTCATTACAAACAATGAGGCCGTATTAAAAAGTTGTAAAAATAATTTAAATCCCAAAACTGACAAACTTCATTTCTTTAACACTTTAATATCGAGCTACAAAAAAAATATCCAATGTGAAAATCCACGTTTGTAGAGAAAATTTCACCATTTAAGGTGGCTCCATATAATGTCAGCGCGCGCGCTTGTGCATGACCACGCACATGCGCACACCTCAAACTTGAAGAATTTTTATTTTGATGAAGTCATGAAAATATACAACGCGCGCTTTTTTAAAAAAAATAAAAAAAACTCAAAAACTGAGCGGCAATTTTTTTTGAAATTTTCAGAATATTATTTTAGTGGTATAATAAAGTAGTTTGCAAATTTTCAACGATTTTCCAACTGCAGATTTTTTTTAATTCAGGAAAAAACATTATTCTGTTATTTCTGAGGTTCTACAGTTGGGATTTTTTTGTCACGATAATATATGCTAGGTCATCGTACTGCAATTCATACACAATGTTTTCAAAAAAATTCACCGTTTAAAACTAGAGTTTTTATTTTTTTACGTTAAAAATGAGCTTTATTATGACAGCCATATCGTTGCTATGGTGACCGGTCACGTGATCATTTGTGCAAAAACTGAACCTTGGACTCAAAGTCTTTGAAATATAGTCCACTCATGAGCTTTAGAGGCAGTTGATATTTAATGAAGCTCTGAGTTCCGAAACGCTCTATAACTATATGGAGTCCCCTTAAGTCCTCTCGTAACGGAAGAAAAACATGCAAAAGATAAAAACTTTATGCAAAAACATTACCAGTTAGCACTTGAACACATTAGCAAGGTATCGTATTGTTTCTGTACAAAAAAGAAGTTCTGGTAATGAAAAAAAAGCACACTGAATTCACGGGAAAATCCTCTACTTACCGACAAATAGTGCAAAGCCGGCCTAATTCAAACAACCTCGATCGATCAGTGTAGCGTGAGCGATGTCCTCTCAAGTCAGTTTTAATACCAAAACAACAACCAACCATTACTCAGAGCATCCAAAGTCCCACAAATTCAAACTAGAGTAGCCACTTCAGTAGCTAATTAAATAGGCAGCAATTTTTTCGACTTGTAAGAATCGTCACATTCGCTTAGTAAAGTTCTGCAAAGCACCGGCACATTTTGAAAGTTGAAGCGTTCTTGCTCGACTCTAGAGTATTTTCCTTGAGCTCAACACTGAAATCCGCTTTTAAGTACACATTAACCAGATTATCTTTCATTCTTTTCTTTAAATTAACACTTTGAGACGAATAAATGTCGATTTTTCTATTGAAAACAAGGCTATTTTTTCAACAAACTCGTAAGTTGAAAATGTAAGGTGCTTTTTGATTGGTCAGTTTTTGCATTTGACGCTTTATTGAGAATTTATTGTGTGATCAGGCGTATTAAATTCAATTTTACCTATTTTTTGTTATTACCTGTTGTTGTTATTTTATAAAAGCATTAGAATATGATTTCCGTGTTTCTATACTCTGTTAGAAACACTTGGGATTGTATGGAGAACACTCAAAAAGGTTTTGAATCACTCGCTTTCAGCTCGTGATTCAATACCTTTTCTCTTTTTCAATACTTTTTTCTCGTTTTCTCCCAACAATCCTGCGTGTTTCTAACAGAGTATAGAAACACGGAAATCATCTTCTAATGCTTAACTAGCAAGGACTGTTTTTGGACTTATTGTTTCACGCGGTGATAACCAATCCCGAAAAACCATTCATTCACTTGGCACTGTTAACCCTCACGGGATTAACGAACGCTTCTCTTTCCATTAGTCATGCTTCACTTTCTTATTTCTCACTTATTGTTTATTATAACCTTTTGTCATGCTTTGTTTTATCGTTTTCCCTTCTCTCATTGGTCACCTTTGTATTTTTGATCACATATATACCCATTCTTTTTCCTTTTTTCTCGTATTACTCCGACGAAGGATTAACGTCCGAAACGTCAGTTTTTCGAATCACTCTACAGTGTACAATTTATCGTTATATTTACAACTGTTTCTTTAGAAACACCGACGCAGTCCTTGCGAGTATTTTTTACTAGTTTTTATCTCTGTTTTAATAGATAGTTTATGCTTTCGGTCCTGGCCAACAAATAACTGTTGATTTTTTATCTTGTTTTAGGTTTATATTTCGGTTTGTTTTAGCTCGTACGTTCTACGTTTGAAAATTATAATGGTATAAATTAGACATTGCAATAAGATCAGCCTCAATTGTTCTTTTTTAATGCAATTCAAGGCAAAAAAAAAAAAAAAAAAACACGCACACATGCAAACATAACTTCGCGGCCTTGTCTCATTAACCAGTTGCGATTTTTATTAAAAAAAAACAAGTTACATGTTCTTCTAGCATTGCTTAAGTTTGGACAATTGTAAACTAGGCAATCACGGATCATTTTTTTGGTATTCGTCATTCGAAGTATTATGCAAACTGTGTATTGTTACATAATAATTATAAAGACTAAACTAGTCAGAGCAACCATAGCGGTTAAAAAACACAGGTACGATGCTTGCTCTAGTTGGAACTAGACTAAATCATAACACCTAACAGTTTGGGGCTAATTCAGCAGAATAACTTATGTTAATATAAAAGGAATCCGATTTAGTGTTTCTGTTTTATAAAATTCACTTTTGAGTTGCTATGGTTACAATGTTTGAAGCAGCTCTCTATCCATCACTTTTTTCTTTTTTTAGGAGCACAAAATGCTGACAACGTATTTATGAAGGTTTTCAATTATGAAATCAAAAAGAAATTTTTGCATGCAGGAGGCAAAACGTTATGAGAAAACTGTTTGAATGTCGGCTTAATTGTATCAGATCGGAAAACAGAACATCAAATTAAAATATCGATTACACCATTACAAACGTATATGTTTCAACTATCAAATATGTTAAAATCGAAATTGTACAAGCATTTTTGTAGCAAAACGAGCGAGTTAATATTCAAAAATACACATTTAATTGGACAATAATGTAGACGTCTGCATAAAACTACTACAAGCTACACTGAACAGAAAAAGGTTGAAATAAGGATGTCAAGTCCCTGGGAATCGAAATCGTGACCTCTTGCACAGCAGGCCGCGCACTGACCAACTGCAAAGCTATGCTTGATTCTGAACCTGTGTCATACTTGCTCTCTTTTTTGTTTTACTGTATTTCAAATAAAGTTAAACAGCTACTTACGTGGCATAACAAGGAGTTGAAGTGGACGTTTGGCAATTCAAAAACCGTGTCTCGCCATAAGTAGGAAACGACATCACTACATAATCACCAGCTTCAACCGCTTGACCATCGACTTTACCAAGAGATCTTATGCGAAATGCCACAGTTGGACAGGACGAGAATTTAGCATTGGTTATGACAGGACCTCCAGGGCAGGTTGACGTGGTACAATACGAAGATTTAGAACACTGCATCCAGTATGGCGTACCACTGGACCGGGCAAGTTTGAGAGCAATGAGGTCACCACTGAGAATCATGGGAAATCGACGGGCTGTGGAAACAACAAGAAGAATCACGTTAAAGACCACTATGTACTGTCATTATCCACGCAACTCTTTATTTTCCTTAGTCTATGTATACATAACTCTGGTATCCGACAGGTTATCGGTGTAAAGGTTAATTCTATTATCACACATCTCTCTCTATGGCAAACTGTTTATTAACAGTGCTTACGTATCAAATCTGCTATTTGTTATGTTTTGAAATTCTTATACAGCTATACTTGAAAAGGTTGTCCAGTTGAAATATTGATTTAGCAAATAACAATGTCATTTGCATACATCAAGTTTTCAGTTTTACCACTATGTACTGTCATTATCCACGCAACTCTGTATTTTCCTTCACGTCAAAATGCCATAAATCATGAACGGATGTAACAAAGAGTAATACAGACTAATAAGAGTATCTAAACTGACATAGCAGCGTAGTTTAGACAGGACACCGACATTTCTTTTAATTTTTTTTAGTCAAATAATTGATGTGACTATTCTAGTTGAGATTAGCATCTATATGAATGATATTTTATCACTGTGGCCTGTTTTAGTCTTTTATTATTTTTTTCAAAGTTAATGTTAGCTCCGATTTTTCTTTGGCATGGATGAAATAATACAAAATTTGATTTTTCAATGTTGAGTGAAAGTTTATTTGTGACAACAACGTACGAATCTTACTAAGTTCCGAATTTATTTTTTCATTTAGTTCATTAATATTTTTGTTCTTATAAAATAGATTAGCATCATCAGCAAACATGTGGAAGTCGAATAATGAAGAGCTTAAATGAAAGTCATTGATGTATAGTAAGAACAATGTTGGTCCCAAGACGGATCCCTGGGGAATACAGCATGTAATTAGGATTAGGTTTGAATAAGCATATTCGATAATTACTGATTGTTTACGGTTTTTGAGGTATGACTTAAACCAAGATTTAGACAGACAACGGATACCATATTTTGTTTGACAAAATGTCATGATTTACGGTATCAAGACTTTGCTGAAGTCTAAAAAGATTCCACAAGAATAGTTCTTTTCATCTACAGCTTTTTGAATTTTATCTACTATTGACAACAGTGATTGTTGCGGAAACCAAATTGTTTATCAAAAATAATACAATTTTGATCTAAAAACTTCCACAAACGGGCTGCCATTAGTTTTTCTAATAGCTTGTTGAACACCGACAATAATGACATTAGTCGGTAATTTGACAATGATAATTGAGAGTCTTTCTTGTATACTGGAATTACAATAGTAATTTTAAAATCTGATGAAACCAGTCCTGAAGTAAAAGAGGCATTAAAAATCAAACTGAGCGGTTGAGATACAATGCTTGAAGTCAATTTTAGGATTCTAACTGGGATACTATATGGTCCTGTAGCTTTGCCACTGTTTAGACGAGATATTTCTGCTTCTACATCTTCACATACATCAAATTGGAAAGCATCAAACAATACCTCATTATTATATTTGTGTCAGTATCTATAAAGAATTTAAAAGATGAAACAATAAATCAAAGTTTGAATGTGTTTCATTCATTAGATACAATAGGTAGCATGGTTATTGTAAATATATGAATCGAAATTAAAACTATCGAGGGAATTCAGTCTAATTAAATATTCACAATACCGAAAGCTCAGTTTGTTGAGGCTTTTTAAGAATAAGAGACTGTTGTTAAAGCTAAAAAGCTAAGATACTCAAAGTTAAAGAAATATCTATATGATAAAATGAGACGACGTTTCAGAAAACCTAAGTCGACAAGTGAAGAAGCAGCGTGTCTGAGCTCAAGTATTCCGAAGAATACGAAATACGTAACGAAATGGGCGGTCGGCATGTTTTGTGATTGGCAAAAGACCCGCAGTAATAAGAAAGCAGAATATGAAAGCACAAGCTTCAATTTTGGTGATATGAAATCTCTCCAAGACTGTGATACAAACCTGGAGGAAATGAATTCAAAGCAGACTCGTTAAATTTCTGGATGATAAAATTTGTGCACGAAGTTGCTAAAAAGGATGAAGTAGTAAACCTGAATTCGGTAAAGCTAGTAATATCGTGTGTAATAACTGCACATTTAGTAATGTTACATTTAATTCTAAATAAGTAAGTTTAATAATTAACTAATGTAATAGTAACTCAGTACTTTTTTCTATAGCATGTATGCATAGTTGAAAATTAAAAAAATATTTTGCCTTGCCTTTGTTGCTAGCAGCTTTTGATAAAGCATTAATGAATAAATCATTAGGTCTTTATCAAAAATGAAAAAATGATAAAGCATTAATGTTTTATTCATTAATGCTTTATCAGCCCCGCACTCCCCTGAAAATATTCAAAGCCGCCCCCGACTTCTAGTTTGCTGTATCTTTACCTGGCACTAAAGATACCGTCACATGATCAGATAACGGCATTACATTGGACTACAATCTTATGAATTATTAATGAGTTTGATAAAAAATGTTAAACCAAAATGGAAGCCCTTTTGAAAATCATGTATCCGACACTACTACTGGTAACAATCAAGACGTAAATTCGGAAACTGAGACCACGCAGTCATTTCTTTATGGTTAAGCATGAATAATTCCGTTTAATTTTGTTTTTAATCCAGTGATTTAGGATTAGATTTAAGTTTGAAAACTTAAGGAATTGCAATCAGACTCTATAAGGTCATTTAATATTAATATATTTGATATCTAAATAGTAAACTTACACTTAGTCAGTCCAGCCCAGAACGATTCTACAGGAGTCACTTTAATTGTACCAGTGCCTGTTAAAGTCATCTTGGAATTGGTCAGATGAATGGTACTAGCATTAGTGGACATGGAAGCCAGTCCAACCAAGAGAACAATACCAACGATTAACTTCATCTTGATACGTTGTAGTCAGCCGTGTGGGGTGAATATCAGTCTGATATGTAGCTAGTTCAGAGTGTGAATGACTTGGTTGGTCTACACGTTGCTGTATTTATGACGATGGAAACAGGAAAAAAGAACGCTTTGAAATGTCAATCAAGACTTGTATCCGGGGGAACGCGATATGTGAGCAAATAGATGACTACAATAGTTTCAGAAAAACGAATGCAATCGCCAGTTGAAAAATATCAACCTTGATATGGTCTACTCGATAGTACGCTTGATAATGATAATGTCTTCGCTAGAGATAGGTTAATAATGTTGATAAAATAAACAAAAATTATGGAAGATTTTGTCATTTGTGTAAATTATCATAATGACAGATATTATATATGAGCCTTTTGTTTCATAGTGAGGCATTTGTCTAAATATTATTGTATTGACCTAAATGCCTCACTTGTAAGATTTTTTTAATGTTAACATCGATGATTTGTAAAAAAAAAAAAACAAAAAAAAAAAAACCGTCGCACAAATCTTCAAATAATCTTTAAATATGCACTTCAAATGGGTTACAGCTTTACAATGACTACAATTGAGATTCACCGTATAAACATTAATTAAAACGTTACTGAGTTGTTCAATTTTGTATAATATTTAGTTTCGAAAATTATAGTGACGTGTAGAACTTGCAATGCTAAAAAAAAGCGACAACCATTTTGGCGAAGATGCGGTCTCTTCTGAGTTTTATCAATGCAAATAAAATTTCTGAGAATGTTGAAGATCATTCATACCGTGCACCATTGTGATTTTGAAAACTCAGTCACGATATAAAACGAAAAGACAACGTCTCTATCCGGTCTATTTAGTACACGCAGAGACAGCCTCTTAGTTTTTACACTCGTTTTCAGGTACACGTGCGTTTTCGGTAAAACCTCTCAAATGCAAAACAAGGTTTTGGTGGACGTCAATCATTCCGTTTCCATAGAAATGTGCACGTGCTTGCAAAGGTACCGCGCGCTTTCTCCTTTATATTTGTCAAAGAAAATGTCGTCGTTTCAAAACTTTCTACACGATTTTTCCTTCGATATACCCCCAAACAGCACCGAAGACGACGAATACCTCGTAATTACCGGCGCCGAACCTGCCAGATATTGATGACACACAGATTATCGACAAAGAAGACGAAGAAGTAAGTAAATATTACGTCTTGATCCCACGAAGTGTCTTCGCTGTCAGTTTTCTATGATTTCAATATTGCTATGGAAATGGAATGATTGACGTCCACCAAAACCTTGTTTTGCATTTGAGAGGTTTCACCGAAAACGCGCGTGTACCTGAAAACGAGTGTAATTTTATGAACTGATCAAGTTGACTAGTTATCTGTTATTTGATGCATATAACAAATGACTTCAAAAAAGTCTTTAAACACGAAATAAAATATTCACCGATACAATTGACCTAAACAAAATATAGAGCAGACCATTGAGCGTCGTGTTAGTGTAACAAGAAATATCTACAAACACTTTCAGAACCTTAGCCATTACGGATACTAAAGGTTTGCTTAGGACGTTCTCAAATAAGATTCGACATAAGTGATTGAGCTTACTCAATTTTTTTCAAGAGAAATGACCATTATATTGACTGAAGTCATTCTATGTAGGCAACTGAATTGAGTTGAATAAATAGAATTGAAATTTTGAATTAGTTTGAAACAAATAGAGTGAAATTGATCCCCGTCGAATTCAAAGTGATTTGAACTGACCAACAACCATCCAGCCCCTCACCCTCCCATACTCAGTAAAAAAGTACCCCAGGCACTAACCCACCCTTACAAACAACTAATAACGTGTTTTAAAGGACCCTGTCGTTATTAGACCATTGAACATATCAATTTGGATAGTTTAAGCACATTTAATTATCTCTACCCCCACTGCCTTTCTATTTCCAATACCTGCTGTGATAAACTTGCTCTGAACATGTTTTTGAGCAAGTTTTAAGTTTACCAACGATCATGTCGATCATTTGCTTTGTTGTCTCGTTGTCCTGAATGTCAATGTCATGGGGAGTCTTTAGAAAATACGCATATGTTTTAAGAAATACGTAGAAAAATATACGAATACTAAGCATTTCACTAAAAAAAATAATCGCACTTCGTAAATGAAGATATGTCCTGACCGTTTCAAAATTAACAAACTCATCAATATTTCAACCTTACTTTAAGGTCAACATCTCGATCTCATTTCGTAGTGTTATTTTTTGTTAAAAAAATTTGATTCTTAGTGATGATAGTACACCTAGACTTGGTTCTGTCTATTTGTGTATGACATTAGTAAATTTGATTCCTGTAAAAGGAACTTTCCGGTTTGAAAGAGGAGAAAAAGTGTGCACTACCGACCGACTTCCAATGTATGGACTTACTTTATAGTTTATTATTTTCATTTATTTTAGCTGAGCGTACCAATCTATGAGTCTTTTTAATCATGTCCACTTATAACATGAATTTTAAAAATTATTCAGTGAATTGAATGTTTTATGTATATTTGATTTGCAATAATCTAAACAAAGACACAAACCAGAACCTAATTCCACGACGAATACAAAACGTAAATCGAGAATGAATGAATTCACACATTAAAAAAATCCCTAAGGTTTTAAGTTACACAATATAGGAAACAGGGACCAATAGAATTAAAAATATGTAATGTTTATAATCATAGTCGAATGTGCTGTTTTTATTGTGGATCATGTTTCGAAAGTTACGCCGATGTTTTCGACTGTGATGGAAAGCATTTTTAGACGAACAATTACGGCAGTTCTTAATCTGTAGAACTGCGTGAAACTGCGTGTAATTGTGCAGAATCTTGAACTTTCAGATACCTATCTGATCTTATCATATTTGATTCTGGGAATTCGTCGTAATGAGCAAGATCACAAATGCCTGCTTCAAATTTAATGGATCGCGTTTTTTTTTTCATGGAATTGCGATACAAATTATGTTCTGAGATGAATATGGTTCTATCGCACAGTCGTCGATTTCAACATTAGGAGATCGGACAACTACATTTTTTGTAAATGATAACTAGTGTGACTTTGAAATTTCGATAGGAAAACTTTTCTTTCTATAGTCTGGATTCATATGTTGCAAATGGAGAGTAAGCTTGCAGATATTTACAAAAGGAAACTTGACTAACAGTGATATATATAAATGGCAGATATGTTTTTAACAGGAGAATAAAGACTTATCAATAATAGAGACACGATTGTTGTCCTCAACATGTCATCAAATAGAGCTGTATATGTATGGTAAATATTCGATTGTAAGGTTTCAGATATTTGAAAAAGGGTTCCTTAACAAACATCGCAAATCGCACGAGATGGTTAAACTATTTTGGTCTGTATGCCATTTTTGTCTGAAACATTTTGGTCGAAAAAAATCAAAGTTTATTTTTCTTTCAATCAAAATTAATATTCAAGTCTATAAATCATGCGTCGAGATATCTGGATATTTTTAGCTTTTGTTCGGTCGTTTTAAAAATTTTGAAATATGGATTTATATTGAATTAAAAATTTTCTGAATTGAACAGAAACATGACTAATACTGACAAAGAAGTGATTAATTAGTGCGTAAGAGGAAATGATATTTTTCTCTTCTTCTTTAATACTGATAAATGTGAATTCTACTTATGGTCAGAGCGGTCATGATTTTATGAGGAAAGAATAAAGTGAGTCAGTACTTGCTTTTTTCAGTTGGACTCAACTGAAATTGGGCCAAAAAAGAAACCAACTAATGAGGACAAAGATTCCGAAACTTATGTACGCAACACAATCTGCCGAGATGTTGAGAGAATTAACAAAACTCCGACGCAAATGAAAGATTCAATACAAGATGTCGACTTGTTGAAAAACAAGGTCGATGACAATAAGAACAAGATTTCCATTATCCAGAAATTGCTCAAATCTATACGAAAAGCTTGGTGAAATATTTGATTTTAACACTAAAGTTGACAAGCTACAAGAAGATATTCCCAAGAAAGATCTCTCCGAAATTAATGATCAAGTGAGTGAAGCGCGCCAAACGATCTTAGCCCTTGAAAGGCACTCGCGTGATTATAACTTGAGATTTTATAATATCCAAGAATCTCCAGGATAAGATTGCTGTCAAATTCTGAAAGACATACTATACAACGATTTGGGTCTGAAACCAGAAATCAACAATTGGCACAGAACTGGGAAGATGAGAAGTGGCCAAAATCGACCTATTGTTGCTAAATGTTTGTACCCATCCCGGAGACAAATCCTTGTTAAAAAACGACATTTCAGAAAAGGGATATGGGTGTCAGGTGACTACGAAGCCAAAAAGCGTTTAAAGAACATTATGCAAGATTTGTACAAGCAAGGAAGGAAGCCACAAATCCAACATGGCCCATGGAACATATTCTTTATTATTCATATCATGTCGGCAAATTATACGTGGATGGTAAAGCCTACGTTAGCATTACAAGCTAAGTTTGAGCACTTGTAGCTCATATATTATATTTCTTAAAATTTATTTTCAATACATAGTACAAATTTTATCAATTTATTTACTAATTCAATAGTACCTACAAATTGCAAATGAAGACCTTGTCCAATGATCCTGCTTTGGTATTCAAATCGTATAACGACCATGGATTTTTTCTATAGACAAAATCCGTCAATTGTCAAGTAGTTTTGTTAGAAAGTTAACATGACTGTAGGGAGAACACCATAATATTTTCTAGACATAAGATTAAGAAAGTACCATATCAAACTGAGGCTTAGAAAACGAGAACATTCTTAAGGGAAAAACTTGATATGTACACATTGAAATGTACTATATTAATACCCCTAATGCTAAACATGAAGCAAATTTACCTAATGTATATTCATCATCATGATGTCATTTGTTATTTTGATGGTAATTTATGAATGCGTTTGGTGTGTAGTAATGAAAGAAATGTTAAGAGAGATACCTCATAAGCCCTTGGCAGGATTTGAACCCAAGTTTTTGGTATTCTAGTCCGACGTGTTAACCACTACACCACAAGGACAACCACGCTGGAAACGCGGCTGAATTGTGAAGTGTACGGTAACCATGAGCAAGCCGCAGAGCGATATTTTTATTTATGGATAAGTTGAACACCGTACGCACACAATGAATATATCATATTAAATCATATAAAGCAAAGGATAATAATTAATCAAATAAATCATCTATAACTAAATTGGGCGGGGAATCAATAAACAGAAAAAAAGAGAAACGTTCTCAGTCGATAACTGAAGAACGAAGGTATAATGAAGTGATTACATTCACTATCATTTGCATGAAAAATATATGAAATATATATATAATGCATATGATATATGATATACAAATATAGAACTTTATCATTTGACTATTATTTGATATGTATTCTATGTTTAGATAGCAAATTTTATCTTCTGAAGGGAATAACAAACAAAGTAGTTTACAGTCTCCACGCGGCTCTCTTAACCCAAATTAATTATCGCATATACAAAAAACGTCTCAATTAGAACACTATTTATCAATATCCATCATTCTATTGCAAAAAAGCGTACATTTCAATTTTGTCATAAAATCGTGCTTGTGACGTTAATGCTACCGCCTCGCTGCTTCCGGTCTAACGCATTAACATCGCTTTTATATACCTCAATTAAAATTAATCTAAATATCTTATGGCTAGTCCATGTGGGATAATAAATTTGCAATTCCCATCGATGTTGGACGACCTTTAGTCTATTCTATCATCAATGTGGGACAAACTAACACGTAAGCCATGCAAAGTCATTCTGTCAACAATGAGATAATGTCACTAATCATGTGATGATGTCATGCATATCGTTGTCCCACATTGATTGTCAAAGGTTAACCTAACATATAGGTGTCTACCGGCCCACATTGGTATATAGTCGTCACAGTGAAAAAACTAAAATATAGATCTATATGTACTGGTCTCACATTTATAAGAAATCAAAGCTGTTCATGTTTCTTTGCATTGATTGAAAAAATAAAATCAGAAACAATTTGGAAATTGTTATTCTAAAAGTAACTTGGTAAAAAAGGGAAAAATGCAAAATATTTTTTTATTGATTTTATAATTGGTTTTGTTTATCGAGCTTTAGTAATAACATGAAGAATTTAAACATGCAAAAATATCAAGCAATAGAGAAAAAAAATCGGACCATGCCTCCAGACACATGTAGAGCTGAAGCGTCGCATGGCGGCTTTGCAGCACTTACGTATAGGCCGAAGATTTCAACAACAACCGCGCTATCCTTAATAGCAGACCGAGCTAACAAGGCTAACCCAGCGAACCAGGTCAGTGAGGGAGAAATAAGCCGGCCCCTAGACCATAAATGGCTAATTCCACGCCCCGTTTCACTGCGATCTACCAACTTTTAGCACATTAACACAGCTTTTATACCTCTAATTATTTTATGGCTAGTCCATGTGGGATAATAAATTTGGAAGGTAATCTTCCCATCGATGTTGGACGACCTATAAGCTATTCTATCATCAGTTGTGGACAAACTAACACGCAATCCATGCAAGGTCATTCTATCATCAATTAGATACTGACACTCGTTCAAGTAATGATGTCATGCATATCGTTGTCCCACATTGACAATCAAGCGTTAGCCTAACATATGAGCCGCGATAACTTAAAGGCCCAGTGTAGACCGGGAAGCTTTGCGGCCGTTTGTTTATGTTTTGAAAAAAATCTATTGTCAAAGTCGCTTTCTGATTGGTTAAAAATATACGAGAGCCATGGGTTGAAACATGTTGCGAAGCTGTCAGTTCCCGCTGGTGAGTGTTTTTACGATCTTTTATAATATATCAGCTTTCTTGTGAACTAAACAACTAATTATGGAATTAAAAACATTCAATCATTGATGTGAGATGTTATTATGACGCCGTGAATGCTTGTAGCTTATAGCTTATGGAGGATGACAATGAGAATTCCCGTGACTCTTTCGTCTCACAGTAGCGACAGTGATCAAAGAACTATTTTGCAAACTCACTATTTGTCTAGTTACCGAAACCCATAGAGCCCTTTCGACTCCTTCACATCACGAAAACGAACGATATAAGTCGAGTCTGAGTAACTTTTTTACGGCAAATGTAGTCTTCGTTTCTTCGGTCTACTAGCCATTTAGTTCATTTTGAGTTTGGCATTTACTATAGCCCGACTAAATATCTGAAAATTATCTCTCCGACGAACTCAGTTGACAAAATATGACGCTAACATCATTAACTGATAATCGTTCTATAAAATGAGAGTACTGAATTACAATAACATTCATGGAGATGGACGATGAAAATGGATTATAATCAAATATTTCAGTCAATTTAATTTCCATCATCACGAAAATAGCTGCGAAGCAGTGGATGCGCGCAAAGGATCCCGGTCTACACTGGGCTTTTAACACGCAACAGAAAAGGCCTAGGTCTGGTACATGTATTAAACACTTGTTTCTTTCTTGGGCACCTCTCTATTTCACAATTGAGAGGTGTCATCACTCTTTTACCAAAGAAGGGTGACGTACGACTATATAAAAACTGGAGACCTATCACCCTTCTTTGCTGTGATTATAAAATAGCCCGTGCTCTGGCGGGTCGCTTGTTGAAGGTCCTTCACGCGGTCATTTCTCCCGACCAGACATGTGGCGTCCCTGGACGCTTTATTGAGGAATCTGTTCTCCTTCATCAATCAGTTATTATGCCGCGGAGGCGGACACCCCTCTTGCTCTGATCTCTCTAGACCAGGAAAAGGCCTTCGACCGTGTCGACTGGTCTTTTCTCACGAAAACCTTAAATTCTATGGTCTTTGGCCCTTCTTTTGTCCGTTGGATGAGGACCCTGTATGCTGGCGTAAAGTCCGAGTCAACGGCTTCTTCACTCCTTTCTTTAATCTATCCAAGGATGTCCGCCAAGGCTGCCCTCTTTCGCCTCTTCTTTACGTTATTGTGGCCGAGGTTCTGGCGTGCAACATCCGATGCTGCCCCAGGATTCGAGGCATTTCACTTCCTGGCTCTGACACCAAGACTGTTATCGTACAATATGCCGATGACACAACTTTGGTGTCATCTTCTGACGACTCCACTAATGCTATTTTTTTATCTCTATGATCTCTACGAGGTGGCCTCCGGCGCCAAGGTCAATAGGGAGAAATCCAAGGGTCTCTGGCTTGGCGCCTGGAGGAACCGTATCGACTGCCCTGTCCGCATTGACTGGTCGTCCAGCACCTTAACCTGCCTCGGCGTCGTTCTAGGAGCAGGCCTCCCACCTGACGTCAATTGGGAAAAGAGAATTTTGAAAGTTCGCACTGTCTTTGACATATGGCAGCAGCGCTGCTTGTCTCTGCAAGGAAAGGCTTTGATTGCTAACGCCTTGACTTTGTCTGGCCTATGGTACATAGGCACCTTTGTTCCCATTTCTGAGCCTCTGCTGAAAATGATTAATACCGCTCTGTTTAATTTTGCCTGGTCTGGCAAGAAAGACTTAGTCTCACGCGAATCGATGCACCTCGACCTCGGCTTTAGGGAGGTCAATGTGGAGACAAAGCTCGCCGCTTTACATGTACAGTGGGTGAGACGTTATTTTGTCTCGCCCAACAAATGGACTCTCTTCTTTGACTACTTTGTTAGCAGTCGTCTGAATACGACAACTCTGGACTCTGGACGCTGCTTTTTATTCTGGTGATGTTCTGCCCCCTCTATTTGCTGCCATTGTGGACTCCTGGGCCCTCTTTGGTGGTCGGATCGTCAATGACACCGCTTTTTTGCCATTTTGGAGCGTCCTGTGCCTCACTGCATTCAGAAATTTTTACCTGTTTATGGCGAATTGTACTGGTCTGACACTTGGTCCCAGATTCACATCATGCCCCTTGACCGACCGGTCATCGACGTAGCCTGGAAAATCGCACATGGTGTGATCTATACTGCGGATCGTCTGGCCAATTTTGGAATGGCAGTTGACCCTCTCTGTGTCTGTGGAGAATGGGAAAATCTTGAACACCTCTTCCTTCACTGCCAGTTTACTCAGCGTCTCTTGGATCGTGTCTGCGCCCTGTTTTTCAGGGCCGTGCCTGTTGCTCCCAGTCTGGAGTGCAGACACCTTCTTTTTGGTGTTAATGAGGACGAGCGCACAGCTGTACCTCCTGTTTTCTCTTACTTTCTGAATGTAGTGAAGTATTATATCTGGACTGGCCGCAATGACTATCGTTTTCGCGGCATTGCTGTTGACCCAATATCTGCTTTTCATTCCTCCAAGGCACGTATGGCCTTCCATGTGAACCTCCTCTCCAAACGCTACAAGTCTGAGAGAAGGAGGCGCTTCTTCCAACGTTCCTGGAATGTCCTGCCAGATCCAGTCTGAGTCTCCACCTTGGGGTCTTCCCAAATCTTGCTACCTATCTGTATCTCTATTTTTTGAAAAATCTAGTTATTTCCCTGTCTTATCATTACTAGTGGACACGCCGGTCTCCTTCACTGGAAGTACTTGCGTGTTCCAACTCTTTCCTAATTTTCCTTTCGGGGGCGCGGGCGCCCCCCTCGTTGGGTAAACCAGAGGCGCGGGTCATCTTAATTGAAAGTACTAGCGTCTTCTGGTCCCCGGCATCTTCTTTTGCGCGGAGGCTTGGGGGTGCAGGCTGGCCTTATAGGTCACACTTGCATTTCCTGGGCTGATGTGCACCATCTTTTTCTATTCTCATTCATGTTTATATGGTATCAGTTATGTTTTATTTGTATCAGTTATGTTTGTGTTGTCACAGATATTTTGGATTGAGGTCCCAAAATATCTGATGTCGGTAAACCTGTTATATTACTGTTTCTATGTGGGTAACGTAAATGTATGTGTTGTGTGTTTGGCACGCCTCAGGTGGTGGCGGGGTGTAACCCTCCGGTGAAGTTGACGATGCTAGGTGCACCCACCTCCTTGGGACGTTGCTAATTATAGCCGATCACGATCAAAAATACTGATACTGATATTTAGCGATATTTGACCTAGCATGTAATTCAGTTATTTCTGCAAAAGGCTTTAATAAACCAATCTGTCCACTTGCCTGCCTAGCTGATTGCATGGTATAAAACAAGAAAACGAGGCATAAACACGCCATGCAGTTTCATATTCATACTCAGAGCCCGCGTTTTCCTCGCCAGCAGCCGCTGCTGAACAAGAGCTCTGTCATAATCTGAATTTTGCTCAAATTTGATTGGTTATTGAATTATGACAAACACGCAAGCGCAAACAACCGGAAACACAAATGACAGAACTAAGAATAGCCAATAAAAGATTTGGAGTTTGGGGGTGGAGTGAAGCGTAGGCCCCAGGCCCCGTCTGAAAATCAGGCTAATAAAAGATAGTATTGATTAAAAGTGATTTCTTGAATATTTTGATTACGAATTTTAGCGATAAAATCCTGCTAGCCAACATGTTTTTAAAACAGATAAAATACACGACGTTTCGATGCTAGCTAGCATCATTATCAAGTGATAAGAAAATAAAAACTGCTAAGCTTATACACATGAATAGTAATGAGCAAAAATGTAAAAATGTACAAGTATAACAATAGACAAAGAAAAATATTATATACAATAAAATGACAAAACAAGGCGTAGTATTTTAAAGAAATGTTCACCTAAATAGGACTGCTTAATAAATGAAATGTTATTCATAACCAAACTGAGACCTACTTTAAATATTCAAAGTGACTTTATTCGGGCCAAAGTCTTTTATTAGTATCTATCGATTTGTTTTGTCATTTTATTGTATACAATATTTTTTTGGGGGAAGGAATTGAAGGTTGCTTACGAAGTTTAGAATGGAATATATTACCACTATGCTTTCATTCACACACTGCCTGGACTGTGTTTGATTAACAGAACAGAATCATCTAACTCGATAAATGAACTTTGATAATTCGGGCGCGTAGTCGGTTATGAACATAGTGTCCTTGTTTAGTTTCAGCCTATTATAGGACATCTAAAGGTCAGTATCAAACGAGACACCTCTTAATCTCAACTATAGCTGTATTGATATCATCAGCATCAGAAGAAAGCATATATATGTGTATCATCAGCATACATATGGTACTTCATGCCGTGCTTACGAAGGATGTCACTCAGTGGTGATGTGTTAAGTAGATACAGTAGAGGTCCTTAAATAGAGCCTTGTGGAACTCCACAACATACACACATATGCATATCTGTGTATCATCAGCATACATATGGTACTTCATGCCGTGCTTACGAAGGATGTCACTCAGTGGTGATGTGTAAAGTAGATACAGTAGAGGTCCTAGCATAGAGCCTTGTGGAACTCCACAACATACACACATATGCATATCTGTGTATCATCAGCATACATATGGTACTCCACGAGTGCTTACGAAATATGTCACTCAGTGGTGTTGTGTAAAGTAGATACAGTAGAGGTCCTAGCACAGAGCCTTGTAAAACTCCACAACATACACAAATATGCATATACATACTGATATTTGTGTATCATTAGCATACATATGGTACTTCATGCCGTGCTTACAAAGGATGTCACTCAGTGGTGATGTGTAAAGTAGATACAGTAGAGGTCCTAGCACAGAGCCTTGTGGAACTCCACAACATACACACATATGCATATCTGTGTATCATCAGCATACATATGGTACTTCATGCCGTGCTTACAAAGGATGTCACTCAGTGGTGATGTGTAAAGTAGATACAGTAGAGGTCCTAGCACAGAGCCTTGTGGAACTCCACAACATACACACATATGCATATTTGTGTATCATCAGCATACATATGGTACTCCATGAGTGCTTACGAAATATGTCACTCAGTGGTGTTGTGTAAAGTAGATACAGTAGAGGTCCTAGCACAGAGCCTTGTAAAACTCCACAACATACACAAATATGCATATACATACTGATATTTGTGTATCATTAGCATACATATGGTACTTCATGCCGTGCTTACAAAGGATGTCACTCAGTGGTGATGTGTAAAGTAGATACAGTAGAGGTCCTAGCACAGAGCCTTGTGGAACTCCACAACATACACACATATGCATATCTGTGTATCATCAGCATACATATGGTACTCCATGAGTGCTTACGAAATATGTCACTCAGTGGTGTTGTGTAAAGTAGATACAGTAGAGGTCCTAGCACAGAGCCTTGTGGAACTCCACAACATACACACATATGCATATTTGTGTATCATCAGCATACATATGGTACTTCATGCCGTGCTTACAAAGGATGTCACTCAGTGGTGATGTGTAAAGTAGATACAGTGGAGGTCCTAGCACTGAAACTTGTGGAACTTCACAACTTATTTGAAGATCTAGCACCATCCAAATGTAGATGTTGAGTACGACAACAAGATAAGATATGAACCAATTCAGCACTAGCTTTTGCCTTGATTCCAAAGCGAGATGACATGCTCTGAACATAACACAGGTAGCCCAAGTTCACTGTTAGTGTCGGGTTTCCTGTGGACTGTCAGACACTAACTATTGGGTATAACATGGATATATGGGTATTTTTGAATCCACATTTTCAGCTTTCAATTCAATAAAATTACAAAAAATTGTTATCATGTGTTGTTGATATATTCAATTCAACAGTACTTGCCATGTATGAATTTCGGCGCATTCCGTTAGATTTGGGTTTAGCGGTTATACCATTTTTAATAATCAAAAATTGAAAATCTGTATGCATAAATCTTCACATTCTGTTTTATTCTAAACACTGCATATATTCAATATAATATTATGATATGTTAATGCTAGTTTAGGATTTTACTTATTCACAATGTTTTGAACAATGAACACCTAAAAAAACCCGGCAACATGACCACATGCATGGCCTATGAGATTACATGTATACAGTGCGTCAAGGGGAATGAAAACTACTTTTAACATAAACATGAACGTTTGTGTGTGATACGATGGTCTACCGTATCGGAAGCATCTGACATGTCTTACAGAAGCAGTCTTACACAACGGCAGTTATCTAAGGCCAGTAAGACATCAATCTGGACACGCACAAGCGCAGTTTCGCAACTGTGGAATTGTCTGTACGCAAAATTGGAAAGGTTCGTTCAGCCCATTCAATTCAATGATATTTCGATCGGGTCGCCACATAGAAATGCAATGTTAATTGAAGACTGGATGGAAGTTAGAGATAATCTCATGGTCCAGTTGAGGCTTGATCACAGCTCCTTTCAAGCATAAGGGGACACATGACGTTTACAGAAATAGATTTACAATGGTGCTAATCAAAGGCAATAAGTTTTGTACATATTTACTCAGAAGCGGATCAAAGAGGGGGGGGGGGGGGGGTCGTGGTCTTGGGGGCCGGTACCCTTCTTTGGATCCATTTTTATAGGTAGTTCTTACAGGAACATAGGCAGGATATTGATATTCGCTTCATTTTTATTAGAATAATTTACACTATTTACAAGAAATCCTACAATATTTATTACTGGATCTTTTAGGGTTTAAAAGTATGACATTTGCCAAATTCTCACTTTTTGGTATCTTTAAGGGGTTGAAAGCCACTGAAACTCATGATTTTGGTATCTTTTAGGGATGAAAACTTGTGAAGAAACGCCCTTTTGAAAAACGTTTGGTATCTTTTAGGGGTATTTTTAAAAAAACTCCGACGATCATCCCCGATTGTTTATCCCCGGAGTCCCCCCCCCCCCCCCCCCCCCCGCGTAAAAAGCACTAGGTAAATAAAACAATTAGCACTATTTAGTGGTATTTATGATGCACACTTTTAGTGTGAGCACTCTTAGACTAGGAGAAAGTTCCTTACACTATAGACAAAGGAAATATCCTCTACTCTAATAGTTCTATGCTACCTTTCTCGATGTTGGGATTCCTTAACAAAGGAAACCCAAAGAACAAGAAGAACAGCTTGTTGGTTAGAGGAGTAAGGGACGCCTAGACAATGGTCTTTATCAGCAATGGAAATAGATGATGTTGGGATTCCTGTGGTTTGTCTTACCAGAGATTGTCTGTAGAGGAGGGGGCAAGGACTTCCATGTAAAAAAAATATCAGGTATGCTCATAAGAAATTTTCAGAAAAACAAAACGTTTCAAAGATACCAACCACTATTTAAGAATATTGTGGCCAAGTAAGTTTTTAAGCTCTAACACAAACCATCTGGATATGTACACAAGATTTCATTTAACACAAAAGATGTCAAAAGTTGCTTGAAATCTTACACTTCTATCTAACACAGGAAAAAATGAATTCCAAATTCTCCAAAAATGGAAATTGCATAGGAAATGTTTAAGTTTAATGGGAGAAATATGGGTAAATTTGAACCTAATTCCTAGTTTGATAATCCAACATAAACCCATTGTGCGAATCTCAAGTTTTACTATAACTTAGAGATATGACAAACATCCCTGAAAATTGTACATGGGAGCCCCCTCCCCCCTCCTCAAATGGAGAGAGTGGGTGATAGTTCAGGATAGTGCATTTTCAAATTCTCTTTACACCGCCTTTGTTACAAAGATGTGCAATATACTGTTTTGTTAAGTAACACCTCATGGAAATGTATTCTGCATAAGAAGACAATTAAATTTCTCAATATTTTACACACAATATTGAGGCTAAGGCTGTGTAGAAGATAATTCAAAAATGGAATAATATTTAAACTCTAGCCTGCCTGCTTGGTGTCTAGACAGGCAGTGTACTTGATACAGTCTTTGTAACAGCAGAGGAGAAGAGTTTTGAGAAGAATTTCATCCCTGAAGACCCACCAGGAATGTAGCTTACAAAATACCTGAAAAGAAACTTACAGTAAGTATCAGTCGATTAAATGGTGAGACTGGTGAGTTTTGGTCATCTGGATGAGAATAGTTTTGGTAAAGAATGTATTTTTTAAAATGAAATTGAAAAGGAGCCACTGACAAAAAAACAAAAATTCGTTTTTACTATCTATTTATTGGTCAAAATGTTTTTATAAAACAATAACTAAAGTAGTAATTAGTAAGTATTAGTGTAGGCCTATCACTGAGGATGGTGATCTGCAACCTCAGTTGTTCTTTTACGTCGCCCCGTCACTGGTTAATGTGATAGTGTGGGACATCCAATTTAATGTCCTGATCCAAGAAGATGCGAACCCTTACAATTATATATCTAGTAACATTCCCCTTAAGTATTTTTAAGACCCTGAGTGATGGTCTGGCTGAGGGTTCAAACCCCCAGCCTCCAGGTTGATGGACCAATGTTCTCCCAAGCAAGCTAACCTGTCAATTGGTTATTTAATAAGCAAATGTTTCATCCATTATATGCAAAATCTTTGTTGATATCAAACACAATACACCAATAGCCACAAGTTTGTGACAATATTACAGAGGTGTAACTGTTGATGTATTATTAGAATTCTTACTAACCATATCAAAGAAATGATTTGAACCACAGCACAAATTAGAGTTAGTATTGTACTTTTTACCTGTAATGAGAAGCAAACAGAAACATACAATAAATACTGGTAATATGTGTACCAATTGACAGAAAAAAATGGTGATTAAATTATTAATTGCACACATAGGCATTTTGATTTCAATTTGATTTGATAATATTTAATATATATACCAGTATATATTTTTTTTGAAAAATGTTGTAGGAGAAAATTGAATTGAATTGAATATATTTTGTAACATTTACATTTATTAGTTGAGGAATTTAGCATTTGGCAGTGATAAACATTTTTCATCTGAACCATTTAAATTTGTACTTATAAATAATAAAAAAATACTTTTGAAACAGTGAATACACTTCAAACAGTGTGTATCATGACAAAATAGATATCTGAGCTTTATCACAGACATTCATCAATAAACATTATGCATTCTGATTGGCTATAAGCTGTGAGAAATGTCTATCGCACAACCCATTTTCAAAAGTACAAATTTATAAATGTTAAACTACAGATTTATAAAATAATGGTAAATTTAAAAATGGAACAATGTGTATCATACTCTCCTTCACTCTTATTCTATTCTCAAAACATTCCTTCCTTCTTTCTCTATAGTCTTTTTACTACCTCAAGATTATTATTTGTTTCAGGGTAAAGAATAAGTATTATTATTATGTATAAGAATAGAGCATTTTCACCTAATGAGCTATCTTATGCTAATGAGTTCTAAAAAATGCTAATGAGCCAAAATATCAGCTCTACTAATGAGTATTGCATGTGGAAATGTATGCTTTGATGCACAAAGACAAAGGAAAGCTCAATCAGCTGATTATTGCATTAATACTTTATGCTAACGATAATCAGCTGATCAAACTTGCCTTTGTCTTAGTTTAGAGATCAAAGCATACATTCACACAGGCAATTCTCATTTAGTATTTTTTAGAACTCGTTAGCATTAGAGATTCCTTATTATGTGAATGCTCTAATGAGTAATGCACTTACAAATAAAGCCATATAAAGAGTAGCAAACATGGAACCAAAGTAAGCTGCAGTAAATGGTAGTCTACCCAGTGAACAAAGATGCTTGACATGATTCATGGGTCCCCATAACAATGAAAAACTGAAAACAAACAATGATACCATAGCAGTCTTATGGCTTTCATGTTCCATAATGATATTATAATACAATTTGAATTGAAGCTTTACACAGTTTATGGGGCTGTTTATATGGGGTGAGCCAGCCAGTATAGTAGGCTTGTTTCTTTTGTGTTCAAGCTATCAGAGCATAAAAATGAAAGAAACCAGTATACTAAACTGGGCCAGATCACTGGCTCAAATGTCTTGCTTCAATCTGTACAACCTCAAATATCATAAACATTGATTTCATGCAATGGGTTTATTTTGGGTTATTGTTGGTAAAGTGCAACAAAATAAACCCATTCTGGGAATCACAATTTTTTTCCTGTGGTTGTAATGATTAACATGATGACATGATTCAGGGTGACAATAAATGAGAGTTCATGATTGATGCAGCTGATGACGTTGATGATGATAATCGTGAGCCGCACTATATAACCTTCAGGGCCGGGGGTAAACATGCTTTTAGGTTATCTCTGATTTGCAGTGAATAACAAATGTTTGAGTCCTCATGGTATGTGAAGTACAAAAATCTATTGTTTCAACAGATGTGATAAAAGGATCATGTTATGATTTTAGATATACAGATCATCTGTGATCAAGACCCTTTTGCAACAATAATAATGAATAGTCCAGTTTCATGTTCTTCATTGCTCAGGCTAAGCCTTGATAGTATGTGATATATTCTTTTGTACGAGGTACATCCCGTGGGAATGCACCAATCCAAAAACAATATAAATACCAATCTGACCAATGGTTTTGTCTGGAATGTTTTGTTGATTTACTTACAATTGAGGCTTAGCCTGAGCAATGACGAATTTGAAAATGGTCTATTGGCTGTAACATGAATTACCTTCCTATAGTAAAAAGACTACCCATTGTGTATAACATCACAAACTTTCTTGCTTTCAGCACAATAAAAGGTGCAATTAATCCTGCCTATAAGGATAAAAACACACCACTTTCAGACATATAATCTTCAATCAAAACAAGTATTGAGAAGTACCAAAAAGATAACTTTTTGGTTGGTACAAAAACTTACCATAACAAAACAAAATGCTCCCATTAAAAGGCACATAAAAAATCCAAGAATCCTTTGTCTTCTAGACTATAAAAATAATATTAATCAAACGTCAGCAAGTTTCAGCATGGAGTTTCAGGTTCAAAGTTATAAACATGTTTTCGCGTTATTTTTTTTGCGAAGTGATTTTGGTAAGACTTAAAACGTAGAATGCATTAAAAAAACTTTTAAAAAGAACAAATATTCATTCAAGTTTTGTAGCTGATGTCTCTTAGAAGACAAAAAAAGCTAAAATATTTTACACGAGAAATCTCACCAGACTTGGCAGATAAGGGTCATCTTCGGCTTTCTTAAACCAGTTTCCCCATTGTCCATTTTGTGAAGGAGGACTACTAGGGACACTATTAGTATTTATACTTTCACTAGTTGATGTCTTTTTTGAAGAACCGAAAATCGCAAAATCTTTCAACGCATTTATTTTTTCCTCCATATTTGTTTTGAAATGAGATGAGCTGGCTTTTAGCTGGGATACCGCTGGTCACTGGTAGGCGCATCAAAACACAGCAATCCCTGCCCTAAACCTTGTACTTTTAAAATCAGTAATTATTTGACCTCCCAAAAAAGCTACAATTACATATTTTGAACAGTATTGTAAAGCTCATTAATACCAGAATAAATATACCAAAAATGAGATCAATTTAGGAATAAAGTTTTGGCTAGGTAGTTGTTTCCGAAAATCTTACGGTTTTATCCGAGAGATTACGGAGAATGTCCGATCTTTTACCGAAGATGAATCGGAGTTTGGTTGCTAAGTTTCGTGAAAAGTCGGGCGAGAAACAACCTCCATCTTGTTCAACAAAACAATTTGATAAATATCTTGTATTTTCGCTAAGTTTTTCACAAAATGGACGAGTATCAATCAGCAGAGGAAACCTCATTTGTCGTAGACGAAGTAAGCAACATTATTAAAGAAGGAATCGAGAGTGCAATCGGTGGAAACGCATACCAACACAACAAAGTCAACCAGTGGACTTCAAACGTTGTTGAACAGTGTTTAAATCAACTCACAAAGCTCGGGAAACCCTTCAAATACATCGTCACTTGTGTAATAATGCAAAAGAACGGCGCTGGTCTTCATACGGCGAGTTCTTGCTACTGGGATAACACTTCAGATGGGAGTTGTACAGTCAGATGGGAAAACAAGACCATGTACTGCATCGTCAGTGTTTTTGGACTTGCTATTTAGATGTTTATAATTACTTCAAAGAACTTTCCTCAAAATAATTCAGAAGAACTTGAATTTCCAAAGACTTTGGGATCCTTTTTTTACCGAATATGGACAAACTCTAACTGACAAAAACTTGTACAAGCTAAGATTAAGCATTGTGCTGTGAAAATATTAATTATATACGATACTCTACTTTTGGATTTTGGACATCATTTCTGATCAATATTGAACCACTTATGGACTGGATCGTTTTGAAATTTTAAAATGTATTTATGCTAGTTCTCTGACATGTATTTAGTTATTGCAGCTGTAAATTATGACAACTTTTGTTAAGAATATACATGACTGAGTAACAATTGCTTGTTTACTCTTGAGTAGTTATTTCCAAGGCTGCGATTAGTCTGTAAGTTCTTGTAGCATTATCATTATTTTTCTTTGTATATCTGTGTGTGTGTTAAAGTTTCTTTTATTAAACAGCTTGAAGTGTTAACATTGGTATGATTTGTGTTTAGTTAGTTTATAGTAGAAGTATACAGATTCAAAATTAAATTATCTTAAGAAGACTTCAACTTGACATCTTCAGAAAGTGTGAAGATGAGCCAGAGGTAAAAACTAGTAAAAATACTAGGTAGGACTGTGTTGGTGTTTCTAGAGAAACAGTTGTAAATGTACTGATAAGTTAGACACCATAGAATGATAGTATAGATCTCTACTATCATTCAACACTGTCTAACTTATCGTTACATTTGTAACTGAAGATGAGCCAGTTCGACTAGGAACTGTAGACAGCTGTTTTGGCTAGTATTGGGCCTTGTAAACAGGGTGTATCTAGTCAACTGGCAGGTTCAGATGATAGAGTATAAGGTAAGTTGAGGCACTAGCCACTTGGGATAGCCTCAAATGTCATGATAAATGTATGGGTAAGGGGTAAGTGAAGACCCTTAGTAAATCATGTGAAGAAGACTGCTGTTAGGCCTTCAACAACTTCTGGAAGACTGAAAATGAGCCAGCAGTTTGACTCGAACCCAGGACAGCTGTTTCAGCATATACTGGCCCTCCGTTTACCACAGTGTGTGACTGATGATCTACTATATTGAATGAATTCTAAAGAATTAATCATATAGAGTGGATACCTTTATCCATGCTTTGTTCAACTGGCCCCTGGTGTTACCTTGTTTATTTATTCACTTTTTTGTGCATTTGCTTGTTTTCGGATAGGATATGGATTTACTCATTTACAAAGTTTAGTGGGCTTCCTGTCTTGCAATAAACACTGTTCCTGGGAACTAAACGAATATGGCTGCAAAAACTGACTGAAGAAGTCAGCTGCATTCAATGCAGTGCCCGTGTATTTTCTCTTCACTTCTTCAACTGCATTAACTCTACCATGGTTCGTGTGTTACTCTGTCATTACTTCAAGTCTCAGAAAGTCTTCAGTGAATCTTATCAACCAACAAGCTTATGCTCAACAAAAGAATTTCTCTTCGTTGGAATTGGAGGTTGTAAGGTCTTTGTATACTCCCTACAGCAGCCAAACTTCCAGCTGGTATGTCAGTTTTCTACAATATCAACAGCTGTCAAACTAATTTGTAATGACACTTCTAACTATGTAGCTACAATAGAGAGACGCCAACAAAGAGATGCTATGAAATTTTCTCGAGTTTATTTTAATTGGGATAAAGCTAGTTTGAATGAAGCTGTTCGAGTTCTTGTAGCTGGTCATTCACTTTTTCAGCGGGACTCAACCTACGCGTCACAATTCGTAGCTATCGAGCTGTCATCTAGAGGAGCTGTTACTGCTCTAGCTTCGTGCAAAGCTACAGGAAACGTTGTTCTCTCCACGGATGGAAAACTGTGTCTTTATCGACAATGTGTTTCACACAAGAAACCGGAAGTGACTGCATCTGGGACGTCCCTAGGCGGAAGTGAAAAGATTTATGACTTCGAGCATTTACTAGACATCGAACCCGGGTTTATTGTTAGAGGAATTGATTTATGTGAGAACTTCATCGCATACAGGTCAAGGCTAGAATTTAGGGTTGTGAAGCTGGAGTTTTATAATCAGACGAACTGTGATGGGGCATCAAGAAGAGCTGTTGGAGAGAGGTAAGTCTTGTATGAAATCTTTATCTACAGATGCATTATTTTACGTTTTATTTATTTAAATAACTTTCAACCTAAATTGACAAGGCTAAAATATAATTATAAAGTAACGACGTTTAGTCAGTCAGTCGGTCAGTCGGTCAGTCGGTCAGTCGGTCAGTCGGTCAGTCGGTCAGTCGGTCAGTCGGTCAGTCGGTCAGTCGGTCAGTCGGTCAGTCGGTCAGTCGGTCAGTCAGTCAATCTATTAATCATATTACATAGTAGTCTACAGTCATTTAAGTAACGTTCCGAGTAAGAACTAGTGTAGCAAACAGCAATGGAATGCATAAAGGTGTTAATTGTGTATTGTGTAAATGCTTGATCTGATTGGCTAAAACAAGAAAATTGGCCTTTTTTCAAACTTTTGGGATATTTTTCCTATATTTTATTCAAAATCTCATTTCAGTTTTATTAAAGCGATCTTATTTTTTTCTATGAGATAATTTTACCGTGGGGCTCACTATGAGAAGCAATTAAGTGTCTCCTAGCCATTGTTTTGAGCAATTATGATTGGACAAAACCATTAAACACAAAAGAAACACCGTCTTGTAAACAACATTTTGTTGATTTTACGCAAGAAATGTGTAACCATTAGCTTGATGCATCAACATCGTGAAAAGTAAGGAATTTCTATGTGGGGAAGTTTTTTTGCCGCAGAACAATAGAAACCCCACTAGTTCTTATGCGCATTGATACTTAACATTATTTACAATGATTTTGAGTCTAATATCACTCATTGCTATTAGTAAATTGCTAGTTGTTTTCATATGAGTCGAAAAAAGCTATCGTAACAATATATTCTAGTCTTATTTTCTCAGAAAACATTTTCATTTTCTGCAAAATGAATCTATCAAAGTCATAACCTTAACATTACAATGCAAATACAAGAACCATGGCCAGACGTACGGAAATATTTCAGGAATGTTGTTATTGTTCTTTGGCCAATTGCATACAGCACACTTTTGAGCCCTAACCAAAGTAATTCTGACTGGGTAAGTTAACATTCCTGAAATATTTCTGTCAGGCCATGGGTTTTGAAAAAAAAAACACTTTCAATTGGTTAAATTGTAAAATTGAATCTAAGCACAAAAACAAAAACACAGTATTTTTTGGTTACTTATTATAAGTTTTTTTCTAGATCATATGTACTTGTGCATACCTGAAAAGAGGACCATGCTGCGCCCCTGGGAGGGGGATGTGAGGGTGTTAGGGGAGTCTGAAATTGCAAAACTGATTACAAAATCTCTAAAAACTGCATAACATGCCAAAAACTTTGAAAAAAACTGCAACAGCAAGAAATACATTCCAAGGGACATAATATCATAAACTGGTCAACAAAGAATTATCTTTTTTGGACAGAAATACAAATTATCATTTGACTGCATATGCCATTAAATTATGTCATCGCCATTATTAATCACTGAACATCACTGCTATCTTCACTTTAATTATTATCTCCATTCTAGGGCTTGTTCCTGTCTGAAACTAACTTCAACCCAACAAACTCCAAACTCCAAAGAGGTCATAGATGATAAATGTATCTTCTGGTCATTTGACACTGGATCTGGTTGCAGCAAAGAATCTCAAACATGGATCCCTAATGAACATTACTTCAAAACAGTTAGATCTGAGTCGACATACACCGACACCTTCTTAGATTCAAAGGAAGTCATTGGACCCATTGTTGACGTCAAGGGTCACCCTCTAAAAGCTGTACTGGCTGGACGATTTGGTGTTGGGATTAGTATTCCAAAAGATAGTTTCCAAGTCAGAGCAGTGACTATGCTGTATCGTAGATTTAGAGCAGAGAGTCTTTGTAACAGTGATATGGACAGTGTTGCTCTTCACTCTTTGCAGCTTTTACCAACTTATGTGAAAGGTATATTAATAAAGGATGACATTGATTGGGAAAAATTGAAATTGAACATTCAATTGTTAAAATAAATTAAAATAAAATAGACGTAACCTAGCTGAAACATAAATATCTAACATCACATTGATTGTAGTGTTGGGCTTCCTGTGTCATATTCAACGTATAGAGCCCAAAAATAAAAAAAAGGAATGTTATTGTAATAGACTGTTATATCAAAGAGCATTTAAGATTCTGGATGTGATATTTAAAAAAAAATTATCCAAAGCAGCCTGCCATCAAGAAAATCAAAGCTTTGTCCCTATGGTAATGCCACTCAACTGCTCTAAGAGCTACATATGATTCAGTACTAAAATGCTGACTGTAATATCTTCTTTTAAATATTTATTTCAGATGTAGAGACTCCTCACAATACCTACCCTGCCCCACTGCTGCCATCCTATGACCCCACCCTATCCCTCTGCGGCATGTGTACCCTGGTGTCAGGACCTAAAGAAGGTTACATCTACGACGTCTACAAACACCCAAGGTTATTATCGGTGTATAAATACACCCGTGACACGGTGAAAGTGTCTGCATGTCATATGCTACTGCACGCAATCACTAAGGAAGGGCTGGAGACATACACTGTCAGAGTGTTTCCTGCAGCGTCTGAGAGCATCAGAGATGAGACTGCACAGAGACTACTCAATAGACAAACAGAAATCACATCAAAGCAGGACTCGGAAGAAAATGTAAACAGTTTGGCAGGTAGTGAATTAACAGAAAATACAAAAAGTACCTCGGCTGATGTCTTGTTAGAAAAAGTTAAAAGCTTCTCCATGTGTGAAGAAAAGGGGCAAAGTAGCTTTGATGAAAAGAGTTCTGTATCATCACAGGAAGGAAGTTTTCATGAGGAAAGGACCTCTTTTTCTGAGAGTTTAGAGAAAGCAGATGCTATCAGGGGCGAGGTAGTAGCAGAGAATATTTCCTTGGTCACAGGGTTTGGTCCTCTTGACCATGATCTTATGGATGAGCCGGGAGAGTATCTTGGTGATAGCCATGAAGCTGTTAAGGTCCCATTGAAATCTATCACTCAAGTTGCACCAGCTGGTGTTATACAGACAACAAAGCCTAATTTACCAGTTCATGATCTAGACTGTCTGAATAAGGTAGGGCAGATGATGATGATGATGATACTAGTGATGGTGATGGTGATGATGGTAATGGTGATGATAATCGTTGATGGTGATGATGGTGATGATAATGGTTGATGATAATGGTGGTGATGATAATCATTGATGATGATGATGGTGATGATAATGGTTGATGGTGATGATAATGGTTGATGATGATGGTGGTGATGATAATCATTGATGATGATGATGGTGATGGTAATGGTTGATGATGATGGTGGTGATGATAATCATTGATGATGATGATGGTGATGATAATGGTTGATGATGATGGTGGTGATGATAATCATTGATGATGATGATGGTGATGATAATGGTTGATGATGATGGTGGTGATGATAATCATCGATGATGATGATGGTGATGATAATGGTTGATGATGATGGTGGTGATGATAATCGTTGATGATGATGATGGAAATTACATATTATTTTTATTATGGTGACGACAAATGGTAAAAATGATGGTGAATCTGATGATGATGATAGTGGTGATGGTGGTGATGTTTAAGATGATGATTTTGATTTTGGCCCAGGGTATTGGTTATAATACTTTAATATTATATCTATGATAGCTGAAACTTGCTTAATTTGCACTGACAAAAGTTCGTATTTGACCATCAGATATGTCCAAACTCCACTCTTGATATTTGTCTTATTGGCATGTACCCCTTTGCTGGCCCATCTTATGTCATGTGTTCTGACGATAGTGTAATTCTCTTTACAAGAGCTGCACGTGACTCCAAACAAAGGTAGACTTAGACTTTTTATTTATTTACACACATATTTACATATTTTAGATGTCATATACATGTATTAGAGGAAAGGTACAATTAATATAAAATTTGAATCATAAATAAATTTTAATTTATTAATTATATTTATTATATTTATTTATTAATTTAAAAATTATTAAAAAAATGTCATTAATCAAATGGTGTGCCTGACTGTCAAAATAGTGAAAACGTTTGAGTTGCCAGCCGAGGTAACAAGCTATATGACTGTTACTTGTTGCAAAATATTGTTAAAAAATTCAAAACGTAGCTTAACGCATCATTTGAATCAGCATAATTTAACCTGGGGATGGTTGTATGAAGAATTCTATCCACCGGATAAAACCCTATACAACAAATAATTTATAAAGAAAATCTATTGAACAGATATGACTGTTATCCAGTGGATAACTTTATTCAGGCTTCACACAACGGGCTCTTTGAGCTGGAAGTTAGTAAGTAAGTAGGTAAGGAAGTAGGTGTGCTGGAAGTGTAATTTTTAATTTTTTGATCTGTTAATTAAAAGAAGAAGCAAGGAACAGAGTGGAGCAGCAAGTAGTCCTAAACCAGAATGGTCTATCTATCAACTGCAGAATATGGACCCTGTTCAGTTATACAAAGCTGTGGTGAGCATTTATTTGTTTGTTTATTCATTCATTCGCCTGCTCGTTCATTTGTTCTTTCATTTATTTATTTAGTTGCTTGTTCATTTGTTTGTTCGGTTGTTTGTTTGTTCAATCTTTCTGTGGTTTGTTCGTTCAGCTGTTTGTTAGTTCATTCATCAAACACTTCAGTCATTCCTCTTTACTCTGCCGAAGGATTAATGTCTGCAATGTCAGTAAGCACTCTCTTCTTTTTATTTTGTATAACTTATATTAATTTTTACCACAACATTCACCCATTCATTCATTTGTTTGCTACTATTGCAAATTACCTAAGCTACATTGTATTCTGTTGTTATTTTGTAGAATCACTCCTTCGGTGCTTTTACTCACTCATCAACGTAGCTGATTTTTTTCCATTTTTAATCAATAAACAGATGCCTCTTGCAAACCGATGTCAAAAGGACAACCCTCAAGCATTCCATCGTCTGGTCTGTGAACAGCATATGTTTCTAAGATCTTGTTGTCTTTATTATAACGAGAACGAGAAAGAAAAAAGAAAGATAAAGAAATTACTGTGTGAATCATCGGCCAATCTTGGAGATTTGTATGCAAGGTATGTTCTTGTTGGTGATGATGGTTGTTGTCATGGTATTGACGAGAGTTGTCGTGTAGTTCCAGGAAATATCAATACCCTCATCAAAAATATAGTTTTTCTTGAACCCACCATTCCCCGTCCCCTCACTCCTCTGGATTTTCAAAAAATCTGTTGTGGGGTACTGATATTTTCTGAAATTGCACAATGAAATTGATGGTGAATAGACCATTTGAATTTCACTACAATCATTAAACAGTGTCTAATTTATCATCACATTTACAACTGTTTTTACCTAGTATTTCTTATTAGTTTTTACCTTAATTTTAAAGTTCTTCATTGCTCAGGCTAAGCCTCAGATCAGTTGTAGGTGAAGTAATAAAAGAGTCAAGACAAAGCCATTGGTATTTATATTGTTTTTGATTCCCATGGGATGTACAAAAGGATATATCACATACTATTGAGGCTTAGCCTGAGCAATGAAGAACATGAAACTGGACTATATGGAATATACAGTGGCAGTGATGAGAGCTGATAGTCATAGATAATGATGGTCAGGTAATTATGTAAATGGTGATGATGAAGATGGTGATGAGGGCGATGGGGAAAGTGATGATGGTTGTAAAGATGATGGTTATGGCGGTGATCAAGGTGATGGTCATAATTATAATGGTGATGTCATTATGCGACCTCGTGATGATGAAGATGACTGTGGTGAAGGAGATGACATGGATGTCAATCATGATGATCATGATGATAGTAGTTTTAATTTTAGATTTAAGTCACTTTAGTAATTAGATTATTTGATATTCATGTATTTTTCCCAGAGCTGAAGGCGATGAGCGTGCATACTGTGCAGAATATTACGACATGTCTGGGCTTCCTTTACGTGATGTAGTCAGTAGGGCCTGGAAACTAGCTGGGGAGGGTCTGGCGTACTATTTGGATCAAAAGCTTCTGCAATCAGATGAGCCAGTCATTGTAACTGAGGTGATTTTAATAATAATATAATAATAATATAATAATAATAAATTATTTATTTATGCTGGAAGACCCGTCAGCGATACAAATGTATCCCTGTTATTAATAGGTGACCAGTACAAACCTACACTCAGTTGCAAAATAGTCGGGACATTGACACATTTTTCTAATGCTTTATGCATTTCTCCTTTTTATTGAAACTTCTTTTTAACCAGACCCACCTCTATCAATGTTGCATGACGTTTCATACCAAAAACACCATAGTGGTCTGCAATATTGATGCGGGGGAGAGAATGGGTTTCTACGAAATACCAAACAAACAAAAAATTCAAGCAAAATTTTAATCTAATGCCCCAGGTAATTTTGCAAATGTGTGTGGCCACACTGGACTGTAAAATAACTTGAACAGTCTTGAAAACAAAATATGTCCTATTTTTCTCATTAGCCAAATAGCCAAATATCTTTTAAGGTTGATTTTCTGCGGTGGAGCTGTGCGGTTTTGGCCAGTTTTAAAATCCTTGACTTGTTAGGACAGTTGCCCATACTAAAGTTGAACAAAATGATCTAACAGGGGTGGTGAATGGAGACTCATACCCCCCACCTCTGGTATGAGTCTCCATTCACCACCCTTGTTAGATCATTTTGTTCAACTTTTGCGGAACTGCATATTTCTACAAAGCTATAGTCAACACATGCATTCATTTTTGAGATATTTTAGGCACACAAGAGGGTTGGGTTGGGTTGTATTGGTATGTACCAGGACCCACCACCAGAAATGGAAACATTGGGTCCAGTCTGTGCACTTCTGTGTTGAACTTATCTTTCAAACACTACCCGCGACATGTCCGTCCATTTTATTTAATGTGACAAATTGCGCTATTTTGTATCTGTAGGGAATTGCTAAGAAAATCTTCAAGATCTATTCACGTGTTAACCCTAGTCGAGTGTCTGAAGTCATCTTGATGTCATCTCTTACTGGATTCTCTCCGGGTAAGGAACGCCCCTCAAATCCAACCTACAATCTTGGACAGAACTACGTTTCAATGTTGGGCCTGATTGTGTACATGGTGTGCGAATTATCCATCGTTTATATTTGCAAGTTTAAGATGCACGTTATTTTCAAGTTGATTTGACGTTTCTACGTAAAGTCTCTCCATTCAAATGTAAGCTGGAATTGCGCTCTGTGACAGCGCCTTACAGAAGTGACGAAGATGTTTTGAATGGCCGTGGAGAACAATATGATTCAATGTGTTCATTGGTCGTTTTCAAAACTATTGTCTGTCTAGCAAATCAGCGATAAGCTTCAAGAAGCTTCATGATGATCTGCGCCTAAAAGAGAAAGTACCTCCGATGGAAAGAGAAGAGAGGAAATCGCGCCTTCGATAAAGTCTCTTGCACGCCACATAGCACACCCTCAGTGAGAATTAGTGTTAAATGCGTCAAATGCAAATTTAACATAACATTCATGTTAACAAAGTGTGAGAAAAACACAATAAGGTTTTGGTAGAACAGATTGCAATGCACAGTTTTAGTTTTTCAGTAAAATTAACTATGTTCACTTTCAGTAACTCTGTATGCTGTAATTTAGACGTTGTGCGACTTATATCTATTATTATTTTTTTTCAGAAACTTCTATCGCTGCGTTGGAAGATTTGAAAAAAACTGAAACCAAAGAGAAGACACCGTACAGGTACAAACTTGTTTGACTTGTCTGGTGCGTTTTATGAAACAGGAAAAACTTGTTTGGTGATGCTCAATATGAAATTTGTGCTTGTTTTCGAAGCTTTTAACTTAGTTACTGCTTAACTTACTATAATACAAACAGGCATTTTGTATTCAGATCTATGCGCATAGTTACAACTGTGAAAAAATAAGCCTTTTTCAAGTAGCAAACCCGCGACTTCAAATTGATCTAAAAGCGCGCGCAAACGAAATGACGTCACTCCACGTTATTCTAATTCTAACTATTACGTAGAAAATTTGTCGAACTTCAGTTGCAAAAACTTCATTGTGTCATTAGCACGTATCAAAGAAACTTTAATCGAAATTGCTGACAAAATGGGAGGCTGTATCTCCGGTTTGAAGCAAAACAAAGTCGCGCCACTTATGCCAAAAGAAGCCTGGATGCCACAACCAGAGCTAGATCTTCCAACGGAAGAAGAGCTCAACGACGCTGCACTTATCCAAGAAGTGAGAGAGTATATCATTGCCAAAAAAGCTGGTCTGATGGTTTCTTCTTGTACACAAACCTTCTGGGCTTCGGAAGAGGAAGGAAATGGAAACGACGAAAGAAGAGCAAATGGTTCTGCCTCATCGTTGATTCGACGAATGGAGGAGGAAATATCGGCAGGTTCTGTCGATGGCTAAGAGCCCGCCAAGAAAAAGAGGGATTTGACAACAAGATCTGTCCAACGAGACGTTCTCGATTTAGTTAAGAAAAGTTTAAACTTTGGACGCAATTGCGTCTATAGATTGCCTTTTACTATCTGTCCAACGAGATCCAAGATCTGTCCAACGAGACGTTCTCGATTTAGTTAAGACAATGTGTGTATTTTTTGTTCATTTTTTAACCAAAAGTCAAAACTTTGGACGCAACTGCGTCTATAGATTGCCTTTTACTATCATAAACTTTCCCTCGACAATGTAATTATAGTTAACTGTCAAGTGTAATCTGTCCAGATAAATTTTCTTTACATGTTTGATTAATAAAAACGTTTAATGATAACTGTCGTGATTATTGTTGAAGAAGTGAAGAAATGGGAAAGGAGAAGTGAGGATAAGGGAAGGGAAGAGAAATTAAGGGAAGAAAAAAAGAGATGAGTAAAATAGAAGGTAAAAGTATGGAGATGAAAATATAATAAAATATGAATTATTGCGTTCATTAGAGTAGAGACGCTGCTTTAGTACACTTACGACGACAATGTTTATACCACGTTTTGTTTTGTAGGTTCAATGCTTTGGACAATCTAGTGTCGGCCATCTTGTATCTCAACCAATGTGAACCTGACCATGCCCAGGCTGCCCTCAGCTCCATTCAAGAGGTAAAATCTCAATTATCCTGATCGCCAGCTTACCACCGTTATCGTTGAAGTGCAAAGCTCAAACTATCTTCTACAAACTCGCATTTTAACTGTCAATCAGTAGAAATCATAAATAAAAATCGAATATTAAGTAATAAGAACAATTTTCTCTTCTCATCATCAACAATAATTAATTCAACACAAAATCTGAAAATGTTTTGATTGGCGGCAGTCAAAATGCGAGTTTGCAAAAGGCACTTCGCCGTCATCATAGCCATCATCATCATCGTAATGAACTCAGTTATCATTACTTCCATTTCAGGAGCCATGAGCACAGTATATGTATTATTCAACTAATAGTGTTATCATTATCGCCATCATACAAAGCAATATTATCAACCTGAATTGGTAACCATGTTCATCAAACACTTGCAAAGGGTTTTTTATGTCAGCCGGGGCTCGTACTTGGTCCACAGCGGCAAGAGCTGAGAGGCCTACACTAAGATTCAAAATTGTTGGAATACGGCCATTTTATTCGACACTATTTCGTTCTCTTCCACTTTTTTTCTTTTTCTCTCTACTATAACCCGGTCAACCCCCCTCCCCCTAAACAAAGTTGAATGAGGTTTCATTTCATACCAAAATCATGACAACATTGTGGCAGGGGAGGTCCCAGAAAAATGGTCAACAGAAAAATTTGGTTCAAAACAACGAATGTCCCAACTCATTTTGAATCTTAGTGTAGGTACTTGGCCATCCATGCCGCTCAAGAACATTTCTTATCTTTTTTTATAGCCAGAGATGATCGATACCGTGGTTGCCAACAGTTTTCTACTTCATGATGACTTTAAACATCTCACACCGTTATCACAGGTAAAAGACCATCAAAAAAGCATTGGTTATGGGCACAACACATATCCAACTGCGGTCAAGTCAATGTTTATTGACGAATAATGCCAAATAGAAATTCTTAACGAGTCGTTATGTTTTAGCGAAAAAAGCCATCTTCAAGCACAGGCAGCCCAGGCAATCTACTTGTCTTCTTTTCAAAATGGCGGTTTATTGGGAGTATGCGAGTTCAAGTCCTACGATCGGAGACTTAAAAAAAATTGTTTTCTTATCACTTGATTTTGACATTTTTCTGAGTATTTTTACTTTTTATTTCTAGAAATAAAACGTGAATGAAAAAGTTCAATTGTTCAATTTATAGAAAAATAAAAAGTAAAAAAAGAATAAAATAAAATAAGAAAAATATGGTAATCAAGTGATAAGAAAAGTCTCGAACTGGACTTGAACTGGCGTACTTCCAATGAACAGCCATTTTGAAAAAAAAAGACAAGTAGATTGCCTGGGCTGTCTGGGCCTCAAGACAAATAATAATGTATTATAATTGTTTATTTGCAGATGTTACGTAAACACAAGCCAGCGATATTCTTGGCTATTTTACTTCGTCTTCATGACATCAATCAATGGTCGCTTGACACTATTCTCAGTCTACTTGGGGTATGTAACTGTTAGGGTGCCCTCGTTCTTATCGTTCGTTTTGTTGTGTTATGGAGTGCTCTTTCATTCATTGATTTGTTTATTCGTTGATTCGTTGATGCATCCATTCATTCATTCATCCATCCATCCATTTGTTCGATCATTTTTTCGATTTGTTCTTTCGTTTTTCGCTCATTTATCCATCAATTTATTCATTCATTAAGTCACCCATGTCCTCTACTTTGTTACACACATTTTATTTGATTTCTATGCTTATTATAGGTTACAATAACAAGATAACTATAAACAACCCATCTACTCATCTTCATTTATTAATTGATCCATTAATTCTCATTGATTTTAGGCCAACAAGCCAGATGCACAATACAATTATCAAGTATCAGAGTTCCTTGAGGCAGTTCTTAACGGTTTGTATGATTGATTGATTCATTCATTCATCATCATTCATTTATCGATTCTATTTTTTTTACATTCACTTGACAACTCGTTTCTATCCACTTCTATAGACAAACGAAGAATGGATTCTTTTTCCATCGCTGTGGTAAGTGTTTGAGATACTTTAATATTCAAGGTTGACATTAAGAACCTGTTGCATGAGGCGAAGACGAGGACGACCTGCAATAAACTCAGGTGGACCAGGGCAATTTCCTTTGGCTTATTAATCGTAGGGTCGCGAGTTCGAACCCCATAGAAATCACTTAAAAACATTTTTTTTTGTTTTTCGAAACATGTTACAGTGCGACTACTCCAACCAAAGCCACCTGACAAATTTTTCACAAATTGTCCAATCACGTTCGAGCATTTGAAAAAATATTTTGCCAAAATTATTTGCACAATAAATTGTTGCTCGCGATCTGTCAGTTGTTGCAATATTTGAAATTTATGGAAAATCTATTGTTCAAATGCTCGAACGTGATTGGACAATTTGTGAAAAATTTGTCAGCTAGGGTGGCTTTGGTTGGAGTAGTCGCACTGTAAGAATTTTAGTTTTGTTTTCAAAAAAAAAAGGTATTTACAACAAGGGGATTTTTTTTCTACAGTAGAAGAAAAACAAAAAAGGAAATAACAAATATACTGAAAATGTTTTTTTGGTAATTTCTATGGCGCTCGAACTCGCGACCCTTCGATTAATATGCCACAGAAAATTAGCCTGGTCCGTCCGTGATAAACTTAGTTGATTTACATATGTCTCGAGTCTTTCTTTGGGGAAGTATTTGCGTTTTCAGTACTTGTAAACGTTGAAAAACGTTTTGACTCAATATGAACCATTACACATGTTTTTTTGGACCAAAATAAAGTTCAAACTTGTTCGTCTCTCTCGTGTTGCTAGCGGACGAACGAACGAGCGGACGAACGAACGAACGAGCGTATGAACGAACGAACGAGCGGACAAACAAACGAACGAGCGGACGAACGAAAGAACGAACAACAGCAGTTTACCGTTTTTGTTGTTCATTAGGACTGTCTGTCGAACATTCTACTGATGCGCCTTACAGCATCCTCCAAGGCTGGACGAACGTTCGCGTCTGCTTCACATCAACATTTGGTAAATATGTGCACATTGCCTTTGTATGACGTACCATCGGGGCCAAAATTCAACCCGCTAATTCAACATTGTACTTTTGAAATTTGTGCTGATTTCACAATTCGACTTTCAAGTTTATATTTTCTTGTGGTCACTTTACAATTCAACATTGTACTTCCAAGAATTGAATGTTGTACTTTACGTAATTCAACATGAAACATTCGCGATTCGACTTTGTACTTCTCACCATCGAACATTCAACTTTACAACTTGCTTCGTTTGAATATCCAACCGCAATCCAATCACCATCAGTCATCGTGGGCTCAAGAAATATCAAAAATTATTCCCCAGTAGGGGATAGGGGTATTCAACCAGCCCTCCCTACACCGTACCCTTGAATTTTATCGCGAAGGCTTCCCCTGACGGTTGCAAAAAGATGGCGGATCGACGTAAGGAACTAAATGAAGTCAGGTCACTCCGTCAGCCCTTTTAAAAGTGGCTGACCAACTTACCTCCTTGGGTTCTTTGCCAACCACCGGCACCCGTGGACCGAAAGTACAGACTCAAGGTACAGCTAAGCATTTACAGAGCTGCCAACCCCTGGCCGTTTCTGACCTTGAGATCGCCCTGACGTCCGCCATATAAAAAAAAGGTTGTGCGCAGTTTATATCTGGCTTCTATCAAATAGGAAATTCCGGTTAAAACACACGAAAATCAACTTTGACGTTTACCCGGGAGATTCAGGCCTTTGCCCGGGAGACTAGTAAACGATGCCCAAAACCTGGAGACTCCAGGTTTATCCGGGAGGGTTGGCAGCTATGCATTTATAGTGCCTTTATAGAACAAAAGATTTCAGAAATTCCACACTTGCATAATCCGCGTAGTTGCTAAAGCCGGAACTACCCACAACGAGCCACAACGACCCAAAACGACACTATGACATCGTTTTCAGTTTTTTATACAACTCTATATATTTAATAAATCAATAGAAAATATTTAGTAAATAAATGAATTTTGAAGTTTGAGCCATTCAGCAGCATAACTAATAACCATTGATTAATAACTAATTCATTTATTTATTATAATATTATTACCGTTTTCATTTTTGTTTCGTTATCGTTTTTGATTGAATGTTTATCGTGTACTTTTAAAAAAGTTGTAAGGAAATGTGTTTTTTTTAGACTATGACAGGGAAACTTCAGTGAGTAAGACAAAACTCCGGTTGGGGAGGGGTGGGTACAATTTGGATCATCGTGGTATTTACTGACTCATTTTACTCGTGTTGGATTTACATGGTGTTTGTTTTGGTTCGCTGTGGATCGTTGTGGGTCGTTGTGGGTCGTTGTGGCTCGTTGTGAATAGTTCCGGCTTTTAGCAACTACGCGGATTATGCAAGTGTGGAATTTCTGAAATCTTCTAGTTTGTTCTATAAAGGCACTATTAATGCTTACCTGTACCTTGAGTCTGTACTTTCGGTCCACGGGTGCCGGTGGTTGGCAAAGAACCCAAGGAGGTAAGTCGGTCAGCCACTTTTAAAAGGACTGACCTGACTTCATTTAGTTCCTTACGTCGATCTGCCATCTTTTTGCAACCGTCAGGGGAAGAATTCGCGATTAAATTCAAGGGTACGGTGTAGGGAGGGCTGGTTGAATACCCCTATCCCCTACTAGGGAATAGTTTTTGATATTTCTTGAGCCCACGATGACTGATGGTGATTGGATTGCGGTTGGATATTCAAACGAAGCAAGTTGTAAAGTTGAATGTTCGATGGTGAGAAGTACAAAGTCGAATCGCGAATGTTGCATGTTGAATTACGCAAATTACAATGTTCAATTCTTGGAAGTACAATGTTGAATTGTAAAGTGACCACAAGAAAATATAAACTTGAAAGTCGAATTGCGAAATCAGCACAAATTTCAAAAGTACAATGTTGAATTAGCGGGTTGAATTTTGGCCCCGATGGTACGCCATACCTTTGAGTCATAATTAAATATCGCCATTTTTATATTTCAATGAACTTTAATATTGAACTTTCGAATGATGGCGATTTATATTTTTACTTTCGTCATTATCATCGATCATCATCGTTATTATTATCATCATTGTCATTATCACCATCATCATTATCATCATCCGCATCATCCTCTAACCCTGTTATCTATCAACACTCAGCCTGTTGGAGATGGTCATTTCACTAATCGTTACCAATGGCTCAACAAGATGATGCCGTTTGCAGGTACAATTGTCTCTTCTCATCTACTTCATATAGCCTCGTTTAAACGAGTTCATTCATTCATTCATTCATTCATTCATTCATTCATTCATGCATGCATTCATTCATTCATTCATTCATTCATTCATTCATTCATTCATTCATTCATTCATTCATTCATTCATTCATTCATTCATTCATTCATTCATTCATTCATTCATTCATTCATTCATTCATTCATTCATTCATTCATTCATTCATTCATTCATTCATTCATTCATTCATTCATTCATTCATTCATTCATTCATTCATTCATTCATTCATTCATTCATTCATTCATTCATTCATTCATTCATTCATTCATTCATTCATTCATTCATTCATTCATTCATTCATTCATTCATTCATTTGTTTATTTGTATATTTTGTCACTTTCTAGGTTCATCTCCAGTTCCAAATTCTACTTGTCCAGCGTTTGGTAAAACCGCTGCTCTATCATCACCGCGGTTGCCTCGTCATCTAACAAGGCCTTCGACAAGAAAGATTCTTCCACATGACTCACCTACCCTTAGTCGTAAAGTCACCTCGGAAGTGTATAGAGAGAATAACCAGCCGTGCTCTTGCTGCTGTTGTATGGAGGATTTATTAAAATTACAGGTACGTCATAATGTTGTCTTACCGCTAAGAAATAAAACAGAAAAGAATAGGCGATCTGCATTATGGCGTCATTTTACTACAACTTCCAGCATTCTTTGCAGATTCTCATTCATATTCAAGTTCTTAATCCCTTTGGAGATTAACAGAACAATTTGTGCTAATTGCGCTACAAAAGAAAGTAAGAAAGCATTCTGGTAGTTGTAGTATATGACGCTATAATGCAGATCGCCTATTAACGGATTGAAATTGCAGAACAAAATTAGCATGTTCAGATTGTAAGTAATCTCTTCTTCCAGCAAGCTGACAGCACTTCACCCTCTGATCGACCGATCGACTGCAAAAACAAACAAACAAAAAAAAGACAGGCAAACAAAAAGAAACAAGCTAACCCGTTCTGCCTACTATAGAGAAAGAAATAGAAAGCACTGCCATCTGACCAATATTGATGTCTGTTTTCTATTCTCAAGGCCTTGCTATGTTCTACATACACATCAACTGATCTGTGTAAATCTATCCTCACAAAACTGGACAACAAACAGTTCATTGGTGATTTCTCCATCCGTGTTTTGTGCCTTCCAAGAGTCGGACAATTCAAGGAGGTTAGATTTCTGACGTAGACATCAATACACTGTTTCGTTATATATGTTCGCTTTTATTTCCTGTTCGTCGGAAATGTAAAATGTACTAATGATAATAATAAAAAGCATATCAACATAGAAGTTCTTCATCTGCACACTCTCGACATTCATTATTCAATTTTGCGGATGGAGGAAAACTAGAGAGCGCATGAGCGAGAGAAACAACACATTATAAACAAACTCGGTTCACATATCACCCAGACGGATCCGTGAATTGAACCCGTGTCACAGCAGCCACACCCTTCGGCCACTTATGGAACACACACCTACTCTGGAGGAGGTTATCTATTATCGTCTAGTTATATATTGACCTAAAAAGATTCTTGATACTTATTTCTGTTTTTGAAGGCAACTGGTCTGATACTAGAAAAATGTCCTGAAATCATGATATCTTTTGGTGAACTGTTCTTCCAAGATAAAGTAGACAAGGTATGGGTTGTGAGGGACGCCTGTGACTTCTTTAGTGATCATGTTGTAATGGTAAACACGAGAGTTTTAACCACCTTGGCAGAATTTTGCAAACGAAACCTCTGCATGGACGTGTTTATCTTTCTGTTGAGCATGCACGAGCTTACGCCAGCGAAAATGTTTGTCGTTCGCGCGCGTTTTATTTATGGACTCAATAGAGCGTTTTTACATAACGAGCTATCTTATGCTGATGAGTCCTAAAAAATGCTAATGAGAATTGCACATGGGAATGTACGCTTTGGTTCAGTACAAAGACAAAGGCAGGCTTGATCAGCTGATTATCGTCAACGTAAACGCGATAATCGGCTGATTGAGCTTTCCTTTGTCTTTGTGCATCAAAACGTACATTCCCACGTGCAATGCTCATTAGCTGAGCTCCTTTGGTTCATCAGCATATTTTAGAACTCATTAGCATATGATAGCTCGCTATGTGAAAACGCTCCAATGTTTAAATAGATTATCTGACATACCGGTTTTAAACCGGTTAATAACCGGTATGCGAGCTTATCTATTCGTCCAACTTTCGTCCAAACGTTTTGACGACGTGAAATACTTCCTTTCAGAGGTTTTTTTAGGGAATTTTTTTAGAAATCTTAGCTAAGCAGGGTGATAACGAGGGCTTTTATGTTTGGAAGACTCCAATAAAGCTGTGTCCACGATAAGCCGGAAAAAATATAAAATTAGCGTAAAATTAAGATGGTTTTCAAATTGATCCGGGTTAATGAGGACAAGACTAAGTCTGGCTCTCTGTCCGCATTTATAGAGCGAAAATACACTCCAGCAAAGAGCGAACTGGTACCGACTTAAGCATAGACCATTTCTGAAATAGCAAACATGATGCATTGTGGTCTAGCTTCAGTACAAACATGTTTTGTTCATTATGCTTTATATGGTGTTGTTAGAACTGAAGCTAGACCACAATGCATCCTGATTATCAAACTCAGAAAAGGCCTATTAAGTCTACATTTTCATTTTGTATTTATGTTTTTCGTTTTGATTAGAAAAAAAGGTTTTCCTAATTTTCTTTGGTTTCATTCTTTTAGTGGTCTCATTTGTTGGATGTATTGCTTGAGATGTTTTCTCAACAAACACAAGTCAAAGATGAAGAAACCAAAGCAAGACAGAAAGCATTGATGTCCGTACTTGATGGTGGGTAGCTTGTGCTTTACTGTGTTTGAATCAAAACTGTTTTATTTTCTCTTCTACTTTTTCGTCTTATACGTAGAAGGATAGAGTCGATTGTGGCATTTTCTAAGGTTTAAAATCATCATCTCAGTGGCGGAACCCGGATTTTTTAATGAGGGGGAACAATACGAATTTTCCAACTATTTTCGGTATATCCCTTTTTGGATTCTCATTAGCATTTTCTAGTACGTTATTCATTGCAGTTCATTTATGAGAATAAAACACTCAAAATGTATTCGGTTGATATCAATCATTTTATTTCAGTAAATGAAATGAAAAAATTAAGGTTGCTTTTAAATTATAAAAGAAGTAAAAAAATCATTTTTTTTTTTGGGGGGGGGGGGGCAAGTCATCCCAGTACTCCTCCCAGGATTCGCCTCTGCGTTTGCTATTTTTCGTGATAATTGTAGAAATTTTGTTTCATTTTTCTCGAATACTAGGCTTCCTTGATGATTTTTGAGGTATTTTAAAAATATTTTCTTCTATTTCCGACGGTCAATCTCGATTGTTTTGATCCCTGAGACATCCTGGAGAAATCCTGGCTTTCTATAACTTTGCTTTGCATTGCAAAAGTAGCGAACGGTTTATCGATCCACGATTTTTCGAGATGAGAGTAGGGGCGGATCACCAGAAATCGTTCAAGGGGATAACAAATCGAAAACTTTAAAAACCATCAGGTAAATGAAAAAATATGCCACCGTCCACCGAAAATTACCAAAGGAAACCCAAGATTTGGTCAAAAACAAACATTGATAGCAGGATGTATTATTTTCATTTTTAGACTTTTTTGCTATGATAAACATTAAAGCAAAATTAAGGGGAATCCGGTGCACCGTTAGATTATAAAAACGAAGGCGGTGTCAGCGGTAAACCGGTCGACACCCCCCCTAAATCCGTCACAGAAGAGACAACAATTTTGATTTCCCCAACCAAGCAACACATACCAGCGTAAATTTTTCTCGGTGAGTAAAAACTTTTATGTTTTTTTTTAACAGGAACGTTGTCCAAACTAGCACAGCTAACGAATCCAATCAAGTTTCTAACTCTATTGCCTGATGATGGAGCGTTCAAGTTCTTTATTCCATATCTACAGCAGAGCGTTCGACGAAGTAACGCAGACCATCTTTGTAACACTCTTACCAACGATGGATCAGAAAGTAGCTCATTCCATTGGTATTAGACGGGAACGGATCCTTGATTTTTCCCGAGGGGGGAGTGTTGTTGGATGTCGTCAGATATAACAAAACTTGATTTTTACAAAATGTCAGATTGATTGTGTGAGCTCAAGGGCGGGTACGCACCCCCTGCACTCCCTCCCCACGGATCCGCCTCTGTTAGAGAAGATTGGTAGGTGTTGTCGGAAAGAAAAATGGTGATGGAGGCAATGCAAACCATCGAAACAAACTGTTGGATTTCGTGGGTTTTTTGAAACCACTCCAAGACGCAGCATTCCAAGTTTATCACATCGAATCTAATACTAATTCTAACAGTTAGGTTTTGAATTTTGTGCCATGGTGTCTCTCGGATGTTTTGAAAAAAAAAAAATTAAATCATTTCCAAATTCATATTTTGCGATATTTTTATTTTTGAATTTTATATAAGACAAAAATACATACTTTTATTGATACATATTGTAAAATAAACATGAAACATATTGCAAAATATAATAGAATATTAAAATCATTGATATGTAATCAGTTATTAAAAAGAGCCGCATTTTAGTCCAATAGTATTTTTAATGTAGAATTAATGATTCATCAGCCGATCACGCCGGGCACAAACAGCTCTAAACGCGATTTTCATCAAATTGCTGTTTTGCATCAAATATCATTCTCCTGTTTCTTACGATTCTAGAAGTGAAAACCGTTTTTGATTTAGATGATAAAAAATATTTCCCGGGAAAATTTCGCGTGAAAAATATTGAATAAAACCTAGCTTTGAAAAGCTTTGATGTAGGTCTGGGCCCCATGCCCGGCGTGGATGATGGGTTGAGAAATCATGAATTACCATAAATCAGATAAATATACACCAAAGTATTGGGGTCTTTTGGTCAGTCGGTTTTGTGAATTTTGGAGGCAGTCGAGCTGAACACCATTGGTAACCTATTGCTGATAAACATATAAATCTACGAACAGAGCCACTTGGTAACCTATTACTGATAAACACATAAATCTACGAACAGAGCCACTATTTTTTCATTGCTTTTCGGCAGAGGAGAAATAAATGTTCTCTTCGCAGAGTGGAATTAATAGCATTGGGACCCTTGTGGGATTTCCTTATATAGAGCGAAACGATGTGATAAGGACTAAGGCGGTGTACGAATAAGCTTGTGTTTTCAGATGTTTTTCTTGCCGTGGCCAATCCATGGTTTTTTTATTAAAAAGACGGCTCAAGGGTGGATCTGGGATTGTTTCCAGGAGGGGGTGCGCTATCTTCAGGAGTGGGTGTACTACCCAGTAATCATTCAATGCTGAGCATATTTGGGGAAAATAGTCAAGAATAGATGAAATCCTTTCAGAAGGAGGTGTGCACCTCCTGCACCCCTCCCCAGGATCCGCTACAGCTGCTCAGTGGAATCTCTAGTGAGTCTGCACATTTTTGAAAATTTCTGCAATACTTTTACATGAAAAATTCACGCATGAATTGTGATTATCATTGCGATAAAACATCGTCATCATCATATTTCATCTTCAACACCACAACCAGACGTATTTGTATCTCCGATGGGCTTCCTGTCGCATAATATCTACTTCAACTTCGGGCGAGTGTATGTCGCAGCTTGTGAAATCAAAAACTACTATTAGACTATAACTGATACAGCGCGGTAGAAGAATCATGTCTGTTTCTCAACACATTATTTTATCTTCCAAACAATACCACCTATCACGATAAAATATTCCAAGGAAAACACTTTTGTTTGAAAGTCTGACACTAATGGCCTGTTTATATGAGGCGAGTTAGCTCAGTTTAATTTCGCGGGCAGTGGACTGGTTTCTTTTGTGTTCAAGCTATCAGAGCTGAGCGTAAAAAAACAAAGGGAACCACCCCGGGCTGGCTCGCCTCATATAAACAGGCCCTAAATAGGCTGGTTGTGAACTGATCGATTGTTTCGATTTAGCGGCTCACTTTGTACGACTATTTATGAAAAGTTTATGAGCCCCAAAAAAGTACATTTTCGCAAATGTGTAAACAAGAAATTCAAGAAATCCATTAAAAGCAACTTTCAGGTCAAAAAAGGTCAGGGCAATGAATTTTACACAAGAGAAACCACCCATAATTAATGCAAATGTCGCTATGATAAAAATCTGCTTGTCTTTGGGCTTCTATTGTTCAAGCAGACATGTTCAGACTTGCCCTTAGTCTGTCTTAAAAATTATGTAAATCACCAAACTTTGAAGCGTGTATTTCGTCACTTCCATGTCAATTCAAGCCTGAAAAATAATTTCCCCTGGTGGGAACATACTAGTTTGGGTAATTTTCATAGATAAATCGTTTGTTAGGCTAAATTTGAGCGATTGTGTGAGTTTTGAGTGAAGCATATTTACAATCTTGTTGCACGTGGAGTTTTTCGCGGATACGACTTCAGTCATATGTAAGCACACTCGTGATTGGTCAATTTGCGTCATGTCACTTCTAACAACATCACTGATTGGTTTGATTACACCTGAGGAAATCGATGTAGTCGATGTGTGGTTAGTCGTTGCTGTCAGTGTTGTTGCACTCGTGTGTTTTGTAGTTTGTGCTAATTGCAAAGCTTCTGCTCGCTTTTTCTCAACACATTCACTTGATAACTTGCTTTCCTAGCAGGTAAGTTCACTTTAAGTACAATTTATGCGAAAACTGACAACAAACTCGCGAAAATCGCGGTCAATTTCCGTTGTCAACATTTAGAACTTTTGATCGTATTAAACTCACCAAACTGACGAAGTTTCAACTTCAAACAATCGTTATTTGGTAGTTAAGCGTTTCATTCGCAGAAAATTTAGTTCAAACGACTTTACTTTAGTGATGATTATCGATGACAAGGTGTTATTGAGGCGATAGTCCTTTTCTCAGCTTTCGTATTTCCCGTTGTTGGTCTATAAAATTAATGAAACTTGTTTTGAATTTCAATCAAAATTTCTAAAGTTTGAAGAATCAAATTATTACGCTCTATAACTGTCGAGAGATCTAGGAGTTTGTATTTGTTATTGGTTTTGTTGATTGTCGATATTATAGCATGATAAAATGACTACATTTACGTACTTGTCAGTCCCCCAGACCCCATTGTAGATTTTGTCACACTTCATTTACATCGAGTTTTATACATTCTATCTAACTTTGGATTCAATTCTTTTCCTCCATTTTCAAATCCATTAGTTATTCAGGCTTAGATTTATTTATCCACTCACTCACCCATGAATTCATTCATTAAATATACGCTCCCTGTCAGCCATCAGAGGGGGGAAGGGGGGGGGGACTATCTAGACAAGTTGGTAGGTGGAGCTTGATGGACCTGTTACGGTCAACAATGACATGATAGCATATCCTTTTATTTCTCCAATGACTCCATTCCTATTTAGGTGAGATTTCTTTTAATAGGTCTCATGTATCTTGAAAATCACCAACACAAACAAATTTTATGCACCTAAAAGTATATTTAGATCTAGCTGAGATCAGCATATCATTTTCAATATATGTCCATCACCTATGCATGCTTTTCAAGAGAGTCCCTTCCTCCAGGCATCCGTTCAGTCACTCAATCTAGTCATTTAATTTTTCATCCATTCATTCAGTCATCTAATCACTGCTCAATAAACATCCTCTTTTTAACTAATCAATTTTTATTAATTCAATACTCATGAATGAAATGCTAATGGTTTTACAAGCAAAGTGTGCTGTGTAATTTCCATATCTGCATCAAAGATTCACTTTCATTTTTACATTATGATTTGTTATGGTCCTTCTTTATTGTAGTTGGTTACCATGTCTCAAGATTCTCTGAATTCCATGGAAATAATGTCACAGGAGACATATGATGTTCTCCAGTCACTATTGGACAGTGAAAACAAACCAGAGTAAGTTATGAATCTCTAGATATTATTATATTTTCTTCAATACAATCTGTCTTGGATTCTTGGCCTCGCTTCTGATTCAAAATTAGAATTTTATTTTAAATTCTAGTAACTGCACATTGCTTGCCCCTATTTTTGTTTTTGGAAAACCTTTTTTGATAACTGCTGTGTAATATTGAGCATTTGATAGACTCGCAGTAAAATTGCAAACATTTTCAATGGTATACTGATGTTGTGAATGTTTTGCCCTGCGTCATTTTAAAATGGAGAATTAGAAACTCAGACACAAATTACACCTGTCTTGTACTAGACAGTTTAGAAGTCATTTTTTACTTTCACTTTTGAGATTTCCGATAATACTGACTGGCATTATGTTATTTTTATCATCAGTAGTTTTGTTGGAAGGTATCGACTCAACCCATATGACGTTCAACTAGTAGATAACAATCAACAAGGTATCTAGTGATCATGGGCCGGTTGCACGAAGGCTGAATAGCGCTATCCACCGGATAAATCGCTATCCAGCGGATAAATTCTAAAGAAATCTTTCGGAGTGGATAACTTTATCCAGTGGATAACTTTATTCAGGCTTCGTGCAACCGGCCCCTGTGTGATTGTGTTTAAATGCCTATGTTTAACGTCCAAAGTCCCTTCAGCTTCTGGAACCTAGTGCTGGTCTACCAGGGAGTGGACGATATACTCTGACTATATTTACCCCCAGCAAATGCTGGTTCCCATTTATACACCTGGATAGAGAAAGGCACTGAAAGAGCAAAGTATCCTGCTTAAGGACAAAACCATGTAAAGCAAAAAACAAAACCATTTAACATGTATCAGAATTTCATGTACAGTGATATGGCGAATAATCGTCATGATGATGACAGCATATTTTAATTAAATATTGGCTTTGAACAAAAAGAGTTGATCTTATACCTACAAGAAGCTGGTAAGGACAAGCATAACTCACATTTACACTTGTCTGGGATTTGGATAGTGGTGTTCCACTGGGAACCTCTAAGGGTAACCATGTTTATGACATAAGAATTCAAAACAGAAATTTGTCAACCCTGTTAATCACAAAAGTGATGATTGATTGCATAAAATTCTCTTTTCAACTGTTCCCAGACTGTGAACTCAGAACTCTGTTTTAAGAAGTTTTGTCCATGTGTCTAAAATTAAATTTGTTTTAATTGCAGAAAATGTTCAAATAAATATCGAAAGATTATTCTCATTTCCCAAAGTACCAAGTATTAAATCAGAGGTATGGATATGAGCAATTAGTTTGTTAATTTGTTTAGTACTTAGTTATTTTGTTTATTGATACATAAATTATGTACATGTCATTTGGTTGGTTGATCAGCTAACCATCATCAATTGATTGATTGATTGACATTAGACTGGCTAGCTTGTTGATTGATTAACATCAAATATGCTTTTTCTCTATAAAACAGATAGATTTTGGTGACAGCCCACCAGATTTAAACCTGTCGACATCACCTATCCATCTAGGATCACCCCCCAAACCAGCTGCAAAACAACAGGTTTGATATTATAATGTATTGTTTTTGCCAATTTTTCTGCTAATTAGAGTTGAGGAAGCCTAATGACTACAAGTTGTGGGTTTATATGGCAGATACAGAGTTTGAATATATAAAACAAAAAAATATATATCGGTCAGGAGAGGATTGGTATTCTTGAACATCACAATAATTTGTTTAACAACCACAAGGTAGCTTTAGATCTTGAATGCAGCAACAAAATAAATTCAATTTTTTTTACTTCATCAAAGAAAAAAAAAACACACACACATCAAATAATAACTTAAATATACTTTGTAACCAGTTTTTAGCCACTGTACTAATCACTTCACACAATAAATAGGCAAACATTGCAACACTGTACTTTATTTGCAGCTCAATGTTGCCTTCAATTATTATATTGATTTCAATTAATATGATTGACATCGACTAAGTGTTTTTTTTCGTTGACTTTGTTCAGGTTAATACCATGCCTGTGAAACCAATTATACCTGAGCCAACACAAGAACACTGTTATGTTCCTCCAAACACAGACTATCCTGGTCCATTCAACTTCACTGTTGGTTTCCCAGAAGAGAGAGATCCACCAACCAAGTCTGCACCATGGACATATTCTTATCAGCTTCAAAAGCTGTTTGCTAAAATGTTAAACCTAGTACCAATACGATTTATATTCAGAGGTACCTTAAGTTATTACACTCTTATCTTCAGTAAGATTTCTGATTTTACCATTATGGGCTGATATTTTTCATTAGAATATTATCTAGAATTACTGCAGTGGTTTTCTGTTTTCTGCAAATTTAAAATCACTCAATTATTGCCTACAACATCCTCGGGAACCCAGGGGATATATTTGTCACTCGGTATAACACCTGTGGGTTCCCAAGGATGTACATGTACCAAGTGGTAGTTTTGCTCCTGTCAATCAAAACTGCTTTCGAACCTCATCTAAACACAGACTACATATGATTGATTTGTTTTCATTTGGGACCATGGTAATCAGAATTTTGATTGATGGAGCTATGTAAAACCAGGGACCTCGTAGCAGGGTTGGCTGGGGGGCTACAGCCCCCCAATAGTTATTATTATTATTATTTGTGTGTGTATTGCTCTTTTCAAAATTTAGGAGAAAGGTCTGTTATCTGTCTCTTCTCAAGTCTGTCATAATGTGGTTAGTAATTGGTGTTACGGTTGCACCAATTAGTGCCATGTGTTACTAATCCATAATGTCTAAAATCACATTTCCAAGGGTTGTAATTTCAAAATTTTCCCTGCTATCCCTCCCAGCCCACCAATTCAAAACACACTCTGCGGTCCCTGAAAGCACTAATTTTAAATGACATTATGATAGCTTTAACTTTCAAATTTGTATGTAAAGGGCTTAATAAAGTTGGTATTATTATAATTGTTTCTAATGTTTCTGTATTTGATATTCCAATGCTTCATTATATTTAGATTGAAAATTTAAACAAATGAATTCTGTTTTGATAGGTCATCCTCCACCTGGTTCATACATCAAGTGTGTAGTTGTTTTCAAAAAGCCAGAACATTTTAAAGATGTGGTTGAAAGATGCCTTCAGCATCGAACACAATGCAATGATGGCCATCCTGCACCTAAACATATCTTAAGATGTGAAAATAGAGCTACGCAATATGAAACTTGCCCATTTACTGGAAGGCACTCAATATCTTTTCCTGTCAGAGAATTTGAAGGTAAGTTAATTGTTTTAATTATTATCCAGTCACCTTTCTGGTTGGGAACATTAAGGGCAGTACAGTGATTTGAAAAATAGCTTTGACATTGCTGTGGCTTTGTGTAGGTGTGAGGCTTAAATCCATTATATTGAGCAATCATGATAATTTCATCAGTGCATATTTACTAGAGGAAAAAACTAGTAAGAAATACTACTAGGTAGAACTGCGTCAGTGTTTCTAGAGAAACAGTTGTAAATGTGATGATAAATTAGACACTGTTCAATGATTGTAGTGAAAAGTGACGTTTCGGACGTTAGTCCTATGTCGGAATAATACAAGAGAAAAAAAAGGACTAACGTCCAAAACATCAGTTTTCGCTACAATCATTCAACAGTGTCTAATTTATCATCACATTTACAACATATTTTACTAGCATTAATGCACATTGCATTTCCTAGTTTATGAATGACATGTATTTTAATTATTTGTCATTTTAGCTGGGGTGAACTACTTCTCGGAGATGATCCAGTATATGTGCTTCAACTCCTGTCCCGGTGCACTAAACAGAAGAGCCTTCAACACCATCTTCACCCTTGAACACGAGTATGTAAATCTACTCTGACTTGTTACTTTGTTCTTTTGATGCTTTCACATAAATTGGTGATTTTTTGCTTTTTTAGTGGCAATGTACTTGGACGAAAGGTTTTGGACTTGAGGACTTGTGCATGTCCAGGAAGAGATAGAATGTCAGAAGAAGAGAATGAAAACAAGAAAGTTTCAAAGGCTGCCCGCAAGGATTCACATCAACGCCCTGAAGTAGTGTCTACAAGTGAGGTGACTCCACCAGTGACATCTGTTACATCCACTTCAGAGCATATCTCGGGTGAACATGTCCGTCAAGATCATGATAGACCTCACACAACCAGCTCTGAAGCTGAAGCGAAAGAACCCAATAGACTATCCTTAAAAAGAAGTAAGATAATCACAGTTTACTGTAAAACTGTCCATGTTTTCTCTATAAAAAGAAATTAATTCATTAAAATATCCAAACAAACTTGGAGAAAGCTGAATAGATCAGTCAGGATTAGTCGATAATATATTGTAACATGAAATTACCCATCTGACAAGTTTATATTTTGTGCATTATGCCAAATATATATTTTGGTAATTGTGACTGCCTCTGCACTAACTTGTTACAAAGTGTTGTAAACGAAGTATCATTTCATGAGCTTGATCGTAAAAACTCAAAACATTTTAGCGTTTTTTTGCTACATATGTATATTGAAGATAATGCATTTTCCCCACTAAATATATTGAAACGATATATCAAATATGATATACATTTTTTTATTTTACTTAAAAAATCTTTGTAAGCCTTATAAGTTTGTAAAATGTGATCAAAAAGCTTTAATTTCCTTAAAATCGTTTTGTTTATGACTAATTGCAATTATAGCAATTTATTGCTTTTTAATTTCTTCTCATCTACTGTAATTTTAAATCTATTTTTATTATATTCTTGTCTTTTAATTCAACTTCAGATGCTAGTAAGATAACAGAAGGGTTTCAGCTCCATTCACTAGCTTTGAAGAGAGTCAAGAAAGAAGATGAAGAAGAATTTACACTCAAGGTATAGCAGCTATCTCCTTTCACTCTGATTGTATACTCCTCAACATGTTTGTCTGCGCATAGATTTATTGTAAGTTCAAAAAAGTTGAAATTGGTCAAGTATTTAATTTTGTAGAATTTCAGTTTTACTTAGTTCTTGTATATTTTTTAGTGCGATTCACTTTGTGACTTCGGCAAGAAAATAGAATACAGTGTGCATGGACATTGCAGCATGAAATATTTTTTTTGCCTTTGGTGTATTACCTCTCCTGTTATTTACAATTAAAATAATCAGAAATTGGCTTCAACACACATAGTGGGCAAACGACACATTTCAACCAAGGATACTGTAATACCAGTTATTAATGTTAATTCAGTAGTTGTTTTTTCTTTGTTTTCAAGGTGCGAGGAAGGGAGAAGTATGAGCTACTACTTAAGATCAAAGAAGGTTTAGATCTGATGGACATGGTGCCCGCTACTTTCCTTGATAACTACAGAAAAAGGTATCTGTTAGGGCCCATTTATAAAAAAGGCATAAAAATTAATATAAAACAGACTTAAAACCAAAAGTCAGATCTCTTAATTCAATAAGTAAACCTATATTGGAGGGAAGTTAAAGAACGTAGGGTGTATGTTGACAGGCCATGCCAACTACTAACCCTCATGATCGTAAGCCATATTGCTGAAAAATGTGCCTTAAATGACGGTCTGTATAAGGTACATTTCAATACCTGTATACAATATTGTAAAGAGCATTGAGACTTTGTAAAATGCACTTACCACACATTATTATTATTATTTGTCTCATTAATACATAAAAATTATTGTATTTTGTTTTTTATTTCCAATATTTGTGATTATATTTGTGTAGCTGTCCCCCATGTGGTCCTGATTGGTTTCTTGACAAACAGCAACAACAGCAACAACAACAGCAGCAGCAACAGCAGCAGCAACAGCTCGATAATGAAGACAATCCACCCGATTCACAGGTACATAAAATATCATTGTACGATGTCTAAGTTGGCTAAGACAATTTTATTTCAATTATTTGATCAACTTTAAACAATGCTACTAACAATTATAGTATCACAGAAGTAGTATTAAATCTCAATTATACACAAAACTTAAATAATCCAATTTCTTGGAGAGATTCAAATTGATGGGATTTTCTTTTTAAATATTCATTTGATTAGAGCCATTTTTGTACTAATTAGTGGGAAACGGTCTAATTACAATTATACTGGTCAGCAGATGATTTTACTGTTTTCTTAAAAACTATGACTATGATCCAATATAGTTCTGTTTCCTACTATGAAAACGACTTTGTTATGATCGGTTCCAACACATTATTTAGTAATTATAGTTATGCCCACGAAAAATGCTACAAGCATGTTTCTCATTGTCCTCTTTATTCTCATTCAGAATTCCGATGAAGGAACGCCACCATCAACATTCCCATTATCACAGTTATCACGTACTTCATCTAACATCTCAACCAGAAGCAATCCTGAAACAGAGTACTCAACTGTACGTTTTACACTGAAGAGAACCGTGTCTTTGGAAAGAAAGGGGTTGAAGATAAATTAGAAAATTATTTGAAAAAATTGAAAGACTTCAAGGTTGATTTGAATTAGTTATGTAGTGTACATTGTATTTTAGAAAATATTGTTTGTTTTTTGTTTGTTCAAAGTTGTATAAGATTATTGGTTACACTTTCATCTTGAGTTTGTTAAATGTCACTGGATGTAGATGTATTTTTTGCAGGAAGTGTTGATATTGATAGTAGTCTGCTTTTTGAGCTGCATCTTTAACTGTTGTTAGTGTTGTCCATATTGTTACAACAACTTCATCTTTGATAAAGTAGATTGATTGTCCTGTCTAGAAAGATTGTCTGGTCAGTCTGACGTTTCGGCAACCTGCATGACGACTGTACCATCGATTCCACCGTTTGTTTACCAAGAGTGACATATCACATGGTCATGAACAGTGAAATTAAACATGAAAGCTGATTGAAAAAAAGGCCTATTTCTCAGGACCATTAATGTGTAATGCTAATCATGTATTATCATCTGTGCAGTATATTATGTTTTAATATTCATCATGGACAGAATAATCATTCTCATTGTTTTTTACCATTTTGTTACTATTGTAACAATCATCGTTTATTAACATCATTTACTCTTAGTGTGTATTTGTAGAAAATACCCCTACCTCACCACAAATGATTTCTTGGAAATTCAGGAGGATCGGGGTCAAGAGGCCCAGCAAATTTTGTGTGGTTGTATGTATCAGTTTTGGAGAACCTTGGGGTAGGGGGTTTAGGAAGAAATAACGTCTGTGGTGGCGGTATGCAGATATTTCTTGGGAGTCTACACATAATGCTACCATGTTGTCCCTTTTTGGACTTGAATATCTTGTAAATAGTTGTATATTACAATGTTTTGTTGCATTTATTAACAGTTAATACACTGACAGTACAGAAGATTTCTGACAGAAACTAATATATATAATCTATACTTATTATTATAGAGAGACTATGTAGGGATGGAGTAATAAGGCTGCATATTCAGCTTGGCCTAACAGGATATCAAACAGGCTACCTAAATCAGGGTTTGAGATCCCATGCTGATATGCGCAGTATGCAAAGGACTCCAAAAAGAAAAGAAAAGAAAAAAAAAAAGCAATGTTTGGAGACTTTACTTTGAAGCTCCATTCTCAAACGTTTTTGACATGACATGCAAGCAGGCTTTTGCTGCAGAAGATATTCTAGTTGACAAATAAGATGTACAGCCTTTTTGCTTTTCAATACTCTTAGTCCCTAATATAGCTTGTGTTATTGTGAGGACACTCAAACCGTGAATGCTTTGTAATTTTTTTATACTTTTTCTAACATACATCCTTTGAGTGAATTTCTCTGCTCGCAGAGTTTTGAGTGAATCGATTTGAAAACGATTTCATTTTGATAACTCAGTGCATTTAAGTTCATGCAGTCCTACATTTTAGAGGATTTGAAGCAGTAGAAAATTCATGCAGAAAATACAAAGTTAAATAAAGACAAGTGTTCATGGTTCGAGTGTCCTCATCGTAATTGTATTTAGATTCTCTCTTCTGGTCTTTTAACAGCTTATTTCTGCACAGATAATTTATCTCAAGTAGTTTCAATGAACAGCTGACATTAATCTGGGGCGAATTGTTCTTGGGGATGTCCAGTAAAAAAATTCCTATAAAAATATTTGGCTTCCCCTTAATTCTGCCGCTGGATACAATTAACTGGAAAATGAAGATGACCAGCCTTGAGCCTATTCACTGTATCTGTCGGCATGTCGAAATCGAGGAAACTGAGGAAACTAAGGAAACTGAGGAAACTAAGGAAACTGAGGAAACTAAGGAAACTGAGGAAACTGAGGAAACTGTGATTCATTGGATTAGTTGTTTAAGAAAAGTATTAACTTACTTTATATCGTCTACAGTTCGCAGTGCCAGTGATAAACTTGTTGAATGTTGTTTCGGACTCGACAGTCAGGCGGTACATCAAAATATACATAAACAAAGAGTCCTGAGCATCTTTGATAGAGAATTCGAAAAGATAGGCCGTCTTGTACATGCTTTTTGTACTTTCATTTGGACTAATTTAACTCCTATAAACAAAGTTGTTATCGTAACCGGTCTTTCCTCAATCTTGTACAACATACATGTAAAATACTGAGCCTTTTTAGTACAGTAAAAAATTAAAGATTGAAAAACAAACTAAAATAACATCCCGAACAAATAATGCAGCAAAGAATCAAAGATGAAATAATATCTTTATAATATTATTTTGTTTTCCAAAGACACGTTTACATTCGTCGCGAACCGACTTTGAGGATGAACCTTCGCTCGAATGCAACTTATAAAAGCTGATTAAAACTTTTTGTACATTTTGAGGATTCAGACTGACTTTCTACTGTTGGTGATTAAGTTGCATTGTTCTTAACGTTTTTATGTTGTTGTTTTTTTTTCTAGGTGAGAGCAGTGTTTTGTGTTCTTGTTTTTTTTTTTCTTTGAATATGGATTGTTGTTCGGTTGCGTGACGGGAAGGTTCAAATCACTGCCCCCGGGGCTGTGGACCACTAGTGTGGACCTGGTCCATGGACCTGGTCCATGGACCACCATTCATGGACCCCCCCTTTGGACTACCAATTTTTTTCAATTTTGTTTTATTTTATTCTATTTAATGTTCATTTTTTTCGTATTTTTCAGTTTGCAAAGATTTTCAATGTTAAGACTTACGAGTATGAAGTGAATTGATTTTTTCCTCCTCAGGCGAACAATTCTCACAGCACGAATTCTTGATCTATATTGAAGTTCCATGATTTGCATATACTAATCAAAGCAACGTTTTTTCGCCATTTAAACCCCTTGTTAATACATTTTTTAGCATTATGAAGCCATTTATCGTAAGTTTTGCCGCCATTTTGTAAACAACTACAACAGGAAGCCCAAGTAACGCACAGGAAGCCCAAAAATTCTTATCCGTGCGAAATCCGTGCTTGCTGCACTTGCTGGACGTGCATTTCAAAGATGGAATTTTTCGAAGGTAAGTTATTCTCTAAATCTCTTTTAATCACGTTGAAATTTGATTTTTTTAGAACATGAAGGGATATCTAGTTATGAAATGAATTGTAGTTCAACCTATGTTGTGGGCTTCCTGTGCGTTATTTGGGCTTCCTGTTGTAGTTGTTTACAAAATGGCGGCAAAACTTACGATAAATGGCTTCATAATGCTAAAAAGTGTATTAACAAGGGGTTTAAATGGCGAAAAAATGTTGCTTTGATTAGTATATGCAAATCATGGAACTTCAATATAGATCAAGAATTCGTGCTGTGAGAATTGTTCGCCTGAGGAGGAAAAAATCAATTCACTTCATACTCGTAAGTCTTAACATTGAAAATCTTTGCAAACTGAAAAATACGAAAAAAATGAACATTAAATAGAATAAAATAAAACAAAATTGAAAAAAATTGGTAGTCCAAAGGGGGGGTCCATGAATGGTGGTCCATGGACCAGGTCCATGGACCAGGTCCACACTAGTGGTCCACAGCCCCGGGGGCAGTGATTTGAACCTTCCCGTTGCGTGACACCAGCGTCGTCATGAACAATCGACACAGTTTCCTCAATGAAAGCTTAACTCAAACATTCCATATCTTTAGCAGATGAGTATCTTAAATCTCCTGACATCTTTCAGTTTTCCGTTTTTGTAGTTATTTCCATAGAAAGTAGCAGATATTTCGGACGGTTGCACTCCGAATAAAGTGAGTTGTCTCAGCGAAATCAAAAAGCTGTTTTTTCTTGATTTGAGTTTTAGACGGCAGTGAGAATTATTCAGAAAATAGTCTTTTCCACCATCATAGTCCTTATTTTGCTATGTTTGCAAGTCGATAGGTTATTTTATTGGCTATTTTTTTCCTTTTAAACACGTAAACCTGCATTGGGGAGCAGTCCTTTTCGCTCTGGACTAACAAAGGCGCCAGAAAGTTTGTTTACAGTGAAGCTTGGATCGTTCGCTTCTGATTGGACGCACCGTTTTCACTCACTAATGAGTGAAGAGCTCGAGTTTGATACGGATTTCATTCGATGAAGTACGTTTTCCCTCATTTTTAGTTAAATAATCAATTTATAGGTGTTTCCTCAGTTTCCTCAGTTTCCTCAGTTTCCTTAGTTTCCTCAGTTTCCTCAGTTTCCTCAGTTTCCTCAGTTTCCTCGATTTCGACATGCCGTGTATCTGTGGTTATGGTTAATATTTCAAAAAAGTTTGGTTTTTGATATTGTGTACATTTAACTCAATATTAAATATTTTTATTGAGATCTTTTAATAAATTTGTTAATTAAAATTAAAATTCATAGTAATAATAGAAGAATGAGAAATAAAAATGTAATATTCATTTTAATATAATGTGCATTCATTTGTCTAATAGTATTTTAGATTCATTATTTTTTAAATTCATACATTTTTGTAATCTCTCCCAAGAGCATAAAAGACTTTTAAAACACTGAAGTCCCAAAAAATGTCAACCCACCGGGCAAAGCTAAAAAATGCATGATCCTACCAACTTTCCAATAAAAACATGCATGTACCCCCAGTTTAACTTACTTAAAAAAATTATGCTCCATCTTAATAAACATGATAAACAGGCGAACACTTGCTGTCCCTTCCAGTCCTACAGTTCAATTGCACTATCCCCTGGAAAGTCTAATTTGACATCACCCCCCCCCCCCCCCCCCCCTCAGTTTTCTGACAAAAATTTGTGAATCCCACTAAACAATTTTTAAAATCACCTCAATTTCACATACCCATCCCCCCCTCCATTTTGATTTATTTACTTACATATTCTTTATGCATTCATTATCCCTAGTCCTCACAGTTCGCTTTTAGCTCCACCCAACTTCCCCACCCCTATACAAATTTGCATTTTCACGTGTTGAGTTGTAAGAGTTCGCGGGCGTCTGAGTGAACTGAGCAGCGTTGGAAAGGTGAGAAATGGGTAACTCTTCAAAAAGAAGCTAAACTTTCACGGCCTCGGGCACAAACTTCATATTTATACCCCCCTAAATGTTTTAGTGCTTGTTTAAAGCTTGTATCTGGCTGATTTTGTGCAAAACATCGGCCAAAATTGCGCCCGCCAAATTTTGATGACCTCACAAATTTCTCACGACAGAAACAATTTTCAAAACAATTGCAATTTATTCTGATTTTTGGCTTGTAAGTTTAATTTCCTGTGATGTGCAAACTGAACTTGAAACCCCCTTTCTTGTATTTCTAGTAATTTCTAAGATTCACGCTCTAGTTTGGAATCGTAGATGCATGATGTTTTAATTTACACATGTTCGCGCGTTCACTAACATTAACTTCCGCTTCTATTTTTCAGTCTTTTCAGCAAACATGGAATTCCCAGATTGCTCACTTGGATTCAGAGTTTCGTATATTAATCAAGACGTCGAGGTATGATTATTTGAAGAAAACAGCTTTGTAAATGCTTGTATATGTTTTTGGCGAAATCGAAAGAAGAATTTTAATTTGAGCTCACGTCGTACACACCGCAGCGCTATTTTGACAGTTTTGACACCCAGGTGTGTTTGGATTTAATAGAAATCCTAGTGCATGAAATATCTTATCTATATATATGGGTATGAATTCACGTGTGGGCTTTTAAATGTTTTTGTAGGAGCAAGCTGCCAATAACTGCAATCACACGGTATGTCAGCTGGCCTCTATGCTACTCAGACGCCGACCGGGACGGACCATTAGAAAAGTTGGGTTGTTGGGTGTTTGGTGGTGAAGTTTCAACCTTGCATACTTTTTTTTCGACTTGACTTTAATGCAAGTTTTTTTTTTCTTGAGTAAAGACCTTTTTTGGTTCTGGTGCTTGGACATGTATGGATTTTTTTCCAGCCGAGTTTTGGCTGTATGAATTATTTTTTAATTTTCAAACCGTGTTTGGATTTTTTGTTTTGTCTCCCCTCAACCAACTTCATTTTTCTAATGGTCGGTCTGTCCCTTACAATGTTTAAAATTGCTGGTTTCAGAAACATAAATTGTTGAAGGAATAGATGTCCACCTTAATAATAGCTTGTGAAAGTTAAAAAATATATTGAATTTTTAGAAATGTAAGCATTTTGAAAATCAGCCAAAATGAGGCTAGAAAGGCAACTATAATTCGGCGGATATGGAACCAAAGCAATTTCCCTTTAGACTTGCTCCAAGTCTCTCTCGGACGACCATAAATATTTCGATGATTCTCGGTAATCACCAAGAGTCATCGGAATAATGGTCGTCTGGGACAAAAAAAAAAGCGAGAGAGACTTGAAGCAAACATTTCAATTCCCTGATGATCGAATCACTGGTAAAGTCACATGTTTGTCATTTTTTCAAAATGGTGGATATTTATATTTGCAAGTCATTAATTTCTTGTAATAATGTTATTTGTGAAAAAAATATTGAAGAATCAAAATAAAAGACATAATCAAAGAACTTAAGACCTTCTTTTACGATTTCAATTTTCTGCATGATTGACATTTTTTCCCTCATAATTTACGTTTCCCGCCCACATAATCTTCCAAACATTTCTGCACAATTTTGATTTTTCCCTGTAAAATACCAGAATCCCTGGTGATTGCATGTAGTTTCATGATTTATACAATAGACGCCAAAGGCATGACAATGTTAATAATTAATACTGTATGTTTTAAAATAGTTTTCCAAGTTGTTAAATGTGGTTTTTATAAGAAGAGCCTGTCTCTGTCCATTCTCTTTCCAGACCAAAGGTAAAAGCAATAGTTAATGTTTTACTTATGATCAATTTATAATCAAATCGCTTTTGATAAACTGTGGCGCTTGTTACATTCTTCACAGAACATTGACCAATCACAGGTAACGTACCAGCTTGAAATGTCTGGATGAGTCTCTAACTCAACTGTGACGTCGCAATTTTGCCGAAAAGTTATTGAAGCACGAGGAAAATAAAATTTGAGAGACTGTGAATTTGGAGATAACTGAAGGAAACAATTTTTAAAATGTGGGTCAATTAATGTATTGAAAAAAAGAGATTCACAACAAGAAGAGCTCAAAATTCACAATGATTCGCCCATCGGAAAGCGAAGTTACAAATTTAATATTACTAGTTGAAGGCGCTTGTTCTTGAAACCATCGCTTTTCCCTAAAGTTCTTTGAGTGTCAAGAAGCAATGCTAGTATTATCTTTAACCTTTCCCGTACTTTAAGTAATTTTTGTGTGGATTTAATTTGGAGAGTATAATAATGTGTGAGTTTGTAACAACCGATCCTGTCGTTGGTACGTTGATTTGTACATGTCATTGCAAAATTCCCAAGTCGTTGTTATTTAACTCTTTCAACTCCTTTATGACTTGATAATTTGTGTTTTTATTGTTGAATGAAGCCAATAAAGTGAGTAAAATATTTTGTAAGTTTATTTTATTTTGTCGTAATTTAACTGCGTCATGTTGAAATTTACAATGGCGTGCCATCTGTCTGGTTTTTATTTGCACACTTTTATGTAGTAAATTTGATAAGTAGGACCCGTGAGCGAAAAACCGTTCTGCAGAGAGCGAACTGGGACCTACTCATGGAATCAGTTTAAGGTGGCTCGACACAGTTTCGGAAAGCTACAACTAGGCTCTGCAAAAGTTGCAAAATTACAAATAGATTATGAAATCGTTCAACTTGACAATGTTCCTCTATCTATATTGAAACAATTTTTTCATGAAAGTTTACCTAATAAGTGAAGTTTAAAATGATGGGTATTTTGGGCAGATTCTCATTAATATTCATGAGTTATGGGGAATTCCTGAAAAACGGGTTTTGAGTTTTATCTCCGAAATTCGCCCATAGATTTTTGTCAAACTTTCATATGTCACAATATGAGTAATTTCCGAACTGGCAACGGAGTTTCAAGAATTTAAATCTGGGAATTTTTGAGAAATTATGCTTCAAAGTTTGTTTTGGTTTTTCGGACTCCGTTCAATGTACAACAAAAAATGAGGCGTAGAAAAACAACGGTTTATGTAATCAATTAAAAGTTTTTACACAAACAATGACCCATGTCTCAGGTTTATTGTAAGCAAATTCGAAATCGTTAGCTTAAATAGTCTTTAAACTACGGCTCTATGGCTAAAAAGTATATTTTACGACAACATTTGTAAATCCAACATTTTTAGTAAAGTCCGCGTTTCTCCAAAACTGGTCCATAGATTTTTATAAAACTTTCTCATGTTCGAATTCAACCTATTCACAACAAAATACATTCCTTTTCATCTGAGTGAGGACTTTCTAGGTAGCGAAAAATCAAGGATAAATACTGATAACTCAACGGACTCGGCTTTTGTCCCGCACATGTCCCGAGCTGAGTAAAATCTTAATAGATTTACATAATGTCACGGTCACGCAGTCGCTGTCTGCAGCGAAGCCCATCCGCTCGCTTGAATTTTGCTAATAAATGATAAATAAATTCAAGCTTGGTTGTTGTCGTTGTGTTTCAAATTTTGTGGAACCACAGTTTGTTCACCGTCGTAATGACAAAAATTTTTAATTCATTTACAAGTTCTCGTTTGAAAATTTTAAATCCTAAATCTGTCGAGCAAGATAATAGTCCCGCAGTTTTGCTTAGAGTGCACGCACTAAAAGTGTGCAACATTTATCACTATTTAGTAGTAAATAGCACTAATTAAACAAAAGAAAACAATAGAATAAGCATAAAATTCAAGCTTGGTTGTTGTCGTTGTGTTTCAAATTTTGTGGAACCACAGTTTGTTCACCGTCGTAATGACAAAAATGTTTAATTCATTTACAAGTTCTCGTTTGAAAATTTTAAATCCTAAATCTGTCGAGCAAGATAATAGTCCCGCAGTTTTGCTTAGAGTGCACGCACTAAAAGTGTGCAACATTTATCACTATTTGGTAGTAAATAGCACTAATTAAACAAAAGAAAACAATAGAATAAGCATAAAATAGCACTATTTAGTGGTATTCATGTTGCACACTTTTAGTGCGTGCACTCTAATACAAGACCGCAAACAAAATAACACATGGGCGACGAGCGGCAGTGAAAGAAAAAATGAGGATTATTTTACTTGCAAATATTAAGAAAAAAACTGGATAAGAATGAATTATTCTTCATTTTCCTTTATCTTTATTTCCTTTTTTGACGGAATAGATTAGCTTTTACGCACTTTTTGTAAATAAAAAAGTTGCTTGGATGCGAATCGCTGCAGACAGCGACTGCGTGACCGTGACATTAGGTAAATCTCAGTTAAGATTTTACTCAGCTCGGGACTTGTGCGGGACAAAAGCCGAGTCCGTTGAGTTATCAGTATTTATCCTTGATTTTTCGCTACCTAGAAAGTCCTCACTCAGATGAAAAGGAATGTATTTTGTTGTGAATAGGTTGAATTCGAACTTGACAAAGTTTTATAAAAATCTATGGACCAATTTTTGAGAAATGCGGATTTTACTAAAAATGTTGGATTTACAAATGTTGTCATAAAATATACTTTTTAGCCGTAGAGCCGTAGTTTAAAGACTATTTAAGCTAACGATTTCAAATTTGCTTACAATAAACCTGAGACATGGGTCATTGTTTGTGTAAAAACTTTAAATGATTACATAAACCGTTATTTTTCTACGCCTCATTTTTTGTTGTACATTGAACGGAGTCCGAAAAACCAAAACAAACTTTGAAGCATAATTTCTCAAAAATTCCCAGATTTAAATTCTTGAAACTCCGTTGCCAGTTCGGAAATTACTCATATTGTGACATATGAAAGTTTGACAAAAATCTATACGCGAATTTCGGAGATAAAACTCGAAACCCGTTTTTCAGGAATTCCCCATAACTCATGAATATTAATGAGAATCTGCCCAAAATACCCATCATTTTAAACTTGACTTATCAGGTAAACTTTCATGAAAAAATTGTTTCAATATAGATAGAGGAACATTGTCAAGTTGAACGATTTCATAAGCTATTTGTAATTTTGCAGAGCCTAGTTGTAGCTTTCCGAAACTGTGTCGAGCCACCTTAAGGAGAGACTGAAACAACACAACAAACTACTGAGTCCCATGATCCAGCATCCAAGCCAGGTGTTATTTATCAGTTGCATATCACACTTAGGTCCTGTAGATAAAAAGTCACAATGTTCTCATACAACATTCCGATTTGTTTTCCTATCTTAGTGGAGCCTCCCCCGGGATCATATGTTAGAGCAGTTTGTGTGATGAGAAATAGTGGAGTACCACTACAGAGATGCAGTAGACACATGAAACAAGACTACCATATATCTGGTATTTCATCCATTATCTAATGTATTAATATCTAATTCATGTGCATTCATTCGTTCAATTCATGTTCTCAAAAAGCTGTCTGTATACTGTACCTTAATTATGAATGAAAATATTGCTTGGGGATGCTAACAGTTGCCTTGCTTATACTACCTATCCTGATGATGATAATGGTGGTAATGTGACTATGACGACAATAATGATGATGGTGGTGATGACAGTGGAGTAGTGCAGTGGAGATGATAGTGACATGGTAATGATGATGATGATGATCAAATGGTGATGGTGGTAATGATGGTAATGACAATAATGATGCTGGTGATGATGGTGATGACAATGGTGATGGTAGTTATAATGATGGTGGTGCTGGTGATGATGGTAATGACAATGGTGATGGTAGTTATAATGATGGTGGTGCTGGTGATGATGGTAATGACAATGGTGACTATGACGACAATAATGATGATGGTGGTGATGACAGTGGAGTAGTGCAGTGGAGATGATAGTGACATGGTAATGATGATGATGATGATCAAATGGTGATGGTGGTAATGATGGTAATGACAATAATGATGCTGGTGATGATGGTGATGACAATGGTGATGGTAGTTATAATGATGGTGGTGCTGGTGATGATGGTAATGACAATGGTGATGGTAGTAATGATGGTAATGACCATGGTGATGGTAGTAATGATGGTGATGACAATGGTGATGGTAGTGATGATGGTGATAGTTATGACAATGTTGATGATGATGGTCTTGACAATGATGGCAATGATGATGGTGGTAATGGTCATGATAGCAATGATGATGTTGATGGTAATGATAATGGTGATGATGATCAGGTAATGATGGCAGTGATGATAATGGTGATTATAATGTTATCATGGTAATTATATGGTGATGATAATGATGATGGTAATTTTATAAAAGTGAAATCAATTGTTTATTTTCTGTTGCACAAAAATATACTAGAACTTGCAAGTGACTGCAGTGTGTTTATGCGGTGTCATGATGTCAATGCTGTGTATGAAAACACTCAAGAAGGCCATACTTCTATTGTATTCCCAGTAGGGCCATATATACAAGAAGGTGATCTCAGTAATAATAAGCATTATAATTATAATCTATTGAAAATGCATTAGTCAGAAAAAGTCTGTAGACTGACAGGCACTTGGGTGAAATACAGACTGACATCATAAACTGCTGGCAGACACACATGAACTGCCAACAGATAGACAACTTAATACAGACAGACAGACAACATGTAGACAGACAGACATGAACTACAGAAAGACAGACAGCATGTAGACAGACAGACATGAACTACAGACAGACAGACAACATGTAGACAGACAGACATGAACTACAGAAAGACAGACAACATGTAGACAGACAGACATGAACTACAGACAGACAGACAACATGTAGACAGACAGACATGAGCTACAGAAAGACAGACAACATGTAGACAGACAGACATGAACTACAGACAGACAGACAACATGTAGACAGACAGACATGAACTACAGAAAGACAGACAACATGTAGACAGACAGACATGAACTACAGACAGACAGACAACATGTAGACAGACAGACATGAGCTACAGAAAGACAGACAACATGTAGACAGACAGACATGAACTACAGACAGACAGACAACATGTAGACAGACAGACATGAACTACAGAAAGACAGACAACATGTAGACAGACTGACATGAACTACAGACAGACAGACAACATGTAGACAGACAGACATGAACTACAGAAAGACAGACAACATGTAGACAGACAGACATGAACTACAGACAGAAGGACATGAAGACAGACAAGCATTACTTTAAGTTTTACAAAATTAAAAATTGTTTTCTATTTGTTTTCTAGGAAGCATTCTGTCAGGAAAAGTTGAAAGCTTTGAGTTTCTTTGTTCTAATTACTGTGTTGGAGAAAGACAAAAATCTCCGCTCATGTTCATCTTAACTTTAGAGAATGAGTATGTATATTGGGGCATATGTTCTAATCATCACTGCTATGCATTGTACTTGAATCATCACTGGTCAGCAGTATCATTGTCATGGCAACACCCACTTACTCACTATCACAATCAACACCATTATGATTTGTAGATCATTGTTAATATTACATGAATATTAAATCATTAATATCCATCATACAAAGGTTGAAGGAAACACTGATTTAAGGGCATGTAAAGGTGGGTACACACTATGCAACAAGTCGCAGCATTGTGTCGCAGTGATAGGGATTTTTTGGTGAAAATTGTTGTCATCACGACAGAAGTTTGTTGCTGTGACTTGCCACATGAAATCCAACCGGTTGTGATTGTCAACCAGTGCACACTGAGGCGACCTGTCCCAGGGACAAGTTGATGCAACCGGTCGCCTAGTGTGTAGCCATGCAGTCAACTCACATTGAAAACCAGTCGCCCTACATTCTCTTATTGTACAAACTCACCAACAAATAGTGTAAATCGCTAGGCCATGTTTTGAATATTGTTGACACTATTGTACCCTGGGAAGAGGCAAATACACCTGAGAAATCTGTGATTAACATGATTGTTTGAAGAGATGCATGGTTGTCATATAGTGTCAATAACTAAATGTGTGCAACAGTTGTCACTATTTAGTAGTAAATAGCACTAATTAAACAAAAGAAAACAATAGAATTAGCAGAAAATAGCACTATTTAGTGGTATTAATGTTGCACACTTTTAGTGCATGCACTCTATTATTAATCACCATAATTTCAAGGATCATTGTTTTTATCATCAAACTCATCACAGCTGCTTGAACTTAAACAAATCGATTCACTCAAAGGATACATGTTAAAAAAGTATCAAAAAAGTGTTCACAGTTTGAGTGCCGTCATGTAATTTCAAGGGCATTGTTTATTTCAAATTAACCTATAACAGAACTTGATTGACAAATGTTATTGTTTTGAACTTTTGTAGTTATGTAGTTTTATCAAGACAAAGCATCAATATTAATGTTTGCGCTTCACCTGGCCGTGACAAGAGAAACTGGGAGAAGGCGTACACAGCAAGGAAAAATTCACCGTCAAGTACATCCAGTTATCAATGTATGTGAAAATTGTCAGCAGTATTTTAGTTGACGTAACAACAATGCAGACAGCAATAGGCAATATGGAGCTTTTGAAACATTGTTTGAAACATTACAGTGAGGAACCGTGAACTCGTTGTGCTTTTTTGATACTTTTTTTAACATTCTTCCTTTGAGTGAATCGATCTGAAAACGTTTTCTTTTTGATAACTCGATGTATTTGAGTTTGTCTACTTTTTTAGAGGATTTAAAGCAGTAGAAAACTCGGAAAATGAAAAAGTGTTCATGGTTCGAGTGTCCTCACTGTAATTTATTATAGTTTGTGTCAGTATATAAACATGAAGTGTCACTTGCCAGCTAGTCATGGATAACTTCAAGAAAATATGAGATAAGAGAGCTTATCCCCCGTATTGGGCTTTACACTATTCAGGGGATCTTTCCATTCTATTTTTAAACTGAAGTTATTTCGGGAGCGGAACGTGATTGGCCAGATTGCATTGTCAAAACATCTCAAGACAAAAGTACTGAGATTGTTAACAAGTTCCTAAAAATAGTACGACAAGTAGAGCCCTGATGTGATCCGGGGATCATCTCTCTTATCTTATACTCTCTTGATAACTTTTATCCAGTGGATAACTTTATTTAGGTTTCGTACAACCGGCCCCTGGTAAATAACCCTAAATACCAGAATCCCATAATGAAATGGCGGAAGCGAAAGAAAGAATTGAAAGAGGGGAGCTTTCTCTTGCTCCCAGCCCCTTCCAGACCAATGCCACCTAGAGTGATAACTGACTATTGGATATTTATTCAATTATTGAATATTAAATAGCATGAAAGAGGAACGATCAGTGTATGTTAACTTAACAGGCAAACATTTTAAACTGAATCACTTTGAAACTTCAAATTGCCTTCTTTTTTTCAGCAGCAAAGAAAAGTAAAAGCTGTATTGATGATGAAATAGGTTCAGGCAGTGCTGTGTCTACATCGTCAAGTGTAAGTGCAACTTAAATCTTGTTAAAACTAACTGGATAGTATTTTGTAATTGCCATTGACCTCATTGATCGTCATGACTTCTGTACTAGCAATTAAGGTGTTTAATCTAGAGACACTAAAGGCAGACTATACATATTGGAATTCGAAAAGAGATGGAGATGATGAAGAGGAGTGATTTCACGTGACTCCTTGAAGTGCACTTTTAAGGCTGTTGTGAGATCACAGGGAAAAACTAAAGATGATCATGACGAGAAAGGCCTTTCTGCTGGGCGGTTACATTATCAGATAATGCTATTTTTCTTACGCATAGAATACAGACCTTATGTGTGAGTCACAAGATCGATTCCTAGTGACCTCACATCCTTGCCGGTTTTGACTGCTTTCTATTCTGTGTAGCTTGTAGTAGCTTCAAAAAAAATAATGTGGAGAGAAAGAGGGGAAGTGCACACTGTCTGCTTCTTGGGATACCAGCCTCATGCTGTAGACATTTCTATCGACACTTAATTTTAGTTGCCTTTCCTTAATGATTGTTGATTTTTGATGATTTCAGGAGCCATCAATACCTGGTAGATCTCAGGAACACGACAGCATGGATGATAGAATAAGACAAGGATTAGAAGCCCTTGATGCAATACCTAAACACGTCGTAGAATACTACAAACAACTCAGGTATTAGTCTGTTTCAAGATAATAGAAGATAGAGAGCCTATCCCCGTATTGGGCTTTACACTTATCAGGGGATCTTTTCATTGTATTTTGAAACTGAAGTTATTTCGGGAACGGGACGTGATTGGCAAGATTGGCAAGGAGGCGCGGTCGCACAGTCAAAGCATCTCAAGACAAAAGTGCGAAAATTGGTAACAAGTTTCTAAAAATAGCACGACGAGTAGATCCCCTGATGGGGTCCGTGATAAGCTCTCTTACCTCATACTCTCTAGTGACGATATTTAACAATATCAGCGGTTTAGCCCCCCATCTGATGTTAACCATACATGACAGCTGGCGGGAAAATTAAGAATGATTCTCTTCTGGGAGATTTAACACTCTTTCTCGTGCAATGATTTTAGTCCGTATTTTTTTTTCTGCCAACTGTGTCAATTGACTGTCATGATAATAATAATAATAATGATAATAATAATAATTTATTTCTTGTTAAGCGCATCCCAATATTTCTCGATGCGCTTTACAATTTATCAAAGGTTAATTTACAAAATTATAATAAATGATCTATTCACTAAAAATATATAATAATAACAATGGTAAAGATAATTAAATTAAGTTTTCAAAGAGATATAGGTCTTAAGCCGCGACTTGAAGACATCTATCGATGGCGATTCACGTACTTCAAGTGGTATCCAATTCCATAATCCTGGAGCACATGTGTGGGTGCAAAGCCTCAATAAAGGAGGGCGCAATGAGGGGGATCCACAACACAGACCCTTTCCTTTCTGCATGCAAATATATGCCGTCATTTTAGTTTGTACGTTTTTTGAATCACCAAAGGATATACTTGAGAAAAGTTTTTCAACAAAAAATTCAAACATTTCTCAGGACAAAACCAAGGCAATGTACTGAACAATTTAATCCTCGTTAACATCAGTCTGTCAAAAGTGCCCCTAACGCACTTGTAAATCCAGAGCAATTCAGATCATGATCTGTAATTCTGGACAAGCCGGCCACACCTATCTATCTGTCTTACCGTTAGTAGTTCCTGTATTTATAGTACATTATATTTTCAATTCAGAAAACAGAGGCTTGATGATTCCAATCCAAGTTCTTGGCCAGTCTGCACATCATGTTATCGGCCATTAGACATCGATTTTAGTGATTTAGCTGTACAACAAAGTGGCGAGACAGTGTCCTCATCTAGCACAGCTTCCGATGCCATCACGTCTAGATCAGTCAGATACTCTCTTAGAAGATCTGTGTATTCTTTAAGTTGCAAAGTTCGATATCGTTAATTAAGTGTCATTTCAGATACTGGAGTGCATTCAATCGGCGAACTGTATGTTAAGGTTACACAATGAGAGAGGGTGCTGTATCAGATTTACAGAGGTGGGGGTGGGGAGGGGCTTTAAGCTTAGTTTTCACTTGCAACATAATTAGTACAAACAACATTTATGTGGACTCGGGACCACATAATTCTTCAGATGAAAAAAAAGACAAAAGTAGCATGACCATACTAATTCGACATAACATGGTTGCTTGTTTTTGTAAAGCCGGGTTTCCATATAATCGAGAACGGTCGCAAGCGATCGAAAAAACATTTCGTTTATAGGGAAACCAACGTTTTGCGATTCTACGACTGTTTTCGATCAAGTATATGTTCGCGATCGAAATTGTTCAAAAACGGTCCTGGGATCGAAAACTTTGGTTTCCCTGTTTGCGACCGTTCACGATCAATTGCGATTATATGGAAGCCAGGCTTAAGAGTGCAAAACTAAATGTGTGCAATAGTTATCACTATTTAGTAGTAAATTGCACAATTTCAACAACAACAACAACAAAAAAAACAAGAACCAAAAAAAAAAACACAAAAAAAAACAATAGAATTAGCACTACCTAGTGGTATTTGTGTTGCACACTTTTAGTGTTTGTACTCTATGTTATGTTGCTGTTATAAAACTGGCTTGAAGTTTTCATGTTGAAAGTATCACATTTCAACATGATGTCAGTTTTTTTTGTGGGTTTGTTTTAAAACTATTTCGACATGTTATGCTATGTTAAAGGAAACTTGTAGCGACGTTTCAGTTACTAATAGGTTTCTACCAATGTTGCTGTTCAAATTTTGAACTTTCTTTGTTGGGTAATGTTTGAGTGGGCTTCCTGTGGTATGGGTTGATTGAGGTGTCGATCAGCTCGTTCGTAGAGCCCTCGTTTTCTTTGCCGCAAGCCACTACAAAACGCGGTCTCTGGGTACGAAATTGAAGGTGTTTGCCCGTGTATAAAAGAAGGCTGGGGATATCATTGATAGAAAATTAATTAAAAATTATTTTAAAGTTCAAAAGTTAAATAAAGCAATATATTTTTAAAAGGAACATGTTTGAAGGTATTTTTAGTAATATAGAAATGTTATTTATTTTCACATTTTGATGAAGAACGTTTTATATAAACGATATTATATGTGGTCATCTGTTACTGTATTGTCATTTGTGTTTACAATGATCTGTCTTTCCTAATTCAACTAGTCAAGGAAAATACGAACAAACCTAGTACCGATTGAATTACTTGAATTGGTAGGATCGATAATAAGGTAACCAAGGGGAGCACACAGGCTCCACCCCAAAAAAGCAAAAGGTCCGCTCAAAACTATTTATACTAGCCTAAGAGACCTCTTAGTGAATGCTGCGTTGCAGCATACTATTCGAGACGGGGGATCCCTGTGGCGATATTTTATTATGATAATAATAATTTATTTCTTGTTAAGCGCATCCCAATATTTCTCGAAGCGCTTTACAATTTATCAAATGTTAATTTACAAAATTATATTAAATGATCTATTCACTAAAATTATATAATAATAACAATGGTAAAGATAATTAAACTAGACGATCTGCGATCGATTACTCGTGCCCTTAAATAATAGTGATGAATGATAAAAAATATTTGGCATATTGAAAATAATAATGAAACGAGGGATATAAAAAACATGTTTATTTGTGTTTTCAAGAAATGTTTTTTTCATAGGGGAGGGAGGGGTTTTTGATTTTGGAATTCCGAAGGGGAGGGGGGATATTCGATTTTGGATTTCCGAAAGACCTGGGGGATTTATCGGAATTCCAAGGACCGGCCAACGAGAACGGTTACGAGGAGAAGCTAGTAGATTCAAAAATTCGTTATCAAAATAGTTTTCTCAAAAAATTGCTTCGAAAAACCAGATGCGTATTATACCACGGTCTAATAGCCAATCCGAATACCAAGTTAGCATATTTTCTATTATTAGAAAAGACCGTCTTAATTCAAGAGGTGGGGGTGTGGCATTGTTTGTCGAAGACTCATTGATAGTTAAAAGGCGGGACGACCTTGCTTGCGATGGTATAGAATTGTTGTGGGTCGAGATAAAATTGCGTAAAATTAATTTACTTTGCGGTGTTTGTTATAGACCTCCTGAGAATTCTATTGAAGACACGTCTTTGTTTCTTGGCCATTTACAATGTTCTATAGACAAGGTTTTAATGAATAGTCAGGATTTTGTTGTAATAATGGGAGATTTTAATGCACATTATGATATATACAATATTTCAAGAACAATTCGAAATAACAGTTATAGACATTTAAAAAACTCGATTGTTACAACTAAAGTGGAGAGAATCCCTATAAAAAATTTCACTGCCACTGCTCTGGTAGGTTCACCATATCCCCCCCCCCCCCCCCTTGCTAATTTCTGACATGCTCCTTATACCAAACCTTCGATCATGGTTTCGAAAATGAGTATTTTCAACATTATGACCAAGTAAACCCTAAAACAGTCATTATAGAAACATTTGAAAACCTGTATAGATGAGCACTGAAGATATGGGACACCTTTACTGACATTTTAAATTTTGATAGTATAACCCTTAAGCAAGATGCAAAAACCAACATTTGTTTCCACATCACTAGTGAAGTGTCATATTGTATTAGATATGGAATATTGCACTATTTGAATAACAATAACAATAACAAACTTTAGCAAAACGTTTAAAGATTCTTACAATATCAAAATTAAGATCATTTTCAAAAGCATCCATTTCCATGAGTGGGCTTTGTTTCACTTTGTCTATTTGGCCCTCTCGAGCACCAAAAAATTCGTAATTTATTACAGAAATTCGGGAAAATTACTATATACATTATACCATCCCCATTATATTAGGTTATATTTTTGAACAAAAGGCAAAATAAGGTACGAAGATCAGCACAAAAAAAAACAAGGTTCAATTACAACTCAATTTATTTTGCAATGATTTCTACAAACACGGAATTTACAAACAATTTCAACTACTTAGTGAGAACAAAATTTAATAGTTTACTTACAAATAATTGTAGAATCTTCCATTAAAGTTTGTGCGTAATTTAAACCTTCTTCTTTAAATATTTCCATTATTTTGCTTTATCGTTGTCAACTGGGGAAACACGATCGTACGGCCGGTGCTATTGTCCTGTAATTGTGTCTTTGTTTCAATTGTTGAAATTATAAATACATAAACAATCACACAAATATTAATTTCTTCCTTCTAACCATATCTTTTGTGCATCTAAAATAATCAAGAGGAGAACAAACAGTCTGGAATGGTATTTTAACCACAAATGTAGCTTGGCAGTTCCGAAGTAAACAATCTTGAGTGCAGGCGGTACGTCACACCAAACTTGTTCAAAACATCACAAACAGCAAAATGTTCGATGACATTATCCTGAAAAACTCATCAAGTTTCAACCAAGCTGAATATGAAGCAACTGTTTTGTTGATTTGTACACCAAAAGTTGATAGTTTTCGCTGTCATGTCATTCGATCAATTCTCTAAGTACGTCTTTGATCGGAACGGCTGATTTTCACGAATATCCTACATGTGATTTTCAATGAAAAAACTTAGCAATTTCTTTGTTTTTTGCAGCTGTTACGCCTTCCTCACGAAAAGAAGTTGTAGCTAACGTTATAAGTCTTGTTACTTTCTTTTTCATGGCTGTATTTCTGCTTTACCGAGCAGTTCATAATGGCGGCTCATTTTAACACTAAGTTGCTTCATATATCTCTAATACATCTGATTGGTCAATACACGTGGTCGATTGCGCAACTTTGGCCATTTCGCGAGACGACAGGAAAAAAAAAAAAAACAATCCGAACTTTAGACTGGGTACCTGTGGTACAGGTAGCCCAGTAATAAAGAGTTGAATGAGATCGAGTTAATTTCAATCATTGAAAATATTTCGCAAGTTGATGACTTGTATTCACAATGGTTCAGTCAAGTGTATAATATTGTTTGCAAGTATATACATAATAAAACGGTAATTATTCGTCCTCGTGACAAACCATGGTTCAACTCAAAGATCCGATCAGCAATTCGTAAACGTAACAGGTTATTAAAAAAGTTCAATAAGCAAAAGACAACTATCGCTTGGGAAAGCTATAAAGCTCAAAGAAACAACACCACACGCCTGATTCGTAAGGCTAAAAATGATTTCTACTTCAAATTGAATCAGCAATTGTCAGACTCGGCAACTGCTCCCAAAAAATGGTGGAGTTGTGTTAAATCTATGTATAAGAAAAAAAATTACACTTCAATCCCAAATCTCCGAGTAGGGGCTGAAATCGTCGCGGACTCATGTGAAAAAGCCAGTTTGTTTAACGACTTTTTTATAAACCAGGGTAGGATTGAGGTTTCTGATCAAGACTTGGCCTTTTTTACACCGGTTACTCGATCCCCGTCTCTATCTTTATCCAATATAGCGACGACCGATACTGAAATACTAAATTTGATGCTGAAAGTAGATACATCCAAAGCATGTCGACATGATAATTTTAGTAACAAAATAATCAAAATGTGTTGTGAGGGCATTGCTAAAACTTTTTCTGTTCTATGCAATATCAGTCTTAGTCGTGGCGAATTTATCAGCGAGTGGAAAAAGGCCAATGTAATTCCGATATTCAAAAAGGGAGATCGTCAACTGAAAGAGAACTATCGACCAGTCTCGCTACTTGATTAATTATCTAAAATCATTGAGAAAGTAGTGTTTATAAGACTTTACAAGTTTCTGGAAAATATTAATTTTTTTAATGTCCATCAGTCCGGCTTTAGACCAGGCGATAGTACAGTCTACCAACTGACCCTGATCATTCATCGTATTTTCGATGCATTAGAAAAAGGTAAAGAGGTTAGAATGGTTTTCCTAGACCTAAGCAAAGAGTTCGATAGAGTTTGGCATGAAGGCCTTATTTTTAAACTGCAACACATAGGCATCAAAGATCCGTTGTTTAGTTGGTTGCACAGTTATCTTTCAGAAAGACAGCAGCGTGTTGTAATCGAAGGTCAATGTTCTAACTGGTCAAAAATATCTGCAGGGGTCCCGCAAGGGTCTGTTCTCGGGCCCTTGTTATTTTTGATCTATATAAATGACATGTGTAGATGTACAATCGCAGTGTTTTCTATACGCTGACGATACTTCGTTATTTGACATTACCGACGACCCTTCGCAATCTTCTCATGTACTGAACAATGATCTGAAAGTTATAAGTCAATGGTGTGATAAGTGGTCTATGAAAATGAACATCAGTAAATGTGAATCAATGGCGTTTTCAGTAAAACGTAACAAAATAGTACATCCCACACTGTAACTACAGCTTATTTCCGTTTTTGTTTATTTCCGTCTCCGTTTTGTATTCACTTCCGTATGACTAGTTTCCGTTTTGTATTTAGTCTCGCGAGATTTCGCTGTCCTTTGTTTTTTCGTTGTTCCTTTGCCCCGCATAATCTTATGTAAATTCGTTTAGCTCTTAAGTTTAGTGATTTTGACTTTGTAATCAGTTTGCTCTCACTTGAATCGACACTAGACTCGTTTAAAGAAGGTTCTGCGAAATTGCGTTGCGTTGCGTACTTAAAAAGGTTCACTTAGTAGCGGGACATCGGTAAGTTTTCGTTTCCGTCTTTTCTTAGTATTTTCCAGCGTTGGTTTTTCTATAATTTTGCTAATGTAGTTTGTTTGTAATATTTGTACTGTAGCTTCACGATTAAAATAATCTGTATATGAAGTAACACTGCGTCGTCTAATGTAGAACTAAGTGAAACTTTACAGTGAAGCGATACCGAAAAACGAAATCAACATGTCTAGTAATCGAAGCCAAAGGTCCGTTAGAAGTGGAAACTCACAGCAAAGAAGCGAAAGATCTACTCGACGAACAAGAACATTGACATCTAAAGGCAAAGAATACCTTTTAGAACAACTACATACCAATTACAGATTAACTAAACGATCATGGCGTACTTGTATGAACCGATTAATAGCGTCCTTGGTTACCGAGAATCAAAGCGATATCCTCAAGCGGCATTGCACAAACTTGGAGGCTAAACTGTTTGAAATGACTAAAGCACTCGAAAGATTGGAAGCAGAGTTAACTTTAGAAGAAAAGGACGAGCTATACGAAGAATTTGACAACCTTACACAAGAGAACACAGAAGCTCTAAAACTCGCCAACGACAAACTCAGAGAACTAACCAAAAGTCAAGAAAGGTCACCCAGTCGTTCCTCGTACAAGTCATATATCTCGCACAGAATCCTCCAGGAAGCCATCTAGAAACAGCTATTACGAAAGCTCCTCGTCTAAAATCAGCAAACATTCTCAACAACCCAGCCACCATTCTTCAAGGCGATCACACAACTCCCAAAACAGTTCCTCGATTTACAAGTTATCATCAAAGTATTCCAGCTCAGCGTCGTCGTCTTCGAAATGTAGCGTCTCAAGTCCTCAATCCAAACGTCGAACCGACCTCAAAGAGAAAGCTGAATCATTAGAGGAGAAGCTTGATTTGACAAAAAATAAAAATAGTATAGAAGAAAAGTATGAAGATGAACTCCTCAAGATCCACAAACAACGATTTGAACGTGATAGAGACGAAAGGAAATTACAAGACGAGCTAAGGAGATATCACGAAATAGTTAAAGCAGAAGAAGACTTGTACCGCGATGTTGCTGAGCGAGAAGAACACCGAGATTACCTACCTCGAGAAGATGGCAAAAAACGACTCATGCAAAGATTCCTTGAACAGTCACGACAACAAGCCGAATTCAACCCTATGAGCAGAGACGAACCAGAAGACTCGAAAAACAAAGAAAACGTCCACTATCCTGAACAGTGCTCAACAAGATCCACCCTCGTAGAACGTGAGCTCATCAACGTCGTCAAGACTCTCGCACAGAACCAGAGACGCCTAGATCTACCATCACCCGAACCAAGTGTCTTCTGCGGCGACTACTTACAGTACCCATCGTGGATACAAGCCTTTGATACATTGATTGAGAACAAAACAACTGAACCAAAGGAGAGAATTCACTACCTTCGAAAGTACATTGCAGGTGAAGCTAAAGAAGCAATCGATGGACTCTTACTACTGAACTCAGAAGATGCTTACAGAAAAGCTAAAGATGTTTTGACAAAACGTTATGGTGATGCATTCGCCGATGCTAACGCCTACCGTCTGAAGCTAGAGTCGTGGCCCAAGGTGCAAAATGGCGACGCCAAAGGTCTGAGGAGGTTTGCCGACTTTCTGGTTCATTGCGAAATCGCTATGTCTCAAACAAAAGGACTACACGTTCTTGATGATGACTTGGAAAACCGCAAGCTTGTGACGAAACTCCCTAAATGGCTCGTAAACCGATGGACCCGAGAAGCCTATCAGTACAAAGAAAACAACGGATGTTTCCCGCCATTTAAAGAATTTGTAAAGTTCGTCAATAAGGAATCAGACATTGCAAACGATCCTGTCTTTTCGATAGACGCACTGGAAATACAACCCGTGAATAAAGGTAAAGCTAATCCAGTAAAGACATCTAAAGTAGCAAGCTCATTTCAGTCATCAACGTCCAAAGACATCAGTTCACCTATCCAGCTGACTAGTAGTACACCGCCTACAGCACAAGTCATCCCAGCCGAACCCGCAAGCCAACCCAGCAAGAATGAGCAGCCGACGTGTCTCTTATGTTCATCTCATCATGCCATCGACCAATGTGAACAGTTTTTGCAAAGAGCAGTACAAGAACGGAAGGACTTTGCCAGCACCAATCGTTTGTGCTTTGCGTGCCTTAACCCAGGGCATCGCTCGAAAGACTGTAAGAACCGTAAGACTTGCTCAATATGTGGAAAAAGTCATCCCACAGCACTTCATGGTGACGTAAGGGCCACAGTTATCAGAGACACAGATAATCCTCAGCCACAACAAAGTCCATCTGACGTCATAAAGGCCAATACAAACAACACTAACGTAAAGTTCAGCAGTGCCGCGTACTCGATGATTGTTCCAGTTTGGTTGTACCATAAAGATGACCCTACCAAAGAGAAGCTAGTTTATGCTCTTCTAGATGACCAGTCTGACACGACGTTCGTAAAGGAAAGAGTTCTAAAAGATCTAGGAGTCAGCGGTGAAAGAACACAGCTTTGTTTGTCTACACTCTTGGCAGAAAACATGATGATAGAAACCTACAAAGTGACAGGCCTAGCAGTACAAGACTTTAACCGTCAAGTTACAATCACTCTACCAAGAACATTCTCAAGAGAATCCGTACCAGCACAGCGAAGCCAAATTCCTCGCCCTGAAGCAGCCAGGCAATGGTCCCACCTTGAACACATAGCAGATAATCTAATGCCATACAGCAAAGACGTTGACGTTGGTCTACTAATTGGACTTGATTGTACTCGTGCCCTCGTTCCTCGTGAAGTCATTCCAGGTGATAATAACAGTCCGTATGCACTACGTACAGACCTTGGATGGGGTATCGTGGGAATGTTCAGTAAAGAATATGATGTACAAGACAAAGATGATGGAATTGAAGTGTCGCATCGAGTTTTATTGTGTCAAATCTCGAATCCTGAAGCGTCATGCTGCTTTACTCGTCAAAGTACAGTCAAAGAAGTTATTGATCCTCGTCAGATAAACAAGATGTTTGAGCTCGATTTCTCTGAAGTTGACCATGGCAGCCAAAAATCACTGTCTTTAGATGAAAAACGTTTCCTTCAAAAGCTGCAAGCAAGCATTGTACAGACAGAGGATGGTCACTACCAGATGCCTCTTCCCTTCAGTGAGGAATCACCTATCCTGCCTAACAACAGAGCCCTAGCTACTCATCGTCTAAGGAAGTTACAGCTACGCCTTTCTCATGATCCCGTGTACCACAGTTTCTACACCAAAGCCATGAACGACGTCATCAGTAAAGGCTTTGCCGAAAAAGTTCCAGACCATCAAGCGACTACCGAAGCTGGGAAGGTATGGTACATCCCTCATCACGGTGTGTTCCATCCTAAAAAAACAGACAAGTTACGAGTGGTGTACGACTGCAGCGCGAAGTACAAGGGCGAATCGTTAAACGACCATCTACTCGCTGGTCCTGACCTCACAAACAACTTGGTGGGTGTGCTATGTCGTTTCAGACAAGAACCATTTGCATTTATGGGAGATATCGAAGGCATGTTTCACCAATTCAAAGTTGAAGAGAGCCACAGAGACTTCCTTCGCTTCCTCTGGTGGGTTGATGGAAACCTTCAAGTACCTCCTGTAGAATACCGAATGACGGTTCACCTCTTTGGTGCCAAGTCCTCACCTGGGTGTGCTAACTATGGCCTTAAGAAAATTGCGAGTGACCACGAGAACGAATTTGGTACAGACGTTGCTGACTTTATAAGAAGAGACTTCTATGTAGACGACGGTTTAAAGTCCCTCCCAACAGAAGAGGATGCTATCTCGGTGATCCAAAAGAGCAAAGAGATGTGCGCACGTGGTGGTCTACGACTTCACAAATTTACGTCGAATTCAAGGAGAATAATAGACTCCATTCCTCCAGAAGACAGAGCAAACGACCTAAAAGAGATCGACTTACAGAGAACAAAACTTCCAGTTGAACGAGTCCTTGGCGTACAGTGGAGTATAGAAAACGACGCTTTTCAATTCAAGATAGACATAACAAGTAAACCGTACACAAGACGTGGAATACTGTCCACAGTGAGTTCAATATATGACCCTTTGGGATTCATTGCACCCGTCATCCTCTCTGGAAAACGAATATTACAAGATCTTACCAAAGATAACTACGACTGGGATGAACCAGTTCCCGAAGAGGTAAAGGACAGATGGGACAAATGGGTAAATACTCTACCAGCGTTGGAAAACATACACATCGACAGATGCTACAAGCCTAACGACTTTGAACCAAGCTCGTTTGAACTCCATCACTTCTCTGATGCTAGTAGCCATGGTTACGGCCAATGCTCGTACCTCAGAATGTACAACCAAGATCAAGTCCACTGCTCGTTTGTCATGGGTAAGGCTCGTGTTGCCCCGCAGAGACCCATTACCATACCACGTTTGGAACTTACAGCAGCCTTGTTATCAACCAAGATCAGCTCATCCCTTCATGAAGAATTAGACCTTACAGAGATTGAAGAAACGTTTTGGACCGACAGCCAAGTCGTCCTCGGTTACTTGAACAACCATGCAAAACGATTCCACGTGTTCGTGGCCAACCGCGTTCAGCAAATTAGAGACCATTGCAGCCCAGAAAATTGGAGATACGTAAAATCATCAGAGAATCCAGCAGACATTGCGTCACGTGGTATAAGCGCTGATGAGCTTCATGACAGCTCTTGGTTAAAAGGTCCAAGTTTCCTATGGACAAGAGAAATTCCAAAGCCTGATAAAGAAAAGATCATTCAACCACTTAACAGCGAAGATCCAGAAGTCAAACAAGCTCACACGCTATCCACAGCTGCGACAGACGTAAAAATGGCCACCATTCTACAACGCCTTGAATACTTCTCTGACTGGTCTCGTGCCAAAAGAGCCGTTGCCATCTGTTTGAAGTTTACGAGGAAACTACGTAACAAGACTCACGATCTAACTCCTTTAGCAGTTACTGACCTGGAAGAAGCAGAAGAACTTATTATCAAGTTGCTGCAAGACAATGCATTCTCAGATGAAAAGAAAATCCTACAAGACACCAGTAAAACCAGTACAGACCATTCCAACAAGAAACAATCCATCATCAAGAAGAGTAGCCTACGACGTTTGGACCCATTCCTTGATGAGCGTGGTGTAATGAGAGTTGGAGGCAGGATACGCTATTCTGACTCCACCTTCGAGATAAAACATCCAATTCTCATACCGAGAAAAGGTCACGTAACAGAATTGATTGTAAGGGCCGTCCACGAGCAAGCCGAGCATCAAGGTCGTGGGATAACACTCAACGAATTACGCAATAGAGGTTATTGGATCACCGGTGGAAGTTCTGCCATAGAGCAATATATTCATAACTGTGTGACTTGCAAGAAATTAAGAGGCAAAACAGAACATCAGAAGATGGGAAACCTACCCAGAGACAGACTTGAACCAGCTCCTCCCTTCACGTACTGTGCCGTCGACTTCTTTGGCCCTTGGTACATCAAGGATGGTCGTAAGGTCCTAAAGCGCTACGGAGTACTCTTTACATGCATGTCCTGTCGTGCGATCCACCTCGAAACAGCTAACGCAATTGACACATCCGCATTCATCAACGCGCTACGACGTTTCATCAGTAGAAGAGGTCCAATACGCCAGCTTCGATCCGACAGAGGTACCAACTTCGTGGGAGCAAAGAAAGAACTTCAAGAAGCAGTAAAAGGTCTAGATGAGGGCAAGATCCATCAATTTCTACTTGAGAAAAAGTGTGACTGGTTTCAGTTCGAAATGAATGTACCTTCCGCTAGTCATATGGGCGGGGTTTGGGAAAGACAAATTAGAACAGTCCGCGCCGTTCTATCAGCCTTACTAGAAGACCATGGTCAACAACTTGACGACGAATCATTGAGAACACTGATGTGTGAGGCAGAATCAGTGGTAAACAGCCGTCCTCTAACCGTCGACTCATTATGTAGCCCTACAGCGCCAGAACCACTAACCCCTAACCATTTGTTAACTGGAAAAACCAAGGTAGTTCTCCCACCGCCTTCAGAATTTCAACATGCTGACATTTACTCTAGAAGGAGATGGCGTCGCGTACAGTACCTCGTCAACCAATTCTGGTTTAGATGGAAAAGAGAATTTATGCTCTCTCTCCAGCAGCGTCAAAAGTGGAGCCGCCCACGACGTAATATGCAAGTAAATGACATTGTTTTACTTAAAGATGAAGAACAGCCAAGAAATCAATGGCCTCTTGCAAGAGTTCAAGCATGCGAAATCGACAAGGATGGCTATGTTAGGAAAGTACGACTCTTACTAGGAAATTTGTCGCTGGATGCAAAGGGTAAAAGAATCTTGGAAAGACCTATCCACAAAGTTGTTTTACTAGTACCAAATGAAAGACTTCTACAGGATTGGACATTAGAAAGTCAAAGATATTATGGAGAGCCACTCTAGCTATACAAAGAACATTACTATCAAGAATACCTTGAATGAACTGAACACTGACCATTTAACTATGAACATTATCGTAATTTAGTGAATATACTAGAATAGTGACATTTAAATTTAGGTAAATTTTGGGCTCAAAATTTAGGAGAGCCATGTAACTACAGCTTATTTCCGTTTTTGTTTATTTCCGTCTCCGTTTTGTATTCACTTCCGTATGACTAGTTTCCGTTTTGTATTTAGTCTCGCGAGATTTCGCTGTCCTTTGTTTTTTCGTTGTTCCTTTGTCCCGCATAATCTTATGTAAATTCGTTTAGCTCTTAAGTTTAGTGATTTTGACTTTGTAATTAGTTTGCTCTCACTTGAATCGACACTAGATTCGTTTAAAGAAGGTTCTGCGAAATTGCGTTGCGTTGCGTACTTAAAAAGGTTCACTTAGTAGCGGGACATCGGTAAGTTTTCGTTTCCGTCTTTTCTTAGTATTTTCCAGCGTTTGTTTTTCTATAATTTTGCTAATGTAGTTTGTGTGTAATATTTGTACTGTAGCTTCACGATTAAAATAATCTGTATATGAAGTAACACTGCGTCGTCTAATGTAGAACTAAGTGAAACTTTACACACACTTTTTTTCGAAGATGTTCCTGTTAAGGAGACAATCCCTTAACATTTTCCATTTCTCATTTTATCTTGTTTTTCAGTTAATTAATCAATTGAGATAGCTGTGTGCATGCAATTGGTTGAATGATTGATGTCTTGTTTTCTGTTATCTAGGGAATGTGTTAATGTTTTTTACTTATTACTTTTATCTTCATTTGGTTGTGTTTATCCGAATCTGATTATCATGATTTGAGATATCAGTTCTGATTTGTATCTGAATTCCATCACATCTTATTGTGCACACACAGTTGTTCGATGATTTAAGTGAAATATATTTCTAGGTTTTTCATATTTTATCTTTATAATTTCGCTTCTCTTTTGGAAGTGTTTCTTGGGTATCGTTGTATTGATTCTTGTTAGTTTTATATATTAAGTATAGCCCATGTGTGATCTTGGCTACGCCTTAGCATTTAAAGGGTTCTGAGTGTTTCTGAATCAGCCAATCATGGTGTAGCTGGGTCACGCACGGTTACACAATATAAGCGATGTAGTAGCTCGTTAATATATATATATAGAGAGAGAATTGTGAAACAGTAGTTGGAGTTATTGTCTACGATTAAAGAACTTCTAAACTACCACTTGGCTAGTTCCTCTTGTGCTGCTAACAAATCAAGCTCACATTCCTATTCGTGAAGTCAGATCGCATACCCACCTTGGCTTAACTTTGTCAGACAACCTTTCCTGGAAAGAACACATTTTAGCTATTCATGAAAAGGCTAGTAAAGCACTTAACGTATTTAAGGGTCTCAAATTCAAATTGAATCGCTCAACCTTAATTGTTCTTTATAAAAGTTTAATTCGTCCTTTAATGGAATATGGGGATATCATATGGGATGGCTGTAGTCAAGAGGATAGCAATATTCTCGAAAATATACAATATGAATGTGCACGCGTAGTAACTGGAGCAATAAGGGGAACCAGTAAGGCGAACTTGTTAAGCGAATTATGTTGGGAAGATTTGAAAATTAGACGAAAAATACATAAATTGATTCTTTTTTACAAAATGGTTAACCATTTAACTCCATCATATCTATTCAGTTTACTTCCTCTGAAACAATGTCAAAGGTCGAGATACAATTTAAGGTCTAACGATAACTTCTCGTTAATTCAAACGAGAACAGCGCGTTTCAAAAAGTCGTTTTTGCCATCTGTTATTCTATCATGGAACGAACTAGATGAAGAAGCTCGTAACTTGGACTCGTTAAAATCATTCAAATCTAAAATTAGCTCTTATTACTGTAAAGAATATAGCCAACTTTTAAATACATCTCTGAATAGACAGGCCTCCATACTGCACACACGTCTGCGTCTTAACCAGTCTGGCTTAAATTCATATCTGTATAAGATCACCTGCAAACCATCTCCGCTTTGTGAATGCAATGATGGTTCTGTCGAATCTGTCTGCCATTACTTATTACACTGTCCTCGATATGCCGCTCATCGAATAGCCCTAATGTCACTTTCCGCACAGCTTTTTCATAACAATATTTCTGATAAAGAAAAGGTTCAATATTTTTTAAACGGTGCTGTATTTTTGTCAACTGAAAATAATACAAAATTGTTTTTAGAAGTCCAAAAGTTTATCATCCACTCAAAAAGGTTTTCAAAATGATTAGTCGTAACAACATTTTTATCAGTACATCTTTCGTATGGCATTAACTTCTGAAACTTGCTCTCTTATTTATAATCTTGAACTCTCGCACTTTTTATTGGTAAAATCTGTCACATTAATGTTATTTTGTTTGTAAATTCAGTATACTTGCTTTTTCTATTCCACTATTATATGTAATCAGTCCTCACCTTTCGTATGATTTTGTAAACATCTGTTAATTTAACGTTATTTTCTTTGTAAACTCAACATATTATTATTATTATTTTTTTTTTCTTTTCAATCTTTTTGCATATCTATACTCCTATAAAATTTGTAATCAATATTTAAAGTGATCTCCCTAGATGAGTTCGTTAACGAACTCTTGGAGAGAACTTTGAGAATATATATGTTTAAATAAAAAATAAATAAATAAAATAAAAAAAAGTTAGCCTAAAATTACTTCGGAAACCACATTGGGCGTGGATTATTTATATTATTTTTTCGGGAAATTAAAAGTCGCGGACAAATACACTCGATCGCGAACATGCCGTTCTTTTACTTAGCGACCGACATGTAAACAAACTTTTCACACCTTAGTATTCTCAACTTTTTGACTTTTAAACATTCCTGAGACACTGAATTTTAGAAAATAACTTAATCTATGTCTTGTTTTCTGTCGAAATGAAAACAGTTGAGGAAGTTATGAAAGCTTTTTTTTAGTTTAAAATGCAAATTTGTAAAGCCTTCGAATGGCTTTTCGCAAGTATGCAACTTTTCAGACATTCCGTCTCCACTCGTCTCGTCTTGAATTTTCGAAGCGTTTTTTCCATATATAAAGAACACTTTTTGAAGGCAATATAATTTACTATACTACAATTTTTATACTCTTGGAATGGAATAACAATTGTTTTATTTCCTAGGTCAAAATTATGAGTATTTTCAAAGTATGACAAAGCAATATATTGTTTACGTTTTCATTTTCACTAGTACTGATAAGCAAACCATTTGTATAAAGCTGAGTTGACATTTGCTCTCAACTTTCATATTGTCTTTACAAAGCTTTTAAAAGATTTACTGCCAATAGAGAATGAATTCTAAATTATTATTAAGATAGTCCGTTTCATCGGCAACTTTGTAAACAGTCTAAAGTCGTTCTCAGCTACAGTATGTCCACAGTTTGATAACTTGTTTGATTTGTTATACTCGTGAGAACTAGTGAGAACTGGTAAGGTCATGCAAACTTTGCTAGGAATGCTATTAAACATGCTAGACAGTTCGTGGACAAACCCGTTCCGAAATCTACGCTCTTTGCTGTAATTTAGTGTAGGTCTACCACGAACAACGTGTGCATTTGTATGTTCGAGCGCATGTGCTGGTCCTCTGCCGATGATTGCAGCAATATCCATATTCTCTACTAAAATAATCGAGGAATTAGATGACAAAAACATTCATAAATCCAGAACAAAACGATATCGATTCCATGTACTTGAGCCGGTGCAATATTATAAAGCGAAACGACGTAGAAGACATGCGAATACAACCACAGGAATCCTGATTGAGGCCCAAATCACGGAGAAAAAATACGGAAAAAAATAAGAATGGCTAGCATTCTTAGACCCGTGGCCCGGCCGTAGCCTGGGCACGAGTAACTATGAAAGTATTATGGTTTATTCGAGCACGTGAGATTTATTTGGCCACAGGAATACCAAAACTTAGCAACATGACAAGGAGCCCCTAGCAACCTAGTCACCAGTCTCCTCTCTTTCACTATTGGAGGACCCTGAAAAGGAATCGAAATCACGGAGAAATACGAACAATACCACGACGAAAAACAATGGCTTGCATCTTTAGACTCGTTGCCTACGGCACGAGTAATTAAGCTTGATACCGGGCTTATTACTAGAATATGAATTTGCTCGACGTAGTCAACCATGCACCGAACACGGTTGTGGAAAAAAAACTAGACGACACTAGACGCGTTTACTCGGGGTACCTTATAGATTCTTCTGAAGCAGTTTTATGAAAAATCATGTAAGCAGTTAGCTCTTGTACGATAATGTCTGCGATGGTTATATAGGAAATTTAGACGTCCAGCCTGTAGGTGTTTACTTTGGCTAGTTACACATGAATCTTGGAGAACAGAAGTACTTTTTAAAGTAGATAAATAGTAAATGACTTGAATGCATAATGAGCAATATGCAGCTTTGCTACAGCATATGAGTACACTGAGTGTAAATTTAACTCCAGTAACTGCTATATATTTGTGTCATACTATGTGGACTTTAGGACTTCATTTTCATTTTCTTTCGTTAATTTTATAACGTCATTATGTCAAAATAAACTTAAAACCTTCTGGTTGTTGACATGGTGTTTTATTTTTTGTGTGCGATGCCTGCCTAAACCGCCGATTTATTCGACAGCGAACACTACTCCATGTAGCCGGTACTGATTTTTCAAAATTGATAATACAACGGTAAAAAAAACAGACATTAAATGAACAAAATATCATTAAAAAACTACTCAGTACTCGATAACAAATCGTTGCTATACAAAAACAGACTTTATCGTGGTAAGAAGCGAGCGAAGAAGCATATCAAACAATTGAATGCTGTTCGCGCGGGAACCCTGTGTTTTTTTAAATTATGGGCTTTTTTCATAAAACCGAGGCTGCAAAGTTGATCAAATGTGACGGACATTTTGAGTTTTTGGATTCTCTACAATATCTGGCAGTTTTCGCCTAACTTTAAGCCTTTAACGCTAAGAAAAACGGCAAAAAAGAGTTCAAGCGTACTTCCAAATAAGGTAAAATTTACCAAATATGGTTAAACAAAATGGCCGATCGAACAGCATTTTCCCTATAGCAATTGTTTGATATGCCACTTTGTTTTCTGCTTGAGCGATTCAAAATGGCGTTGTTGCCGCTGTGCCGACTAGAGAGTTTGATTTGAGTTCATTTGAAGTCTTTGAGCTCATCCGAGTTTCATTTGAGTTTTGGAGTTCGCGGAACAACTCGATTCGAAATTGACAGTCCTTGGCTTTTCGTCGACACCTTGATTTGGCTCTGCATGACAGTGGGCTCCCTGTGATCTCTGAGTGACTTGCGCAGTACGAGGCAAATTTCCAAAACTCTGCATGATACACAGGTAAGCACTTCATGTATGCCTTGATTATAAAAACATGCATATAAACAAATCTACAAAAGAAAATATGAAAAGAGAAAACCAATAATATCATGTATAAATAATATAAATAAATATAGTACAAAAAAAAAAAAACGAAGGACTACTTCACAAAAACTCTGAATAGCAATAAGACATATATGTGAGGAAATTATAATCGGGGCATACATGAAGTACTTACCGACCGAAAGGTAAACTATGACTCGGGCCCCCCTAGGGGGGTACCCCGAGTAATTAGTGTTGATTACTAATTTTGACTACCTCACGATATAAAACGACTTTAAAGTGCACAAGATACAATTTCATGTATGTAAATTTAAAAGATTTTATTATTGAAAATACGTAGTTGCCTTCGTAATATGCTTTTATTCAAAATTCGTGTGAGTTTCTTGACTGGAATTCTGCTCGGTTCTCGATCGCGTGCGATGACTCAGGAAAGCAGGAAATTTGGCGTAACGAAACCTCAATTCCCCTCATTTTGTAGTATTAGCGATGTATACACGGGTAGACAAATCTTCAGCTTCAAACAACAATCATTCGTTTGCTAAACGCACAAAATAATCATTGAACTGCAATACAACATGGAGTAGAGCGGCTAGACTAACGACAACCATTGACAATATAGAGAGCAAAATATTATGAACAGAACTGTTTAATGGATAAAATATCAATATACATAAACACAATAAACTTATCGTGAGATAACAAGGCCAGCTTCTGACATACAATTTGATCTTGGCGGCTTGAGAATGTCCAGCAGTTCATCATGAATGTAGTAGAGAGTTAGTATTTGTGTATTCGCCTTCTTCTGAGAGTGAGTTTACCGCGAACGGCGTGTGGATTTGTATGCATTTTGAGCGTCTTTCGAGAGCTTGCAGCAAACACAGCCATCTTCATGCGTTTGGAGCAAAAACCATATGACGGTGCTGACATGCGTACTTGCTCAGGGGCCCCCCTGTCATAGTACCCCCTGATATTATAGTATATTATTCTGCCTTGGTTATTGTTATTAATGAGATATGGATGCGCACTTCCGACCGAAAACGAATCCGGCACGAAGTGCTGAGGATGAGACGGGGCTGGACATCAACCCAGCTTAAACAGGGTGGGAGGGTGGGTGCCACTTGTAGTTCGGCTATCTTGTTCAACCCCGCCTAAGTGAGCGTCCTTTACTTATATATCAGTTCCCAGCCAATCAGCGATCCCTTACAATTCCCCAGGGACCGTAGAGAGCGTGGAAATGCTATTAATGATTATAATTGAGGCAGAATATTAATATTCAATGACTTTGCATAGTGTTACGTCATAACGAAATGAACCGCGTGCTCTCCATGGGCTTCCTGTTCACCACGTGACCTAAGTGCCGAAAGGATATGGGCTTCCTGTGGACCACGTGCGAAAGGCAAAAACTCTGCAATATACATACATACATACACACATACATACCCCCAAGACCGAAACCTAGACCGTGCGCGGCTTCGCCGCCGGCACGGTAACTAGAGCCACTGGGTGGCTGAACCGTGCCGGTATTAGTGTCTTCGCGTATGCTAGTATGCGTCATGTAGATGCACAGGTCCCCAAAGCTGTAAAATTCTAGAATGAATTTTGGTTTCTCCCTATATAAATTTAATAGTTTATATAGGTGGAAACAAAAAATTAAGAAATCACTTAAAACAGTTTAGACTGTCTTTAGTTAAATCTTTGCAGAAATAAAGTAACTCTTAATAAACAAGATGGGCTAAAAATATTTTATTAATTTGTATTTTGAATTTTTTACAACTTTGGGGACCTGTACTGGTAAATCAGGCTGCAGAGTTAAAAAAACTAAAAGTGATATTTATAAAACGGAATGAAATTAGTGTTATTACTAATTTAGAAACTATCTGAGGGTATTATAAAACGACTTTAAAGTGCACAAGAAACAAAGACTGTATGTAAATTTAAAAGATTTTATTATTGAAAATCTGTTTTATTTTCTTTTTCCAAACAGTAACATACATCAACATTATAACCACAACGAATTCAACTATGATGTTCTTGTAAAATCTGCTAAGAAGAATAAAGGAATTTTTGCCCTTGGACTGTCGACTAATCTATTACAAAACATTTCTTCAGCCGCATATTGACTATTGTATCACTGTGTGGGGTATGTCCAGTCATGTTGACAGAATTCGTAAACTTCAAAACATGGCTCTTAGAATAATTTATGACAAGCATAAAATGACTTCATCCATTCCACTATTTAAAATGGCAGGCATTCTTCCAATCAATAAAAGAGTGACTTACAGAACTTGCCTTATGGTCCACAAAGCCTTAAACAATAAAACTCCTATGTACATTTCCGACATGTTTCAACTTAAGTCTTCTGTTGTCCAGCGCTCAACTAGAAGTACTCAAAGCAACTGTCTGTGGGCTCCAAAGATTAAACTCAACATAGCAAGAAAAGCAATAAGATATAATGGAACCAAAGTTTACAATAGCTTACCTAAAGAACTCAGATTGGACCTTAAACAACAAACTTTTAGGACAGAAATTTATAAACATTTGATGAACCAATTATGATTTTAATTTAACTCATTATTATTATTATTTTTTTTATTTCCTTTTAATATACTATTATTATTATTATTATTATTATTATTATTATTATTATTATTAATATCATATTTTATATAGTTTCCTAGTATATTCTTATTGTATATATAACATTCTTAGTATTTATTTATTGTATTATTCTTGTAATTATATAGACAGATGGCCCAATGGAAGATTAGCCTGGCTAAATTAGCTCCATCTATAAATAAAGTTTATTATTATTATTATTATTATTATTATTATTATTATTATTATTATTATTATTAAAATAAACTGTAAATTTGGCGTAGCGAGAACTCAATTCGCCTCTTTTTGTAGTATCAGCGATGTATACACGGGTAGACAAATCTTCAGCTTTTTCAAACAAACATTCGTTTGCTAAACGCACAAAATAATCATTGAACTGCAATACAGTAGAACGGCTAGACTAACGACAACCATTGACAATATAAAGAGCAAAACATTATGAACAAAAGTGTTTAATGGATAAAATATCAATATACATAAACACAATAAACTTAGAGATAACAAGGCCAGCTTCTTGACATAAAATTTGATCTCGGCGGCTTGAGAAAGTCCAGCAGTTCATCATGAATGTAGCCGTGAAGTGGAGAGCTTAGTATTTGTGTATCTTTGAGCATTCTGTGTTTCATTTGAGTTCATTTGAGTATTGTTTGAATATCTTTGAGTATCTTTTGTGCTTTTGAGATTGCGGTAAATCGACTCAGTTGTAAATTGACGCTCCTCGCCTTCTTTTAGAGTGAGCTAGTCTACCGCGAACGGCGTGTGGATTTGTATGCATTTTGAACGTCTTTCGAGAGCTTGGAGCAAACAGCCATCTTCAAGCGTTTGGAGCAAAAACCATGTGACATGCGTACTTGCTCAGGGGCCCCCCTGTAAAAGTGCCCCCCTGACATTATAATGTTACGTCATAAAGAAATGAACCGCGTACTCTCCATGGGCTTCCTGTTCACCACGTGACCTAAGTGCCGAAAGGATATGGGCTTCCTGTGGACCACGTGCGAAAGGCAAAAACCCTGCAATATACACACATACATACCCCCAACACCGAAACCTAGACCGTGCGCGGCTTCGCCGCTGGCACGGTAAAAATAACACGAACGAATGGTGTTTTATACCTCGTGCCTTCCTACGGAAGCCCGAGTAATTAAGTTTTCAAAGAGATAGGTCTTAAGCCGCGACTTGAAGACATCTAACGATGGCGATTCACGTACTTCAAGTGGTATCCGATTATATAATCCTGGAGCACATACACTAAAAGCCATGCCACCATAGCTGTCAGTTCTAAACATTCGTTCCTGGTCTACAATGGTCTATATGCTTGAAGAAGATCTGTCAGATACTTGGGAGCCATTAGGTTGACAGATTTGAAGGTTATTAGCATAAGTTTGAAAATGATACGCTTAGACACTGGCAGCCAGTGAAGATTGCGTAGAACAGGGGTGATGTGCTCGGAATTCGTAGTTTTTGTAACTATACGAGCAGCAGAATTCTGGATTCGTTGCAGCTTTCCAAGTATTTCTCTAGAAGACCATAAAATAAACTATTACAGTAATCAATTTTAGATGTCACAAAAGCATGGATCAGTCTTTCTGTATTGCCCATGTCCAAGTATTTCCTTATGTTACCAATACGACGCAGTGCAATAGCAGCAGATTTACAATGTTCTTTATATGTTATAATCAGCCAGCAATATGCAAATGCACTTTATATGAATAGCTCAGTACCTAAAATTTCTTCACTGACGATTATAAATAGTATTGTTCCTAAAGAACATTCCGTGAACAAGCAAAAGAAAGCAAAAATAACAAGACTTAGTTAAAACAATAATACCAAAATAGGAAAAGCAAATACGAAAAGTGTGAAGAATAAATATTAATTTCGTCACACTTGCCAAGGAACACTAGGAGTATTTTTTTTTTTCAAACTACTTTCATTTCATTAAACTTGTCAGGGCAACAGTCTTACTTAAAGTTAAACTATTGAAACTTGAGCTACATTTTCTATATTTGTATGAAAAAGAAGACGAGGAGAAAACATCGGTTTTTTTTTTATTAAGAAGTTCTGGCCCGATTAGAGACTGGGACCAAAATATTGTTAAACTGCTCGTAAACTCGTTCATTTTTGTCTTTGAATAAACATTTAATCACTATTATCGGTACACAGGTGTTTTATAACCAAAATGGAAATATTTTTCTAACAAATATGCATTTTCTTAAACATTGTCTAAAAGAGCCAAATTCACTACAGAAAGCCCGATTTGCTGTTTTTTTTTTTTTGTAAAAATTTTGTCCCCAATAATACCCCCTAAATCGAAAGATTAGAAAGTGCACCTAGGCTAACTTTGCTAAGTGTCCCATAAGGAACATATATGCAAACTTTGGTGCTTTTGTCACACTTGTAATGATTTTGCTATTTTTTTGTCCTAACTGACTGGACTTCGTTTGGGCACTATACACAAAATATTTGGAGATTTTACACTTGATTTCGCTAAAACAGATATTTTTCTTTTGTGTGTGTGTATTATTTGAGTTGCAGAACATTTTTTATTATTTAAACTCGCCTAGTTTTTGAGCATTTTTTCCAGACGAAATATACTTGCATTTGAAATGGGTTCAAAAAACTACTTTTTTCTTATGTGGGAATTCTCTGATGAGCTTGAAATTCTTGTTGGATAGAGTTTAAGTATTGCTAATTTAATTATTTCTAATTTTCAATTTTCTTCTGCATCATGAAAATTAATAATTAAAATTAAAAGATCAATTTTCTATTTTTCATTTAGCACGTTAACAAAAAAATGGCTGCATAAAATTTAAATTTGAATTTTTAATTTCATGAAAATGAAATGGACGGAAGACCCACGGACCGCTGGCACTCAAACATGACTAAACTTCACAAAACTTCTGACTTGGAAAAAAAAAAAAGAAAAAAAAAGCAAACAAACAAAACAAAAACAAAATGATGTGTTTCAAGGCCTAAGGGCATTGTCACGGGTAAAAACAAAATGCATTTTGATCATCGTGAAAGTGGTGAATAACTAGCTTTGGAAAACTCCTTAGTATCTAGCACGACATGGTTCTCATTCAATAATTAATCTTTTGCACAAATGGATTCAGTCATTTGTTTAATCATGCAAAATTTAAAGTGACTTTCTCCAGTTGTTTTCAAGACATCTATACCATGAATATAGATAAGTAATTACAAAAAAAAACCCAGTGGTAGGTTTGAACATTAATCAGCAATATTAAGTGAATCCAAGCTGTATATTGCCATTGTGAAAGTCGACCTAAAAGAGGAAAGATCTGTGTTTCGAAAATGCGTATGTTCGTGTTACCGCCTATATTTTTGATGTTGTCCGTTTGGTCTAAAGAAATCACTGCTGCATCAAGAACTCGCTTTTTTGCAGCAGATAAAGGTAGGCCGTGTTTCGCAATAAAAGAATTTAAGATAAAGGGATATATCTTGAACAAATTGCATATTTCAAATATAAAAGAACAAATAAATATAATATATTAAGAAAATTGCAAAAGATTATGTTGGTTTAGATACTTTTTAAAGTATCTCAAAAGATAATTTGGTAGTTTTGTGGTGCGCATATTTCTGCGCATATTTCGAATTTTAGATATTTACATTTCTTATCAACAATGAATACAGAGTTATGTCTGAGAAACACTTTAACGTAAAAATACCAACAATTTTTACAAATGTAACGAATTTCTTTAAACTCGCCCAAGTCGACACTCGGTAAAGCCTTGATATGATTGAATTTTGAGGATATTTCTCAAAATATCTCGCAAACCAATACGGGCACCTATCTTTTTTTATTTCATAATATCATTTGAAATCGTGTTTTTTAAAACATGTAGGATCGATGACAAAATTCTGTCTTTAAGCCCTTATACAGTGAAACCCCTCTATACCAGACTCTACTGGGACCAAATAAAATTTGGTTTATTGAGGTCTTTGTATAATCATTGAAAAACACACTGTAAACGTAAAAGGCAGTGCAATAGCTAATATCGTTTTTGCATTTAAGTATTATTAATTTTATTGTGTGTACATGTTATATTCATCTACAGTTAAGTTCAGTGCAAACTTCAGCACTTTCTCCGCAGATCTGAAATGCTTTGACACCACTGGAAAATAAGATCATCCAGATGATCGTGTTTGTAGTTGATGCTGAATCGTTATTCTTGTTGTTGCTGTATTTTTTTCTAATATGTACTCTTTCTTATTGACTTTGTTACAACCGTTCTCACTTTTTCCCAGCTAATTGGATGATTTCTATCACGAAAATGAAATTCTGCTTCACACTTGGACGATGATAAAGTGTCAATTTTCCTTTTTTCCAATTTAAATAGAACAACAGAAGTTTTTTTTTTCTAGACTAGCCAAGATTTTTTGATATTTCGAAAAGTGTTTCGTCGATGAGGCCCTTAACAATCCGAACATTTTAATGTAAATTTTTGCTTTATTTGTTTTCGCTGTTGAATTTCAGTGCAAATCTTTTGCTTTACATCAGTATCCCAATGTATAAGGAGCATATTAAAGCACATTCAAAATATTTGGCAGTGACCAAGCTCAGCAAAGAGGTACTTTTACGAATGATGCCCATTTTCGAATGTTAGACGCTAAATTGACAAAAGTGGGTCTACTTTAAAAAATTATCTCTCGAAATCCAATACGGCGACCCCATTTTTTATTTTTTTTATTTATAATGAGAAACTCAAAACGTTTTACTAAAGAAAGTTTTATCAAAAATTGGTGCTTTTGTCACACTTGTAATGATTTTGCTATTTTTTTATCTTAACTGACTGGATTTCGTTTGGGCACTATACACAAAATATTTGGAGATGTTACACTTGATTTCGCTAAAACAGATATTTTTCTTTTGTGTCTGTGTATTATTTGAGTTGCAGAACATTTTTTATTATTAGAACTCGCCTAGTTTTTGAGCTTGAAATTCTTGTTGGATAGAGTTTAAGTATTGCTAATTTAATTATTTCTAATTTTCAATTTTCTTCTGCATCATGAAAATTAATAATTAAAATTAAAAGATCAATTTTCTATTTTTCATTTAGCACGTTAACAAAAAAATGGCTGCATAAAATTTAAATTTGAATTTTTAATTTCATGAAAATGAAATGGACGGAAGACCCACGGACCGCTGGCACTCAAACATGACTAAACTTCACAAAACTTCTAACTTGGAAAAAAAATAAGAAAAAAAAAGCAAACAAACAAAACAAAAACAAAATGATGTGTTTCAAGGCCTAAGGGCATTGTCACGGGTAAAAACAAAATGCATTTTGATCATCGTGAAAGTGGTGAATAACTAGCTTTGGAAAACTCCTTAGTATCTAGCACGACATGGTTCTCATTCAATAATTAATCTCTTGCACAAATGGATTCAGTCATTTGTTTAATCATGCAAAATTTAAAGTGACTTTCTCCAGTTGTTTTCAAGACATCTATACCATGAATATAGATAAGTAATTACAAAAAAAAACCCAGTGGTAGGTTTGAACATTAATCAGCAATGTTAAGTGAATCCGAGCTGTATATTGCCATTGTGAAAGTCGACCTAAAAGAGGAAAGATCTGTGTTTCGAAAATGCGTATGTTCGTGTTACCGCCTATATTTTTGATGTTGTCCGTTTGGTCTAAAGAAATCACTGCTGCATCAAGAACTCGCTTTTTTGCAGCAGATAAAGGTAGGCCGTGTTTCGCAATAAAAGAATTTAAGATAAAGGGATATATCTTGAACAAATTGCATATTTCAAATATAAAAGAACAAATAAATATAATATATTAAGAAAATTGCAAAAGATTATGTTGGTTTAGATACTTTTTAAAGTATCTCAAAAGATAATTTGGTAGTTTTGTGGTGCGCATATTTCTGCGCATATTTCGAATTTTAGATATTTACATTTCTTATCAACAATGAATACAGAGTTATGTCTGAGAAACACTTTAACGTAAAAATACCAACAATTTTTACAAATGTAACGAATTTCTTTAAACTCGCCCAAGTCGACACTCGGTACAGCCTTGATATGATTGAATTTTGAGGATATTCCTCAAAATATCTCGCAAACCAATACGGGCACCTATCTTTTTTATTTCATAATATCATTTGAAATCGTGTTTTTTAAAACATGTAGGATCGATGACAAAATTCTGTCTTTAAGCCCTTATACAGTGAAACCCCTCTATACCAGACTCTACTGGGACCAAATAAAATTTGGTTTATTGAGGTCTTTGTATAATCATTGAAAAACACACTGTAAACGTAAAAGGCAGTGCAATAGCTAATATCGTTTTTGCATTTAAGTATTATTATTTTTATTGTGTGTACATGTTATATTCATCTACAGTTTAGTTCAGTGTAAACTTCAGCACTTTCTCCGCAGATCTGAAATGCTTTGACACCACTGGAAAATAAGATCATCCAGATGATCGTGTTTGTAGTTGATGCTGAATCGTTATTCTTGTTGTTGCTGTATTTTTTTCTAATATGTACTCTTTCTTATTGACTTTGTTACAACCGTTCTCCCTTTTTCCCAGCTAATTGGATGATTTCTATCACGAAAATGAAATTCTGCTTCACACTTTGACGATGATAAAATGTCAATTTTCCTTTTTTTCCAATTTAAATAGAACCACAGAAGTTTTTTTTTCTAGACTAGCCAATATTTTTTGATATTTTGAAAAGTGTTTCATCGATGAGGCCCTTAACAATCCGAACATTTTAATGTAAATTTTTGCTTTATTTGTTTTCGCTGTTGAATTTCAGTGCAAATCTTTTGCTTTGCATCAGTATCCCAATGTGTAAGGAGCATATTAAAGCACATTCAAAATATTTGGCAGTGACCAAGCTCAGCAAAGAGATACTTTTACGAATGATGCCGTATGTTAGACAAAATTGACAAAAGTGGGTCTACTTTAAAAAATTATCTCTCGAAATCCAATACGGCGACCCCATTTTTTATTTTTTTTATTTATAATGAGAAACTCAAAACGTTTTACTCAAAAAAGTTTTATCAAAATTCTATGGCTAGTTTTATTTCTACGGAATTACCTGAAAGTTAATTTTCACACGAATTCTGTTCAATTACATTTGAAAACTGCTGCACCACTGCTTTCATTAGAGGGTCTCAATGGGGTTAAGCGTCAACCGTCAAACGGCCTAAATTTTAACCGTCAAGCGTCAAACGAAAGAAATTTTAACCGTCAAGCGTCAAAAAAAGTTAACCGTCAAGGTTGATATTTTCACTTGTCGAACCAAACGTGTATACTAGTATCAAGTATTCAAAGACATTATATCGTTAATCGGTTAGTTATAAATGTGACAAACCGGCAATAAACTGAGAAAAAGGTCATTCAACTACATAAGTGAATTTGTGCATCTCGGGTTTAGCTTTCAGCAGATTCCTGGTCAAGGGACGTGCTGGTCAAATATTCTAAATCCTCACTGACAAGGTCAATCAGTTCATATGACAAACGGAGTGGGACTCTCATTCTTGACTCTCACATATCGAATTGGCGGGGATGCTCGTCGTACCTTTCAAAATCGGAGATCTGGTACCTTTCAGGGTCTCTTAGAGGTTTTCAGACACTCAGAATTGAAGATTTTACCTTTTAGGGTATTCACAGATATTCAAAAAACAAGGTCTCGATTTTAGCACTATTTTATCTGATTGTTCGTTTTTAAGGTAGTTCGGGACTCTTGCTACTGCGCATCCTGCTCGCGCATGTGAAATCAAATAAATTTTCTCGTGCGATTCTGAAAAGAAATTTTGCGTTAGAGCCAAAATATGGTCATTCTTGAACTTTTTGTTAAAACATAACATCATAGCATTACATACGGGCCTCAAAAGCAACTAGTGCTCATTCCTGCGCGTCCAAAACATTGAAATCATCTTATTTTCCGCGCGTTTTTTGCTTATAGCTCTAAAATTAGCACTGTGACACCCAATTATTTTTCCATTTTATATTTGGGATAAACCCAGCTTTAAAATTTTCAAATAAAAAATACATGGTCTTCGAGATCAAAACATTGTAATTTTGACTTTTTTGTGGTAAAGTGTGCAAAAAAATTAATGAAGCTGTTCATTTAAATCTCCGTAAAATATCTCAGTCTATGTCTTTTCCAAGGAATAAATTCATGAGTACTATAGCGAAGGGAGCATTTTGTCAGTCTCTTATAGCAAGTTTGTAAAAAACGTTCAAATTTGTTCGCAAGAATATTACTTTCAACAAATTTGATGTTACTTCTTTAAGTTGAAATGGGGCAAAAATGGGTCTCTTACCACCCCCACAGTTCCAAAACAATCGCGGTGACCCCTATTTTTTATTTCATTTTTGTTTTTCATATATGTCAGTCCTTATGTAGAAAATGTTTTTAAAAATTCTATCGGCGGGAAGTGTGGATCCCGAACCACCTTAAGTTGGTATCTGTTAGGGGTAAAAATCATGTATTGCCACGTCCTTCTGGATAGAACTTTGCAACTTTTTAGGGATCATTTTCAAAAATACCGACAAGCACCCTTGTCCTATTCCGGTCGGAGTCTGCCACCACCCCTCGAGATATCACACGCCATGTTTATCAGGTTGCAGGATAGTCTATAAATCGTTGCCCGTCGCGAGCGATCTCTCGTCTTTAAAATGAGTATTGATGAATATGAAACTGATTGTGATGATACGGATCGACAGAGATGTCGGAGTATTAGCCTGTCGCGAGGCCACCTCCCCTCCCCGAGAAGGCCTGGTACTCAGGCTAATATCGATGAGACTGAGGCTAAGTCTATAATCACGCGCTCTGAAAAAATAATGACAATTAAAAAAAATTTAAGCAGCGACGTGTTATATGATTGCAAATATATTGTAAATATTATAGTATCCGGATACTAGAGAAAAATCACTTTATTGACGTGAATTCAGTCTGAATTAGAGATTATTTAGAATTTTATTTATAGATTAAGTATTAAAAACTTGCCATATTAATATTCAACCATGTAACTTAACCGTCAGGTACTATGATTTACCGTCAACCGTCAAAATGCCAGAAATTTAGTCGTCAACCGTCAAAATGACGATTTTTCAGCCGTCAACCGTCAAATCTACACCCCCATTGAGACCCTCTCATTAATGCCGGCACGCCCGTTGCAAAACAACAAAAACAAAAACAAAAACAAAAACAAAAACAAAAACAAAAACAAAAACAAAAACAAAAACAAAAACAAAAACAAAAACAAAAACAAAAACAAAAACAAAAACAAAAACAAAAACAAAAACAAAAACAAAAACAAAAACAAAAACAAAAACAAAAACAAAAACAAAAACAAAAACAAAAACAAAAACAAAAACAAAAACAAAAACAAAAACAAAAACAAAAACAAAAACAAAAACAAAAACAAAAACAAAAACAAAAACAAAAACAAAAACAAAAACAAAAACAAAAACAAAAACAAAAACAAAAACAAAAACAAAAACAAAAACAAAAACAAAAACAAAAACAAAAACAAAAACAAAAACAAAAACAAAAACAAAAACAAAAACAAAAACAAAAACAAAAACAAAAACAAAAACAAAAACAAAAACAAAAACAAACAAACAAACAAACAAACAAACAAACAAACAAACAAACAAACAAACAAACAAACAATGAAATTTTTTTATACTCGTTCTAAAAAAAAAATTAGAGAAACAATTTCAGTTAATACAATAAAAAAAGGGGGTCACCTACTTCGTTTTTGAGCAGTATGACGTCAAAGTTCATGCATATTGGTGACTTGAAAACTTGAGGTAGTTCGGGATCCACAATTCCCGCTGATAGAATTTTCTAAAACTTTTTCTGAATAAGGACTAACACATATAAAAACAGAAATGAAATAAAAATAGGGGTCACCGTGCTTGTTTTGGAACTGTGGGGGTGGTAATAGGCCCATTATTGCCCCATTTCAACTAAAAGAAGTAACATCAAATTTGTTGAAAATAATATTCTTGCAAAGAAATTTGAAAGTTTTTCACAAATCTACTATAAGAGTCTGACCAATTGCTCCCTTCGCTATAGTTCTCATGAATTTACTCGTTGGAAAAGACATCGACTGATATATTTTACGGAGATTTAAATGAAAAGCTTCATTTATTTTTTGTACACTTTACCACAAAAAAAGTCAAAATTACCATGTTTTAGTCTGGAAGACCATATATTTTTTATTTCAAAATTTTAAAGCTGGATTTATGAAAAAAAAAAAGATAATTTTACCAGATCACATGATAAAAGTCCTTAATTAATGCTGCTATTTCAGAGTTTAAAAATTCTGCACTTCTTTAACTCGAATTTAAAAAATTCGCGTTAATTTTGGCCATGGGGGATGAACAAACTTGACCGGAAAATGCAATGTAAAACTTTAATAATTAATGAATGCTTCATGTTTGGATAAAAAGAAAAAAAAAATGATATGTAAATTAGCATTACAGCCGTTCTCGATAACACGCGACCTCCGACTCAATTTGTTCCAACGAAAACTCGTTTCTCGTCAAGAATGTTACCATGACAATACTCGGTCCAGTCTGCCGCCGTGACTTGACAGCGTGTCAGTGTCAAGTTTCTTTACAAAGATGTCTTTCCAGCGATTTGTCGAGGAATTTGCTGGGGATTTGTCTGAAGACTTGTATGAGGATATAAAACGTTCGCAAAAATTTGACCAAAAAGATGAAACCGTAAGTTTTCGAGCTTGCGCGTGCTTCTGTTTATCACATAAGCATCAATTGATTCTTCATTTTTCGCGGATTTGTTCTTCCTAGGTGGATCGTTCACCAATTCCGTTTCTCCGTAAATTCTCATGACTTTTTTCACAAATGTCTGGCTTACAAAAAGCCTTTCTGCAATCTCTTTCGCTGAAAAACCTCTTTGTTTGAAGATGACAATTATTCGCCATCTCAGCGAATTGGAATATGCTCGAGTCATGCTTGATCTGGTAGAAATGTACTTCAACAAAAAAATTCCGCCAAAACACACTAACGGCGGTAGACTGGAACGAGTATTGTCATGGTAACCTTCTTGACGAGAAACGAGTTTTCGGTTGAACAAATTGAGTCGGAGGTCGCGTGTTATCGAGAACGGCTGTAAACTTTATCCTTGACGTTTTACAGCCAAATTCGTTGAATCGCTACCCGCCGTTTAAAAACTTCGAGATAGCAAATCTTCGAGATAATAAAATCTTCGAGATAATAAAATCCTCGAGATAGAAAATCCTCGAGACAATAAATTCTTCGAGATAGAAAATCTTCTAGAAAATAAAATTTTCGAGATAGCAAATCTTAACTTCGAGATAATAAAATCTTCGAGATAGAAAATCTTCGAGATAATAAAATCTTCGAGATAGCAAATCTTCGAGACAATAAAATCTTCGAGATAGAAAATCTTCGAGATAGAAAATCTTCGAGATAATAAAATCTTCGAGATAGCAAATCTTCGAGATAATAAAATCTTCGAGATAGCAAATCTTCGAGATAGAAAATCTTCGAGATAATAAAATCTTCGAGATAGAAAATCCTCTAGAAAATAAAATTTTCGAGATAGGAAATCTTCGAGATAATAAAATCTTCGAGATAGAAAATCTTCGAGATAATAAAATCTTCGAGATGGCAAATCTTCGAGATAATAAAATCTTCGAGATAGCAAATCTTCGAGATAATAAAATGCTCGAGATAGCAAATCTTTGAGATAAAAAAAATCTTCGAGATAGAAAATCTTCGAGATAGCAAATCTTCGAGATAATAAAATCTTCGAGATTGGTAAAATCTTCGAGATAATAAAATCTTCGAGATAGCAAATCTTCGAGCTGATAATAAAATCTTCGAGATAGAAAGTCTTCGAGATAATAAAATCTTCGAGATGGCAAATCTTCGAGATAATAAAATCTTCGAGATAATAAAATCTTCGAGATAGAAAATCTTCGAAATAATACAATCTTCGAGATAGAACTGATTGTTCGATATAATAAAATCTTCGAGATAATAAAATCTTCGAGATAGAAAATCTTCGAGATAATAAAATCTTCGAGATAGAAAATCTTCGAGATAGAAAATCTTCGAAATAATAAAATCTTCAAGATAGAACTGAATGTTCGAGACTAATAAAATCTTCGAGATAAAAAATTTTCGAGATAAAAAATCTTCGAGATAGCTAGTCTAAATTCTAAAAGCATTCTAAATTTTTTACCAAAAAGAACTTTTATTTTCAATTTTATCGAAAAGATAAAGACTTTTTTTATACCAAGCTGCTTTCTACTTTGCGGAATTATGGACGTTTGTTTGGACAAGGTCACGAACACAGTCTACAGTTTTGAGAGAGACGTTGTCTAAAGAATACGCCCTTTCATCACGGCTTCTTCCAATATATAATATAATTACGAAGCAAAAAAACAACAAACTGAGACACACTTTTTATTCGGGCTAGCGATAGCACCCGACTTTAGTTCTACCTTTTGGTCAATCTATCTGTCACGTCGAATATAGGCCCCATGATGCCTTGGGAACAACACAGGAAGCCCAAAGTCACATTTTTAGACCATCTCACCTTAGACTCTTCCTCAGTCTCTCGCTCCGTCGCTACGCTCTCCGCATAGAGACTGTTACACTAGAATCTCGCAAAGGATTATAGGTCCCACAAATTTGGGACCTGGGATGCTTTGCGAAACATTAGTAGCAAGTTTGAACAAGAACACATAGAACAAAAACACAGACCGGGGCAGGGTCCCACGGGTTACTCTACAAGCCGCCAAAGTCAAAATTCCTTTGATTTTATTGTCGTGTAAACTCGAATTACGATTCAATCAACACATTTCACGAAATATTAAGCTCAATATGTACAGGCATTTTATTCACAACCAATAGTTCAATAAAGATTGATTTCGATACGTTTTACCTCCATGTTTTACAAGTGATCGGGTTCGAAGGTTACTGAAGTTTGCGCTCCATTTGTAAGCAAAGTTTGGAGCTCTAAAAGTCAAAGAAACATACTTCACAGGGCAAAATATACTTCCTGAGAATCTCAATAAATACCATGCATGTTCATTTCTAAGCCAAGAAGCTATAATTTAAAAAATAAATACAAAAATGACCGTTATACTGCAAGCGACAATCGTTGAATTCCACTGCCCAACGTTGTCATTGTTTATAAATTTTGTGATTTGCATACGACCAATATGAATTCAGCTACGAATCAGATTCTAACGGCCAATCAAAGACTCGCTACCATTTTGATGTAACAGTCTCTATGCGGAGAGCGTAGCGACGGAGCGAGAGACTGAGGAAGAGTCTAATCTCACCTCGGTGTCTCTAGACTCTTCCTCAGTCTCTGGCTCGCGTCGCTACGCTCTCCGCATAGAGATTGTTACACCAGAATCTTGCAAAGGATTATAAGTCCCACAAATGTGGGACCCGGGATGCTTTGCGAAACATTAGTAACGAGTTTGAGCAAGAACACATAGAACAAAAACACAGACCGGGGCAGGGTCCCACGCCCAACTGTACACGCCGCCAAAGTCAAAATTACTTTGATTTTGCTGTCGTATAATTTCTGAAGTTGGAATTACGATTCAATCAACAGACTAAGCTCAATATGTGCAGGCATTTTATTCAGAATCATAATAAAGATTGATTTCGATAGGTTTTACCTACGTTTTTTACAAGTGATCGGGTTCAAAGTTTGCGCTCCATTTGTAAGCAAACTTTGGAGTTCTAAAAGTCGAAGAAACAGACCTCATAAGGCAAAAAAAAACTTAGAATATTGATTAATACCATGCGTGGTCATCTGTAAGCCAAGAAGTCATATTTTGACAAATGAACCGAAACAAATGACCGTTATATTGCCTGCGACAGTCGTTGAATTCCACTGCTCAATGTTGTCATTGTTTATAAATTTTGGGATTTGCATACGACCAATAGGAATTCAGCTAAGAATCAGATTCTAACGGCCAATCAAAGACTCGCTACTTTTCTGGTGTAACAGTCTATATGCGGAGAGCGTAGCGAGAGACTGAGGAAGAGTCTCTCGAAGTTCGCTAGACTGATTGGAGCTTAAAGAATCTATGCCATAATGCCTTGCGCGCTCACTTGCGTACATTTCAATACGTGTCGTTTCAACAGGCTGGGGAAGGTTCTGCGTGATCCGTGCTTCTACCTATAATTATGCCGTGATCCACGAAAAGCAGAAAAAACATGCCGTGATTCGTGAAATCGAAGTCGGTCGTGACCCTTGATTGGCATATGTCGTGAAAACAGCAACTTACTCTAATACTAACTTTATTTTTACTCATTATAAGCCTCTTAAGCCTATTGAATGGTAATATTTTCGCAATACTGTGTAATAAAGAAGCGATTTCATTTAGCATGTTAGTGATCGCTATTTTGTGTACGTGTCTTACGGCAGTCTATTGACAACGGTTTTAACGACGTTAGAAAATGATTGTAATTTGATTGAAAAGCTGCACCATCATTTGCTGGAGTAAATATGATTTATAATAAACATTCTTTTTCAAAGCAAGAATATCTAAGGTCTCGATATGGCAAGTTTCTTGCTTTTGAATGTGTAATACTGTTACGCCACAAAATGTAATAACTCACCCAAAATGTAATAACAACGCAAAATGTAATAACTTTCGCCACAAAATGTAATATTAACGCAAAATGTAATAACTTTTGACGCAAAATGTAATAACTGCTCTAACGCAAAATGTAATAACTTTTGACGCAAAATGTAATAACTCTGTTTAACGCAAAATGTAATAACTTTTGACGCAAAATGTAATAACTTTGTTTAAAGCAAAATGTAACAACTCTTAACGCAATTCACAAAATGAATAACAGTCAGAAACGTCCAGCTGAAAATCAATGTTTACTTACTGGATAAAAACTAACTAGAATAAAAGAATGGAATGAGATTGGATTGGATGTGAATGGATGGGACGGGACGGGATGGGTTGGAATAAAACGGGATGGAATGGGGTAGTCTTTTTATATTTGTTGATGAAAAGTTACCATTGACAACACTATATCGCCGGATTCGCTGTGTCCTACATAACATAACATTCAAAACATGTTATAAAAACATTGACAATCTCGTTTTGAAAGACAAGAATGCAAATCCTTTTATTACTATGATTTTGCAATTGTAATCACGTTTTGACACGGACGGACGGACCGAGCGAGCGTGGACGGACAGACGGACAGACAGACAAACCGACAAGCAAACAAATAAATAAACAAACTGAAATTATTTTCTGGAGTTGTTAGCAGCTACTAAATAACCTTTTTGCCTGTGTAGTGAAGACGTCTTCTGGGAACGATTGTATTGACCACAAGCGGACCCTCTTGTGTAACATTTGCTATTGTCCGTTGAAAAATGCACCTATCTTTTAGCTATTGATTCCACTAGATGCCAAGGTGCATGGCTTTTGTAACATGTGCAGCCTGTTCGATGCCATTCTGTCCTTTTGTTTTCCCTTCTAGCCGCTCAACTTATATAACTTCGTGTTTTTTATTTTCCCCATTTCTTTTTTTTATTTTTTCATAGTGATTTTATCCCATCTCATTAACCCTTTGGTGACTGCCCCCCAAATCACTATTTTTACCCTCCCGTCATAATAAATTAATTTCTTCACATTGAATGAAACAATTATATTCTCTTGTGTAACATTTGCTATTGTCCGTTGAAAAATGCACCTATCTTTTAGCTATTGATTCCACTAGATGCCAAGGTGCATGGCTTTTGTAACATGTGCAGCCTGTTCGATGCCATTCTGTCCTTTTGTTTTCCCTTCTAGCCGCTCAACTTATATAACTTCGTGTTTTTTATTTTCCCCATTTCTTTTTTTTATTTTTTCATAGTGATTTTATCCCATCTCATTAACCCTTTGGTGACTGCCCCCCAAATCACTATTTTTACCCTCCCGTCATAATAAATTAATTTCTTCACATTGAATGAAACAATTATATTCAATTATATATCATTTTAAAGCTGAATAAATACACTTATCAAAAACACTTATTTGAGCTATCTTAAACATTTTATTATTTTTGTATTAGCTATAGATTATTATTTTTACATTGCGTAATGGTATCAAATTTCAAATAAGCAGGCTAAAAGTTGGACTTGATTGCATTTTACAATAAAACATTAAAAAAACAAATGAAGGCTAATCATGTGAGGAATCTCTGCAGAAAAAATCAGCCCATTCTATCTATTGTGGAGAAAGTTATCAATAAATGACTGACTGCATCGAAAAACCAATAAAATTGTCCTTGTCAGTATTTACAACACCCCTTCTATTTTGATTTGTATTGAAACTGAACTGTTTTGGAATATATATATACAGATAGATATCATAATATGATAAGAGGGCTACTAACAAGAAAAATATGTCATAAATATAAAACTAGAGTTGCTTGTAAATCAACAAATTAAATTAAAACATTACAATTCAAATTCAAACTACAATTTGTTATATTATTCCTTCTTGATCTAATTATGGCATAAGTTAGCAGTCTTTGATTGTTCAAAATAAGTTATTTATGGAACTCCTTGTCATGCCATATAGCAAAGCAGTTTTTGTCTGCAGTACAATGAAGATATACTTGGCATTGTGGTGCACTGCAAAATGACAGCACTTTCAGTTCCTTCTTGTTGCGCATATAGCATACCTTGCAATTTCTCTTTGTTTGAGAGAACTGTGGAATGTGTGCACTTTCAAATTCTGCTGGTTTTCTTTTTGCTGCTGTTCATTTATGTCCACTGAGTAAACATTGATTTTCAGCTGGATATTTCTATTACGTTTCTGAAGTTATTACATTTTGCGTCAAAAGTTATTACATTTTGCGTTAAACAGAGTTATTACATTTTGCGTCAAAAGTTATTACATTTTGCGTTATAGCAGTTATTACATTTTGCGTCAAAAGTTATTACATTTTGCGTTAATATTACATTTTGTGGCGAAAGTTATTACATTTTGCGTTGTTATTACATTTTGGGTGAGTTATTACATTTTGTGGCGTAACAAATACAAAAATCAAGTGTTGTGCCCCGACGACATATAGAGAACACTGCAAAATCTTAATCAAACAACTAACGTGTGTGATGAATAAAAGCCGAAATATCAGGAAGGTTTTTCGGCAATATATTACAAGGAATGTACCTATGTCATCTAGCATACATTGATATATCAATATCAATTTGGTTTCAATCACTTAAAGTGGTAATAACCCTTTGGATGAAATTGATGTAGTTAATTCTACTCACTGCCAGCTTTCGAATGAGGTATATCTTAAGGGTATTTGATTAAATATGACCAAGTTATTCGATGAGAAAGTTATCAATTTTTTGCATTTTTTACATGGTCGTCCGAATGACGGAAGTGACGTACATGCAGGTACCTAACATGCGCATTGAGCGATATCCGGTTTAGTTATCTTCCGGTTTTCATACTCAATACATCCGGTTTGAGTAAAATTAACTAGCATACTTGTAACATGAGGCGAAGATTGGCAAGACAATGATTGGCTAATCCGCATGTCCAAAAGTCGTCCAGGTAATGCCAGACGGGTGACACACCGAGATGAGACATAACAGACGCCATTATGTCAGCAAATCGTAAAAACAATCCAGGCGATGAACGGAGGCCGAAAGGAAGAAAGGAGTCGAAGAAATATGCGGTTTGAGTCACGCCATTGATTTCGATAGGCCAAGTTGAACCGAGAAGTTCCCAATCGTCGGGATGGACAAGAATATGCCGAAAAGCATCGGAGAGGTCGAGTTTGCTCATGTAAGTTCCTATAACGAGGCGTTTTAAGTGAGCGATAGCGGTGTCGAGAGTATCGTATGAACATGAAAAATCGTCTTTGGAAATACCATCGTTAATTGACTGGCCGGCGGGCCAAGACAAGTCATTAATAATTCGCCACTTGAGTGGCATAGAGCGCTTTTTTGGTATTGCGCCCATCGGCGATCCGACAAAGTGTGCAAATGGAGGTTTGAGAAAAGGACCGATCTTGCGATTCAGACCGATCTCCCGTTCGAGTTCCGCGGCTATAGCAGTGATATTCGATGAAGCGGACGGGTGATTAGATGAAATCAATGAAGTTCGTGGTCTGGTGTAGCCGATGCGTACACCGTTGTTCATATCATTAAGTAGATCATTAATAAACGTTGAATCAAGGCCACAGTCACGTAAATATTTAGTCCAATTGAAAATGTTAAAAGGTGATTTAAGGTTTGGGAGAGACTGAACAATCGGCCAGCGAATGGTTCCCCCGACAAGATTTGCATACATGGGCCCGCTTGCATTCTTTGCCTTGTTGGCAGGCCCGGCGTTGATACAAGTTGCATCCTTCGATGCCGTTATGCACCCATTTATCGTACTTCCATTCCTTCGTTGCATTGTCTTTCTTATTCTCCTACATCGCGGGCCGCGGACGAAAGGGACAATCCCTGATTAAATGACGCGAAGATTTGCATCGTGGACAAGTTGTGGATTCCTTACGCACCGCTGAAGAATACAGAATGGTGGCGTAGAGAGTTGTGTCGATGATGCTGAGTCGACCCGAAGTGGTTGACAGACCTTGACGAAAACGTACATCGAAATCGTAAACAGTCGCCCATCGGAATTTTCTGTTGGCCTGTTGTATTAGTGAGCGGTACTGTGAGACATCGCCGAAGTGCGAAGGATCTGTTTTGATTATGTCACGTTCGTAGAGAGTCCAAGCCTCGAGCCAGTGGTCGAATGACTCCATAGTGGCCTGCTGCCGTTTATTATTATCTTTAGCAGTGCCATCGGAAGGTGACGATTCGGAAAAAGTTAACAGGGTGAGGAGGTCCACATAAGGGAGAGTATAGCATTTACCTTGAAGGGTTCCGCCCCCAATGTTATGTTGTGAAGTGCTCGGCTGAACTAGAGCTCTCAAATCGTTTTGGTCCACTTGTAGAGCCTGGATTTGTGATGCGAGTGTGCGTATGGCTTGGAGCAACTCAGAGTTCGATGCAGCTGGATTTGGCGATGGACGTGGGGCAGCAGTATGGTCGTCATCGCTTGGAGGTCCGTCGCAAATTCGTGACATAGGCCCAAAGCCGTGGTCGTTCTCGGCAGTATTGCACCCCGGGCACTTATACGTGAACGGTTGGACTGACGTCGGGACGACATAGTTGGCTAATACGAAGAAATACTGAATAACAATTATAAACTAGCTTTGTAAACGCGTACAGCACTCGAGGCAAGGGACACTAATACAATTCAATATAGTCCACATGATCAGTGTCATATGATACATGTGCGATAAAAATAGCACCACTCCACTCCTACATTAATTATAGTAAACATTTTACATCATTAAATTCCATTTAAAGGGTTATAACCACTTTAACACATTGCAAATGTAAGAAGATAATTACAAAGGGGCTCTGCAGAAAACGAAATAGAATAAAACACAAAATACATAATGCTGTAAGAAAGGAGGCAAATCACCGTCAATGAGTTATCAACAAATCCCATTTACAAAACTTTTATTTACAAATATTTTCCCCATACCTACAAAAGTCTCAATCATAAAATCAAGCATTCTGAGCTTATCATAACATGACGTCATAATGTGAGCACGATAATTTCCGGCACACAGTGGGGCTAATTTGTCCATATCATATTTTTAGCTAGCCCAACTTCACGCTCATAGAGTGTCTAGTTTAGTAGAGTTTGGCAACAGAACAAAACAGTTATCATTGTAAGGGTTGAACGTTGCTGAAACTATGTTGGAGGGGGAATAGACTGTCAATACGTACTAAATCATTTCATGGAGGTGTCTTTAGGTGAATCCTACATTACTACAACGAAATTAAACCTCGCATTTGCATGTATGATATTTTTATCAACATTAGTTACTAAATACAGTCTTCTTGAAATATGGAATTCATTCATCAAATAATCTAGTGGTTATAATGAATATCGCACTGCATTTTACCAAAAGCAATTAATATTTGTGGAGCTACCAGAGTGGCTTTGTGTTTACGGAATGATGAAATAATGTAATCTTAAAGTCACTTCGACGCAAATCCACTCTGAAAGATATTATTCATAATAACAAAGACTCTAGGGGCTTCTAGGGATTTTTTCACTCTTCGAAATTTTCCACTCTGGCAAAGTTTTCATTAAAGAAGCCCGGGTTCACACCGCTATGCGCCTAGTTTCCAATAATAAGCTAATTTGGTCGAGCTATTTCAAGCTAAACCTTTTGTAAATCAAGAGGGATTCGATCTGTATCAGAATTACAAATGACTAGCGATTTTGTACGTTTTAAGTTCATGAGTTATTGGTGAATTTTTTATTAAAGTAACTTCACGAAGTTCAACATTTGAGATGTTTTCAAGCGAAAAAAAGAAAGATATTCTGTAAACTTAGTCCAGTCCTCCCTCGGAAAAACCCTCTTTCATATCAAACTTCCCTTAAGAATGTTGTCGTTTTCTATCAAGCCTCACATATTTTCTTATAATGATTGTACCTACCATATTTGGGCATTGGAGTAATTCAGCAATGCGAAAAAAGCGATTTTCGCCAAATTCTTCAAATGTTTAACCTTTTTGAGTGAAAGCATACACAACAAGTCTGACATTTTGCCATTTCTGGTCGAAAAGAGACTGTTTAACCTAAAACAGGACCCTTGTGTATTTCACCACAGGAAGACCAAAATCAACAACTAAAGTTTGATATGATAAGTTAACCCAAGAATGTTCGATCGGATTGCATACATGTTTGTACAAATGCATGCCATAAGTGGTTAAGAAATCGTGCGAGAGATTTTTGATATTTTACTAGGTTAAAAAATAAACCGGAGTTGAATTTTTCCATCCAATTTTTTTAGTGAAATCTGATACTTTTCACCATAAAATAAAAAATAAAAAAATGTCAAAAATCGCTCAAACCATTAAATCTGTAGCCACGAGTGTGATAATTACATTGTACAAATATTTAAGCGATCTGATCAAACGTATTCTTGGATTACCTTTTCAAACCAATGCTCTCATTCTTCATTCGGAGCTAGCGCTAAGACTCGCAATCTTTTTTCGCTTTCGAAATATATAAGGCATAGTCATTTTCTTTAATTATTCAGCTTTAACATGATTTAATATAAAAATTAGGTAAACCTAATAGCGGAGCTCCAATTTAATGAAATGAATTATTTATTAAATCATTCATTCATTCATTTGTTCATGCACTACCATTTATCAAATTGATCAATCAATCAATCAAAAATGACTTTAGATAAAAAAGTAAACAAATAAATGAATTAATTAATAAATAAATCCATTCAAATAATCATGAAAAGAAAATAACAGAAAAAAAGTGAATAATTCTCTCTCTCTTATTTTTTTGGCTATGTTATTTTCTTTTTATGATCAATGTAATCATGTTATCAAAATAATCATGTAATCAATTGAAATATTCAAATCTTTATGCATGCAACAACATTTTATTATACGCAAGAAATATGTGCAAAAAATTTTGGCTTCCTTTTATGTTGTTATGCATGGTAAAAATAGCACTTGTCAATTAAAATTGATTGTGTCCAATGTAATGTAATGTAATGTAATGTAATGTAATGTAATGTAATGTAGTGCTTATATAGCGCATTTTCACCCGATGTCTCAATGCGCTTTACAATCTTTTAATATTTATAGTATGTAATCCGGATTTACAAGCATGAGGTTGATTAGAAATTAGTATGTATTAGTGTAGGCCTATCACCGAGGATGGTCGTTACCTGCGTCCTCAGTCGTTCTTTTACGTCCCCCCGTTAATGGTTAATGTGTAGTGTGGCGAGACGGGACCTCCAGTTTATCGTCCTTATCCGAGAAGACGGAAACCCTTACAATTATAAATCGAAGAACATTCTCCTCAATTATTTAAAGACCCTGAGTGATGGTCCGGTTGAGGGTTCGAACCCGCAGCCTCCCGGTTAACAGCCAACGCTCTCCCAACTGAGCTAACCTGTTAATCGGCTGAGAAGTTAGAAAAGCACTAACATGGCTTCTTTGAGTTGTAAACAAATCACCGCGCGCTTCTCGTTTTACGCTCTTTCACGTTTGCAAAAATGTTATCAAAATCAACAAAACTTTCTCTTTTCTGGTGAAATGTGTAATGAACTATTTATCTAGCTGATGACTTATATCATCCAGCATGGCGGATAGAACTTTAGTGGTCTCAAAATAAGGCAAATTCAGTATTTTAGATCAGGCTTTTGAATTGTGCAGTCGAATTGAATCTCCAGGAGTCTATTTGAGACAAAGTCTCATAACAAAGATGAATTTATCGCGATATTTATCCTTTGATTCGAATTACTCGATAGCGTTGCGTGACACAATTTTTACCTAAATATCTCGCAAATGAAGAACAATATTTTTGGACCCATATTTCTACAAAGTCTTTTAATAATCGTTAGCTATAACATATAGCGGGTATGTTTCAATTTGATTAAAAATGAACTTGTCATACTTTTGATGACGTCACTTGAAAACGAAGAACTGGCAGACCTGTACTTTGTTGACAAACAACTTGTGTGGAAAGTTTTTTTGTCGTGAATAGTTGATAAATCTGCATTGATCCTAAAGCTCTCCGTGTTATGAATTGCCCGTAAGAATTGATGAATTAACAGAGTGAAATTATTTCGTGAATTTCGTGCGTGTTCGTCTTGCTGTTCACCTCTTTTGAATTGCTGGAAATGCAGCGTATATTTGTTTTTGTTTTGTTTTTATGAAAGTTTTGTCGCCGTCGATTTTACTTTTACAAGTAGATTAGTCGATAAGTAATGACTGAAAAACGCCACAAAGAATCCATGGAGAATACGGCCTTTTTCACCATCTGACAAACTTGTCAAATACATGTAAGCTCTTCCAGAAAATACAACTTGTAAAATCTCCAGCTAGCTTTGAATGACTATTGAATGAATTATGACAGCTCTGCATGACTGCATATTTGGACGGTTAAAAACAGCGCCATGAGCGACTTTTATCCATTTTGTCAGTGAAAATATTTTGAAGTAGCTTTTCATCGTTGAATCGTAGTTATTTTTCTTTTTCACGCCGCGGTCTTTGTTTCTCTTTCTCAGTCAAATCTCTTCATGCCGTCAGCTTTTTCCATTTTCATGCTCTTTGTGCAGTGTAGAAATACATTTTGTAGTGGAGCTCCGCGCGGGCCCAAGGCCCGCACAAGCGGATCACCATAATTAAAAAAATATGGCAAACCATCGAGCTCATTTCAAATCGACCACAGGAAGTCCAGAAATTCGTACAACGTACATACATACGTACGTCCGTGTACACCCACGCGCAAATTTGCTGACCAGTTTTAATGGGCGTCAAAACAATCATTATTTTTGCACTTTGATGCAGATCACTGAAAGTTTTCTACAAAATGTATTTCTACACTGCACAAAGAGCATGAAAATAGAAAAAGCTAAGCTGACGACTCCGCTTTAATTTGTTGGCGTTTTCTTTAACGAAATGAGTGCAAACAATCCGTGAAACTTTAACAATACTAAATAGTGCAATTTTATGCAAATGCTATTGTTTTCTTTTGTTTGATTTGAACTATGTTGTGCTATTTAGTAACTCTGTTATTAACTAGCATTTTGTATATTTATCTTAAAACTTTACATAGGCATGGTGTTGCTAGACCACGCAATATCCACAAAGTACGTGAAGTCGCCAATCGATTGCAGTTTCCAGTGCTCCGCAACTTCAAACTGCAAGTCGTACAATTACAAACCGTTAAGATCTGGTGCGGGAGAAGATCTCTGTCAGTTGAACAATGCTACACGTCTAAGCAGCCCGGACTCTTATAAACCAGATCCTTTATTTATGCACTATTTTGACCAATCACAGGTAGGCGTTTATAGTTTATAGAGTTCACGCCACATAAATGTGAAACAATGTGTAAACACTAAATGTGTGCAACAGCTGTCACTAGTTAGTAGTAAATAGCACTAATTAAACAAAAGAAAAGAATAGAATTACAGCCGTTCTCGATAACACGCGACCTCCGACTCAATTTGTTCAACCGAAAACTCGTTTCTCGTCAAGAAGGTTACCATGACAATACTCGTTCCAGTCTACCGCCGTTAGTGTGTTTTGGCGGAATTTTTTTTGTTGAAGTACATTTCCGACAAGATCAAGCATGACTCGAGCATATTCCAATTCGCTGAGATCAGATGGCGAATAATTGTCATCTTCAAACGAAGAGGTTTTTCAGCGAAAGAGATAGCAGAAAGGATTTTTGTAAGGCAGACATTTGTGAAAAAAGTCATGAGAATTTACGGAGAAACGGAATTGGTGAACGATCCACCCAGGACCAACAAATCCGCGAAAAATGAAGAATCAATCGATGGTTATGTGATAAACAGAAGCACGCGCAAGCTCGAAAACTTACGGTTTCATCTTTTTGGTCAAAGTTTTTGCGAACGTTTTATATTCTCATACACGTCTTCAGACAAATCCCCAGCAAATTCCTCGAGAAATCGCTGGAAAGACATCTTTGTAAACACACTTGATAGTGACACGCTGTCAACAAAGTCACGGCGGCAGACTGGACCGAGTATTGTCATGGTAACATTTTGACGAGAAACGAGTTTTCGTTGGAACAAATTGAGTCGGAAGTCGCGTGTTATCGAGAACGGCTGTAACTATTTAGTGTTTTTCTTTTGTTGCACACTTGAGTGCAAACACTAAATGTATGCATTAGTTGTCACTATTTAGTAGTTAACACCACATCTACATAAAATGCTCGTTTCTGATTGGTTGATCGACGATGATTTTTTTTAATCTGTGCAATTAGCACAATAGCACATGTGCTATTTATTAATTGCACGAATCCTTCCCGACATGCTTTGCGCATTTGTGTACGTTTGTGTTTCTTTACATAAAGCGAATTACAGTTGATGACAATGGAGAACTAATTTGCTAGTTTTGAAAACTTGGATGACGTTTTTGACATTGTAGAGCCAGATCGATTTTTGTATAGAGTGGCTTGATAATGAACATGAAGCACATCATTTTTCCGTACTTGATGAATTTTTAATAAAGTTTCTGCAAAGAGAAATGTTTTGTTTACTTTGTTGTCAGCTGTTGTCGAACCTTGTGTACAGTTTTTTTATCATAAACTCGCATTTTTTGTAGATGTGGTATTAACAGGAAATCCCACCTAAGTTCTCGAAGAATTAATGAAAAATACCGCTTGTATTTGATGAAAAAGGCAGAATACCACTCGTGCTACGCACTCGTGGAATTAAGCCATTTTCATCAAATACGCACGGTAGTTTTCATTAATTCATCTCGAACGGTGGAATTTCCTATATTAATAGCACAACTTAAACAAAAGAAAACAATAGAATTAGCATAAAATAGCACTATTTAGTGGTAATTAAAACGCAAACAATAAATCCGTGAAACAGTACATAATAGTACAAAATAGTGGTAAATGAACAAATGAAAACAATAGAATTACCATAAAATTGTTCTATTTAGTATTACTAAAGTTTCACGGATTGTTTGCACTCTATGTTGCACACTTTTAGTGCGTGCACTCTAGTGTGTGCACTCTGATTACGCACTTATCAAGAATTCACCGAGGCCTTAACAAAGACAGCTTTTATTTTAATTCCTTTGTGGTATTGTGTTTATGCGTCGGTACCTTTTCTAGTTAGTGTATAGCTAAATCTTACGGCCAGTGCAAACACTAAATGGATTCAACATAAATACCACTAAATAGTGCTATTTGATGCTAACTCTATTGCTTTCTTTTGTTGAATTATATTTAGTGCTGTTTGGCTAAATGGTGATGATTATTTTGTATTATTTTGTATAACAAAAGTACAGAAATATGTAAACAATTGCTCTAATTCATTATGACGTCATATGAAAACAATCTTCTTGAATCTGTCGCTAAACGTAAAGCATCATGGTCACCGGAGAGGCTGAACAAACACAAATTCGCCCTGAATATTATTTGGAAAATATAAACACATTTGATATTTCAAAACCTGGATATTTTATATTAAACTGTTTTAATGGGAGTGATTGTTTTCGAATTTCCTATTGAGTTTGGAGATTTTATCCTCCAAAGAGGCGACCTCATAGTGAACTAGAGCAATTAAGCCTGGTTTCCATATAATCGAAAACAATCGACAACAGTCTCAAACGATCGAAAAAAGCGTCGATAATGACAAAACATTCGCTTGTACGGACACTAAAGTTTTTCGATCCTGCGACTGTTCTTGATCCATTTCGATCGCAATCGTAATGGATCGAAAAAATAGAATCATGCAAGTTCTAATTTCTCGATCCGTTTCGATCGCTTACGATTAAATGGAAACAAGGCTTTAGAGGCAACAGATGAAAACGGATCATTTTCATCATCAATGAAATGTCTGCCAGCTGGCAGTCGCAGGCGCAAAGGATCAAGGTCTACAGTGGATCTTGAAGTTGTTCATTTAGCTTATAACCATATTTGGTAATCTTTCCTTAATTTGGTAATGCCTATCACAGGCAGCCCAAGCAATCTACTTGTCTTCTTTTCAAAATGGCGGTTCATTGGAAGTACGCGAGTTTGAATCCCACGCTGGGAGACTTGAAAAAAATATATATATTTTCTTATCACTTGATTTTTAAACCATATTTGTCTTACTATTTTTACTTTTTATTTTTCAATAAATGGATTTTTTTCATTCATGTTTTGTATTTTTTCCCTTTATTACATATATTACTAGAAGGCAGGAAACTACGATACACACGGCAAAAAAATACTCCAAAATCAACAAAAATGGCACAAAAACTACATCAGCATAGAAGCTCAATAAACAAGCTTTCAATAAATTGCACTTTACAACAATTACTTACGAGAAAATAATCAAAATTTTGCCATTTTCTTGCAAAATTCGACTGATTTTTCGATGAGCCGAAGCGTGGTTGTTAGCGAGTGGACATCACGTGAATTCACAGTACCAAAAAGGAGTGCCTAACCAAACAATCTGATATTTCCAAACCAAAGTGCTTGCATCGCTCTAGATCGGCTCGATGGTGGATTATTCACAGAACATTTGTAGATTGACGGTACGAATTTGGAAAAAGTTATCAAGAACTATATTGATGGTAACTTTCGAAGTTATGAAATCAGCTGAACCATTTTAAAAGAATATCAACATATAGAGCAACTTCAGCCGATCGGTAATCTCTTGCCGTTTTCGACACGATGTTTTTTGACAAACAAATTTTACGGACTTGCAGTACGATACTCTGCAGATGTATTTCAAATTATTTTGTAATTTTTTTTTTAGTTCTTTAGAGGTTTTTAGAACGATATTTCATGTAAACCTCTTTTACTGTACCGAAGTAGTTGCATGGAGTCCGCCAAATCCATGTTTTTTATGCACACCTCCCCCGAGGAAAATGTTTTGGTACTACAACCATGGTAACCCTTGACCAATCAGATCAGAGTTCCTTATAAGAGGTCACCTGATGTCCACTCGCTAACAACCACGCTTCGGCTCATCGAAAAATCAGTCGAATTTTGCAAGAAAATGGCAAAATTTTGGTTATTTTCTCGTAAGTAATTGTTGTAAAGTGCAATTTATTGAAAGCTTGTTTATTGAGCTTCTATGCTGATGTAGTTTTTGTGCCATTTTTGTTGATTTTGGAGTATTTTTTTGCCGTTGAAGAAGGGGTAGTGTGTATCGTAGTTTCCTGCCTTCTAGTAATATATGTAATAAAGGGGAAAAAATACAAAACATGAATGAAAAAAATCCATTTATTGAAAAATAAAAAGTAAAAATAGTAAGACAAATATGGTTTAAAAATCAAGTGATAAGAAAAAAATTTTTTTTTCAAGTCTCCCAGCGTGGGATTCGAACTCGCGTACTTCCAATGAACCGCCATTTTGAAAAGAAGACAAGTAGATTGCTTGGGCTGCCTGTGTGCCTATGGACTCTTTTTGGTGATTTTCCACGATTTGCAGCCATAAATTGTGAAAGATACGATGAATCCTTGCAAAGATTGAAGCGAAGCCGCCTCTATATCAAACTAGCAGATATCTGGGATATTCAGTAGAACCCAGGAAAAAGCCAAACCTCCCAAAACCACAGGACCCCCGCACGAACGACAACAAAAATTTGATATTTCCCAACATGCACTCTGATAAATAGTAATTTTATGCATTTTCAAAGTCATTTCAGATATTCGAAATGTGTTAATGCTTTCAGAATTCGAAGTCTTGTCTCGACTACCTCCGTGATGGTGTCCATGAAAACGGCATCTACACCATTACAGACAACAGAGGAAATTCCTACCCAGTCTTCTGTGATCTCACCTCAGAACCGCGCTCGGCCTGGACCCTAGTTCTATCTATGTCTTTCCAAAATAGAAACATGCCACAGTTTTGCTCCACGCCACTGGAAATCGACTCACCACTAGACCAAGGCAGACCTAACTGGGAAGCTTACAGACTGTCTTTTGGCCGGATGCATCATCTCTCGATTCAGTCCACACACATGCGACTTACCACAGGTTTCCCAGTCTTTGGTATTGATTTTGTTGATTACCTTAGAGCAAACTTATCGAAAATCAACTTCATAACATTTTCAAGTTACAATAACCAGAGGCCATGTGGGTTGGTGGAATATGTTAATGTCAGAGGTCACAAGGCAAGTGATCTACTGGTAACCTTTTGGCAGCAACAGGGAGTAATATTTCATATTGACACTACAGGCGTAGATTGTCAGTTTGATACAACCACTGGCTCAGTATACAGTGAAAATAACTTTGGGTGTTACTGTGCTATATCAAACCCAAAGTTCAGAGGAAGTATGGGGGACAGTGGGACAACTCAATACTGGCTAGGTGGTTACTTGTAGATATAACAGAAAACAATATGGAAACTCAATCACAGTAACATAGGAAACCCAACAAAAACACAGGAATCCCACTCAAATTAACACAAGAATTCCATAGTGAATAACAATAGTAACATAGAAAATGCAAAGTAGCCGAGAGCAAGATTGTATGAGATAAGAGAGCTTATCCCCGGACCCCATCAGTGGCTCTACTCGTTGTGCTATTTTTGGAACCTTGTTCCCAATCTCCGCACTTTTGTCTTGAGATGATTTGAAGATGTGACCGCGTCTCCTGAAATCTGGCCAATCACGTTCCGAAACAAATGAAAAGAACCCTTGACGAGTGTAAAGCCCAATAAGGGGGATAACCTCTCTTATCTCACACTCTCTTGCCGATAGCCAATAGCCTGATAGCTGTGCTGAGCTCCATATGGGACACTGATCATAATAGCCTTGTAAAAACAAGGCTTCACTTTATTGTTGTTGCCACTAATACTAATAGAGTAAGTAACTCTGACCAATCTGAGCACATAAGTCTTGTAGAGAGAGCATGCTTGTTATCTGGTAAATGTAAATGAGCACTAAAGTGACATTACCCAGTAACCCTGTTTTGCTGAGAGTGCCAGCAAAAATGTAAATTGTGATAAAACTTTGAGAAAAATTGAGTGAATGTTAGCTAAGATATGAGCGTTTGAATGTGAAAATGTCGCCATACATTTTCTGTTGTTTTGGCGCTGGTGTCTAAAGGTGCGAACAAACGCTAAAATAAGAGAAAATGTATGGTGACATTTTTCAACTCAACTGATCATATTATTTTTTGTGACGTCATCACTTTCCTACAAGAGATATGTTGGTTGGTATCTTAAGGTAGTTCGGGATCCACACTTCCCGCCGATAGAATTTTTTAAAACTTTTTCTACATAAGGACTGACACATATGAAAAACAAAAATGAAATAAAAAATAGGGGTCACCGCGCTTGTTTTGGAACTGATGGGGTGGTAAAAGGCCCATTTTTGCACCATTTCAACTAAAAGAAGTAACATCAAATTTGTTGAAAGTAATATTCTTGCGAGCAAATTTGAATGTTTTTCACAAATCTGCTATAATAGTCTGACAAAATGGTCCCTTCGCTATAGCTCTCATGAATTTATCCCTTGGAGAAGACATTGACTGAGATATTTTACGTAGATTTTAATGAAGAGCTTCATTAATTTTTTGCCCACTTTGCCCCCAAAAAGTCAAAATTACAATGTTTTGGTCTCGAAGACCATGTACTTTTTATTTCAAAATTTTAAAGCTGTGTTTATGCCAAATATAAAAATGGAAAAATAATCGGGTGTCACCATGCTAATTTTAGAGCTGTAAGCAAAAAACGCGATAAAAATAAGATGATTTTAATGTTTTGGACGCGCTGGAATGAGCACTAGCTGCTTTTGAGACCCGTATGCAATGATATGTTGTTTTTTTTAAACAAGAAGTTCAAGAATGACCATGTTTTGGCTCTACCGCAAAATTTCTTTTTAACCGCACGAGAAATTTTATTTGATTTCACATGCGCGAGCAGGATGCGCAGTAGCAAGGGTCCCGAACTATCTTAAATAATAAAATTTTACTTTTTTCACATCTTCATGAATAACGGTTTTATGTACAATAATATGTTATGTGGTTATCTGGCTGTTACTGTATTGTCATTTGTGCTTGTAGCTGTAGTTTACGATGATCTGTCTTTTCTAATTGAACAAGTCTGTCAAGATTGTTAAGGAAATATGAAGAAACGTTTTACCAAATGAATTTGTAGGATCGATAACAGATCAAGAACTTACCCAAACTTCGTCTCATTTATGCGTAAGGATACAAATTGAACAACAACAACTTTTTCAAGGAATCTATAAGTAAATGACAAAACCAATCCTCCTTTTTCCAATTTGTTACGTGATAACACTTGAACCATGAGTATTTTTGCATTTTTATATATTTTTAGCGTGTATCCTTTGAGTGAATTGATTTGAAAACATTTCAATTTTGACAACTCAGTGCATTTGAGTTCATTGGAAAGCTCAGAAAATAAAAAGCTAAATATAAACAAGCCAGTGTCCATGGTTCAAGTGTCTCTACTGTAAATGCTTTTACTGGATTCTTGTGATAATACAGTAATTCATTAATAAAAATTTGATCGAGCTGCAAACTACTACAGTCGAACCTCGGTTATCTGGACATTGATTATCCGGATTTTTCGATTACCCGGATTTTTTCTTGTGGTCCCGATTTTTTCATGAATACCAATAAATGACTCTGTATTCTGATTGGGGTTTTGAAAAAAAAAAAAAAAAAAAAAGAACTAAAAAGAGATAAGAAATAGCTGCTAAAACTTGAATCTATCATTATCATTGTTTTTAATCTTCAAAGAGGCAAAGCAATGCTCATTTCTAATTGTAAATAAATGTCTTTCACATGACTTCATTTCAATTTGGTTACCGTATTATTCTATCGTTAATGACTCATTGATCTTACTATTTTCGTATCAGACTCATTAATATTCATATTTTAGATTATCCGGACTTTTGTGTTTGGTCCAGATGAGTCCGGATAATCAAGGTTTGACTGTATTATGCACTAATACTAAATAGCAGTAATCTACTTATAGAAAAGGGTTTAACTTCAACTTTAACCAGTGGTCACTCTATTGATTTATGATTCCCATAATGAACATTTTAAATTGAAAAAAAGACATAATACTTTTTTAATTTCAAAATTAAATAAATAAATGAATAAAACAAACAAACAAACAAACAAACAAACAAACAAACAAACAAACAAACAAACAAACAAACAAACAAACAAACAAACAAACAAACAAACAAACAAACAAACAAACAAACAAACAAACAAACAAACAAACAAACAAATAAATAAATAAATAAATAAACAATTAAATAAATAAATACATAAATAAATAAATGAAAATAAATAATAAATAAAAAATACGCTAAGGATACGGTTTTAAATGTTCTGCAAACGCCTTGATTTCATCACCAACTGAATCCTGTCATCAAGCAGATAAGGAAAATTGTGATCATGTTTATAAATATCATTATAGTTTTTGTTTTCGTTTTCCCCCTATTATTACTGAAATATTTAGTAAATTCAGCGATTTAGTTCTTTATTTTCTGGTTAATTAAATATACATCTAAACATAATAAATAATATTCATAAACAATTGATATCTTTAATAATAATAATGATAATAATAATAATGTGAGGTGCTTATATAGCATATTTAAACAGGTTAGCTCAGTTGGGAGAGCGTTGGCTGTTAACCGGGAGGCTGCGTGTTCGAACCCTCAGCTTGACCATCACTCAGGGTCTTTAAATAATTGAGGAAAATGTTATTCAATTTATAGTTGTAAGGGTTTGCGTCTTCTCAGATAAGGACGATAAACTGGAGGTCCCATCTCGCTACACTACACATTAACCAAAAACAGGGGACTAAGGACACAGGTAACAACCATCCTCGGTGACAAACTCATGCTTGTAAAACCGGATTACATACTATAAATAATAGGAAAATATTGTAAAGTGCATTGACTCTAAGCACCTACATTACATTTCAGAAATCTCAATGGGCTTTACTAGATACTTATTTCCTGATGTAAATATGTAATTTTTTCTTGTTAGATCTATAACCTAGTTATCTTAGTCTATAAATAGCTGAAACATTTCTGTCAAGCACATCCACCTTGATTAGTTTAATTACTTGCATACAATTGTTTGTAATAATTATTGATTACTATTAAAGAAAACAATTAAAAAACAATTGTCACCAAGAAAAGATTGGGTAGAGAATTGCTTTGAAAGTAATCACTAATCAACTATTCATGACCTTTAGAAATCAAAAGAAGTACCTGCTGAACAGCTGTAGTCAGGCCAATCTCAACCAAGTATGAATCAGATACCAGCTGTAAATTATTCGTTTCACCTGGGGCAGCAAGCTGCAAGCATCAAACAATGAATACCAATCAAGGAAATTAAGATCCATTCTCTAAAATAAACGAGTTGTTTATTTAAAACATCAAAAGGATGTTCACAGGACTAAGTCACACGACCGTGTTAACCCCAAAAGACAACAAAATAGCTATTATTTTCTTAAGGTAATTCAGTAGTTTTCCACTGCGCACAGTTCTGCGCATGTTTCAAAATTTTTGCTATTATGAGTTTTATAGTGGATTCTAGTCAGATTACGTTTGAAAAGTGCTTTAAAGAAAAAACCCGGACAATTCAGACATTCTTAAGCGAAAAACGCGATAGTCGACCTGTAACTCGACCACAGTCCTCTCCTGGTAATGTATAGATTTTTTACACATGAGGTCTTTTAAAAAACAAACTCGGGCATCTATCTTTTTTATTTTCTTATTTTTTTCAAGGACTATGTACTCTCTCACATATCAAATTGTCAATAAACTTCCATGTCTAGTTTTTGAGATATTTCAAGAAATGTGTCTTGAATAGGCACTTCGACTTCCCTTGTGCTACAAATTTAGCATTTTTGGTTAGAAAAAAAGGTTTCTCTAATCACATGATTTTTATATCCACTTATACCTTTTTGTGAAAATAGCATAATCACGAGAATTGTGTGTGTCTAGAAATACTTATTGCTCAGTAATTAATAATTTTTGAATTTCACGCCCAAAATACAAACATGGTGCTTTTCAAAAAATTCTTGTGAGAAAATGAGTTCAGGGACCCCATTTTTTAATTTCATTTTTGAAATAGGCAACTCAAAAAATATTATTGTGGAAAGTTTCAAGGCATTTCCATGTCTAGTTCTATTTCTACAGAATTACCTTAAAAACTGAAGATGTAGGAATTTCTTTTCAAATCACGAAAATTTTCAAGCAAATGTATGCAATGCCAGTCATACCATGGACAATAAAAAGTCTTTTAATGTCCATGGTCATACAGTCCTTGAACATTATTTTTGAAAATTTTGATAAAAACATAACTATGCGTCTAGTATACTCTGAAGGTATCAATAATTGTATTTCATTTTCTGCTTTTAATTTTGACATTTTTTGATTAAATGAGGTTATGTGGTCATATTGTCTCGTAATAAGTCAAAGGTCAAAACTTGAAAAGTGGCCCAGTAAACTGCACCTTGGATTCATTTATTCATTCCCACAAGTGAGGTCACAATAATAAAAGCAAAACAAAAGGAGTATTCTTGTCTTTTGAAAATGACTCATAATTGTCGCCTCACTTTTACAGCATAAATTATATTAATATGTGAATACACATGTCAACATTTTGGTCCAAGACTACACCTTCTTTATGGCGGTGTATGACCAACAAGTACCTAATATCAAGCTTGACAGTTTTTACCTTGTATATTTGACTGACAGTTATTTTCATATGACCTTTGTAGAAATAATAACCAGACATTACGAACTCATAATCATATCTGAAGAAAAAAGAAGAAAAAACAGAAAAATGATAAATTATCTGCACTAGATCCTCTTTGTTTCTATTGTCATGATCATCATCATTATCAATATTAAAGTGTTGTCAGATCATTATCATAATACAATATAAGACTTATACAAGACTTTCAAAAATGGCTGCCACTAATTGCATATTGTTATCAAAAACAGTTTTGGCAAAAGGAAATATTATAAATAATATATGTCAAGGCTAATAATATGTTCTGAACATTTGACAGAAAAAGGTAAAATTCTCCCTAAAGTCATTATAGGAGTTTAAAAAGGCAAAAAACAAAAAAAAAAAAAAAAAAACAAAAACAAAAAACAAAAAAACAAAAAAAACAAAACAAACAAACAAGCAAAAAAACAAGATGAAATTATAAATCACTACTATAATTCCATAAAATGATTAATTAACCAAATTAATACATACTTGAAACCTATTTCTTCTAAGAATGCAGAAAGATTATCACTGGTTGGTATTTCCACACAGCTGCGTAATAATGTTGCTCTAGTTTTATCACCCATTTCTGCTTGTCCAATGTACCGTAATAACCTAAGCAAGAAAACAAATTAGAAAACATTATAAAGGGGGGGGGGGGAGGAGTGAGAGGGGGAGGGGTGAGAACGGATGTACACAGGCTAGATTTGCTGCAGTCTTCTGTGAACTCAGACACATCAAGCTTACTGTCATTTGGTGTATTGTTTTGCTCCTGTTAATCAAAACTCTGATTACCATATGGGATGGACCATTAGATATTTGAGGGGGGGGGGGGGGTTACATTAAACAGAGAAAAAATTGTGCACGGCAGAGGTGCAAATTAAAAAAATCGTGAAAGAAAATATCCTGCACAACCATCACACGGGAAAAAAATATCCTAAAATCAAAAAAAAAATCCCCCCCCTCAAATAGCTAATGATCCATCCCTAATGTTCATGTTTGTATATGCAGACTTAGGTATGAGCAGGCAGGTTTTAGACGAAGTTGAAAAGCAGTTTGTAGTTTTGATTGACAAGAGCAAAAACAACAAATAGCATTTGAGTAATTAAGTTTGTTTAAGTAGAAAATGTAAAAAGTGCAGTAGTATATGGAAAACTTAAACCTTTTTCAAAGAAGGTTGTCATTGGATTTTTCTCAATATCGCATACCAAATACTGCATTGCACGACTGAGCTGGATTGTTGACAATAAAATGCATTGAAGGGAAAATGCTGAAAGTAAATCTTCAGAATATGAAGCTGGCAAGCTTGCAAATAGTAAATATTAGATTTGAGCCTGTACCCAAGTGGTCACTAAATTCGCAACGCACGTGGGTCGACGATCCAAGATGGCACTAGTAAACGATAGCAGCAGTAGCTCTTATGGCAAAGAAACCTCAACTTTATTTTTCTCTAAAGAAAATGAGGCTCAGATGCTCGGTGGTGTTTTGTCACTGAATCGTCCGAGTCAGATGAAAGGTGACTCAATTTTTCGACAAAATTCTTATCCCACTTATTTCTGATATAGTTATATATAGCTACTGCTGCTATCATTTATTAGTGCCATCTTGGTTTGTTGACCCAAGTGCCTCAATTCCATGCATTTCAAACAGAGACCGCTGAGTCACAGGCTTATAGATCTAATATCTGCTATTAACTAAGATAATTATATGATAATTATTATGCATTTATATATCATCAACAATGCATTTTGGTCTTTGAATGCAGTATTCATAACTCTGTATGCGAAATGCAGAAAAATCCAAGGACAACATTTTTTTGAAAATAGGTATATTATTCGTGAGATGTATGAAAGGGACTGGAGGTCCTGTTTCCAATGTTCTGTGGCCACCTGGGTGGAGATATGTTTCCAACAAAAGTGATAACATTTGAAAATCATTATTGAAAAAAGCCTTCAAAATATAAGCATTACAACTAGTACCAAAGCTAGTATAAGCTAGTGCAAGAACTAGCTTAAAATCCTAAACATAAATTGACAGGCAGGGTAAGGGAATTTCCATGATCTGTGATTCGACCCATATTGATGTAGTGATTTGTGAAAAGCAGAAAAAATATGCCGTGATTCCAAGTGTGAAAGTTCATGATTTGTGAAATACTTTTCTTTAATGCTGTGATCTGTGATCCATGCCCCCCTCTTCCCCAGCCTGAATTGAATGTACAGACAAATGGGTTTATACTGTAAAACTAGAATCATATCTGCGTGAACTCGGGCTTTTCTTTGACCTATGTAATTTATCTGTTTGTTTCGCTGTTTTTAAGCGCTAAAACTAAAAAAAATAAACGAAAATGATAAAAATAACGCTGGTCAGGTGATTAAATTGCGCTTCTTACAATAAAGGAATCTTTTTCTTGTCGAATTTTTTTCGAATATCACATTTTTGATTTCAAGTAGTCCAAAATTCTTCAAAATGCGTTCATATATGAAGTGACTGTAACGATACTGAGTTTTGAGTATGCAACAGCAGATTTCGCCCATTATTATCATCATTTAGTTTGTCTTTTCTTTGACGGGCATATCTTTGTCACTGCTAAAGCGCTACGATCTACCGCTTTTTCTGCTCTTGGGATTCCTGTGCAACAACAAAAACGTGACTAAGAGGGAATGGGACAGTTCGTACAAGTAGACTGAATTTCATTGAAAAATATGCCAATTTTACAGCTTATTTCAAAAGAATTATGAATCACGTACTACTCTGCATTTGAAAAAGAGTTAATTGAAATGGTTTTTGATTGATAAGAAAGTTACATGGAAGCAAAACCGAAGAAAATCTGAACCGAACCGATGGAGAACGAGGTGAAAAACACGCTGTAAGTTTGTTGTTCTATTCAAAACTTTATATTTTCACTTTTACTGAAGCGAATAACAGTTTTGACAAACCAATCCATCCTAGATCTAAAGAATGTTGATTACACATAATATTATGAGATATCCATTGATTTCAACTTGACTTGAGAAACATGCCCGCTCACTTTGAGCGAAAACATATTTTTTAAGCAAAATGTACTCAATTCCCTCCACAAACTTCACTGATACAAACGGCTGTTAATTAAAATACTTGACTAGAGATCACAACATTGTGAATTTGATTCTGCTCGACTGAAGTTTTCCAACAAAATACGAAACAATGCTGACAGTCGCAAGAATTGTACTTCATTCACATCATTTTTGTTTATTTAAAATTTGCCAAATCATAACTCATTACTCGACATTTTTCTTTCTCTTTTCAGTTATTCGCCAATCCAAAATTCATTGAGCAATAAGTAAATACTGTGGAAGTTTTGCGAAGGGTTTAATTACCACAGTTCAGTTCAGTCTCCCAATCTCAGTGAACCAAACATTACGACATGTTCATATTATAAATACACTTCAATTAAAAAAAATGTTATTGTAAATATTTAAAAAAGTTGAAATGAATTAAAATTAGATTATTTTGAGACGTTCAACTTATTTTCAATGAAAGAACTAGTATATCTACGATCGTCGTGGTGAGGACGACGCGAAATGTGTCAGGGGTGGGATAGGGAGTTTTGTCGAAAAATCTGCATTTTGTGAACGAAGACAAAGAAGCCCGAGTAATTAAACGAGGAGTGAATGAATGAATGTATGTATGAATGAATGAATGAATGAATAACTGACTGAATGAATGTATGTATGAATGAATGTATGAAATGTATGAATTTGTCAATCAAACAATAGATGAATGATTGAATGGAGGAATTCAAAATTGTTGAAGAAAACAAATGAATTGATAAATCAACTAATGAATGAAGGGATGAATGGGTAAGTACTTCATGTATGCCCAGATTATAATTTCCTCACATATAGGTCTTATTGCTATTCAGAGTTTTTGTGAAGTAGTCCTTCAATTTTTTTGTACTATATTTATTTATATTATTTATACATGATATTATTGGTTTTCTCTTTTCATATTTTCTTTTGTAGATTTGTTTATATGCATGTTTTTATAATCAAGGCATACATGAAGTACTTACCGATGAATGGATGAATGCAGATGGATTGGTTGATGAGTGATCGAATAAGTCTGAAGCATGATGACGTTTTACCCCCGTCTCTAGACCATAATAGTTTTTTAAGATCCTTTCATATTCAATTTTTTTATTCCCTTGAGGATACAGGAACAATAGTTATAATTAGTGAACAAAAGCAATATGAAAAGGATTCTGGTGTAGACACGGGGGTGAAACGTCATCACGCTTCAGGCTTATTGATGGATGAATGCATTAGTGAATGAAAGAATAAATGGATGGATGGATGGTTGAATGAACGAATATGGACGTTTATATGTAAGTTATAGTAATTAAGTTAAACACTTAAAAACATTGTAAGGTAAGTGAAAGTGACAAAATATGAAAATCTTACCAAGGAGCAGATGGGTCCAGAAGAGAGTGTCTTGCTCTTAGAGACATTGTATTATTGTTATTTCCTGCAAAGTACGTGAGAAAGGTATCAAATAACCTTGTACTTTAATAGAACAACCTATGAAATGTTTGAAAACTTCGACAACTAAAAATATTTGACTTACGCAATCCATACACTACTTCATGGTCCGAGAATTTATCTCTTTCGTGGGATGTATTATCACAAAGTCCTTCTAATCTTCCAAGTAGATTTTCGACGCTATCTTTGCTCACAGAGCCTTGCAGAAAGTATTCCATTTGATGCAGCCTTCCAGCCGCCATTTTGATTTCTTGTTAGTTCCTGGTCTCTCCTCTGTTAAAATATGCGCAGGAACTCCGAAAATACTCAAAACTTCAAATTCCATCCTAAGCTTTTGTGTGAGAACTTTCAACAACAACTGAAGTTGTATCCGATTTTAAGGCATTACAAATGAAAGACGTTTTATGATTTTTTTTCTACGATTTTCATTGGAAAATTTGGTAAATTATTTTCGTCGAGAATCCATCGGAAGTGTTCGGGTAACGCTCGGTTGCCACTCCCATGACTCCTCGCGTGACTCGAGTCTTGTGCTAGCGTCGCGCTACGTTCGTTCACTACGCCATCCATCGGTTGCGGACGGACGAGAAGAAAACCATCAAATTTACCATCAGTAGCGCAAGCCCTAGAGGCGGCATTTACCACCATCAAAGATGACTACGGCTGAAGAAATCAAGGTCGAAGAAGAAGAACCAGTAAAGAAGGTCATTGGTGAGTTTGCAAGGCGGGAAAATGAGTTTTTGTGAAGCGACATCGCGAACATGTGCAACTCCAGCGTACATGCGCTCATTTGAATATGCATTTGTCACGACAGAGTATTCGCTAAAATACAACTCTAAAGAAACTCCTGATTGATTGTTTTTGCAATTTAAAGACGTATAAGAATCTTGTTGGCACTATTTTATGGCTTAAGGCGTTATTTTGTGTTTTTCAGCCACCAGAGTTTCAGGTACAGTGAAGTGGTTCAACGTGAAAAATGGCTACGGCTTCATCAACAGGTTCGACCCCCGAAAGCATTAAATTATCGGTTATTTTGACGGGTTATTGTTGTGTTTTAACAAAATAGGAAGTAATTTTTGTGATATTTAGTGAAAAGAGAGTTAAAAATAACGGGAATGTCGTATTTTAAAAGTTTGAGCTTCGATGACGAAATTAGCTGCCGTTGAAATTTGCATAACACAAAGCTTCTTTGTCAGTTTGGTAATATGTGTTCCTGTTTCTGTTTTCAGAGATGACAACAAAGAAGACATCTTTGTACACCAGGTAGAGTCAATGATCATGTTTTTATGAGAAGGAAATCATTGCTTGCGGGAAGTTTCTTGAATTCGTAGTGTTCTCAGTGGCGTGTCATGTGCCGTTATGGCGTTAGTGATGTCCTAGGTAACTCGTGTTGTGTTGTCAGTTCTACGACTTCGTCGGCAAATTTCGTTTTTTGAACTGCACTTTTGAAACGTGTTTTACCGTCGATATTTCTCTTTTCAATCCTCTTCCAAGAAAAAAACAAAATAATTTTCTTTGATACGTTGAACTATCTAAACATCCAACTTTAGTCGACTTTAAGCTTATGTTCTAGATCTTAAGTTTTATTTAGACATTTATATCTCTGGTTGTGTTTTCTTTGTGATTTTCAATGCGATTATCAAGATTTCCTGGAAGAGTCGTTTCTTAGATAGCCCTTCACATGAATAGATGACTTCTTTCAAAACAATTCAAGCATGTACTCCATTCAAACTCAAAGCAACGCAACACAACACCAGCAGTCTATTGTTTCGACCAATGTTTTCCACACTGAAATAGTTTTTTGTATCCTAATCTTTTTCTCTGAAGTGTTGTGATGATCAAAATAACTTCAAAAACTCTCAGACTGTTTAAAAATAAGTTCGTTCTGTAATTGTTAAATATATTTTATTTTGGTCATTTCTAATTTTCTACTATTTGTCAAGCTTTTTTTATACTATAGTCCTAATTATAGCTGAATTCCTAGATTTTTTATAGAGGCAGTTAAAAAAACTCAATTCTGCAGCACTTAAACTCACTTTAGTTAGTTTACCTCTTGAAGTGATGTAAATTCATGAATTAAATAAATTATTAAGTTGCAGTTATGTGGCTTACTAAACTAATCCTTTTATTTACCATTTTACAGTGTTCCTTTCAGAACACTATTGCACTTTTGTTTATTGAATCTTGATTCTATACAGTTATTCAACTTTTTTTCTTTAATGTGAATTCACAAAATGCAAAATTTACCTAGTCTTCAAGCAAAAAGCATGTATTGGCTGGGCAGAGTAATGCCCAATTTACACAGTATATTAGTTTAAGAAAGTTTTGAACCTCACAACTAGTTGTATACTACAAATTGCACACAGCAAATCGCAGCATGTAAATCAGCCTTTAGATGTCATCAAAAGAAGCTCCTGAGATGAAATCGAACACTTTGGAAAATAGCAAGTAGTTGCTATAAAATGCATCGATAGTCCTACTATTTCATTGGAAAATATGGAACAATGTGTGGTGACTTTGTTTATCTAAAAACACATGAAATATGCATAAGAACAGAAAACATCTGACTGAGTTTTGCTTCAAATGTTGTACTCAAGACTATGAGATTTGTGTGGACTAAGAGTTTGAAAAATCTAAAGGTCTCTAATAGTTTGTAATCTTGTTTGCATTCATGAGGCATAATGTTGACTAATAGTTATTAGGTAGGATCTTCAAAATTTGTCAATGAATTTTTTTATAACTTTTGTCATTTAAAGTTAATTGTTAGGTTATTAATATACTCTAAAAAGGTGGTCACCATACATTATATATATATTTATTGTATTGGTTTTCGAGGTGTAAGACGTCAATACGGGCGATTTCTCAGTGTTTTGCATGTTTTTGCAGAAAATCAACCTGGATCACTAAATTCAAATTACACAAATCCTTTTTTAGAAGAAAAACAAGAAACTGTTTGGAACTATTGGCATTTAGTTTAGAAAACATATCTGGATAAAAAAATCATCCCAATGAATTACTTATAAGTAGTGCAAAAAATGAATTCTAGAAAGCAAAATTCCTTGTATTCGGCTCAAATCTATGTTTGCGAGGATCTGAAAATGTTGATATGTGACCACATTTTCCCTTAAACATGCAGTTCCGTTTAAGCTGCGCAGGAAATTTTTATTAAGATCAACATGCTTGAGCTGGTGCTACCTTAATTAGTGTGGATTATTATAGGTCTACCACTAGCATTAGTTGTGACCTGCATCCTCAGCCGTCTTTTATGCCCTCCTTAACTTGTGTGGCAAAACAGAACCTGTATATGATTATTGCAGTTATGATTTGATCTTGTGGTTGACAGCCATTCAACTGAGCCTACCCAGTCAATTGTTTCTTATCTGTTATGTTTCAGACTGCTATCTCTAAGAACAATCCCAAGAAATTCCTTAGAAGTGTAGGAGATGGAGAAGTTGTTGAGTTTGATGTAGTCTCTGGCTCAAAGGTATATCAATGATCACAATTAATAATATATGTCAACATGAAAGGGGCGTTTCAATTTTGTCACCTAGGTATGCTGTAAATCGTAATTGACAAGTCCCACTATGTAAGTCAGCCATATATATTGCAATCACCCATCTGGTCAATTTCATGAATTCACTTTCCAAACAATTTACTCCTCAGAGAGCAGTCTCATTTCACAAGTTATTCTATGCCAATGAGTTCTAAAAAAATGTTAAGCGGCATTTACACGGGCAATTTTTTCCTTGACAATTTTTCTTTGACACTGTCATCGCTTGTGTAGACGATCAACAACTTTTCCTTGACCATTTTTAATTAACAAGGTTTCCTTGCTTGTGTAGATGATGAACAAGTTTTCCTTGACAAGTTTAGGTTATGCCCGCGATGCCTTGCAATCAGTGGAGTACTAACATAATTTCAGTCTCTTGATGAGCAAACAAAACAAAATGGCGTATATGCAAGTGAAAAATAGAGATCGAAGAAGGCTTGCTGCATGTGGACTAGGGGGGCTTTTGCTTATGCACGATTGCGAATTTTGGAAGCGCAGATGGTGGGTCCGTCCTTGGGTGTCAGATGATCCGTACTCCTTTTTTTATACTGCGGTTGCGATATGATTCATATTTCGTATTCCAAAGACTCTTTCTGGATTGGAGCAAATCCAACAAAATATAAACAGATTTATCTCTCCAGATTAATTTTGCTTTAGCCGCCATTTTGTTTTGATTTGGAGACTGATCGTGCGAAGAAACTGGAAACTAATCACATTAATATTCCTTAACAAATTTTGTCAAGGAAAAATTGCTCATGTAAACGCCCCTTTAATGAGCATTGCACTTGGGAATGCATGGTTTGATGTACTAGGCCAGGCAAATTTGATTAGCTGATTCTTGAGTTATGCTTTGTATTGGAACAGCATGAAATCATTATTTTATAAGAATGGGGTCTCCTTTTACTTGATTATTGTTGTGCATCACAGTGTACATTCCTATGTGCAATGATCAAGTTCATATCACATTAGCATTTACCAATTTAGTGTAAAATTACCAATTTAGTTGATTTTCTATTTTGTAATCATTATATTTTAATGTGCAGTTTTTTAAATGGTGCAAAGTGCTAGTATCAATGGATCAAAGGATCTACATGATTTTCCATTACCAATTTTTTAATTGCTGACTTGTTGCTTTGCTTTTTTTCTTGCTTAGTTATTCATTTCAAATCACATAGGAACATTAATTTATTTAGGTATTTTTACTATTATTAATATTAATTATTTGTAACTTATATGTAAGTTTTATATTTTAAATCTATTTTTCATAATACTTTTATCATTCACCATTTGTAAATATGATTATGTCATTGTAATTATATTTATTCTAAAGCGCATTTGATCATATTAATATGTAATTTGTGCTATATAAATATAAAATATTATTATTTGCTTATTGTAAAGGGATTAGAAGCTGCCAACGTTACAGGACCAGAAGGGAACCCAGTCCAAGGCAGCAAATATGCACCTGAACGCCGCAGGAGAAATTACTACGGTTACTACAGAGGTTATCGCCGCGACAGGCGCCGCCCTCGCCCAAGACCAGACAGCGCTACTAATGGCGACGTCAAGGAAGAACAAGACGAAAAAGGCAACGAGTCTGGAGATAATGGGGACAGGCCTCCACAGAGGAGAAGACGTGGGTAAGCTTCTTCTTTTACAATAAGATAGTAGACTTGCACCTGTAAAGTGAAAAATAATAATAATAATTGCTCAAATTTCATTCGATGTTTACAGTAGACAGTTTCCTCTAAACTTTGTCTAAATCCCAGGGTTCGTGCTAATTTAAAGGGGTACTTGGATGAAGTTAGATTTCAAAAAAATCACAATCTAACATTATCAAAAAAATCCCCAAGAGGCATACTAACAATTTTGAAGACTAATTTTTAAAATTTTCAATGAGAAGTATTTTAACAAAATGATAAAAATGTATGGACCATGTGTGTGATTTGTGTGTATGACATGATCAAAATGTCATGCATGAATAAACACGTACAGTACATGAAACTCCTTGAAAATAATGTATTCAAAAGAAACTCCTTAAAAACTCAAACTGAAAATACAAATTTTGTGCTGAAAAAGTGCTTGAATTTTGTGCTAGAATTGTAGTACAAACCCTGTAATCCTCAAGTTGAGGATAGCAAAGTTTAAATAAGTGTGACTTTGTCAAGATATGAAAAGTTTCGAAACTTCTCAAATCTAAATGTCTTTTTTTGGTGAAAAATCACAGCAAACAGGTGGCTATGAATGTACTCCATGGTTTTTAACTAGAAGCAATGATGACCAATTGATGTTAACCTGACATCTATGATGCTTTAATATACGCTCTGAGTTTCTAGTGTAAACTGTGTACACAATCATTCTGTTGTTTAACATCTCTACCACATTGTTTTGATTTTTTGGGATTGATTTTGATGATTGTAGACGTCCATGGTGGATGAGAGGTCGACGAGGACCCCCCAGGAGAGACAACCATTCTGGGGGTGAAAGTGGTGAAGGACAGACCCAAGAGAATGGCTCACCACATGAAGATGGAGAACAGAGACCTAGACGTCGCCCCAGATACAGGAGACCACGGTAATATTATGAACATGCATTTTGTTCTTCTGGAGACGTTTGCACAAAGCCTGAATAGTGCTATCCCATGGATAAATTGCCATCCAGTGGATAAACTATGAAGTGGACAGCTTTATTGAGGCTTTGTGCAACTGGCCCCAAAGCACTGTTTAGTGAGATATGTAATGCTGTACAATGTAATGTCAGCTATAGCACTTGGTACGTTGTTTTGTGTGAAGAAAGTTATTACAGCAGCAATTATAGACCAAGGGTTATGGGTACCTTTTAACATACAAGTGCATTGGTGCATGTCATTCATGATAGACCCACTGGAAATTATATAAATGAGGGTAGATTTTGGAACAGATCGGTTCAGGAACCTTTTTAGCGAAAAGTCTAACCAGTTTTCACAAATAAAGCCAAAAACAAGTTATTAAAACATAATAAAACTGTAGCAGTTGATAATTATAACATTGTTGAAATTATGAAACGGTTTATTTGACTATGCAGACGTCCTCGAAGTGACAACGAAGAACGCAGTGACGATCAAAAGGAGGACAGAAAAGAAGGAGGAGAGGGGGAAGGTGATGGAGACAACCCTCCCAGACCCCGCAGAAGATTCAGACGTTACAGACGCAAGCCTCGCCCAGAGGGAGAAGAAGAACAAAAGCCCCCAATTCAGGACAAAGCAGGTCAAGCACCAGCATCTGACGCTGCACCTGAAAACTAGAACCATCAATGTTTCAATTATTTAGATTGCTCCAACTAGATTGAACCATGATCATGTGTGAAACTTCTTTCCCCTTCTACCTCTTTCAATTAATATACTGGATTTATCATGTTAACTTTTGTTTCTCAACTTGTATACTCTTTAGTTTTTCTGTAAGAAAGTCTAGTTCTGGATATGCTACTACTTATATACAATTCTCATCGTCTCCAAACTTAGTTTTCTTACATCTTTATTTTGTTTCGAATTATATTTTGCCCTTCTTTGTTAATATTTTGTTGGATCATAGGTTATGTCTATTGTTTGAGTTGTTATGTCATCTGTATACCCGTTCCATCTTGTAAGTTTGTATGCAGCAGGATTATCCACTATGGGTTCCCTGTAGCACAGTATGTATGTGGAGTACTGGACACGACATCATGTCCATTTGCTTAATAAACACGATTACTAATAATCTGGTTGTTTGTCGTTTCATTAGAGCGCATTTGATCAGTCTTGTATGTAGATATCGCCTACTCTACCAGCGAGGCCCTGGATAGCACTATCCACCACATCAATCCAGTTTATCCAGGATTCCACCTGCTTGCACTAAGAGGTCACGTGACCAAATCAAGCGAAAAAAAAAAAAAAAAATGAAACCCACCAGAAATGAAGAAAGTATATTAAGTAACGTTCCGAGTAAGAACTAGTGTAGCAAACGGCAATGGAATGCATAAAGGTGTTAATTGTGTATTGTTTAAATGCTTGATCTGATTGGCTAAAACAAGAAAATTGGCCTTTTTTCAAACTTTTGGGATATTTTTCCTATATTTTATTCAAAATTACATTTCAGTTTTATTAAAGCGATCTTATTTTTTTCTATGAGAAAATTTTACCGTGGGACTCACTATGAAAAGCAAGCGTCTCCTAGCCATTGATTTGAGCAATTCTGATTGGACAAAACCATTAAACACAAAAGAAACACTGTCTTGTAAACAGCATTTTGTAGATTTTACTTAAGAAATGTGTAACCCTTAGCTTGATACATCAATATAGTGAAAATTAAAGAATTTCTACGTGGGGAAGTTTTTTTGCCGCAGAACAACAGAAACCTCACTAGTTTTTACGCGTATTGTTACTTAAAATTATTAACCCTGCGAATTTTCAGCTTTTAAAAACACATTGCTACCGCAAAAATGACGATAAATTGAAAGTCGTGGAATTTCACAAGATTCGTTCGTTGGGTGGTAGAGTGCTACCCATGGTCATTTGTAATTGAAACGCGAAGAAGTCACCGTAGGCCGCTTTTGAGTGAATTTGTAAAATATCCTTATTCACAGCTATTTTCATGCTCGTCAGTGAACAACTGGTGAAATACTTTGAAAATGATTCAGTCTCGGAAGGCGTATCGCTTTCACATTTGTACAGACCAAGCCTTGTTTCCACATCGAGAACGGTCGCAAGCGAGCGAAAAAAAAAATTGATTATATATGGAAACCAGCAGTTTCGACCGTTTTCGATCCATATACGATCGCGATCGGATGTTTTTCGGTCGATTGCGACCGTTCTCGATCGTTTGCGATTCTATGATAACCAGGCTTTAGACCGATTTCAAAAGTCGCAGTTTTTGCTCTCTTGGTACGGCCACGACAAAAAAAAATTAATAATAATAAAGATCGAGAGAAAACGACTGGGACCGACTTATGGAATCGGACAAAAAGATTCCATACGTAAGCAAAAGACCATGTGACGGCAAGACTACTATTTAGTCGTGCCCAGGCCTTTAGGCTGAGGGCACGGCCTTAAAAATGCTGATGGTTTGGGTAATATATGATATAGTACTAGGAAAAAAAAGACAAGTGAACAAAATAAAAGAATAAGTCACGATGAGAGTCATATTTCAGCTATGCAGGAAGCCACTTGGATGGTTATAGATTTGAAGTATCCGGTAAAATCCTAAGGCATATGCAGGGCACGACTTCACCCTGAATTCAGGGTCTTGTTTCCTCCTGCTTTGCGGGTTTACTAGATGGCCGGCTACAATACAATACAATACAATTTTATCTGTGCAATCATAAATACGATTTTTGCTTAAAAATTAAATTTATAAAATTACAATTTACAATTTTGAGAAATAGGTACATATTCAGATTCATAATGTAATTTTATTTGTTTTTGAATGCCTAGCGGCTAAATGAACCAAAGTTATCGCGTTAGCCTCTAGTCATTACATGTTACATTATGATGAGCTATATTATTAAATAAGTAATATATTAACAAAACTACAATTATAAGTATACACACAAAAAACTAGACTAATAGACAAATAAAGTGGATATATAAAACAATAACAATACGTACGCATGCTCGTGAGATCCCAGATCTCTTTCGTTTCATCAGCATGCGGGAGTTCACGGTGATTACGGTGACGTATAGATGAAAATAAGGCTGTTTTTTTTTTTTTTTTTTTGCATGATTGGGAAACAGTACTGTATTGTATCAAGTTAAAGTTGTATGCCAATCAGGACGAATCTCTTGCTGAATTAAAAACTCGGTCATTCTTATGATTTTGTATTGTTCTCTCGCCATTAATTATTCACGATTTTTTAAGAAAACATACGCATACCGTATCGTAGCGGTGTCCTTACCGTTTCATACGAAAAGGACTCTAGTAAGATGGTACGGTCAGATGACTGGTTGAGGTGTTTGTTGGTGGTTATATTGCTTTATCGTCAATTTCGTCAATATAACTCCGTGTCAGATTCTTTTTTGCTTTTAATAAAACTGATATACAAAATCAAAAGCCTAAATTCTAGCTGTGTTTGGTGCTTCAAGTATTCAGCAACAAAAGCCACTCCCACACTGCTGATTTTTTCTGACAAAAATCTTTAAGTACGAGCAAACTGAAGTGCAAGCGAGATGCAAAAAGTTACCGCTTCCCTTATCGCTTGTGTAGTTTACTTTTCATTTAACATGTTTATCTAACTGTATCAAACTCACCAGTATTTTTCAAAACACAGGCGCCAACCCCACGGTATTTAAATTAAACACTATTTTTAAAATACCCCTCCGCTGGCCCATGATACTGTACGACCCAGCCTAACTATCGTCACGTGACTGCATTCCTTCTTTAGGATGGACGGATAGTCGATCGTGTAATTTGACTCTTCACACTGTAGCATCAACCAGCGTCACGACAACATGTCCGCCAAAATCCTCCTGATTTCTTGTGGAGTCATTGTGGCCATTCTAAGTCAAATTGTAACATCCCAAACTCGAACATTCTCTAGAGGTAAAGAATTTGCATTTAGAACATTTGATCACGACATCTTTGTTTTAATCATGTAGATTTCACACTGTAAATTGTTTGTTTTGTTGTGTTGTGAATCCAGATCCAAAAGAGCTTGAGTTTTTAGTCTTAACAATCGCCACAGAAGAGACTGATGGTTACAAACGATTTATGCGATCATGCAAGCTTCATAATATTTCAGTTAGGGTAAGTCAATTTGCTCAATTTGACGTACCTAACTGCATGTGTGTGGATAATGAACTGATTTCTTGGCTTGAAGTTTGCTCGCAAAGGAAGTACACGTGTCAAACTATCAAAACGTGCGGCAAGTCTAAAACCAGTCACTTTATCCATATATTCGTCATTTAAATATTACTGCACTCTGTTCTAATGGATAAACAACGTTTACATTAACCTTATTTTTCAGAACATTTACTGTAATATTTTGGATATTTTAATTTCTGTTGCCTGACATTTGACACATTGAAATTGTTATTACAAATCAATCCCTTGAATCGATCGTTCAGTGTTTATGTAACTGGTCTAATAGAACAGTTGGTTGATTGAAGTTTATTAGTTAACGTGATTTTACCAGTTTGTCTCAAGATGTCCTTTGCCAGTTTGCTTCAGACGACAACCAACGTTCTATTCAATAATTTGACACAATCAAGGATCAAATTTCAAGTACTCATTGGCTGTTCAATAGGCCTTTGATTTGATTTCGTGATCGAAATTGCATGATTATGAGCATGATTTTGGCGGAAAAAGCTATTTTACTTATATAGATTTCACATTTTTTCAAAGACAATAAATTTATAGACGCGGAAGGAATGTGGTGTTGTATTTCGGTTGGCCATTTTTCGACGTGTCGCATCTCTTTGGCAGATGAATTCCATCGCAATGAAATATAGAAGATAAACGAACACGGTTTTGGTCATGAAATATATATATATATATTCAATATTTTGTACTTCTGTTTAAGTTTTTTTTAATTTCTTTTTCAATAGCATGTTTTTTTTTCTTTCCTGCTTTTCCCATTTTCACTTATAACAGAGTCTCTCTCCCTGTTGTGTCCTTGCAGGAACTCCTTTACTAAAGAAAATGATACAATATGAGTTTGTTGCATTTTTTAAAAATATACGTTCAAATTGGATATTTAGAAAAAGATATCTTTTTGATTCAGCAAACTTAGTTTTGTCTCAATTTGTAAACGTTTTGCTTCATTTTATAATTTTAAAAGTTTTTTTAGTTGCATTCACATTCATTCGTTTGTTCATCTTTCTTTCTTTTCTTGATAAACCGTTTCTCTTTAATGGTACTTTTGCGACGAATTCTCTACCAAACTAAAATCTGTTTATATGTTTCTAACTTTGTATCATTTAAAGTTTCTTTAGTTACATTTAGAATAGCTATTTATAGCGGAGCTCCGCGCGGGCCGAAGGCCCGCGCAAGCGGAGCACCATAATTAAGAAAATATGGTAAACCATGGAGCTCATTTGAAATCGACCACAGGAAGCCCGGATTTCAGGAATACGTACGTCCGTCCGTGTACATTCACGCAAAATTTGCTGACCAGTTATAGTGGGCGCAAAAACAATCATTATTTTTGCAGTTTGATGCAGTTTACTGAAATTTTTCTACAAAATGTATTTCTACACTGGACAAAGAGCACGAAACTGGTACAGCTAACCTGACGGCTTGAAGAGATTTGACTGAGAAAGAGAAACAAAGACCGCGGCGTGAAAAAGAAAAATAACTACGATTCAACGATGAAAAGCTACTTCAAAATATTTTCACTGACAAAATAAGTAAAAGTCCCTCATGGAGCTGTTTTTAACAATCCAAATGTGCAGTCATGCAGAGCTGTCATAATTCATCAATAGTCATTCAAAGCTGGAGATTTTACAAGTTGTATTTTCTGGAAGAGTTTATTTGACAAGTTTGTCAGATGGTAAAAAAGACCGTATTCTTCATGGATTCTTCGTGGCGTTTTTCAGTCATTACTTATAAATTAATCTACTTTTAAAAGTAAAATCGACGGCGATAAAACTTTTATAAAAACAAAAACAAAACAAATACGCGCTGCATTTGCAGCAATTCAAAAGAGGTGAACAGCAAGACGAACACGACTCACGAAGATAATTTCTCTCTGTTCATTCATCAATTTTTACGGAACATTCATACCACGGAGAGCTGTAGGATCAATGCCGATTTATCAACTATTCACAACAAAAAACTTTTCACACAAGATGTTTGTCAACAAAGTAGGACTGCCAGTTCAGGGAGTGGATGGAAATGCAAATTTAGTACAATGTGTGATCGAGCAACACGAGCTTGCCATCGCCGTTCAGTTGAACTGTGTAAACTTTTTAGAGGCGGTGAAAATGGTTTTTGCCACTTTTAAAATTCTAAAAACATGAACAAGCTTATTGTAATCAGAACTGAGGACAAAAAGTTCAGTGGAAAAGTGACAGTACAGGACAAGAAACTTGGCGCCGGTATGTTTACATTTTTTGACGATATTTAATGAATTTCTTTTTTACCATCCACATGAAAGCAGTTTGCAATAATTATATTTGTTTTTGTAAGATATTTATCCATCGTTGATATGTTTATGTGTGTCGGTGTTTTTAATTTGATTCTTGTAATTCTTTGATTTGTTATTGAAAATAAAACGCTTGTATGAATTCGTCAGTGTACTTACTTATCTACAAGTTAAAATTTCAAAACTTCATACTAGCTATTTTTTTTAATGAGTTACGCAGTATTCACATTTGATAATTAAAAATTCACAACCGTTTTAGATAGCTAGATTACCAATAAGTAATTCATTACACATTTCACCAGAAAAGTGAAATTTTTGTCGATTGTTATAACATTTTTTTTTCAAACGTGAAAGAGAGTAAAGCGAGAAGCGCGCGGGGATTTGTTTACAACTCAAGGAAGCCATTTGAGTGCTTTTCTAACTTCTCATTGGACAATCAATTTTAATTGACAAGTGCTATTTTTACCATGCATAACAACATATTTTTTCGCATTTTTGCGTATAATAAAATGTTGTCGCATGCATAAAGCTTTGTGTATTTCAATTGATTATATGATTATTTGATCATGAAAATAAAATAACATAGCAAAAAAAAAAAAAAAAAAAAAATGATCAAGAATAATTTGTAGTGAATGAACAAATGAAAGAATGAATGATTGAATAAATAATTCGTTTCATTAAATCGGAGCTCCGCTATTAGGTTTACCTAATTTTTTATATTAGTAATTCCTGTCAAGCCATTTAAATGCCAACCGGGTTCGCCGTGATGCATTTTAGTGGCTTCCCTAAAAAGCATTCGAATGGCTTCCTATACCGACAATTTCTTGGAATATCACGTTAAAAATAACATTTGAAATTACGCACGCGTTATAAATTACATTTAATCTAACATCACATTATTACACGTAGAAATTAATGTTTTGAAAAATTTGTGAAATGTTATCGAGAAATTTTACATAATTTTAAAAATTGGAATATCACAAATATTAAATACATGAAAATTAAAAGTAAACATTAGATTTTTACTTGATTTCATTTCTGGATACTGACCACATATATATATTTTTTTCTTTTTTGCCATAGAGAACTTATATCGTATGTAGCATCAATATGCTGAGAAATGTTCAATTTAGATTTCGCGTAATATTTATTTTCGGTGTATTTGATCTTGCGAGGATACTTTAGGGTTCAAGATATCGGCGTTGCAAAGCGATCAGTCACTCAAAACACGTGTTGCACTTTATTTCCGACAAACGTACGTAAAGCGTGGCTTTTCAGGCGGGTTTCAATAATTTATCAGAGAAATTTGTGTTAGCTTTAAATCCGTTTTCACTTCTTTATTCATTCATTTACTGTATTTCTATATTTATTTACTATATCTTATATTATTGATTGATTAATTAGTTCATTGATTGATTGTTTGATTGTTTGATCCATTCATTTTTAATTGTTTATTCGTTCATACAAAACTTGTTTTTCATTCATTCATTCATTCATTCATTCATTCATTCGTCCATTCGTTCGTTCATTCATTCATTCATTCATTCATTCATTCATTCGTTCATTCATTCGTCCATTCGTTCGTTCGATCATTCATTCATTCGTCCATTCGTTCGTTCGATCGTTCATTCATTCATTTATTCTTCAACCGTGTCTTTACTCATTATCAATTAATTTCATAAACCATCAGTTTTTCTCTTTGCGCAACCTTAATTGTTAATTTTTTTCTTGCCTATCTGTCACATCTACGTACTATTTTCCTACGCTGACGTTTTTCGATTGAGTGCCGTTAATCTATATCCTATAAGCTAGTGTAAAGTTAATCTATATCCTATAAGCTAGTGGTCACTGTAAATGCGTCATGAACCCTCGTGTTCAGTGAGTCAACTCTTCTCTTCTCTTCTCTTCTCTTCTCTTCTCTTCTCTTCTCTTCTCTTCTCTTCTCTTCTCTTCTCTTCTCTTCTCTTCTCTTCTCTTCTCTTCTCTAATAATAATAATAGTAATGAAAATATTTTTATAGCGCTTATACAAATAAGTTGTAAGCGCTGTAAATGTAAATCGAAAAAGAAAAAAAGATAAGTAAATGAAAGTTAACACTACAAATCAAAAGCTACTTTATAAAGATGTGTCTTAAGCTCGCGCTTAAAGGACGACAGATCATCAATGTTTCTCTTCTCTAGCCATGCTATAATTGTAAGCGTTTTTCTCTCTTCGTCAGTTCTCTTGTTTGATGAGTGAATGAGTCATTTGACTGTCATATTAATGTCACGTTATTGCAGGTGATTGGTATGAAAGAGAAATGGCGTGGAGGAGACATCCAACACAACCCTGGGGGAGGACATAAAATCAACATGTTGAAGAAAGTAACTAATGAATACAAGAACAAAAAGAACTTAGTGCTCATGTTTTCTGACAGGTAAAATGAAATTGCATACAGTACTAATGAGAAATGTTGCGTAGTATTTATGACATCATCACACCTCCTTAGTATCTTAATAATTGTGATTGTTATCGTGCCATATCGATCATCATTTTTGTCGTCGTATTTGCCATTATCACTGTCATAATAGTAGAACAGAGAATATAATACTAACGCCATGTACGCCATGTATATATGTTGCGGTAGTTTGTAGATATTATGCTAAAACTCATGAGTAATGAATGAGTGATTTTCAAAGCAAATCAATACCGTGACGAGTTCTATAACTACTGATATAGAATTGTCCGGATTTGCATAAACTTAAAACTATATTTTCTAACAATAAGGTAGAAAAATTCTCGAGTTTTTGATGGAAAAATATATACGTACGTTTGAAGTTTTAGAAGCGATTTACAAAATTCGAATTCGCGTTTCAGTATCGGCGCTGTAGCCGGCTTCGCCTTGTATCTATATCTGCCGATAAAACACTCATTCTCATTTCATAAATACTACATGTTATTTCTAAAGTGGATTTGTACCTGGGCATCATTATTAAAGAAAGTGGTATGGCTTCCTGTTAGCCCGTTCGTTATTTCGTATTTGAATTCTTGACGTTTGTAAATAGATTTTAGTTTCAGTTGATGATGGACCAATGGTTTGAAAGCTCACAGGGCCGTAAAGCGGCGTTTACACGGGCAATTTTTCCTTGACAATTTTTCTTTGACACTGTCATCGCTCGTGTAGACGATCAACAACTTTTCCTTGACCATTTTTTATTAACAAGGTTTCATTGCTCGTGTAGATGATGAACAAGTTTTCCTTGACAAGTTTAGGTTATGCCCGCGATGCCTTGCAATCAGTGGAGTACTAACATAATTTCAGTCTCTTGATGAGCAAACAAAATAAAATGGCGTATATGCAAGTGAAAAATAGAGATCGAAGAAGGCTTGCTGCATGTGGACTAGGGGCGCTTTTGCTTATGCACGATTGCGAATTTCGGAAGCGCAGATGGTGGGTCCGTCCTTGGGTGCCAGATGATCCGTACTCCCTTTTTTTATACTGCGGTTGCGATATGATTCATGTTTCGTATTCCAAAGACTCTGTCTGGCCATGGATTGGAGAAAATCCAACGAAATATAAACAAATTTATCGCTCCAGATTAATTTTGCTTTAGCCGCCATTTTGTTTTGATTTGGAAACTGATCGTGCGAAGAAACTGGAAACTAATCACATTAATATTCCTTGCCACATTTTCCTTGTTGTCCGTCTACACGAACAAATTTTATCCTTGACAATTTTTCCTTGTCAAGCAAAAGCCAGCACGCCCGCTTTTCCTTGTCTCCATTTTTTTTTACAATAATTTCTTTCTTCGATTTAAAATCAAAAATACAAAACTAGAATAAAGTCATTAAAAAAACTATAAACCGCAATAAGAGCAATAAAGTGTAATACAGGTTTTCACGGGTTTTTGAAAAGCACGCCGACGTTGTGCAAAATATGACAGCAACTAATAAAAAGGCTACTAAAAACCCATGAATGGTCCAGGCTTTTTTGTGTGCACCCCCCTTGTGAACGTTCTGGTTACGACCCTGGCTCGGTTTAGTTTAATAAACATAATGTTGAACATAATGTGGAAAAAGCAAGACTATTGTTACTGATGTAAAAAAAAGCGACTGGGTGTTTAGTTATCAACGACCCCAGCGATTTGGAACACTTTTTGGCGTTTGTAGCGATCCAAGTGATCGTAGCAATTTCTATGTGAAATGAGAAGGCTTCAAACGAAACACATAGCAAAGTTTAATATATTTAGTTTCACTTTATGATCTATTTTTACACTTTTTCCTTGATGCTTAAAAGAACTACAATTTTATGTAATAAGTAAAATAAGTGAAATAACTTATTGTAATTGTCTGTTCGAGTTCTCGATTTCTAATTCTTTTTTTAAAAAAAAAAATCCTAAGTGGTTTCGGTTGAAGTCGCCACACTGTTATTGTAAAATTGTAAATTGTATATTACTTTATCTAACGTGGAAGCTACACTTAGCGTTAAGTTAGTTTGCAGGTAGTCTTCGAATGATTGAAACGTAACATTGTTAAAGTGCAAATGAATTCTACACCAATTGTATTTAAATCGAACAAGAATATTTAGAGATGTTATAATCCGAAAGCATTTTTCAATTTGACTTAATTCCTGATTTTTGGCAAATTGTTGAAAATATTATTTTCTCGCAAATTCTTGATGTTTTTGAAAAAACCGTGGTTCTCATAGATGGCCTAGGTAACGTTGATGACGCGCACTAAGGAAGTTGATCAACTAGCTTTACATAGAAATACATGCGAACTGAAGAATCAAGTGATAGAAAACTACTAGAATTTACCGAATTACGAATTTTTGTGGCTAGTATGCCAAACCGTAGTCTCCCTCGCATCCGTTCGTTTCGAATGTTAGCAGCTGTTACTGGGCTGGAGATTTTTTCGAACAGACCGGAAACGGATGCGAGGGAGACTAGCCAAACCGATGTGTCGTGTATGGGTGCAGCAATGTTGCTAAGCCCAAAGAAGGAGTATTTTTATTTACTATCCCGTTTTATGGTGATGAAAGGCCGGAGGCGAAAAGGCGAAGAAAGTTGTGGGTGAAGTTCGTGGACATCAAAAGAAAAAACTTTATGCCAACCAAGGGATCATGCATATGCAACTGGCTAGGAGACAAACCAGTGAGCTATATACAAAGCACGGCCAAAATGATATTTTGACCAACTCGGGACCCAGAGCGGGACACAGAGCAAGACCGGAATCGAACTTAGACCAACTCTTTGACCACTCGGTCACGCTGCCTGGAAACGATGACGTATGGTCACGTAACCTTAAATCAAACGTTTTCCCCGCAAGAGTAGTGCTAGATGCTCTGTTATTGACACATTCTCATCCATTTATTTCTCTATTTTCATATTATGGATAATTCATTTTGCTTGTTTTGTTTTAGCTATGATGCGGCCATGCTTGCCACTCCTATAGCATTCATCAGGAAGTTTTTAGAGTTCAACAAAAATATGGTGTTTTCTGCTGAAGGATTTTGCTGGCCCAACAGATGGCTTGTGGTACGTTTAATTTTGAGACTCAATTCAATTAATTCACCATGAAATGACCTGGAAAAAAATTACTTAATTATAGGTAGCCTGTCTACACACCTTCTCACACCTCCCCCCTACGGGGATGTACACAGGCTAACTTATAGGTCGACCTCAGAGGAACGTTAGTTCGTGCGCTGGTTCGGGGCTAAAACTCAGGCTACATTGGCCGGTGTCATATCGCTCAATGGACTAGGTTCTAGTCGAATAAAATGCTAATTATTATTATTATTAATTTTATGTTTTTGTGTTACTTTTAGGATAAATACCCGGCAATATCTCACGGGAAAAGATACTTGTGTTCGGGAGGTGAGCAGAGAAATGATATCGATAAAAATTAATATCAATTATTTCCTTTTAATATTGCACAGTCAAATAGTCCTTCCCCGCATTCGCTTGACTGGTCAAAAAACAATAAATTCACACCAAGGCTGGAGTGTATAAATCCATACATTCTCTGTATTTCACACACTCTAGCCTCAGTGTAATTCTATTGTTTTGTGGCCTTTCTAGCGGATGCGGGGAAAGGTCTAGTTAGAAATGAAGAAGTCAATGGAAACATGAAAATAAATGATAAATGAGTTATGTTGGAGTGAGTATTTGTTGTGCATTTTTGAAGAATGGTGGGATAAATGAATGAACGAATGAATGAATGAACGAATGAATGAATGAACGAACGAATGAATGAATGAATGCATGAATGAATGAATGCATGAATATACGAATGAATGAATGCATGAACGAACGAATGAATGAATGAATGAATGGAGGGATGGATGAACGGATGAACGGGTGGATTGATGGATGCAATTGTTATTATATAAGACAGCAAATTACATGAAAAACTAAGAGTAATAAACAGAGCCTAATAAATGAGTTATATTTGGCTTCAGGTTTTATTGGCTACGCCCCAGTCTTCCATGACGTTGTCACGGACACAAAGATAACTGACGAGGAAGACGACCAACTGTACTACACTAATATCTACCTGGACGAAAAGAAAAGAGTAAGCACTCGATAAATCTTATTGTCACTCAGAATTGCTAAAGTAAATTTATAAATTTCAAAGTTTGCACAATTTCGGAAAAAATGCAAATTTTTACTAAATGTTATGCTAGAGTGCACGCACTAAAAGTGTACAACAGTTGTTATTTTGGGCATGTTTAAAAGAGGCGAGCCAGCCCGGTTTAAGGTCGGCACACACTAGGCGACAAGTCGCAGAGACTTGTTCACGTGACAGGTCGCCTCGGTGTGCACTGATACAACAATCCCAACCGGTTGGATTTCATGTGACAAGTCGCAGCAACAAAATTCTGTCGCGGCGACAACAATTTTCTCCAAAAAGTCTTAGTACACACGGGGGGAAATTGTCGCTGCGACTTGTCGTCACGACATGTCGCCTGAGTGTGCATTGGTTCAATATTTGTCGCCAATACATCTGATTTTGTCACTGCGACAATTTCCGCCAAAAATACCTAGTACACACGGGGGGAAATTGTCGCTACGACCTGTCGCGGGAACAAGTCGCTGCGACTTGTCGCCTAGTGTGTATCGGCCTTTAGTGGGCTGGTTTCTTTTTTTTTACGCTCTGATAGCTTGAACACAAAAGAAACCAACTCGCTAAACCGGGCTGGCTCACTCCATATAAACAGCCCCTTTGTAATAAATAGTTGATAGAATGCAAACACTAATGAAATGTGTGCGCTCTAGTTGTGACTATTTAGTGGTAAATAAGAGCGTTTTCACATAACGAACTTTCGTATGCTAATGAGTTCTAAAAATGTCAATGAGAATTGCACCTGAGAATGTCCGCTTTGATTCACAAAGACAAAGGCATGTTTGATCAGCTGATTATCGTAGACGTAAATGCGATAATCAACTGATGGAGCTTTTCTTTGTCTTTGTGCATTAAAGCGTACATTCCCACGTGCAATGCTCATTAGCAGAGCTCCTTTGGCTCATTAGCATTTTTTTAGAATCATTAGCATACGATAACTCGTTATGTGAAAACCCTCTAATAGCACCAATCAAACAAAAGAAAACAATAGAATTAGCATAAAATAGCACTATTTAGTGGTATTTATGTTGGACATTTTTAGTGGGTTCACTCTATTGTATGATTGATGTACTGATTGAAATATGTTCAGTTTCGTATATTGGAAAACAAGAAACATGTAATACTATGGAATACTTGCTCGATGCCTGGATATGGTGCTTTTAATTTCATCGGATACTGAATCCCCATCCTGCTTATAAATTCTAAAACAACTTCGATAAGGTGGATAACGTTTATCCAGTGTCATTCAGTAATCCGTGTTAATTACTTTATTTCAGTAAATGAAATAAAAACATTAAAGTTGCTTTTAAATTATAAAAGAAGCAAAAAAGTCAGTACATTTTTTGGGGGGAGGGGGGGAGGTGGGGACAAGTCACCCCAGTCCCCCTCCCTGGATCTGCACCTACTAACTCGCGGCATTTCTTTTTTCCAGGAAAAGTTCGGATTAGCTCTTGACCACATGACAAAAATATTCCAGAATCTAAATGGTGCACAAGGTAGAGTGGTCTTAATTGGTGTCGTCAAAAAACTATATTGCCAGAGAGAGTATCCCGAGATATTTCATTAGAGACCTTAAGCATGAGGACAAGAGGCGAAGATGATAAACTGCCATAAACTTAGTTATAAACATGACTGACTGCACATGTTTTTTAAGCAAAAAAAAAAAACAATAAAAGTTCGTCTCTCTCGTTCTCATGCTTAAGGTCCTTATTAACGTGTTAGGCGCCAGACAAAAATATATCAACCAACCAATTAACCAACCAACCAACCAACTAACCAACCAACCAACCAACCAACCAACCAACCAACCAACCAACCAACCAACCAACCTACCAACCAACCAACCAACCAACCAACCAACCTACCAACCTACCAACCAATAAATTATATAAATACAATAAATACATTATCATTGATACTGATTCAATAAGCCAGTTTCGTGTTTTTCTTTACGCTGTATTAGCCTCAATAGCAAGCAATGTATTCTTTTGCAGGGTTTTCAATAACAGGCGGCTAGCGGCGGTATAGGGCCGCCTATTTTACCTCTTACCACCAGCTATTTTGTGTCCTTCGTAAAAAAAATATGATTGTAAATTTTGGGACACAGAATAAGATATTGAAAACCCTGCTTTTGTATTGAGAACATCCCATGCATTCACAAACAAAATAAATACTGGAGTCTTTGTCTTGAGTCGAGGCTAATACAGCGTAAAGGAGAACACAAAACTCAAGTATTCGCGCTGTGACGTCCATGCGTTAAATGTTTTACAGATGAGGTAGAGTTAGACATTCATGGATCAGTGGTAACAGTTCGTAACACTGCCCACGAAACTGAGCCATTGTGGATACATGGTAATGGACCAAGCAAGGTGAGCAAGTGTGAATGAACCGCTAGCCAAGAGAGCTTATCCCCTGACCCCATCAGGGGCTCTACTCGTCGTGCTATTTTTAGAAACTTGCTACCAATGCGACCGTGGCTCCTGCAATCTGGCCAATCACGAAATAACTCCAGTTTAAAAATAGAATGAAAAGATCCACTGATGATTGTAAAGCCCAATACGGGGATACGCTCTCTTATCTCATACTCTCTTGTCACAGACTATCTTTGTTTGGGTTTCCTGTGTAAAAGGGAAAGGTGAGGGAGAATAAGACAAGAAATATGACCGTTGTTGTAAAGGAATCCCAAAGGAGGTTTTAAATGGAAGTAAAGAGTTTCCTAAGGAGTCTACAATCTGATGTCCAGAGACCACGTTTTCTTGTGGCCTCCTGCAAAGAACGAGGGCTCTAGCATAATCCGATATTGGAAGCCATGTTTTATGGTCGTTTCCGGTTGTAATTTCTTACACGCATTTGCTCAATAACGTCTTCAAAATGCCGGACGACCGAAGAGATGTTAAAGTTCCAACTCCCAACAAATGAAACTTTAAAAACGCAATCAAAACAAAATATGCCTGCACAAATATCGTATAAACAACTAAGTACTTTTTTATTTTCTTATCAGCTTTTCCTGAACTACCTTACTAACTATGTACCTGATGCTTGGGATCCTGACCGAGGCTGTCTCGCCTGTAATGAAGATACTATCGACCTCAAAGGAAAGAAGGTGAGAATCAGGCTGCAACGCAAACAATGGTTGATAAAAACGAGGAACAATGAGAAGGGGAAAGTGAGTGGTCGGAGAGAGGGTTTGCGAAAAATAAAGGAAAAAAAAACAGGGAAAGGCTGTATAATGAGAAAGCTATAGTTCCTACAACTAAAACACTCATTCCAAACCTTACCCAAAACCTGACAATGGGCCACACTTACCTGAACCATATCCACTTTTTTTGCACGATCGAACAAGTTAAAAATGTCCGTGTAATCGGGGCCTTATATATACTGTGATAAGAGCAACGCTCGATCTCGTCTCGTACGATGTACACGTTTCTCTTGACACGACATTTGAACATCAACAATAAAAGTACTAAAACATGGAAAGTATTATATATAGATGGGTAGCTTGCGTTGTAGGCGGTCTGCATAAGTTTATGGCAATTTGGAGGGCGACAAGAGAGTATGAGATAAGAGTCAGAGATTATCCTCGGACACCATCAGAGGCTCTACTCGTTGTGCTATTTTTAGAAACTTGTTACCAATCTCTGCACTTTCGTCTTGAGAAGTTTTGACGATGCGACCGCGCCTCCTGCAAATTGGCCAATCACGTTCAGTTCCCGAAATTCTTTAGTTTAAACTTCAGTTTAAAAAATAGAATGAAAAGATCCCCTGATGAGTGTAAAGCCCAATACGGGGGATAAGCTCTCTTATCTCATACTCTCTTGAGGGCGCTCATGCGCACGCGTATTACACACAAGCGACCAAAAAGACTCATCAAATAACTCTTTGTTGGTTGTTGTAATAGTCATTGTAATTTGTTCAGTATCAACCAGGAAAAACGTATCAAATTTACGATTGATAAAAAAAATTACAACGAAGACATTTCATTTCACTAAATTTCAAAATTCAAGTTTTGTGCTTAAATTTTGAAGTCATTTTATACTGATTTATAACTCAGTTTTATGGATAATATGGTCCATGGATTTTTTTAGGATAAAGAGCTTCCTACTGTGACTGTAGCTCTGTTCATCTCAAAACCAACACCTTTCATGCCTGAGTTCTTCAAGAAGATCGAACAGATTGATTATCCAAAGAAACGCATTGATTTGTATATTTACAATATGGTAGGTGCATGTTGTTGGTACATTGCTTTTCATTCTTTTGCTCGTGCATTTATTTACATTGCTCCTTTCGTCCTTTTGTCCTTTCATTCTATAGTTATTTTGTTTGTTTGTTTTTCATTCTTGCGCTCGTTTGTTTGTTTGTTCGCTCATTCGTTTGTTCATTCGTATGTTCGTTCGTTCCCTTTTCGCTTCGTTCATGCATTCACTCATTCATGCATTCATTTAAATCAATCATTTATTCATTCATTCGTTAATTTACTCTTTCGTTCTGCAGTCATTCGTTTATTCATTCTAGTCAGAGCATTCATTCATTTTATGTATCCCATTCCGTCCATTCATTCAGCTAGAGTTAAAATGATCATCAATATTTGTATATTTTTATGCTTTCTCAGGCGCAGTATCATGAAGGGCATATAGCTGATTGGTTGAAAGGAGGCATTAAAGGTCTTTATAAGACAGTTACTAATATTGGCCCTTCTGAAACTGACGAAAAAGAGTTTGTAGCGAGAAACAAAGTCATGTGAGTGAAAATCAGTTTAACAGTTCTAGATGTGATAGGAGTAAATACAGAATACCTTGCAATATGGATAGTGGCTTGCGCCATATCGTTCCAAGTCACACAGTACTGATTAACAAGACATGTAATCATGATCATGTCAGCCAAGTCGCATTAATGTATCACATCCAAGTTTTGGTTATATATATATATTAAATATATATATATATTTTTTGCAGTGAAGCTGCTATAATGAGTGGCAACGACTATCTTTTCTATGTCAACGGTGATGTGTCGCTCACCAACAAAGATACCCTTAAGATTCTGATATCACAGAACAGACCTATCATGGTCCCTATGCTATCAAGATACAGGAAATTATGGTCTAACTTCTGGGGTGCCATAGGGGACGATGGGTACTATGCTAGATCACGTGACTACTTGGATATTGTACAGTATAAACGAATGTATGTAAGATTATCGATTGATTGGTTTAATTTATTGATTGATTAGTTGATTGATTGACTGATTGATTAATTATCTATTGATGAATTTATATGTTGATCGATGAGTTGTTTGATTAATTGATAAATCATCGATCGGTTAATCGACTGATTAATTACGTGTTTGATTGATTAATTGACTTCATAATTAATTCATTGATTGATAGATTTTTTGATTGATTGATTGTTGGAATGATTAATTGATTGATTGGGTAATGAATCAAGTGATGGATCTATTTTTATTGATTGATATTTGTTTGAATAGTTTACTCCAGTTGTAAAATATATGTAAGGTAAACTACACACCTCAAAAGGGGGGATAGTAACGTACGCTTGATGTATCACCATCATCGTTTTACGGTGTCTTATTTACCTATATATAGTGCAACTGTTTCTGTGGAAAACCGACGAAATCATCTCTTAATTTTACTTCAGATGAGCAAACGGTGCTTGTTGTCATGTTCGAGTATGCGCAGTAATATGATTTAAATAAATGCAGTTTCAGCGATTCTTTCTCTCATCTTATCCATTGTTTGTGTTACTAGGGGTATCTGGAACTCACCTTACATATCCAGTGCTTACCTGATAAAGAAAGAGGTTTTACCAAACGTACGTCACAGTCACGGCCATCCAATGTTTGATCCTGACATGGCTTTCTCTAAGAATACCAGAGAAAAGGTAACAAAATGCACGCCAAAGTGGTTTCTGCGAAACCCCAAAATAATTATATCTACGTGCGTCTGCGCTTTGTGTCAGTGATCGGGTCCTTCTTGCATACGGTGCACGTTTGTTTGGTTAGCTAGTGTGTCGATAAGAGCGTTTGGCATGCTCTTTTTATAATCCCATATCTCAATCGCGTGCTGATTGGCGATCGAGAAGATGAATTTAGCGTGGAATTCAACGTTTCACAGGTAGCCCGTACGCTTTTCAATTCACACCTAGAAAAAAAAACGTTTCGATTGAGATATGGGATTCAAGAGAACAATTCAATTCCTGACTCGTGAATTCCACATTGAATTTCACTTCAAAACAAACAAACAAAAAACAAACAAAAAAAAAAAAAAACAAAAAAAAAAAAAACAAAAAATCGCACGAATCGTGTTATTCAATGTGGAATTCACGAGTCATCTATTGAATTTTCCTTTAGAATTTATTACGAATCAATTGGAAGATTGCGGCCAAAGATCAGTATAGTTGCCTTTTAATATGTTCGGACAAATTGTCAATTTATAATTTGAGTAAGCCATCATCATATATGAGTTATATTTGCATTTTAGGGAATCTTTATGTATGTTAACAATCTCCATTACTTTGGTCATCTGAAAGACTCCGAAACTTATACAACGACCAAGCTACACAATGAGCTGTGGCAGATATTCAACAATCAACTGGTATGTATTAAACTCATGAATAATTAATGAGTGATTTTCAAAGCAAATCAATACCCGTGACGAGTTCTATAACTACTGATAGAGATTTATCCTAATTTGCATAAACTTAAAACTCTATTTTCTCCCGATAATGGTTGATAAATTATCGAGTTTTTCATAGAAAAAATATAAACTTACGCTTGGAGTTTTAAAAACAATTTATAAAATGAGAATGAGTGTTTGATACGCGGCTTCGCTTTGTATCTTTATCTGCCGATAAAACACTCTAATTTTATAAATACTACGTGCAATTTGAGAAATTTCAAATAGATCGTATACGAATGTTATATATTATTTATCAAATGTCTATATTAATGATGTGATTTAAGATTTTGAAATTAAATGTAATTTGGCCGAGATATTTAAAGCTAAATCGTATGCAAATCAGGATGAAATCTGTATCAGTATTTACAGAGGCCTTCGTGGTATTGATTTTGTATAGTTCCTGTATTGTTCAAGGTTCATACATTATTAATGTTATGATAAAATACAATAAATGAAGCCGTTTTTGCATTACATGTAATATGTAAAATATGAGCAGCTGATCTTTATCATGGCTCGCCGTTTTAAATCCTCATGAAGATCAGTTGCGAATATTTTATATTGCTTAAAAAATACTTCCTAAATCATATTTAGCTGAAATATTCAACAACAAACAACAACAAATAAATTTTTTTGGGGGAGATCAGAACGAATCTCTTGCTGATTTAAAAACTCGGTCATGGCTATGATTTTGTATTGTTCTCTCCCTCATTAATTATTCATGATTTTTTAAGTACTGTGAAATGGTGTGAACAAGGACGAATTCAGGACTGTTTTCAGGGGGGAGATGCATCATCTTCAGGAGTCTGTGAACTTCCCAGTAAACATGAAATATTGTGGTTGTTTTGCTGAAAAATATTTGATAAAACAAGCATTCAAAATCTTTCCAGGAGGGGTTGCCCACCCCCTGCACCCCTCCCCTGGTTCCGCCACTGCACAAAGAACTCTATTTATCAAGCAATTTCCGCATATCACACATTTGTTTTATCTGCATTTGTTTTTTTTAGAGCATCGGGCGCGGCAACTCAGTGACGGATCTAAACGGCTATTTATATCAAATATATAATAATTTACAAAAATAAAATCAGTTTAGTACTACACAGTTCTTAAAAGACAATGGAAATAATATCTTTTTTTAATTTTTTTTTAGGATTGGGAAGAAAGATATTTACATCCCAACTACTCCCAAAACTTAAATGAAAGTGTTCCTATTGATATGGTGAGTTATTGCAATCATAAATTTGATGAGTTTTCATAGAAAAGTCCACTATAGATTATTATGGTTGTCGCTTAGACTTTTTAATTGAGCTATTTCTATACTAGAATTTGTGGTCTCAGCTAAGCCGTGTCCTGTTGTAGTGGTATTTCCGCTGTACTCCTACACTTGGAAATATGTCTAAACATTTGACACTCTCCTCCTCCTTCCACCTTGCAAACTTCACTTTTGCGTTGGTCCATATTGAGGTTTGATTGTAGCCGTGTCAAGTTCGATTCCTTGTGACTTCATACCATTCTTTGGACTTTATTCTATTCTGTGTAGCGTGTAGTAGCTTTAACTACTCGTCAATGATGGAATGTCACGGCGCGCACTGTTAGCTTCCTGGAAGATTATTATGATATGGTAAAGGAACTACCGACGCTAATTAAAGTTGTCTTTCCTTCCTTTCCCTTTCTTCTGATTCCCACCAGCCCTCCCCCCTCACTTTAGTTATTGGACTGTCGCTAATTCGTGTCTTTTTTAGCCATGTCCCGACGTATTCTGGTTTCCACTTTACTCCGAGACATGGGCCAAGCACGTGATTGAAGAAATGGAGCATTATGGTAAATGGTCGGGTGGTAAAAACGAAGATGCGCGCCTCTCTGGTGGATACGAGAACGTGCCAACCGTAGATATACACATGAACCAGGTAAAAAATGAATAGATAAGAGGATAAATGCATGGATGCATGGATATACCCATTTCGGAAAAGCCGGTTGCCGTTGAATTTTTCTGCATACCGCATATTGAATAACTAACACTGGATACCTAATAATGCATTCCAAGACGGAAAGGCGTTGTTCACAATAAAAATGCATTGAACGGAAGAGTGCAACGTCTACTGCGATTCTGAACGTAAATCTTTGGTCGGAATATGGAGAAAAATAAATAATATAATAATAATAATAATATAATAATATACTCGCAAATTAAGATGATGCATTTATGTGTCTTTTTGTTCTCGTTTTTTTCATTTTATCTCTACGATATTGCATTTAACCTTCCCCTCACCCTATTTAAACAATGTTAAATGAGATTTCATTTCATACCAAGATCATGGCTGAGAATTCCCTTATTAGTAAGGGGGTAGGAAGTCCCGAAAAATACTAATGAAAAAATTCAGTTTTAATTAAAATAACAAATGTTACCATTAAACCTTAGTGTAGCATTGACGAATCACAGGCGGATAACTATTAATATAAATTCATAAATGATTAAAAAAGATAATGAAAGAATGAGTTAATAAATGAATGTAACTGTTTCTTTTTAGGTTGGTATGGAAGCTGAATGGTTACACTCTCTCAAGCAGTACGTTGTCCCTGTCAACACCCGTCTTTTTCCAGGATACTACTCAGATGTAAGCGGATTGTTAGATACTTTGAAAACATCTGTTCTTCTCTTCTTGTTCTTTCTGTTCTTGTTCCTTCTCTCCTCTCCTCTTCTCTTCTCTTCTCTTCTTTTCCCTTCTCTTCTCTTCTCTTCTCTTCGATCTTTTCTCTTTTTTTCTCCTCGTGTTCTTCTCTTTTGGTATTCTTTCTCTTTTCTTTTCCTCTCTTCACTTCCCTCCTCGGTTTTCTCGTGTTTTTCTTAATTCTCATTTCCACTTTCTCTCCTGTTGTAGGGTCGAGCTATTATGAACTTCGTAGTAAAGTATACCCCTAACGGTCAATACTACCTTCGCCCACACCACGACTCGTCTACATACACTATCAATATTGGTTTGAACAGACCTGGTATCGACTATGGCGTAAGTATGAACACCTAACGAACAATTAAAATGCAAACAAAAAAGTAAGTCCTATCAGTGATATCTCACATATAATGCTACATTACATTGTAGGGTGGAGGGTCGAGGTTCATCCGCCAAGACTGTGCAGTGACAGGAACTCGAGTAGGATGGACCATAATGCACCCAGGACGACTAACACACTTTCACGAAGGACTGCCAACCACATGGGGAACAAGATATATTATGGTCTGCTTTGTAGACCCTTGAGCAAAGTATCGTGGGATTCTTTGGGCCTAAAATCATCTCAAGGGCCTTCTCTATTGAAAATGTATAAGTGAAAGTCAAAATTGATAGGTTTTAAATTAGTATCCTCAATCCAATTTTTGATCAAGCTGAAGAGGCACTTCAGTGTACATGCTTTAACATAGCAAAGAGCTTAAGCTAACATAACATAACAACATAACATGACATGGACTATTAATCTGTGTTCAAAATCTTCCCTTCCCTTTCTCTGATTTTTCCTTTTGCTAGTGGAGGATGAGGATATAGTGGGTGCATTAAAAGGTTAATAATATTATTAGGCTGGATAATAAAAGTCATAATATTATTAATAGTGAATGCACACCATGGTTAAAAGAAGATCAGATCTTCATGTTGCATAACATATTTTAGTCTCTAGAAAGTACACAAACTTAGAAATAACTGCTTTTAAAAGTATTTTCAAAAATACATTTTCAAGAGAATATCCCAAAGGCATAGTCTTGTTGACAAAGTTATATTTTTCTATCAACATGTTATGTTATGCCGTTCGCAATACATGCATCGCAATAACAATCCTGAAATAGATCTATATTAGTTAACAGAAGACTGTGAAAATTGCTCTCCGATGGAAATGCTGGTCTTGTAAGCAATATATATTGATGTAAACAGTGCCACAAGCATGCAGCGATTTTAAATATCAATACAAATGAGCTGAAGTAAAGAGCTTGACGGTATTTTTTAAACAAGGCAAGTTACAGAAATAAAAAGAGTCATATTAAATTAAAATTTTAAAGGCAAGAATTCTTTTAATTATTGTGTTGTTGTTATTTTTGTAGACCATGTCAAATTTTAGTATCCAGCAAATCAGTCACTCTAGGTTGGAGAGAAAAGTATAGAAGACATAAAAACATAGACCATTTCTGCAATAGCAAACATGGTGCATTATGGTCTAGCTTTGGTACAGACATGTTTTGTTCATAAGGTCATACATTATGTTGTTTGTTCTGAAGCTAGAACACAATGCATCTTTTTTATCAAACTCAGAAAAGGCCTATTCTCCCTCAATCCCCCCCCCCCCCTAATAAAATATATGAAAAATTCTCCCTCAACTCCCCCATCCTTGGAAGGCCTTGTAGTAGGCTACATTTTAATCAACTTTCATATAGAACAGAATAAAAGGGAGAAAGGGAGGGGGTACTAAGAATAATCCCCATTTATCAGCAACATAAAGCAATACAAATGACTTACAATGTATTAATATAAAAGGTTTAATATTGGCAATAGGTTATTGGTTACAAATATTTCTCTGCATAGAAGGTAATATATATCAAAGCAAACTAAGAAAATCTTATAGTGTCTAGTTTTTCTCTTAGTATCATTGTATAGTGTATGCCCTTAATAACAGTGAAACTAAGGATGTATTAGTGTGATTCTAGTATACACTGACTAGAAGCTTTGCCAAGAATAGATGCCACATTGTCGTGCGTCAGTTTGGCAAGTATCTTGGAAGCACAAATGATGTCAAAATGCAGTTGCAATCGAGCTGTTGACTGTTGAAAATTAACATCTTCTGTGCATCTATGACAGCACAGAAGGAGAGAAAATGATATCTATCTTTTTTATGGGCAGATTATAAATGTCTAGGGCCGTTTGCATGAAGCCTGAATTATTAGTGCTTTTTACCAGATAAATTGCTATCCACCACTTAAATTGCTATCCACCACTTAAATCGCTATCTACCAGATAAATTCTAAAGAAATTCTGTGGAGCGGAAAACTTTATCCAGTGGATAACTTTATCCATGCTTCGAACAGCCGGCTCCTGGTTTTGTTCACTGTTATACAGCATACACTCTACATGATCAACTTGTAGAATTCCAGCCTACAGCAGCGCATCTCTAATAATATGATTATTTTGAGAACATCCTCTGTGCATCAGTTACAATCCAGGTACCAGTGAAGGTTTTGCCTAGGTAACGTCATGGCAACATCAATCAGATGTCAGACATCGGCTGCTCTCATTGGTTGCTTGTCAATACTTGATTGACAAGCATTTACCGTCCTCATCCTCCTCCCATAGGTGGACCAGGGTTGTATGGACTGTCATCTACAATAACCACAAGAATGATATGTATCGTCAGGAATAACTTACTATAGGTACACTGAATTGGTTTAATACATAATTGAATTGTTAATAATAATTAGGAATGCTGTCAAAGATTTACTTCAATCAACTGTTTGTTTATCTATAATAAACACAGGAAAGCTTTATAGTCACCAAACCCCCATCACCACCAACATCATCACAACCATCATCATCACCAACATCATCACCACCAACACCATCATCACCACCACCAACATCATAATTACTAACATCATCATCACCACCAACATCATCACCAACATCATCACCACCAACATCATCATCACCAACATCATCACCACCAACATCATAATTACTAACATCATCATCACCACCAACATCATCACCAACATCATCACCACCAACATCATCATCACCAACATCATCATCACCACCAACATCATCATCACTAACACCATCATCATCGCCAACATCATCATCATCATCAACAGCATCATTACAAACAATGCCACCAACAGCATCACAAAAGATCATCATTACAACCAACATCATCACCTCTAACATTATCACCACCAACAACTGCAATATCATCATCACCACCACCAATATCACTATCATCACCACCAACATCATGACCCCTAACATCACCACCAACATTACTACCATCACCACCAACATCACTGTTGTCACCACTATCATCATCACTGCAAACATTACTACCATCACCACCAACATCACTGTTGTCACCACTATCATCATCACTGCAAACATTACATCATTATGAACATTGATTATTATCATCATTGTCATCATATTGTCATCATCATCATGTTTTACCTCCTCCTCCACCAATTCTACCAAGTCGTCTTCTGGGAGGCTTTGGTGGTCTAAAACAAACAAATGTATTTAATTAAAGCTACAATATTTGAGAGAAGGGTTTGGGACTTTTTAAGCATATGTTGTATTGAAATTCATTTCACTCTTTTTCATATAGAAAAATCCTTCCCCCCCCCCCCCCCTGGCGCAATGTTACTGCAGTAGCATCATAGTGAATAGACAAACTTTCCATATAGCAACCAGGCATGGCCCCTCATGGCAACATTGTACATTAAACAAAAATACTCCCTCTCCCCCTGGAGCAATGTTACTGCAGTAGCATCATAGTGAATAGACAAGCCTTCCATATAGCAACCAGGCATGACCCCTCATGGCAACATTGTACATTATACAAAAATACTTCCCCTTAGGGCTATTAAAGAAGAAATCTTTTGACCTATTCACCTTTCACAGCACAGTAGCTATATATGTTATATACTGATTAAATTGCTGAAGTTGGGACCAACAAGAGTACAAACTAGTTGAATGGTAAAGAACATGCCATCTGAAACTTACCCTCCCCCTGGTCTGGTGCTGGTACTTGTATATGTATTACCATGTTTTGTTAGTCCAGGCTAAAAAATAACAATGACTAACGATTTAGTACAATAAAATGATGAAGATGACAAATCATGATGAATTATGATGAAGAAAAATGACAAATGATGAATTATGATGAAGAAAAATGATGAAGATGACAAATGATGAATTAATTATGATAAAGAGAAAATGAAGACGATAACGAATTATAATAAGTAGAATAATGAAGAAGATAACAAAGATGATCAAGATCAGGAGATGACAATGTTGATAATAATAAGAAAAATGAATGCTATAAAAATAGCTGAAGAATGCAAATAAATATCGAATTGTAAGCTTATTACTGACACATGATTCAGCACTTTTATAATTTGCATCTAGATCGATATTTTTTTCCATTATTACATGTATAACCAACAATATATAACTAACACAAATTGTGGATATTAAAGGTATTTTAAAAAATAAAAATGCAGATTAATGAGCTATAAGTTGATTATTCTACAATAAAACGAAACAAACATTGAACAAAGCAACTGATTCAATAATTTCAGAAGTTGTAGTAATTAGCTTACAATACACATAAAAATACTTACCGAGACCATTGTGTGAAAGCTAAAAATTAAAGCGATAAAGCAAATTAGTAGTTTGAAAACTCATCAACAAGAATTTCAACTCCTATAGCAATAAAACTTAATACTTTACAAAAAAAATCAAATAGACGAACGAAATTTCGATCGTGGTGATAAAGCAACTTACAAGAGAATTATGAAATCAAGAGTTCCCCAAAATATATCCGAGATTGCCGATAATCTCCATATTGATCGTCGCTCTAAAACGTTACCTGAAACAATAAAGAATAGTTTGAATACGTTAGTGCGAAGCAACGATGGGAAATTTGTATGAAAATCGATGAAAATTCAAGACAAACCTTGACTCAAATAAACCATTTTGAAAATTACGTGTTACAATGTTTACATCGTTAGGGACTGGGTAAGAAAAAGCAGGAAGCCCGCAAATATTGAATAAATAAAAATAGATATAATAAGCTTATAACATCTCCTTTCCCTATTTTCTGTTTTATCAAGTTTGAAAGACGAAATTTGGATATTAATGAGAAAGAAAAACTATGAACAAACCTCAGACATTAATGATATTTTCATTTTTGATATAAACTACCATTTTCAATTTTTATAAACTAAAAACAAAACAAAACATAATTCCAATAAAAAAGGAAAGAAATCATGTTTATAAATAACATGATTTTTTGCATTATTTTCTTTAAATAGGTATTTTTGGGGTTTCTGGAATTTTTACTTCTGGGGCTCCTGTGGAATTTACCGAGCCTCGTTACGAAAACACCGCGAAAACAAGGAGTTGTTATGGGAACGTCTAAGTTTTCAAAATGGCTGCTGAGTAGATGAAGTATTTTGTAGTCCGAGAAGCGTCTAAAAATCACTCATTAGCTTTCACTTTCAGTAAAATATATCCACTGAAAGACACTTTGTAGTATAAAATGGGAAAGAAGAAGACGAAAGAGCCCGAAGCTCCTCCAAAAGATGAGGTAAGTATTAATTTTAACTTCATTTTCGCGCGAAATCTGTACACGCAACTTTTTTGCATTTGTTTTGTTGTGAATATTTGTGTGAAAAACTTAATGTCCATAATAAATACAGTGAGAGCACTCGAACCGTGAACCCTTTGTGCTATTATGACATTTTAAAAACATGTATCCTTGAGGTGAATCGATTTGAAAACATTTTCATTTTGAGGACTCGGTGCATTCCTACCTTCTTAGAGAATTTGAAGCAGTAGAAAGATCAGGGAGTAAAAAACCCTCATTGAAGACAATTATTCATAGTTCCTCAGTGTCCGCACTGTATTACTGTATGTTTGTTTCACCTTTTTGATGCTGTTAAACTTGTAACCTGATTATTTTTTCATTGTAAGTTGTCATTTTGTTTTATTTGTGGTGTACGTAGTTTGACCCACTAGAGCTGGTGAGCAAAAAGCCCCATACAGTTGTCCTGATGCTAGACTCTCCTGAAGAAAATGTCCAGCAGCTCTCTTGTGAAGCCTTGTATAAATTCTCTGGAAAATGTAAGTTGTTATAAGCAAATTGACCCTGCATCCTTGTCCACTTGATCACATAAACAAGTGTTGTCGATCAAAGTGTGAATTCCAACAAACTGCTTCCAAATTTTGTCTATTCATATTGAAGTTTGTAAGAACTTTATCACAATGAATTATGATTGATTAGTTTTCATTCATCTGGTCTATGGAGTGTTGATTGATGGGAGCAAAACACAGCAAAATGGCAGCTGAAGTATTTGAGTGTCTGAGTTGGCAGGAAACTGAAAACAGCAGTAATCATTAACAAAGATTGTTTTCAGGAGGGATACACCTCCAGGCAAGCACAGCAACTAATAAACTGGAGCACAGAGGTTATTTTGAAATGATAATAAATTATGATCCATAGATTGAAGAAACTTCTAAGATGAAATGAGTTATAATAATAATAATAATAATAATAATAATTTATTTCTTGTTAAGCGCATCCCAATATTTCTCGATGCGCTTTACAATTTATCAAATGTTAATTTACAAAATTATAATAAATGATCTATTCACTAAAAATATATAATAATAACAATGGTAAAGATAATTAAATTAAGTTTTCAAAGAGATCGGTCTTAAGCCGCGACTTGAAGACATCTAACGATGGCGATTCACGTACTTCAAGTGGTATCCGATTCCATAATCCTGGAGCAAATATCACCATATATATCACCATCCGTTACTTTGCAGTTGTGATGTAAAGGCATTAAGCCAATTGAGGGCTTAATTGGCTCATAAAAAATGAGTTTGAGCTTGTGTGGTAGATAATTTTGTGAGTCATGAAATAGCCGTGCAATAAGATGTGCAATAATCTCTGAACCACAACCCCCTCCCCCCCAAAAAAAAAATGTTTCATGGCTCACAACATCTACAAAACATGTACTGCACATGCGCAATCTACATTAGTGTACACAGTTTTGATCATCATCAATGTTATGATTCCAGGTGATGAGAACCGTCAGTTGTTGATGACCCTTGGTGCTTTAGATCCATTACTACGTCTTGTAGCATCAGAAGACAAAGTTGTCAAAAGAAATGCTGCAATGTGTCTGGGAACACTCACACAGAATGGTAATAACTTTTATAGACTTATTATTACATTAAAATACTATACACCATGAAAACTTATAAAATGTCAGGTCTGCATTTGACATGTTTCTGTAAACAACAAATAATATTCAGGTTTCTACATTTTTAATGAAAAAAAATCACACAAAAAAAAACTATCAATGAATTCTTTATGCACAATTATAATAACTAAAACCACTGACAAAGATTTTGGGCAAATAAAAATTATTATTTGCCTTAAAGCTGTGTCAGTGGTTTTAGTAGAAACCCTGTACATTGAATATACACAATGTAATTGATACATAGGGAGGTTGACCTTTCCAGGACCTCTAGTCTCTTCATTATTGTCCCTCACATAGTGGATTAATATCCCCTTTTATGAACTACAAGTACATCCGTCTGGATTTTATAAACTAATGGTTTGGTTTGTATATTGTAGTTGCCATTCATAGAGAACTAAGAAAGATGTCTTGTGTACCCTCTCTTGTCTCACTTCTTGGTCCTGAAGGTACAGGATCACTTTTATGTATATGAATTTGTTTTATTCATTTGATCATTTAGTCATTCAAATTCTAATAATTGTTTTGATTCCATATATCCAACCATTCACTCATTCAAGCATTCCTTTGTCCTTTGCTTTGCCTCCTTAGTTCTTTGCTTCCTTGCTTGCATACTGTTGTGACCATTGCATGACAACTATGCCTGTGTAAACAAGGATTGGTGATCCATCCATCCATCCATCCATCCATCCATCCATCCATCCATCCAGCCTTCCTTCATCTATTGGAGGTTCATTTCTGTGTCCATCCATCCATCTATCCATCCTTCCAGCCTTCCTTCATCTATTGGTTCATTTCTCTGTCCATCCATCCACCTATACATCCATCCATCCATCCATCCAGCCTTCCTTCATCTATTGGTTCATTTCTCTCTCCATCCATCCGTACCTTTATCCATCACCATTATTCAATTATACAGCAATAACTTATTAACCAATCTTTAACTGAGCTTTGCTATTTTTTTTACAGAGGATGTGCTGTGTCATGAATTTGCAAGTTTAGCCCTTGCCAACATGTCAGCTGACTTTGCAAGTAAAATAGAGATCTTTGAACAAGGAGGACTAGAACCACTGATAAAACTATTAGCGTCCCCTGATTGTGATGTACAGGTAAACTTATACTTATAGTGCTTACAAACTGTAATTAATGTTGTTTGTTGGAACAGGGATGACAAAGTTGGCTAGTTTGAAGCCTTCTAAACGAGAGCTCACAAGTTCAATTCAAAGTGACTTTATTTAATTGTTTCTACATCTTTAATTTTTCTGTAAAAAATGAGCATTGATGAGAAGGGGGTGGGGGGGAGCACTTCTTTTCTGTTTATGCTTATGAGTTCATTTTTTTTAGTTCTGTTGATTTACTCTGACAATCATCAGTCATAATTTATGTTACAAATAGGACAAATGCTTTTTGGATGTTTTTTAAAAGCTATATTTCTTTCAACCTGCTTGCTAGGGGCCGGTTGTAAAAACCTGGATAGTGCTATCCACCAGAAAAATCCCTATCCAGCAGATAATTTCTAAAGGGATTCTAGTTTGCAGTGGATAGCTTTTATCCAGTGGATAATTTTATCTAGGCTATGTAGAGCCTCTCCCAGCTTGCTTACCTTAAGATGTACATATGTCAATTGATAATGCATTTATTCAATCAATCTTTTGATATTCATTTGTTATAGAAAAACACAGTGGAATGTATCAATCATCTTGTTCAAGATTATCACAGTAGAGCAGCCATCAGAGAAATGAATGGTAAGGCCAATCATGATTAAGTTTAATGAGTCAGTGTTTTCTTTTTATTATGCACTATACTCGTTTATAAAAACAAAATACCTCGGCATGCCGGATGACGGAGGGAAATAACTCAATTAAAATGTGTTGGTAAATGGTGACAAAATAGTTACACGTCAGTAGAATTGTTAAAACAGTTTTTAAAAGTCTGTTTATTTTATATATTCATTTAACACAATTCAATTGTCTTAGAGTAATGGCCGCAGCCTTTAATCTTGTTACTACACAGACCATTCACTGGTCAGGAATTCAGTTGTCATCAGAACAGTTATTATTAAAAGTCTGGATCTATTTTGTATAATATTGAATATTAAATTTTACATTTTGGTGTTTTAATCTTTTTTCAAGAATGAATAGGTATCAGTATTTGACAAGTCTGGCATTCTCTCTGAAAACACTGTTTGAAATAAGTGATATGTCTTTTGTGTGTGTTTTTTTTTAGGAATTCAACCATTGTTGAATCTGTTGAGTTCAGAGTACGCCATAATACAGCAGCTTGCACTGGAAAGCCTGATACATATCACTGTCGATGGTAAGTCATCTCAATGCCTGTGATGATGATGATGATGAAAGTGATCAGATGATTAATATAACAATAATATTGAAATTAATAAGAAAGTGCTAGTGATGATTGTGTAGATGGCACTGGAAAGAAATACTATTACATGGAAATTTCAATTATTGCCCTATTTCCCTATGATGTCATTGTTTGTTTACATGAATAAGAACAGACCTAATTCAAGCTAAACAGTTTTCCTCTAGCACATTTTGCTTTGTACTTGAACGTATATTTTGTTCTTTTAGTATTAAATAGATTTTTAGCCTGTTTTTAATTCAATTAAACATGCTGTTTCCCCTCTAGCAACCATGATTCTTAGCATTGAAACAATAGAATGATTTGTTTTAATGTGATGTCATAATGAAATAGGACCATTAGCAGGTGCTTTCACATGATAACCATTTGAAACAACAACAACTTACAATAACTTTATTTGAAAGACTATGTAAGTGAAAATACCATGAAATTTGGTTTTCCTTCAGGATTATTTCACATTGTCCTTGATTGCAAGTTGTAATGGCACTGTTTATGATAATGGTCAAGATGATATTTGCAATGATAATGATCTATCAAAAAGTATGATTACTATAATTGTTAGTGAAGAACTATACCCTTTTAAGCAATTAAAGGCTTTCTTCAAGAAAACCTATGCCAAGGCTTAGACAAACATGGTTGCAGACATAGTAAGTGATTCTGATGACCTTAAATGCAGGGTTCACAGACTGATGTAGCCCGTAAACTATCAGAAACAAAATGAAATAACGTTCTTTACAATAAACCGTGTAGAGCCTGCATAGGTGAACAGAATCAGTTAAGATGACTGCCCTGTTTGCAGCCTTGGCATTATAAGTTTTCTATTGTCTCCACCATATTGTAAGCAGTGTCGCGCAACTTACAAAGGACAATCATGTAAAATACACTTGATTGGACAATAGTGATTAATTAAGTGTTTATTGTTTATGATAGAGAAGAATGGGATGCAACAAATACACAAATTATAACTAAATTTAAAAGCAGTTTTTAATGTCTTATTAATTATTGCTTTCAGCTGAAAACAGGGCTGCTCTTCGTGATCTTGAAGGTCTGGAAAAACTAGTTGAGTTTGTTGGAAACAAGGTCAGCCTAACTTATAATTTGATAAGCTAGACTGCAGTGATCCCTCTTTCAATATGATGTGATGAATCACAACTTCCTATATTTTTAGGAGCTTGAAGATCTGCATGTTCAGGCTTTAAAAGTTCTCACAAACTGTCTACAAGATGTTGAGAGCATGCAGGTAATTCTTATGATGACAGTGTGGTGTCAGATGTTGGTTGTTAATCATGAATATGGTGATTTTGGTATTGATGGTGATGGTGACAGTGGTGGTGATAGTGGGCGATGATGGTGATGCTGGTGGTGGAGATGATGGCATTATGGCAATGGTGATGGTGATGATGGTCACTCGTGGTGTTAATAGTGATGATGATGATGATGATGGTTGTGTTGGTGGTGATGGTGGTTGTGGTTATGGTGATGATGGTCATGATGGTGATGGTGATGATGATGGTGGTTATGATGGCATTATGGTGACGGTGGTAATGATGGTGATGGTGTTGATGGTAATGATGGTGATGGTGATGATGGTAATGATGGTGATGGTGGTGGTGGTGATGATGATGATAATGGCAATGATTATGATTGTGATGATGATGATGTTGGGGATAGTGGTGATGGTGACAGGGATGATGATGATGTTGATGGTGACGGTGATGATGGTCATGATCATAATGATTGTAAGGTTGATATCTATTAGACAGTTGTATTATTACCTATTTCTATTTGCCAGGTCATTCAGAACTCAGGTGCCTTACAGAAGCTACTGGCTTTTGTGGCTGAATCACAAATCCCTGAAGTACAACAACATGCTGTAAGTTTGTCTGTCAGTCTTGAGTAGTTTGTCTATCATAAGCTTCTCTCTAAAAAAGGAAGAAAAACAAGAATCACCCTTCTCATACCTTGGGAGCAGATGTATTTCTTTAATCTGAACATTAAAAACGTGATGGTGGAGTGGCGACATGGGTACCCGGCGAGCAGAGATGTTTTTATCCAGACTCGATAAAAACATCTCTGCTCGCCGGGTACCCATGTCGCCACTCCACCATCACGTTTTTAATGTTCAATCTGTCAAGTTGTACACTGCAGTATGTTGTACATTCATTTGGCTGTCTAACAATTGTTTATTTAGTTCAGACAGACAGACAAGATAAGGGGCAGGCAGTAGGAAGCTGCGATACATACATACATGCATGCATAGCTACAAAGTTTACATCAGTTAAATCCCTATCCAGTGGATAAAGAAATAAGAATGAATAATTTTATCCATACATCAGTACAAATTGCTTCATATAACTCGCCCCAGGGATTTAAGAATATAGGATTTCTTTATCCACTGGATAGGGATTTAACTGGTGGACAGCACTAGTAAATGTAAACTGTGTACATTTATTTACAAATAAAGGCATTTTTCATTTGCCAATTAGCACTTTCTTAGTTGGTATTACATGCACTTGGAATGATAATTTATTTTGTGTTTCAGGCCAAAGCTATTGCACTTGCTGCTAAAAACAGTAAGTTGTTTTTTACATGAAGCTTGATTGCTTCTTTACCTTATTGAGGGGGACATTGGGGAGTCTCGAACACCGCAACACCGCAAACAATTGATGGTGAACACCGCAAAACCACAAAAAATTCAACAAAACACCGTCACCGTATTTTTTCATGAGTCACATGCAAAAAAAATCATTTTCGTTGGATTAAAATAGCAACTCCGAAAAAAGTTTTTATTTCACAGTACACCGCACGTAAATTAACTTAAATATCGCACATCGCGAGGTTTTGCATCACCGCAATACCACAATTTTTCTGCCTTGTTCACCGTAACACCGCACTAAAATAAGGACAACACCGTAACACCGCAAACCCCAATGTCCCCCTCCTTATTGTTACTGATCACACTATGTTGTTATTGTTGTTGTGTTTTTTTTTTTTTTTTTAATTTGACAAATCATTCTTTTAAATAACAGTGGTTGTTTGTTGAGATTCTAACATCAGTAACATTGGTTTATTATTTGCGTTTTTTCCCCTTTTTTCTCAATTTTTCAATTTCTTTCAGTTATGAAAGCCATGCTACTTTAACCCAAAAACATATATTTTAACTCTTTTTTTTTCTTCTTTTTCTCTCTGTTTTTTATTTTTGTCTTTTATTTCAATTTATCCGAGGTACATTTTGTAAAGTTCAGCTAAAAAATGTTATAAATGAAAACTTGAAACATGAACTTGAGTAAATATTGACTATCATGGTTAATGTTGTACATACTCACTACAGGTGAAAACAGGAAAATCCTTCATGAACAAGAATGCGAGAAGACAATTATATCATTACTGGCAACAGATGTGAGTCTGCTATTAAAAAAACATTTAAAAAAATTATGCTTGTTTATGGGTTTATTTATTTTGAGGTTATTGTCTTGTTTTCTTTATTTGATTGTTTGGTTGCTTGGCTTGTTTCAATTGTTTCTTTGAGTACTGTTTTTTGTTTATTTTCAGTTTTTGTCTATTTAATATTTTGTTTGTTTGGTTGACTTTTGATTAATGATTTGTTTGTTTATTTGACAGTAGTTTGTCTGAGAGTGAATGGTTTGAACCCAGGTGAAGTCGATGAGTTGGTTGTGTGATCGTCCGGGTGGTGGTAGTCTTGAGAAAGACTGTTGTGGTGACCTGACGTTTCGTGCACAACTCGTTTGTGACTCACCAGACAAACTACAGAACGAATACAAACATTTACAAAGTGTTTTCAACAAAAACGGCTACAATACTGACTTTGTTACACGCAACGTTCACAACCAGACACACACTAATACTGTCGACAATCAACCCACAGCCACTGCTACAATTCCATACATCAGAGGTACCTCTGAGACTATACAACGTATCTTACAACCATACAATATACGCGTCGCACACAAACCCATCACTACTTTGAGACGGCTACTTACAGACGTCAAAGACAAAGACCGCCCACAAGACAGACCAGGAGCTGTTTACAAAATAGCTTGTTCTGACTGCGACTCTACGTACATAGGGGAGACTGGGAGGAACTTAAAAACTAGACTTACTGAACACAAACGCGCGACTAAGAACAAAGACCCTAACAACCACATAGCTGTACATCACAAACAAACCGGACATACAATCGACTGGGACTCTGCCACCAGTATTACTTATTGTAATAATTGGCACCAACGCCGGCTACTCGAAAGCTGGTATACCAACTTACAAGACAAACCACTTAACCGCTCTATGACACTTCCAGCACCTTACAAAAGACTAATTACTGACTTTAAAACGACGCCGACTACTGACTAACTTCTACCGCGACCTTTTGACACACCGATTTAACTTATTACCGCAACTTCTGACATACCGACAAATAACAATAACTAACGCCTACGCACTTCCGACTGCAAACATACTTATACCGACCTCTGTCTGTTCGTTCCCTTACTCTGAAGATGACTTCCACACAGGAGGTCGAAACGTCAGGTCACCACAACAGTCTTTCTCAAGACTACCACCACCCGGACGATCACACAACCAACTCAGTAGTTTGTCTGTTTACTTTTTGTATTTATTAATTTATTTGATTACTTTTTGTGACAATTATTCTTTAAATTGAAACTTTGCTGTTTCTCTTAGAACCCAGGCTTACAGACATCTCTTGCCATGTCATTGGCTGTGATCTCAGAGAATCTTGGTAGTCGGGATGCCATTGGGAAACTTGGTACGTGAATAAGGGAATCGCCATAAAGGGGCATGAGTAACGTACTTCACAACAACAAATTACAAACATTTTCATTGAAGTGTTACTCTCGAAGCTAAAAGTCTAGTCTAGAACCTGGCATTTTAATGTATTATGTCATTTAAAAAAGCAGAGAAAATGCTCACTGTGAAACAAACACAGCAGGCTGCCTCACAGTTTGGCGGCCTTTTGATTGACATCCACCAAAATGCCAGTTCCTAGATGAGTCCTTTAGTTTAGAGAGTTGCACTTCAATGAAAATGGTTGTAAACACAACGAAAAATGACAAACAATTTCTAACTTAGCCAATAAGAATGCACAAGTTTATTGAATATAATTGTGATTGGCTATAAGCTTTGATATATACTGTATCTGTACTACACAATCATTTTCAAAAGAACAGATGGTACTCCAGTGTTAGGTATAATAGAGCTAAATAAATTTGGTCATGTTGCTACATAATTTTGTGATATAATATATATTATTCCCTTGATCCATGTCCATCCAGATGGTATTCAGCCTCTTGTGAGCTTATTGAGTAATGAATCAGCCGATGTACTAGAAGCTGCTACTTTGGCCTTGGCTAACGTCACTACAGCTAATCAACCTAACTGCAGGTATCTTCACTCATCATTGACCTTGTTTATCTGTTATAATTAGTACCATATACCATACCATACCATACCATACCATACCATACCATACCATACCATACCATACCATACCATACCATACCATACCATACCATACCATACCATACCATACCATACCATACCATACCATACCATACCATACCATACCATACCATACCATACCATACCATATACCACACCACACCACACCACACCACACCACACCACACCACACCATAACACAACACAACACAACACACCATATCATACCATATCATACCATACATTTTATTTACATTCAAATTTTACATTTTCTTAAATTACAATTGATTAACAATTACTTTTTTCTATTTTTATGTACATTTTTTTATTATTTAAAAGTTCTTATAAATTCAGTTTTTGAATGTCAGTGCCTAAATAAACATTAGTTTTCAAATTAGGCGCTGGGTATTGTCATCATCATCACAATCAATAATCTTCATCATATTGCTATCAACACAATGATCATCATCACAATTGCTATGTTGTCACTATCATCATCATCTTTTAAGATAATTATTGCTTGTGGCGTCATGTTCATCAACCACTATTGTCATTGCTTATTTTGTCATCATTATTATCATTACTGCCGCTGTTTCCACATTTTGTTATTGCTACCATATCAGCATCATCTTATTCATCGGAATGAATATCATTGTTATTTGATTACTATTATAATAGTCATTATGATGTGCTGCAATATTTTCTTGGCAGTCTTGTAGTGGAGAAAGGAGGTATTGATCCTCTCATCAATTTACTGAATGATAACAAGATCCCAGTCCAATCCAATGCTGCTGTTTGCCTATCCAATCTGTCTACTGATGGTAATATGTCATTGCTATTTTTTATCTGTTTGTTCCTTTGTTAGTTTGTTTGTTGGTTCATTTGTTTGTTTTTTTCCTTTATTAGTTTGTTTATTCATTTATTTGTTTGTTTTTTCCTTTGTTAGTTGGTTTGTTGGTTCATTTGTTTGTTTTTTCCTTTGTTAGTTTGTTTGTTGGTTCATTTGTTTGTTTTTTCATTTGTTAGTTTGTTTGTTGGTTAATTTGTTTGTTTGTTCATTTGGTTGTTGGTACATCAGCTTCTTAAGCTTGTAATGTTTGAATAAAAGCTATTATTATCATTATTATTATTATTATAAATTATTATTATTATTATTTATTATTATTAGTTAGTTAGTTTATCCATTAGTTTGTTTATTAGCTAGTATGTTTGTTGGGTGGTTCACTTGTTTGTTTCTTTGTTAGTTAGTTTATTCATTTGTTTGTTTGTTCAATCATTTGTACATTTGTTCACTCATTTTTTTGTAATTCGTTCTTTCATTCCTTCTATTCATCTGTCCTCTTTTTCATTCATTTCTTCATCCAGCTTATTCATTCATTTCCTCTTTTTTTCCTTCAAAACTCAACCTTCCTCTTTCTTTTCAATATAGAATCATGGAGAGTTGAAGCACAGCAAAAAGGTATCATATCAGCACTTGTTCAAGCCCTAAACTCAAAGTAAGTTTACCCTAAGAATTTGGTACATTAAGTTGCATTTCAGATGCGTCAAATTTGATTGCATCAAAGAAGACAACCCAATGATGTACTCTGAAGTCCCGCATAAACATATATGTATGATTATTTATTTTAGAGAAATTTTCCACTCCATACTTTCTTATTTGGGACTGTACTATTACTTTTCCAATGCCTTTCCACTCTGTACAAACCTTATTGGAGTCTGTACGGTTATTGATATAAGAAATGTTCATAGAATCCACCAACTCTTCATACACCAAATGTTTTGCATCGACCGAACAAAATATCAAATGAAACTTACATTTTGGGGTCAGGGGATTCCTCCCAAAAGCATGCGCCATAAACATGTCAGTGGTTTTTCTTAGTGGGAAAAATGAACATGTATTTTCTACTTTATATTATAATAATTCCACTCTATACTATTATTGGTTTATCTGGAATTTTCTGTACTTTTATTCTGCTCTATACTATTATTGGAAAACCTGGGTCTTTCCTCCCTATACTATTACTATGCTCTAAGTATATGCTTATTCAGGACTTCAGAGTATTGCTTGAAATGTTCCTACAATACTGTTGCCTTGTTCAAGGATATATTAATATATAATATTATTGTGTTTTCAGTGCTGCAGTTGTTCAGAGTAAAGTAGCCATGACTGTTGCCGCATTTATTGGTGATGCTGAGGCCAGGAATGAAGTGAGTTTGGAATAATAATGATGATGATGGTGGTGGTGATGATGATGAATGTTGCATTATTTGTTGGTGATGTCGAAGACAGGAATGAGGTGAAATTATAATAAATTATGATGATGATGGCGGTGATGATGACGACTGTTGCAGCATTTGTCGGTAATGCCCAAGACAGGAATGAGGTGAATTTGTAATTTGATGATAATGATGGTGACGATGATAATGACTGTGGTTGCATTTGTTGGTAATGTCATAGACAGGAATGAGGTGAATTTGTAATTTGATGATAATGATGTTGACGATGATAATGACTGTTGCAGCATTTGTCAGTAATGTCATAGACAGGAATGAGGTGAATTTGTAATTTGATGATAATGATGGTGACGATGATAATGACTGTTGCAGCATTTGTTGGTAATGTCATAGACTGGAATGAGGTGAATTTGTAATTTGATGATAATGGTGGTGACGATGATAATGACTGTGGTTGCATTTGTTGGTAATGTCATAGACAGGAATGAGGTGAATTTGTAATTTGATGATGATGATTATTATTATCGTGATGATGATTATAATTATGATGGTGATGGTGGTGATGATGATTGTGATCATTATTTTAGTGATATTAAAGGTGATGATGATGATGACAACACCGGTAATCGTGTTAACGTGGGATCGCAAAGGTGTTGTTAAATATGATGGACGTACGCTGATGTTCATAATGACAAGAATTTCGCAATTGTATGTATTAGTTATTTTTGATGGTGTTGGTGGTGCCATTATGATTTGTTCATTACATTGAGGATAATATGTATTTATGGAACCCACACATCAAAATATTCTCCTGGCACTTTACAATTTACAAATGTAACAAAATTAAATTAAGACTAAAATTAAGTTATGACTTAAATTGGACAGAATGGCTATTTATATAAGTGAAAATTGAAAATAAATCAGTTTTAAGTTCATTTTTAAAAGTTGATAGTGACTCAGCAGTTCTTAAAGTTGTTGGGTAAGCCTTAACAAAGTTGTCCTTCGCACAGCCATGGCTTCATATCCATATTTGGAATAGTGCACCTTATTTGGAAGTGCGCTTGAACTGTTTTTGGCGTTTTTCGTGGCTTGTAAAGCCATAAATCGTCCAAAACTTACAGGAATTGTAGTGAAACCTACTAAACAGGCCGCCATTTTGTATATGGCCTAAATGCATTCTGGGAGTCAGATACTGAAAAGCACAGGGATCCCACGCGAAAGGCAATTCTTTGATATGTTCATGTATATGTCCATAGTTCAGAGCAGAGAGTGGTATACCAAGACTCATTGAACTACTAAGAGCCAATAATGACGAGGTTCGTCGCAGTGCATCATGGGCTATCTTGCAGTGTGCTAATGATCTTACTACAGCTACAGAAATATGTCGGCTAGGGTAGGTCACGTGACTGGATTATCGTGAATTTATCACAACTATTAACTACACAGATGTGTGCAAAATAGTGAATGTAGGGGTAGTGAGTGCGAGAGAAAGTCTCCCAAATTAGTAGAAATCCTAAATAACCTAAAGACTATAAAAAAAACATTCGTCATCATCATCATCATTATTACATCAGTTTATAAAATAATTGGGATAGTACGCGCGCTAGGATTGGTTGAAAACCTTGTTTGATGAGAGTATCAAAACACGTTGTCGGCGCGCACTAGCGTTGCAACTGCACAATATTCTAATTTATCGCGCACTTATTGGTCAGTTTGAATAAAATGTAACGTAGGGAGAATTTAGTTTTAATTTGCGTTCTCTTCTTGTCGGGGTTTTCTACGCCCCTCTCGTGTTCTCTCAGCATCCCGCGTGTTTTGATCAGAGTATCAAACATGGAAAACTATTTTTGATTTGTTAAATCATCATTAGTATCATCATCACCACAGTTTAAGTTTGACGACGTAAAATCAAAGCATTCAAATATTTTGAGTCGCAAAGACGACTTTTATGAGATATTTTCACCTCAACATTGCAATATGAACCCTGCATGGAACTAATATAAAAGTATTTTATAATTTGTCGGTCTTATTCGTAGTCGTACTTGTATTCGTCATTGCAACTTAATAAGGATCTAAGCATGAGAACGGGAGAGACGACGACGACGAGTTTGGAATTTATTTTTGTTCAAAAAAACATGTGCAATCAGTCAATCATGTCTAGTCGAAACGTGTTCGGTCACAACAACTTGTGTAAATGCAACAGTCATTTCAAAGGAAAACTCAGGACACATGTGCGTCAACTAAGTTTATGTCAACTCGTCTTCGCCTCTCGTCCTCATGCTTAAAGGTCCTTAATCTCTATTAGCATCAACACCAGTTTGCCTCTTTCAACACCATTACACTATCAACATCGATGCCTCTTTCAACACCATTACCACTATTTTATCATCATTGTTATCAGAATCGCCCGTATCACTTTAGCTAACACAAACTCTTGTCTGTGTTTCACAGTGGTCTTGAGATTCTGGGTGAAATTTCTGTTTCTTCCACACGTCAATCCGGTTTTGCATCAGTTGCCATGGAGACGCTCCTTGATAGTAATCTACCAGCCAAGTATTCACTGACGGGATACCTCAGCGCTAATAATATCATCCAGGACGGGTTCTACGATGCTGGACCGGTGAGTGATAAATATATAGTTATTTAATGAATTACAGTGCCAACAATAAACCTGTGAAACTCTAATTACTAAATAGTACAAAATAGTGGTAATGCCACAAAAGAAAACAATAGAATTTGCTAAAACTTGCACCATTCAGTATTACTTAAGTTTCACGGATTAATTGTTTGCATTGTATTTCAGTTTTGAGTGAAGTAAATTATCCGTGTGTCCAGGGGCCACGGAGCGGCTCGCAAGGTTTGTCGGGGAGGGGCTAACAAGCTGGCCAAAAATTTTTGTGGCCGCCGTTATGACAATAAAAGATGTCGTAATTGATGTGTAAATGGTTTTATATGTCTTTCGGGCGCCAGCCTTTTTTTATTTTATGGGCACATAAAATGCGTTAACCATTCAACCATTACAGACTTTTACATAGTATTGAATGCTTAAGACACCTTGAGTCATATCGTTAACAGTGTTTGGTTTATGTGTAGATGAAACCAGAAGTGCGATTCCTGACAAAATTCTAATTTAGCGCTTATTGGTCAGTCAGAATAAAATGTAACGTAGGGAGAATTTAGTTTGAATTCGCTCTTTTTGGTCTTTTCGTTAAATCGTTAACAGTGTTTTGTTTATGTGTAGATGAAACCAGAAGTGCGATTCCTGACACTAGAAGAAGTGTCCACCCAGCCAGTCAACGAACACAGGCCTATACTGCTCATCAATTCTAAAGATAAAGACAGGTGAATGTTAAACAATATCAAAGTTTGTTTCCTATTTTCTTTTTATCTTCCCTCTTTTTAATCCTTTGCATGTTACTTGACAAAAGGAAAGGAAAAACACAAAAGTATATTATAATCCATCACTTAAAGCGTAAAAAATACACATTTTCTCGTCTTACCTGCGTAATTCCAATGACAATAAATGATCGCCGACGAAATCATTATTCCAAGTTTACTCTCGCATGCGCACCTCGTGACAGTGTCCCTTTACGTAAATGCATCTTGTTCGTCTTTGACGTCACTAGTCCACTGCAATATTGCCATCAGTGAAGGGCAGACCACGAGATAAGTGAGGATTGCTGTGCATTTGTTTGTATTTTTCTGTGCATGATATTTGTGTCCTACTTTTTGTTCAACTACAGTAAAAACCTGAGTATGAAAACCTGGGTGTTCAGAACCTGTTAGATTTAAATTTACATTTTAAGCCGCCTCCAAGAACCTATTTAATGTGAAATTAGGTTGTTATCAGTGGAGTAGCTGTAAATGGTAAAACAAGACCACTATATTTAACGTCGGTAGTTCCTTCAGCTTCAAGCTGGTCTCCCAGGAAGCTGACCGTGCGCACTTTTCCCCCTCTTTCCATCAATGCTGCTTTTTACGGATATTAAGCTACTACAAGCTACACAGAATAGAAAGAAGTCGAAACAAGGATGCGAAGCTACTGTAAATCGAACTTGTGGCCTCTCGCACAGATGGCCGCGCACTAACCAAATGTGCCATCCTTGTTCCTTAATTGTACAGGTATATTGACATGAAAATTTAAGAACCTTGACACCCTAATTTAAGTACCATTTAGATGAGAAACTGTTTAGGCAAATGTTGAAAATCTGGGTTGTTATGCACGATTTTTTGCTGTACGGAACCTTATCAAACTATTGACACAAATTGTCAACTTTGCTTTATTTGCAGAGCACCTTCTACACCCATACCGGCAATAGTCGAACCAGAGAAAACTGTTCAGGCTGAGAAGACAGCCAGTAGAACAAAGACAAACCTAAAAAGGTATTGGATTGAATCAAGAGAGCATGAGATAAGAGAAGGAATGTTTGGCACTGCGCCTCTAAACATCAAATCATATTTGATATCTATTCTTAGAATTGAGAACAATGAAAGAACCTATTTTAGCGGAGCTCCGCTATTAGGTTTACCTAATTTTTATTTAAAATATATATAGATAGATAGATAGATAAGATGTATAGATAGATAAGTTGATATATTGATATATAGATATATAGATAAGTTGTACACTGTAGAACGAAGAAGGCAAAATTCACAAAAGTGTTTCGGACGTTCGTTCGTCGGAGTCACTTTTGTCTAACCTAGTATCTAATTGTCTATGTTAGATTTTTTTGTGTTACAATTACAGTTTAGCAAATAGAGTCGTTTTCGTATGAATGGGAAACAGTACCGTACCGTATCGTAGCCTTTAGTAACCTTCTGTAGCCGTAATTTCTAAGAAAAACTTTGAATTATCTGTCGTGTCGTAGCGGTATTGTAACCGTACCGTTTCCTACTCATGCGAAAACGGCTGTTTGCAAATGATTCATTTCAATAGTTTGTTTGCTCTAAAAATGAAATTGAAATGTGATATGACAATAGTTTTTTTCAGTACCAGTCCTTCTCTTATCCTATGCTCTCTTGCTTGATTCATACATGATACATTTTAAGAAAAATGTATAATTACATCATTTTCCAAAAGTGAGATTAGATGGTCTGGGAAAATGGACGTGAAAGCCGAGGAGGTCTATTGTGTCTTTATATAAAGTCCAGGAATGTTTGAATGAGTGAAATAGTGAGTGAATGAAAGCAACGGTAAATCCATTCATGAATGTACGAATGAATGTTGTTGTTGTCTACCTATAATCACGTATTTTATCGTGCATTTTGTCATATTTTTCATATAGATTAAATCTACCATAATTGTTTAATTGCAGCAAAAGCCGTACAATGAAAACAGACAAAGAAGAACAAAAACCTAAAGAGGAGGAGATCCTCCCTGAAAACACCGTGTCCTCCCCGCCAGCACCTCCTCCCTGGTATCCTCCCTGGGACCCAATCCTTAACGGTTACATAGAGGAGGTCAGAAGTACAATTCAGCCTTTGTTGAGCTCTACAGATCAAGTGGTCGCACTAGCAAAGTAAGGCGTTGATATTTAAGACATTTACTCGTAAACTCTCAAAAGGATTGAAACGACAGTTCCATGCTTCGAAATGTTCTAACTAATTAGCATAATTTTGACACTATATTTAATTGGTCAATATATGATACTCAGTGCTGGATTCAAAATGTCCGCTTGATGTTGTAAGTCAAACATTTGCAAGATGTACGAGTTTTTTAAAGGGAGTTTCCTTTCTACATGTTGGTTTTGGAAGCAATGTTGTGGAGGTTCGTCAACATAAACAACTTGACAACAGCATTCCTTCAACCCGTGGGATTTATTTTAACAATCACGGTAAAACTATAAACAAATCAGATTTATACACAATAAATCACAATAAAATGATAAATCAATTATTTAAGAAACGATTTACATTAATTTTGTCACAATTACTTACGATTTGCTGGATTAAGAAGCTAATTTTGATGTGTAAATTATTACATGTAGTTTCAAAACAAACTTACACCGAACCTCGTGGAGCGGTCACGTGTCCACGACAAAGGGATCCCGAAACTATCCCGAACATACCGGCCACCTTGAGGCGACTATAAGGAAGTCTCAACTTAACAATATTAATTATAACAAATCGAACGATTTATAGAGTCTAATGTGTAGCTGTCAAGTCTCCTTTTAACAGGCACAGCTTCTGTATGGGACGTACAAGTTCCCCATTCTTCGTCTTGACCTTGACGGTACGCACCATTCCATCAGGTCCAGGGTAGGTCTCCAGAACTCGGCCAAGGAGCCAGCGTCCTCTGGGAGTAGTGTGGTCTACAAGTAGGACCAGAGCGTTTATCTTCAGGTTGGGAAACGCTTTGAGCCATTTAGATCTCTGCTGTAAAATTGGTATATACTCCTTTAGCCACCTTCTCCAAAATACGTTGGCCATGTACTGGATTTGTCTCCACTTCCTTCTGTGGTAAAGGTCATTCTCGTCAAATAGACCCGGCGGAAGACTCATTGTTTTCCTCTGCATCAGAAAATGGGCTGGTGTAAGCGCTTGTAAGTCTTCGGGATCGTCGGAGTTAGCTGTAAGTGCTCGTCCATTTAGGATACGCTCAACTTCAGTAAGTAGTGTATAGAGAGCGGGATCTGTAAGAGTTTGTAGACCAATGGTTGCCTTGATTACGCACTTGGCACTTCGAACTAGTCTTTCCCAGACTCCTGACATACTTGATGCAGTAGGGGGTTGAAATATCCACCTACATCCTCTTTGGGAGAGCTCCCGCTCGATCTGGGCTTGATTCCATTGTTGAAGGCCTTCTCTGAGCTCTCGCTCAGCCCCAACAAAGTTCGTACCTCTGTCGCATCTCAAGTGAGTTATGTCACCTCTTCGGTTTAAGAAACGTCTGAGGCATAGAATGAAGTCGTCTGTGTCAAGAGAATTGACGAGCTCCAAGTGGACACTTCTAGTATTTAAGCATGTAAACAAACAACACCACCTCTTGGCGGTCCCTCTACCATGTTTCACGTGCATTGGACCGAAGAAATCCATTCCTGTGTAGCAGAAGGGAGGCTCGAAGGCAGTAACCCGGTCCTTCGGGAGAGGAGCCATCTGCTGAACAATGGGCTTGGCGTTTAGCTTCTTACATGTAATACAATGGCTAAGGACAGAACGGATCACAACCCTTGCTTTGGGGATCCAGAATCGTTCCCGAAGCTTTGCTAGTACATGCTCTCGACCAAGATGCCCAATCATCGTGTGTGTAAACTTGACTATGAGCTGTGCCACGTGACCTCTTGGTACTATAATCTGTCGGTGTGAGGTTGTAGGAGCATTTCTTGCACGTCCACTGCATCGGATCAAACCATTGGTGTCAAGCACTGGATTGAAACTTGCGATCTTACTGGTGGTCTTCGTTGCAACATTCTTTGTGAGGTCATTAATCTCAGATTGGTAAGCTGATTTCTGCGCTATTCTAATAATTGCGGTTGTGGCGTTCTCGTAGTCGTCAGCAGTAAGTTCGCCAGTGGGAACTGTTCTGCGGTCAGCCACATATTTAACAAAGCGTTGAAGCCAAGCAATGCGTCGTCGGATCACAGTCCAGTCCGAACAACTGTTTATCATCTGTAGAATCCTTTCAGGATTGCTATCACTGATTGCTGTTTCTCCTTGGGTCAGTATGACATTTGAGTTGATCTGCCTTTTTCCCTCTCCTTTAACTTCTAGCAACTCAGCAGGAACTTCGAGGTCTACTTCAATAGACTTAGGCCAATGCGAATTAGGTTGCCACAAGAAGTCTGGACCGTGAAGCCAACGATGAGTCGGTGTCAGGTCACTGGGAAGAATCCCTCTCGACGCGTCATCCGCAGGGTTCAGCGTGCCGGGAACGTGTCGCCATTCGTCTACCATGGAGCTCTCCTTGATTTCCTCAATTCTGTTAGCGACAAAGGTCTTGAATCTACGAGTTTTACTTCTGAGATAATGAAGAACGATTTCGCTGTCTGTCCAATAGCGAGTTTGTTGGATTGGTAACTCGAGCTCGCGATGTAACGTGCCATTAACACGAGTAGCCAGTACAGCAGCTTGAAGCTCCAGTCTGGGGATACTTGTGAACTTCAACGGAGCGTTTCTAGCCTTGCCCATAACAAGGGTGCAGTGAACACTTTCGTCTGGATATTGGATTCTCAAGTAAGAGGCAGTTCCATACCCGACCTCAGAGGCATCTGAGAAATGGTGTAGACCAATCTGGCATGCTGACGCATCATTAAGATCAGGTAAGAAATAACTTCGAGGGATGCGCAACATTGCTAATGAAGGGAGTAGCTCCTTCCAACTCCTCCATCGCTGCAGATGTTCAGGTTCGAGTGGCTGATCCCATGAAACATTTAACCTCCAGAGGTCTTGTACAAGTGTTTTCGCTGACAGAACCACGGGAGCTGCAAATCCAATCGGGTCATATAAGGAACAAACAGTGGACAGGATACCCCTCTTTGTTTCTGGGCGACCAAGGTCTTTAACTTCAAAACCTAGTTCGTCTGTTTCCGCCCACCACCTGACTCCAAGCGCCCTTTCAACGGGAAGCTCATCTAGGTCCAAGTTGAGGTTCGGATTTGCTCTTCTTTCTCTGGGAATCGTTGACAGCACTTCCTTATTATTTGACGTAAACTTTGTCAAGCGAAATCCGCCACGGTCAAGAATCTCCGTCATCTCGGATGCAAGTTGTATTGCGGATTCCTCATCGTTGGTAGATACTAAGGCGTCATCAACATAGAAGTTTTGGTGGACTGCTGTGACTGTCTTTGGGGAGAAATCTTCTGCGCTGTCAGTAGCTGCTCTCTTAAGAACAGAGTTCGCTATGCAAGGTGAACAGGTAGCACCAAAAATATGAACTTGCATTACGTACACATCTGGTTCCTGATCGAAGCCATTGTTCCACCAAAGGAATCTTAGCGCGTCTTGGTCTTCAGGTTTCACTCGCACTTGGTGAAACATGGCCTCTACATCAGCTGCGAAAGCCACAGTACCTTGACGAAAGCGCAGTAACACACCTGTGAGGTTATTGGTCATATCAGGTCCCTGGAGTAGGTTCTTATTGAGGGAGGTGCCTTCCGTCTCTGCTGCAGCGTCAAATACAATACGTACCTTTCCAGGCTTATTGGGATTAAGTACGGGATGGTGTGGTAGATACCAGCACCGGCCACCGTCACGATCTGCTTCTTCTGAATCTAGTTTGCGGGCATATCCCTTGCTTATGTAGTCGGTCATTACCTCACGATACTTGGTAGCAACATCTGCATTACTTGGGTTGGTTAGCCTACGTTTCAGGGATGCCAGTCGTTTCTCCGCTGTTGCTCGACTACGAGGTAGCTTAGGATTATCGTGCTTCCACAACAAACCAACCTCGTAATGCCCTTCAGAGTATTGTGAAGTTTCTTCGATGATTCGAAGCGCACGTTTGTCATCCTCAGATAGTCCTGTTTCGTTGACCTTCAGAGCTCCATTAGTTTCTAGTCGCCAAAACTTCTCCACCTGATCATCCAGTCGACGATCCAGCATGGTGCAATTAAGAAGTGATCTGTGCGATCTCTGACTAATAGGTCCTGCGATACTCCATCCCAGTGGATGACGGAATCCAAACAGGCCATTTCCAGGGTCTTCGGGTACTCTAACTTCACTTTGGACATGAGCATTCGGTAAGTTACTTCCAACAATGATAGAGACGCGGCGTATGCCAACTTGTGGAAACTGTAAGTCGTTTAGATGGGAATATTGCGATAAATCAATCTCATCAGGTAATTCTGGTACAGCTAAGTTAAGTGCGGGAAGAATGTACGCGCCCTCTACATCTAGGTCTTGTCCAGTGCCGTCAGCTGCTGACAGTTTGAATTTTACCCTTTCAGAACGTATATCAACGTGGTTGTTCGTGATGGTGTTTACTTCCAAATCTTCTGGGGAGCCGTTTAACTCTAAGTGGTCGGCCAACTCGCGGTCAATCAACGTGTCAGTACATCCATTATCTAGGAATGCGTAGGTTGTGGCGGCGCGGCCATCTTCCGTCGTTATGGTTACCGGCAGAATATTAAGCAGTACGTGGGTCTTCACGGTAGACGCGCCAGCAGTGACATTGGTAGTCTTATTGTTAGTGTTCTTCGAGCTGTTAGTCTTTGGAGTCGCGTTCGTGCCCTTTGGATCGTCAGTCTTTGGTGCTGGGTTGCTTGGCGTTGTTGTGGTAGGACTTGCCTGCTTGTCACCTATTTCCGGCTTGGATGTCGCGGAGGTGGAATTCTTCATCGGTTTCCGCTCGAGATGCAAAATGTCGAGGTGGGGTGCAGTACATTGTTTGCATGATGGTAGAGATGGGCAATTGGCACTGCCGTGACCAGGTCTTGCTTGACCGCAGTTGAAACAATAGCCATACGAAGCTGCGTATTGCCGTCTTACTGCTGCCTTATCACATTGTTGAATCACCGGGCATTTAGTTAGGTTATGTGCGTTTCCGCCACAGATTTGACAGCCAGCGGTTTTGTCGACAGGTTCTTTGACAGACGTTGCGGTGAGTGTAGCTTGCCTCCTCTGGCCTGAAGCCGGGCGTCTTTCGGTAGGTTTTGAGTCCTTTGGATCCTTCTTCTGTACGCCAAAAACGGGGTCGTTTTTAATCTCTGCGTACTTCTTCACGAACGCGGCGACATCCGCAAGTCCGGCGCTTCGTCCCGCTTGTGTTATCTTGTAGTTCTCTTGCTGCCATTTTGATATCATGTCATTAGGCAGACGATTAACAAGTTTTCTCATATTAGTGGCGACGCTAATTTCCTTCTCGTAGTCTCCCTTAAGAACTTTGGTAGCGGAGTATAGTTTCTCACTGAAGTTGAGAAGAGCTACGTTGTCACCGTAGTTTATCTTTGGGCCATTTGTTAGTTCTTCTATGCAGTAATGCGCCACCTGTATTGGTCTCCCATAGCAAAGTTCAAGTGTTTTCATAATTGCCTTATAGGAACATCCTCTGTTTCTTTTTAGCACTTCGAGCGCTTCTCCGGCTAAGAACTTGGGTAGATACTCAAGGCGTTGTGTATCTGTAAGTAGGTCATCGTCCTCGAGGTGCGACTCGACTTGAGATTTGAAGAAAGGAAATTCACTTGGTTTTCCAGTAAACGGTGTTGGCCTTATGCCGTTAAGCAGTTGTATTTTGAACATCGCTGTTAGGGTATCAAGTGGTCTACGCGTGTCACAACGTGCATCAGCAGTATTATTAACATCATATCCGGGGGGAAACTGTTCATTACGCATGCTACTACGACCATCGGAGCGCGTGACAAAGGAATTGACATCATGTCCGGGGGGACACTGTTCATTACGCATGCTACTACGACCATCGGAGCGCGTGACAAAAGGATTAGCATCATGTCTGGGGGGAAACTGTTCATTACGCATGCTACTACGACCATTGGAGTGCGTGACAAAAGAATTGGCATCATGTCCGGGGGAACACTGTTCATTACGCATGCTACTACGACCATCGGAGCGCGTGACAAAAGAATTGGCATCATGTCCGGGGGGACACTGTTCATTACGCATGCTACTACGACCATCGGAGTGCGTGACAAAAGAATTGACATCATGTCCGGGGGGACACTGTTCATTACGCATGCCACTACGACCATCGGAGCGCGTGACAAAAGAATTGGCATCATGTCCAGGGGAACACTGTTCATTACGCATGCTACTACGACCATCGGAGCGCGTGACAAAAGGATTGACATCATGTCCGGGGGGACACTGTTCATTACGCATGCTACTACGACCATCGGAGCGCGTGACAAAAGGATTGACATCATGTCCGGGGGGACACTGTTCATTACGCATGCTACTACGACCATCGGAGTGCGTGACAAAAGAATTGACATCATGTCCGGGGGGACACTGTTCATTACGCATGCTACTACGACCATCGGAGTGCGTGACAAAAGAATTGACATCAAGTTTAGGGGGACACAGTTCATCAAGCGTGAGACGAGTTGTTTGCTGGTGAATAGGGCTTGTCATTGGGAGTCTCGTCGTGTTGTGTGACATTTGTGCGATGGGTGTGCTGAACTTACCCCCATCGATTTGTTGATCACACCCAGTTTGTACTCTCCACTCTATCTCGGCCAGCGCAGCTTCCTCTTCCAATCTTAGTAGTTCCTTCCTAACGTTCATTTCGTACGTAGCTCTTGCCATTTCTGCGTCCTCAGCTTGTCTGGACCTGGCGAATTCTAATCTTGTTTTAGTTAGCAACATAGCTCTAAATTTCTCTCTATGTGGAGTTGACACCGGGCTGCTTGCTAAAGGTGGATTTTCGGTGTTCGGGGGCACATTACCCACGTGGTCTGTTTGTTCTTGCTGAGTATCCAGTGAATTCTTCCAACCTTCGATCAAACACGCAGTCTCCCGTTTCAAACCCCGATATCGCTCTTCCACAAACTGTAGGCGTGCTGCTTCTCTGACACCTTGAATATACTGCGGATGAACTCTCTCAAGTTTATTCCATAGTTCCAATAGACGGCGAAAACCTCTATGAGCTTGATTATCGTGAGTGGAACAGATAATTGTCTTTTGTAGGTTAATCTCTGTCTCGATGTCTTTAGTGACCCTTGACCAGACAGCTGCTAAGCTGCGTTGTTGTCTTTCGACTTCATTGGCTTCAAATCTTGGATTCAAAACACGATGGGATCTCAGGTTGTAACCACTGTTACTCTGGAAAGGATTCGGTACTTGAAGTATGGGTGGTCGAACGGCGTTTTCCTCACGGAGTGTTGTGATATCGGGACAATCGTTTCGTTGAACAAACATCAACTCATTACTTACGACAGTCTCTTGTTTAAATTCACTCATAGTAGTTACGTCTTCGTCTTCGTACCTTTCTTTTCTTCCTGAAGCCATCGTATTTTATAACTATTATCCAAATCTTTTACTTTGTGGAGGTTCGTCAACATAAACAACTTGACAACAGCATTCCTTCAACCCGTGGGATTTATTTTAACAATCACGGTAAAACTATAAACAAATCAGATTTATACACAATAAATCACAATAAAATGATAAATCAATTATTTAAGAAACGATTTACATTAATTTTGTCACAATTACTTACGATTTGCTGGATTAAGAAGCTAATTTTGATGTGTAAATTATTACATGTAGTTTCAAAACAAACTTACACCGAACCTCGTGGAGCGGTCACGTGTCCACGACAAAGGGATCCCGAAACTATCCCGAACAAATGTGTCCGGCAATGAAACCAAAGCAATGCACTGTCCCTACACGTTTCAATCCCCTGATGAGTTTCTGATTTAATTTGATACTTCATACGAAACTTCAGTAAAGCTGTGTAATTAAATGTCAATAGAATAAAAGGTTTTGGAAGCAAAAATGTTTCGGAGTATATATAGAATCACGTGTCCTCTTAGTGGGAGCAGTACATTGCCCGTTGGTTGTCTTGCCTCAACATAGCATAACAATGATTAAATAACCGATATTTTGCAGTCGTCGAATGATGACTACTCTTTTTTGAATATCCAGCTATCGGGCGTACGTCCATCCCACGATATTTCTAAATCATTGTATGAATTATTGTTTAGATTTGTGAGCGACAAGATGGGAGGACCAATCGAACGAGATTCTCTCTCTTCATTCAGCTACGAACTGCCTATTAGTCACCTGAAGGTAGAATTACAGTCCAATATTATACCTATTGGACGGATTACTACAGGTATCTTTTATCACCGAGCACTTTTATTTAAGGTGAGTTACGCATAGGGAAACGACCATATAACCCTTTCAATTGCGACCTTTTACTGAATGCCATAGCTATTGGTCGTATTGGTATCTTTAATTCAAAGTGAGTTATAACCCTTAGAAAAACGACCACATATCTCTTTATCAGTCACGAACTCTTGGTTATATTGTACCTATTGGTCGTATTAGCGCTGGAATCTTTATCATGGCGCACTGGTATTCAAGTAGTATCTATAAAATGACAATCAAGTTTATTGTGAATAAAACGAGTTTAAAGTTTATACAAGTTTAAATAATTTTATATCAGTAGTTATAGACCTTGTCATGTCACGAGAATTGATTTTTACTCAATAATTATTCATGGCTTATGAGTATTATTATGTTCTTGTTTGTGCGCAATTACGTGATATGTATATGTCTTGTTACCAGGCCCTTGCTGATCGAATTGCTGTTGGTTGCTCTCTCGTCCGTGGGGATTATAATAGAGCCTGGAACGAGGTCATGCTTTGTGAGGATTCAAAGGTAAGGATTTTCTGTGGTGACATTTTATTGAAAAAACATCCTTATACCCATCTTCATCATCGTCTTCATCCACATCATCCTAATAACCAAAGCCGTGAACGTAACTATTGGTAACAATATATTACATGAAGCCTGCGCTTGTTACAGTCTATCAGAAATCAACAGCGTCTTAGTTAGCGAACATGATATCTTCTTCACCAGTATTATTTTATCCCCATGTTTCTAATGTTCTCAATTATCTCTGGTTTTCAGGATGGGGGTCCTGTGTTACCGCCCAAGACATACATAGTAGAATTGATGTATGATCCAGGTCGATTAATGCTCGCTGGCTCACCCGAGAGCATCTCGTACCAACGATTGTAGAACAACCGAAAACTATTTCAAGAACTATCGTATATCATGACAAAACAATAAAACAACAACAAATGAAATTTAAATCGTTTATCTTATGTAAATAACTTTAGTTGTTTGAGTCGTTCATTTGTATGTTGGTAATGAAAATAACACTGATAACATTAAGTACCAACAACAACAATAGAAACAATAATAATATCACTGTAGACGCTTACGAGAGGAAGTACTCCTTTAGTCTGTTTTATATCCATGAAACTAGCTCATTTTCTCAATCCAATGTATATTTTTTACATTTATAAAAAAAATTGATAGCATTAACGTTGTTGTACATATTTACTATCAAGGACAATTCAGCTTGAACTTTTTGTTGCTCAATTTCACTGTAAACTATCATGTATAATATTTCTACATCCACTGAGATAATAAACAAATCTTTGGAGTGTTCTCTTGTTGTTAGTATATGAGGTTAGGTTACAAAGGTTTGACCCATAGTCAGTCTCAAAACATGAAGTTGCGATTCTTTATGGTTAAATTTTTGTGAACATTTTCATTGCAATTTGACAATTATAACCCCCAAACAAATTAAGGTCAGTTGTGATGAAAAGAAACAATGGTTTTCCAGCCCTGCTTTGTTGTGGCCCACTTTCATCACTGCCAGTCATCTTTGAACACATTCAAACACACTAAAATATGCTTCAATCATGTTTATTATCTACTTGTTGTCATCTTACATCGTAAAACTAGATATTTAAATTTAGACAGGTCTTATCTTCATTTCAGCTCTTTTAGCGGAATAGTAATAGCCTTTCCACTGGTACCAGTTCACTCCATCAGCATAGGATTTGTGTTTACCATGATGGTACAGAGCATTCAGGTTGGAACTGTGACAGGCACCGTACCACCACGCGCCCTTGAACCGCGTAGCACAGTTACTAGTGGCCTTGTCATTATCATGGTCTTTTGTGGAGAAAGCCATTCCTCTGTGTTCGTTTAGTCCATCACCGGCGTTTCCTAAGGAGAATGAAGTTGATACAGTCAGCTTCATTCCACCCCTCCCCCAAAGAAACGTATAAGAAACCAGCTCTCTGTTTTGAGTGTATTGGGAATAATATCATTTCGTTTGTATTGTGTAATAGACAATATCCTTTCTTTTAGCAATCTGTTACACTTCTTACCTGAGTATTTACCGAGGCTCAGCTTGTACTTGCTTCGTTCACTGGCCACAGCAAAGTAGTCGTAGTCAGCATACGCACTCTTACCCTTCCAATCTTCCAGCTCGACACGAAGACGGTTACGAGTTTGGCGGGTCAGTCGGTTGATCTTATCAAGGCCAAGCCAGAACTCGCCTTTCAGTTTTCCAAAACCTTTCTTGTAGTCGTTCCATCCTCGATAAAAATCTACAGAGCCGTCTTTTCTTTTCTGGAAAACCGTCCATCCACCTCCATTGGTCTTTTGGTCACAAAAAACCTAAGAAAATTAAAGGCTGGCTAGTCAATTTGGGATGTCTAATAAATACTATTTCAAATAATTAAATGCTACTCGCGCGGGAACCCTGTGTTAATTGTTTTTTTTACGAAACAGAGGCTGTAACGTTGATCAAATGTGATGGAAATTTTGAGTTTATGGATTATCTAGACTATCTGGCAGCTTTCTCATAACTTTAAACGTTAAACGCTCAGAAACACGGCAAAAAAAGTTCATTAAGCGTATATCCAAATATGGTAAGACTTTATGACTTTATTTTTTATGTAATACTTTGATATGAGTAATCCTTTTTCTTAAAAGAACTCTTTGATGAGATATCCTATTTTGAAGTCATATTTAATGGGGTTTAGTTTGAGCGTAAAACAAGGCCGCTCTATACTGACCTATTTAGAATGTTTAGGGGTTTTATAAAATAATCTTGGACATTTTCAAAGTACTGAAGTTTGGCCATGAATTATTCAGTCATGGGCTATCGCAATCGTGTAGTCAATCATATTTTCAAGACAAACATGTTGATGCGGGGATATTAAAATCTCGAGGACAACACGCTTGGTAATTGTTCTAAACCTCTCACTCCCCCCCCTCCCACCTTCATACCAATGCTGCATTCTATTCACACACTATAAGGGACAAGGACTGTGTCTAACATCAACATTGATGCGAGTGGACTTTTGTAGAAATACATATAACATTTGGTGCGGTTCAAATACACGCGAGAAATTGATATTTGTATTATACTCGGAATCATCATAGAGGGGGTGGGTAAGGATGTATGGATTTGTAGTTATTCGGTTTTGACTTTTTTGATTTGGAAAAGCGGTTTTTAAGTTGATGCAGAAAATGATTTTATTTGGTTTTGAAAACGGCCACTAAATACATTTTTTAAGTTTTGGAGCTAAAAGTCACAATTTTTTATGCGATTGTTCTTTGTTTATATTCATTTATTATTATTTGTAATCAGCATGTATGAATATTAACTAGTAGCATATAGAGAATTTGTCTGCGCATGTCGTAAGTTAATGGTAGAAGCCGCTATAATCACGCGAAAGAAAAATACCTTCTAAATCCCCTTTAATCCCAATTCACAAAAGCGATACTTCAGCTGTCAAGAGTTTCTGTTCCAACCATACAGTGATTGGCCGTTATTTCCGTACGGCTTATTATAGTTCTTGTTGGACAATAGCATAACAATTTGTTTGTTTATAAACATGAAGTATCTGCAAGATTCTGCAATATGGCCGCTTTCACAACGAGACTAGGTCGTCTTTGACTGCCGATCAAATATTTTGGCCAATACTCTATCGAAAACCAAAAGTATAATACTAATCTACGATTATTAAAGAAAGCATACCAAGGAAAAACTTAGCGGCGCATAACATTTAAGCTCGACTTTTCTTCAAATTTATGCGAAAAAATTGAATATAGAGTAAGACTGACAAATCTTCTCCGTGCTCGAGTTAAAGTTTATATTTAGTGAAGATAGAAGTATATCAACAAAAGCCTGACCAGAAATTTACAAAATTTGGTGGTTCATCTGTGTTTTCATAATTATTTGGATTAATCAAGATCATTCTAACCTAATTTCAGGTTCGGTATTCAAATCAGTCGAAATTGCTTGAGAGGAGAAACACAACCATGGCGTCAACAAATATCGCAATATCACATTTTGGCCAATCTTTCTTAATAAAATAACAATGCTGTGATATAGAATGTGGTTTGACGACTCGCATCAGTTATATTTAGCATCGGCGCAGCCCCTCAAACATACCACTTATCAAGAAGGAAAGTTGACCAAAACTTGCAAAATGCGCAAATAATCTGCTCATCACCCCACAAAATCGATCCTCAATAAGAAATCATTTTGTACCACACAATTCCCGTGACCTTTGATTGTTAATCTGTGAGAAAAGTCGTCTGCTACTTCTTTTATTTTGGCAGCAGTCCTCATACGAATGCAGTAGGTTTGAGTTTTTCTTCTTCGTTTTGCGGACTTTTGCTCAAAAATATTTTGAGATCAAAAACCTCCACATTTGCATGACTTAGTCACAGCACCTTACAAAGGGATAGACTTTAAGTATCCATTTATATTTTCCTAAATTGAAGATCACTAAGATTGCGATTGGAATTCAAAAGTTCCCCGGTCGTAGAAAAAAATGTAAACATGACCGCGGGCTAAAATTTTCTGACATGCGCAGACAAATTCTCTATATGCTTTAACTAGTAATATTACAAAGTGTCAACGTTACCTTGAAGGGTCCTTTACCATCAGGGTCAACAGAATACACACCACTTTGCTTACCACCAGCACATTTAAGGACTTCACCGCAGTTCTTAGGAACTTAAAAAATACATGGATGTTATAGAGTACATCAAAATTTACATATGGTGTGAATTAAAATTAATGCAAATATAGTGAATTGTCTAATGACAAGCTAGTACCATGACTTTTGGGAGAGCAGTTTTTTCCTTATAAGTTGGCGAAATATTAACAAGAGAATTTTCCGAAATTTGCGTAATTTCAGCATATAATCATTCGCTTTGTTATTAAGCTTGTATATAAAGCGCGGTATTCTATCAATAAAAAAACATTTACCCTCATTAGTAAAAAACAAACGTTATTCGTTGTCGTCGATTGTGGTTGTCACTGTGTGCTTCAATAAGTCATATTTTGAAGGCCTATCTTTGCTTTGTAGTTTGTCGCACGAGATTATGTGGTATATTACAAGTCGTGAGTTCTATAACTAGTGGCACGCACGTCTAGCTAAAAACGTGTTTTAGAATTTCAAACAACTAGTTTTAGGATTTGTAGATCGCCACAATATATCGTATGCTACAAATTGAGCGCGACAAATTGTACCGTGTAACGGGGCTTTAGATTTTTTCGAATGTAACTTTTCATCATATCATCTTAAAAGGCTACAATATTGGATAATAAGATTTGAAACTCAAGCTAGAAAACGTTGATTTTTTGTTATATGTATTTTCAATATTCATATGATTTTTTCAGACATATGAAGCGTCATTTCTAGACCAAAGCAACATTTTTCGGGTTGAGGGTAGGAGGAAGTAACAGCAAGAAGAACAAAGAAAGTACAAAAACTTGCATTTTGTGTCAAGTGTTTTGTCCAAAATTGTAGCTTTTAAATGAAACTCATATATTTTCCAAATCGTACTTACTTTTACAATTGAGAGTGGCTGTTCCTTTATTTAGAAGTCCATGAAATAATAAAGAAATCAATTAATTAAAAATGAATAGATTAATGAACTCTTAATGTTGAATGTTTACTGAAACATCGAAAGTGCATCAGTTTTTAGTACAATCTTTGTGCAGGCCATGAAAGGAGGCATATATATTTGTTTTAGCAACGCTAAAAACATTAACAACACTGACAAAAGTATTATATTTTTACATGAAGTAATGGCCATTTCGGGCCTCACAAGTCCAAATCGAGCCTTTGCGGGCCCCACGAGCGTTTAGTTTCCCATATGCCTTATACATTAATAGCCCGGCGCGAGGTGTTTGCTTTCATAAGCTTTGAAGCCGCTCCGCGTCTGTGAGAGCTAATGTTGACAATGTTGACTGAGTGTACTTCCAGGAGGGACGTCAAGTTTACATTTGAATTGCTGTTCAAAAAAGACGATTTTCACAGAATGATCGCGAATGTGTTTTAAGGATTTCATGGAAAGTATATACGTGTGCTTGTGACATTTAGTGTCCTTGGCATCAAGTCCTTTCCACGGGAAGGATACAACATAACGCCCGGCATGTAATCACAATTTACAAGTCAAATTCAACTAATTTGAGAGTTGGCTTCATCTTGAAATTGCTTTTTTTCTTGAGACTGTTGCTATCTTGGCACAAAAAGCAAAAACATAGACACAAAGCTGTTGTTTCAAGACATGCAATTTCACATCGAACTTGTACCTTCGTCATGGCTTGACTGCACGACACCAATTTTCCTAGTACTTCTTTGTTAATGGTTGGTGTGCTATTTTACCAAAATAAATACCAAGTACAACATTCTAACAAGACTACCTAGTCGCAGGTATAAGAAAAATCAAATATTTGCTGTTTCATGATGGTTATGTGCATTCTAGTTTAAATAGTTTACTTGTTGTCATGCTTTGCACGTTCTTGTCGAATATGCACCAGATAATGTCACATCAAAACGTATTAAATAGTAGGTTATCAAGGACTGGCTTCACAAATGTAATTATTGAAAACAATTTTTATAACATATAATAACACAACTTTTTTTCAGTTTATATTTAAGGAAAAGTTTCTAGAAAAAGTATTTTTACAATGGGCAACGAGGAAGAAAATGGTTAAGCTAGGCTGTGGCTTAACGCGTTTTGACTGAAAAAGAGAAACAAAGAGGTCGAATTGAAAAAGGGGGAAAAACCTACTTAACGAAGAAAAACTTAAAAAAAGTTTTCAATAAGAAAGTGGGTAAAAGTCTCGTGCCGATGTTTTTAACTAGTATTTAAATGTGAAGTCATGCCTCTGTTTTTTTCTTTGGTACTTAAAAGTCATTCAAAGATGGAGATTTTACATTTTATATTTTCTGGAAGAGTTTATTTGACAAGTCAGTGCAAGATGGTAAAAAACGGCTTCGAGTTCCTGCATTCTTCGTGACGTTTTTCAATCATTACTTATCGATTATTTTGCTCTTAAAAGTAAAATCAACGGTGACCAAAAATTCATAAAAACAAAAACAAAACAATTGTGCATTTGCAGCAATTCAAGCAAGCTATGTCTCCATAGGCAAAGATGATTCTTATAATTCTTTGATTTGTTATGTTTTTGTTTTGAAAAGTTCATCTTGAAATAAAAGTTCATAACTAAGCAAATAGGATAAATATAGGTTATTAGTTGTCTAGCCACTTTTTTAAAAGTGCACAGCCGTATTAGATAGATAGATTACCAATAATTTTTTCATCATAACTTTCATGAGAAAATTCAAGTTTTTTTCGATTTTCATTACATTTTTTTTTTTCAAACCTAAAAGAGAGCGCGATAAAGCAAACAGTATGCGGGAATTTGTTTACAGCTCAAAAAGCCATGTTAATGCTCTTCTAACCTCTCAATGCATAATCAATTTTAATTCACAAGTGCTATTTTTACCATGGATAACAATAAAAAGGGAAGCCACGTTGACTGTTACTAATACAAATACAGTCGGATATTTTTCGAGTTTTTGTGCACATTTCTTTCGTAAAATGTTGTCGCGTGCATAAAGATTTGAATATTTCAATCGATCTTCTTAATCACTCATTCATTCATTTAACCATTTGAATTGCTCATTTTTTTGGTATATTATTTTCTTTTGATGGTTGGTTAAATAGATTAATAAATTAATTCATTTATTTGTTCATCTATAGTTATTTTTGATTAATTCTGCATTGATCAACAATTTTAATAATAGATAGTGAATAAATGAATGAATGAACATTCCATTGTCTATAACAATCCTATTTATAAATCGGAGCTTCGCTGTTAGGTTTACCTAATTTTTATATTATTTCCCCGTGCTCTTTTTGCATCGTTACCGTCACGAACGTCCTTAAGCTTCTATCTAACCATAATATTAAAATGATTTTCTAAATGAAATATAAATAGGAGAATATTTTTCTGGTTATTGCGTCTTTTTTTTTTAATCACATTTGTGGGTAATCACGGAGTTCACCTCCCCCTGGTTTTGGAGCATTTTATCTAATCTAATCTAATCTAATCTAATCTAATCTAATCTAATCTAATCTAATCTAATCTAATCTAATCTAATCTAATCTAATCTAATCTAATCTAATCTAATCTAATCTAATCTAATCTAATCTAATCTAATCTAATCTAATCTAATCTAATCTAATCTAATCTAATCTAATCTAATCTAATCTAATCTAATCTAATCTAATCTAATCTAATCTAATCTAATCTAATCTAATCTAATCTAATCTAATCTAATCTAATCTAATCTAATCTAATCTAATCTAATCTAATCTAATCTAATCTAATCTAATCTAATCTAATCTAATCTAATCTAATCTAATCTAATCTAATCTAATCTAATCTAATCTAATCTAATCTAATCTAATCTAATCTAATCTAATCTAATCTAATCTAATCTAATCTAATCTAATCTAATCTAATCTAATCTAATCTAATCTAATCTAATCTAATCTAATCTAATCTAATCTAATCTAATCTAATCTAATCTAATCTAATCTAATGTAGTGCTTATATAGCGCATTTTTACCCGATGTCTCAATGCGCTTTACAATTTTTAATATTTATAGTATGTAATCCGGATTTACAAGCATGAGGTTGATTAGTAATTAGTATGTATTAGTGTAGGCCTATCTCCGAGGATGGTCGTTACCTGCGTCCTCAGTCGTTCTTTTACGTCCCCCCGTTAATGGTTAATGTGTAGTGTGGCGAGACGGGACCTCCAGTTTATCGTCCTTATCCCAGAAGACGCGAACCCTTACAATAATAAATCGAAGAGCATTCTCCTCAATTATTTAAAGACCCTGAGTGATGGTCCGGTTGAGGGTTCGAACCCGCAGCCTCCCTGTTAACAGCCAACGCTCTCCCAACTGAGCTAACCTGTTAATCGGTAATCATTTTCAGTAAATTTCTGTTATTTTGGAGTGAAAGTTTGAAAACTCATAAAACAACAAAAACATATCTGACAGCAATCAACTTTCTGCTATTGACTACTTGGCATTTGGTCTTACAAATTATGGGCATAGCAATGGTGTGAATTGTTTGTGGTTGTCATGACAACCCCATTAAGAAAGTACATTTTTCAATTTTTCAGCTACGATTCATTTTAGTAAACTTTGCACACAAATAAATCGCAAGGCCAACTTGATAATAGCAAAATTGACTTATAACTATTAAATATAACCCTTTAGCTATGCAGAAATTAAATAAATGTGGTGGCTTTTTCTTTATATTTTCTCAGTGAAGCATCCAATATACCTAATATCCAAAAATTGCATATTTTCGATAAATTCAACAAGAAAAATAAAATATAAAGCAAAGTCAAAACTAACAACAATCACATAAAATGATTAATTAGAGATGTGCATAACGAGTTTTGAACCAAGTGAGTACCAGAAAAATCATTTTCAAGACACAACATATCAAACTTATTCCCCATATTGTGGAATATTTGCGCAAACTATCAATATCAATTCTGTCGAAGCTTATTTGGACATTAGTTATAACACAAAAAGTTATTATAAGTAAGTTATAGATGTTACTTGTTGATAATGCATGTAAACATTGGAATTTTGCGATTTGACTGCGAAGAATCGCCATTGCCGGCTACAAAGTCCTCTCCTATTGCCTACACCGACACAAGACAGATGGTTATAAATACGGCAAAGAACTCCATCTTCTCTTGCTATTTGCCCCATCGAATTTTGTCGAAAAATAGACAATTTATATGTCAAAATACAGGACATTTTATGTAGAATTCGATTTCTGCGGTAAAAATGGACCTGAGCATGCGTATTAGGGCGTAAAGTGACGTTTCGTAACGCAACTGGGTCACAGAGGTCAATTTCTCTTGTAAAAGCACTAAAAGTCCGCTGTTTACAAATCTAAATTGCCCCACGAAAAGTTTGCCGCAATGGCTTGAAAACTATACAATATGACAGCTATAATAGTGTAATATTTGATCACCGTGGTAAAAATGTTGTTATTTCAGAGGGTTTTGAGTAAAACGGCAATATGCTGTAAATTTTATGGAATTTATACGGTGTTTATATGAAGTCTGAAGTGGAGCGTGACACTGGTGACTTCAAAGGGGCTTTTGTGACAATGAGTTTGATATGCCTCACTTTAAATAACGTCCTATGACCAATTTATGGTTGAAATCGATCCTAATCGTTCCTATAGATTTCGTATATTTAATTATACGCCTTTAATATAGCAAAAATGCACCTCAGAATGTTCATTTCGTTTACATGAATTATTTTTGTGCATTATGTTTGAAAATCTTTGGGAAAAAGGGGGACTTATCAAATTTACTATATCAAACTGATCCGCATTCTCAAAAATGGGAATGGACCAATTGTGGCGCTTGTTACATTCTTCACAGACCATTGACCAATCACAGGTAACGTACCAGCTTGAAATGTCTGGATGAGTCTCTAACTCAACTGTGACGTCGCAATTTTGCCGAAAAGTTATTCTCCGTAACGATCAAGAAATAACAGTTTTCTATATTGAAGAATATTTTGTAAGTTTATTTTATTTTGTCGTAATTTAACTGCGTTACGTTGAAATTGACAACGGTGCGCCATCTGTCTGGTTTTTATTTGCACACTTTTATATAATAAATTTGATCAGTCGGACACGTGAGCGAAAAACCGTTCTGCAGAGAGCGAACTGGGACCGACTTATGGAATCAGTCTATCTTTTTACGTACCGTTTGTTTGTTTACAGCCGCCATATTGAATAACTAAGGAAGCCAACGCGCAGTACAGGAAGCCCACTCACAGAGTCGAATCGACCCGCGGATTTATACTTTTTCCCACCAATTTCAGCTTATCTTTTTATTTATATTATTCATTTACTTATTTGATTCACTAATATATTTTCTAATTAATTTATATATTTAACTATATTTTTGTTAAATTAAGTTATCAATTTCTGTATATATATATATTTTTTTATCTCATAATTTGTTAATTGATAGAGATCTTCAACGACTTCAAAGGTTTACAATTAAATATCTAATTCATCAATTGAATCGTTGTGTAATCATTATTCAAAATCAAACTTTTGTGTGATATATTATTGCGCGTTTAGCCACAGAATGTCAATTATACACCTCAGCTGTACGACAAACCTAGACGTGTTTCAAAATAGTCCAATGTCATCTTTAAAATAAAGTTTAAAAAAATTAAAAAAATGCTTCAAATTATCGGTGCTATTTCATTCTCTTAAAAATTTCAATAACTATATGTAAAATCGAAAAAAAAAAAGAACAAAGCTTTCTTCCATCAACTTTTTTTAAAGAGTTTTACAAACGTGCATATCAAAGCTAATTATTAGTTTGGAATGTTTTCCAAATAAAGATAATAAAGTAAAGTTATAGGAGTTTGAAAAGGCTATCAAGGCCTACGCAAAACATTCCACCCAAATCATTGTATTTTCATTTCATATTTTGTGTGAAGCTTTTGTGTGAAAGTCTTAAATTTCGACACTGATCGTTGAACTGGTTGTTCTGAAAGTATTCTGGATAAAGTAAATCTGAAGAAACCACTGCTAGTCGTTGTTTAGAAATTTATGAAAGTGACAGTCAAACTTTTCGGTGTATAAAACTTACCACCAGAACATTTGTTACAGGTAAAAGGACAGTACGCTTGACTTAGTTTGGTATTCTTTGAACACTCGTTCCTTGTCTTCAACAGTGAGCAGCTTTGCTTTGATAGAACATCGTTACAATCTAAACACAATATAATAAAAACATACTTACTACAACCGCGATATTACTGTATTATGCGTACATGGTGCATATCCTCGGGGGAGGTGGTTCGGGACTTCGGGGGCAAACGACCCAGGATTCCCTTTCTTATCTTTTCGGAGTAACAATCAACGATTTAGTTTCTTTCAGGGTTTTGAGTATGAGATTTCCTGATTCATTTCTTTTTGGTGTCTTTTAAAAAACTAGCACATATATCAATATTACAAAAATATCTTATTTTTCTACATCAAATATCTTTATTTTTATCTTATTTTTATCAATTCGTTGTTGGTATCTTTAAGGAGTCAAAAACTTTGTAAACTACGCCGTTTTTAAAAACATCTGGTATATAGCTTTTAGGGGTATTTTTGAAAAATCCTACGAACGTCCTCGGCCGTTTATCCTCGGGGTGCTTACCACCGTGTTCTATTGTTATCTGGGAAATGAACTATCAATAGAAGTACTGAAGAAATAAGTAGGACTATAAAGCGAGAAACGCAGGTATGAAAAATTTTTAAATTCAGAAGGAAAAATGACGTTGTTATAGCTCACGATAAAATATAAAATAAATGAATATTTACGGTAAGTCTTGAAGCAGAGATTCTTCAGCTTAGTGTTACTGGCCAGGTATCCTTTGATTTTCAAATAGCGACAACTGAAGTTGCTGAGAACATCCTTTAGCTTAGAACCACGTTTATCTATAGAGAGAACACAGAGAATAACACTACAGTAAGAACTAAAGAGAAAAACCAAAAAAGCGTATTATCAAGATATTTAAACATAATAAACATGATATATTGACACCAATTTTATTTTTAGGTTAATGATTTTATTTATTTACATTTTATTTTGTATTAATATAAAATAAATAGCAACAGAAGAGAACAAAAAGAGGAAGAGTTGGACAAAAAGGAATATCAAGATACTAAACAGAGCAATCAAGAAATAAAGAAACGAGAAGAAAAAAGGAAAACTAATTACAAAAGTAAAGAAAATAAACAATTCTATTGCACATTCTTGCTATAACGTTTTCTACTACATTCGACTACATATATTGCCAAACCTTGAGAAAAAGTATCTTCCATAGTCGCAGAAACCACCATAACCAACAACAGCAACACTACAGTCATCTTCATGATTGTATTCACTGTCTTACAACTGACTTTCTGTGATTTCTTGTTAACAAACACCAATTGAACTGTTCAACTCACAGTCTGAAAGTCTTATGGAACAACCGTAATAATTGAGAGGTATTTCTACTGTGGTCTGTAGCTAATATAGTTTAACATGTTAGAACAAGTAACTATTCAATGACTGTCAGTTTAATTGCTTTTTAATTGATTAGATTGATTTTCAGTAAACAGCTACCACGATTCAAGGTATTCTGGACATTTCATGAATCACGTAAAATTAACAAAATATAGGTAAATTTAAATTGAAAACTTTGGCGAACATTTAGAATCACTATAATAAAAAAAATTCACACACAAGTCACGCTTAATGGAAAATATGAATTGATTACGAACGTCACAATTTAACATCACAACAACTGATCTATTGGTAAATCATGCGTCTTGTATCGTTATATCTCGCTCACAAGATGTCTCCTATAACGCACTTTCAGAATACCTATTTAGTATTATCAATTTATTCTAAGTTCGATGTAAAAACTCATATATCCTCTGATGAAGTTTATTGTAATCTGCGCGTTCTTTTGTTCTCTCACTTTTGTCAGATTGGGGATGGGGATGGGAGTAGGAAAACAGATTCTAATCTACGAACAATAAAAGCCAATTACCCTCTCACATTTTTCATAAGCTCACTGGATTTTGTACGTACGTAGTCCTATACAGTCAATTTAATTGACAAAAGAAGTCATCAAGCTTTTACAAGATCTTAATTTATAGTCTAGAGTATTTCCTCACTACTCAATTTGTTGGACAAAAAGCTACTTTGACCCGGGTAGTTTTCTAGTGGGTTATTTGTTGTTGTTGTTGTTTTTTTTTTTTTTTTTCTTTAACGGGTGAAATGCCTTTGAATGTATCAACACACGCCACCAAATATGACACATTTAAGTGAAACGTAGTTTCTTGCTATTATAGAGCTTTGAAAAACATCATATTAAAACAAGAAACTGTATATTAACAAGCTGACATGCTGCCCAATGGAAACCTAAAAATGATTGAGTAACAAACGTCTTGACAGACTTTGTTCTCGAGGAGTTTTTTGTTTATTTGGCCAATGTGACTCTCGCGCGTGATCGTCGGACAATTGAAATTGAAAAAATGGTCTATCTCAATTCATTTCAATATGACACCAAATTACCTTTTCTATAAAAAAGTTGGTAACAAATAGATTGAAAAAACTAAATATGGGGTTTCTCTCTTTTTTTATTAAAATTACTTTGACATTTACTTTCTTGGGAGCAAGAATCTTACAAAATTATACTCACCGATGCAATGGTTCTTTACAAACAATTTGTCATCTAGCTGGACTATTCTCTTTTAGTTTCTATGCTTTCAGCAATGTGAACACTCTGATTTATTACATCCTGGATGTTGTTAATATGGACACATTATTAATTCAAAAACAGTTATCTAAAAACCATTGACTCAAAATATGTATGACAAATCATATGCAACATATTTCGAGAAAAAAGTCGACAAAATTTTCACCACTCTGGAGTTGTCTCATCGAGCCGCATTAAAAGAAACTAAATTAGAGTTGTTTAATTTGCAAAGTAAGAACATATTAAGAACAGGGCGCTAGATCAATGTACGAGTGCTTTAATTTCGTGTTTGGAGGACTCAATGTAGAATCAGAAAAAAATCGTAATATTCAACCTATATAATGTAATAATAATAGCATTCCCAAATTCAAAGCCAAACATACCTTTTTTTAAATCGAACAGCGGTGCTTGGTAACACGTAACAGCGGTACCCAATGCTGTGTCATCTCTAGTAATGAAAGATTAGCCGTGACTGCATTCAAATGAGATCAAAATGAAAATATTTTCATATCTATATGAAGTGCAGTTGTTATAGATCAGTATCCGACATCTCAGGAGAAAAAAGTATCATTTTTCTGGAAAGGTAAACACAGAACCTTTCATGGCATTGTGAAGCTAACAGAGAAGAACTCATAAAGCTAAGTTAGCAAAATAAGTAGTACTTTACACTTTTTTCTCTTATGACATTTGTGAAATTATATGCAGAAACATGTATGATTGAAATCACCGTCGCGTCTTGGCATTGAAATATTTTCTCAAATATCACAGAAGACAATTTCTTTCACATATACAACCTTTTTTTTTTTTTTGTTTTGTCCCTTACAATAAGAGCAGAACGACCCAACTATTCTTAATTATTGTTAATATATTTTTCAAAAATATCAACAGAAACGTCTAATCGACCGATAAATTAATGTTTTGTTGTGTGATAGATATCGATTGACTACGTTTATCCATTAAATCGAATTAATGGATAAACTTTAGCATGAAATGCGGAAAAAACGATCATTCAATAATGACCAATTTGTCGTAGCGCCATTTAGCACAGGTTTCAAGTGTTTATTTGTTTTCACGATAATGGCTTATAAGTGATTGTTTATTTTGGTGCTAGCGTTGCTCTGATTTCACGGTCAATGATACCTCCAGAGTTCCGCATGCAAATCCTCAATTCATGCATACTTGGGATGAGTCATCATTCAGCTCATGTCCAAAACTGTCCTGTAGCTCTCTCGTAATGTGTTACACACCTCTCATGATTTTGGTGTAGTTGGAATACCAGAGACAAAATATCAATAAGTACATTTATCTAAACTCTACTCATTTTTCCAGCCCTGTTCAGTTCATTAAGTAAATATCATATAGATAATTCAGTCCAATGTTTATTCACCAAATCATACGATACTAAAATTGATATAATTACAGGTAGCCTACTTGGTAGATTCACGTTGACTTAGGAAAAACAACAACGCTTGAAACGTTTGCCTGAGAGCAATTTACCGCTGGAAACGCCGCGAGCGCGCAAAATCCCGCCAAAAGGCAACATAAGAATAACACAATAAGCCTTGAAAAATTATGCCTCCACCTGCCATAACCCTCATTTTTGCACGGGACTCTCTATTTTTTTTTTTTTTTTTAAAGATTCGTAAAAATCTTTCTTTTGCCGAGATTTGAAAAAATCCTGATGACTCTCAATATAAAACGCTATGGTAAGTGGTTTAGGGTTTCACTTTTCAAAGCGATTTTAAGTCAAAGACAAAAACAAAAATATGTATATATGTATTTTCCCATATTTATGTAAAATAATGTCTGGTTGAGATTGCCTGGAAAACTACTTCAATAGCTTTGTCAGTTTTTTAGTAATGATTTTTTTTGAAAAATGCATTTTTCACCAATTGTTCTTTAAAATGTGAAAACATGGTTCCGTTCAAAATTTTCGAAATTTTCGAATTTGAAAACGAGCGCACGACGATATAGCTTTCTATCCATTTTATCAATCGATAAATTCTCCAACAAATTCCTAAGAAAAAATCGTGATGACTTTTTGCTTAAGTAATCAGGACCGTTAATATTAAAGTCGCCAAGCCAATAAACAAGCGGACCCAGAATGCGACTGGAGGTTTGTCTTCAAACTTCTCTAGGAACATACAATCATGAAAACAAAAGTAAATTGATACTTTTAGCAAACATATTGAGAATTAGCTTATTTATGAAAACATAATGAAATCATTTTCAAGTAGAATAGATGCACGTGAAAGCCGATTCTCTAGAAATGAAGTGCTACTCGGCGATGGCTCGGTAAACACACAAAATATTAAAAGACAAACACAACAAATAATGATAAAAGGTACTTGCTCACGTAAACGTTGTTTTACTTGTCTTTTTATTGCTTCAAGTACTTAAGTCAAAGACCCTAAGGCTACTTTTAAAGTAGATGATCATTTTAATTATACTTCTTCTGACGTTATTACTTAAAGGAGGGCCTGATTTTAAAATTCGTTTGTGTTGGTCGTCGTCGTGTTTTCCTTTCTCGTTGTCTTCAGTCACAAAATACACACCACCCCTGACACATTTCTCGCCGTCTTGAAAGCGACGATCATAGATATACTAGTTCTTTTATTGAAAATAAAGTTGAACGTCTCAAAATAATCTATTTTTAACTTATTTCAACTTTTTTATAATATTTACATAACATTTTTTTTATTTAAGTGTATTTATTGCATGATAAACATGTCATAACTTTTTGTTCCCTGAGATCGGGAAACTTCACCTTGTTAAACGCTTCACAAAACTTCCACAGTATTAACTCATTGTTTACTGTATTTTGGATTGGCGATAACTGAGAAGAGAAAGAAAAATGTCGACTTATGATTTGACAAATTTGAAATAAACAAAAATGATGTGAATAATTCACAACTCTTGCCACAGACTTGCATCACACATGATTTTGTTGAGGATTTTCAGTCGTGCAGAATCAAATATTTTGATGTTGTGATCTCTAGTCAATTATTTAAATGGTCAGACTTTTGTGTCAGTGAAGTCTGTTAGGGAAGATAATGATATTTTGCTTGGAAATTATGTTTTTGTCAAAAGTGTGAGCGGCGATAATTCTCAAGTCAAGTTGAAATCAATGGATATCTCATAATATTATTTGAAATCCACATTCTTCACATCTAGGATGGTTGGTTTATCAAAACAGTTATTCGATGAAATAAAAGTGAAAATATAAATTTTTGAATAGAGCAACAAACTTACCGCATGTATTCTTACCTTGTTCTCCATCGGTTCAGTTTAGATTTTCTTCGGTTTTGCATCCATGTAACTTTGTAGTCAGTCATAAACCATTCCAATTACCTCTTTTTTCAAATTCGGAGTAGTACGTGATTCATAATTGTTCAAAATGAGCTGTAAAATTGGCATGTTTTTCGCTGAAATTTAGTCTATTTGGCTTGTACGAGCTATTGTTTTTCTTTATCGAATTGTCCCACTCCCACTTAGTCAAGAATTTGTTGTTGCACAGGAATCCCAAAAACAGAAAAAACAGAAGATCGTATCAGTGACAAAAATATGTCCGTCAAAGAAAAGACAAATTAGTGATAATAATAATGGGTATACTCAAAACTCAGTATCGTTACAGTCGGTTTATATATTAACACATTTTCAAGAATTTTTTCGACTACTGGAAATAAAAAATGTGATATTCTAATAACTTTGGAAAAACAATAAACACAAAAATATTATTTATTAAAAAAATCGCCATTTAATCATCTGACAAGCATTATTTTATCATTTTTTTCTTAAACTTTGGTTTAAGCGAGACAAACAAATGAATTATATGGGTCAAAGAGAAGCCCGAGTTCACGCAGTTATGCGTCTAGTTTATTGTAACCAATGTTCAGTTATAGACGTATTGTATATTGGTGAAGCTGGTAGACGTCTTGGTGATCGTTTTAGAAATGATATTCATGACCGTCCGAAAAAACCGACATTATTGCTTTGGACTTTAACGCGGTGATGACCAATCGCGCAAAACTATTGAAATGCGCTTACTTCATACACTAGGCACCGTAAACCCTCACGGGATTAACGAACGATTCTCTTTCCATTAGTAACACATCATTTTCTTATTTCTCATTTATTGTTTTTTATACCCTTTTGTCATGATTTGTTTTGACGCTTTCCTTTCTCTCACTGGTCGCCTTTATATTTTTTATGATATATGTACACCTTCTTTCTTCCTTTTTTTCTCATATTACCTCGACGAAGGACTAACATCAGAAACGTCAGTATCGCTAACATCACTATATGGGGTCTAATTTACATATATTTTACAACCAACAAACCAATCAACCAACCAACCCACCATCTATTTAATTTTTTGTACATCGTTCTCATATAGCTTTTGTATAGCTTTAAATAGATAAAACACTATAATTACAACAATAACCTACAATATCTTGTATAGACAGGAAGTGACGCATGCGCGCACTCATAGTACTCACAAAGGCGTGGTGGTTTCGGCAATCATGATGGCAATGATATAAGTTTATAGAGCGACAGTCAACCCCCTTTTTCACCAATAAAACTACTTTTTTAATAGAATTTGTTTTCAGCATAGTTTATTCTCTCAACTTTTAGAATACTCAGTCACATCCCTTTCAAAATTCCTGGACCCGCCGATCTTTTGAGAACAAATGGGGAAAATTTCAACAAGACAAAGGGAAGAATGTAATGAAGTCAAATACAAAATGGCGCAACAAAATAAATGTTGTGTCTTGAACTTGTAGTGATTGTAGTGCTTTCATTACCTTTTTTGGATCGAGGTTGTCTGCTTCAGTTAGCAGTACACTATATTACAAAGGATATTTTGTAGCTCTTCCACTGGGGGATTACATTTTGTTGTATTAACAATTTTTTTTATTTTTTTAACTTATACGAACTAGTTTTTATGCATAAACTTGTGAGTTTGCAAAGTAGCCTCTGTTCTGTGTGTATACATGTTCACTTTGACTCTGTTTTCAATTTCAGTTTTCTGTTTTCAATTTCAGTTTTCTGTTTTCAATTTCAGTTTTCTGTTTTCAATTTCAGTTTTCTGTTTTCAATTTCAGTTTTCTGTTTTCAAGTTCAGTTTTCTGTTTTCAATTTCAGTTTTTATTTGTCTGTTTTCAATTTCAATTTCAATTTTAATTTTTTATTGACAGAAACTGAATCGACAGCTTTTTGTGTAGAAAACGCTCAAAATAAATTCAATTTGCCTTGCACAAATGTTACTTTAGATGAAAACTTGTCAAACTGGAAGAGACAGCGAAAAATATCGCTGTATATTTTTACTTGATACAGTGTTATCATGTGTTATTTTTCTTGCAAGTTGTCAAGTCAAGTCAAGTTAAATCAAGTTAGGATAAGTCAAGTTAATAAGAAAAATCTACTAAAAACTCAGGAATTTTTATGTGCGCCCTCGCCGCAAAACGCCCCTGCAAACCGATGTACTTTTTAACATTGATAAAAATGCTGACTGTAGATTAAACACGCCAAAAGATGCTTCAATCATGTTTATTGTCTACCTGTTGTCATAAAAAAAAACAGACATTTAAATTTAGACACGTCTTATATCGGATATAGTAATTACTTGAAAGTAGATCAGTACGATGATTAAAAAACCGATATGTTGAAATCGTTGAATGATTTCGTCTCTTTGTTTGAATATCCACCTATCGGGCTAACGTCCGTCTCACGCTTTTTCTAAATCATTCTATTGATTGTTGCTTGGGTTTGTGAGTGACAAGATGAGAGGACCAATCGAACGAGATAATCTCTCTTCATTCAGCTACCAACTGCTTATTAGTCACCTGAAGGTAGAATTTCTGTCCAATATTATCCGTTTGGTCGGATTACTACGGGTATCTTTTATCACCGAGCACTATTTTTTAATAAGGTGAGTTAATTACGCAAAAATAACCATTTCAATTAATGATTGTTGTAACTGTTGTACCCACTAGTATCTTTTATCGTCGGGCGGTACTGATGTCTGGCTCGTATCGGTATCTTTAATTCAAAGTGAATTATATCATATCACACATAGCTTTTTATCAGTCACGAATTGCTGTTGGACATTGTATATTCCATATTTCATCGAAACGACCAAAGACGTGTAACGAAACGACCAACAACCTGCAACGAAACGACCAAAGATACGTGTATCGAACTGGTCCGTGTAGCGAAACGACTAGGCACCTTCCATACAGATCGGCCGCTCATATTGTACGTAAGGGATAAAGAATGAAAACGAGTGTTCTATGGGATATAGAGTCCCGAGCATTAGATAAAAGGCCACGAGGGCGTAGCCCGAGTGGCCTTTTATCTTATGCGAGGGACTCTATATCCCATGGAACACGAGTTTTCATTCTTTATCTGCCTTAGAATATGATCATACTCACGAGGGAATGTTTGTTGTTTACTGTAGATGAGTTTTTTAATAAAGGTGGCTGAGTTTTAGGTTTTCTCTTTGTATTGCTTATATATCAATGATATCAACGATTTTTTAATCATGTCGGCAGTATGTTGATATCGATATCATTTAACGCTTCGAGTGCTGTAAAGCAATGTCCCGGCAGAATGAAAATTTACGAAGCGAATAACATTGCAATATTAGCGAATACTAAGCCAGTGATTTGCATAACTAAAAAGGTTTGAGCTGTTTCTTTCAAAGAATTAGCTTATATTGTCTTGTGTTGTTCTTTCTTTCAATTTCTGCATGCGTTTTGGAATGATAATGGCAGTTTATTATGTCATTGTTTTAGTACGAATACCGTTGGAATGCTTTGTTTTGTCCGTGTTGTAATCGAAATCAGTACAGGTCGTCATTTTGCAGAGCAATGGCGTTTATCGAAACTAGTGAGATTTTTACCGAAAATGCCGATTTACTTGAATTGGAAGACACGCTAGACTTCATAGAGGAAGGCCATTTAACTGGCAGATGTAAAGCTCCCACTACAGAGGAAGAAATACGAAACTGAGAAGAGATAATACTGCTAAAAACAAGACAAAATACGCAGTAGGCAGTGAACGTTAACAAAGCATGGACTGAACATCGAATGGTGAGACAAGTCTAACACGTTAAGTTTAATTCAATTTTTTTCTTTAAAGTATATGGTATATATCAGTTTGTTTAAGAAAGATATTTCTTGTAAGTTAGCTATTTGTCTTGTATTCAAGATTATTCGAAGCCATCGAGGGCGAAGCGTCCTATACGCATATACGCACGTGTGTACTTGAAGTTAGCGAAAATTTTGAAATTTTTAGCAATTGTTTCTATTTTTAAAATTTTATTTGTACGCAACCAAGACTTTTGTGATGAAAAAAACACTTTGATTAAATTGCAAAATTGAATCTAAGCACGAAAACATGAACACAGTATTTTTTGATCAGTTTACTTAGGATTTTTTAGATCATATGTACTTGTGCATACCTGAAAAAATGACCACGCTGCGCCCCGGCAATGAAATTTATAAAATGATAATGTTAAATAAGTTATGAGAAGTGTAATTTTAATTTCTAGTATTTCTCCACAAAATAGTAATAAAATATCGAAATTGTTGAAGTTAGTTGTTGTATCTGTACCTCATGCGTGGAATTTTATATTTGATTAGTATGCTTTATATAGAGCATGCTAATGAACTTTTAAAATAAAAGAATTCAAAAGAAATCATTAGTATGCTCTATATATAGAATACTAATTAGATATAAAATTCCACGCTTTCTTTACCCCACAATTTCCCTGTGCTTCAAAGCCCACACCACTTGACACCTTTAGTTACTCTATGGAATATAGAGCATCGAAATACTGAGCGTTGATTGGCCGAGTGGGTGTGATCATTTTCTAATTGTATATATTACTCATAAAACTCGTCACGGGAATTGATTTGCTTTGAAAACCCCCTTTTAATTATTCATGAGTTTTACTTTTAGAAACATTAATTGTTATAGTGTTTTTTCGTGTTTGAATTACATCTTATATGTGCATATATCGTTCCCAGGCCATTGCTGATCGAGTTACTGTTGGGTGTTCTCTTGTCCGTGGAGATTATGATAGAGCCTGGAACAAGGTCATGCTTTGTGAGGAATGAAAGGTATAGGTTTCCTGTGGTGATATTGTTTGTAACTGCCTTACCCGGCGTAGCTGCCAGCATTCTTATCATCGTCATCCGGACATCCCCCAACATTCTTATAGTCGTCCTAATAACAAAAGCCGTGAACGTAACTATTGGTAACAATATATTACATGAAGCCTGCGCTTGTTACAGTCTATCAGAAATCAGCAGCGTCATAGTTAGCGAACATGATATCTTCTTCACCAGTATTATTTTATCGCCATGTTTCTAATGTTCTCATTTATCTCTGGTTTTCAGGATGGGGGTCCTGTGGTACCGCCCAAGACATACATAGTAGACTTGATGTATGATCCAGGTCGATTAATGTTCGCTGGCTCACCCGAGAGCATCTCGTACCAACGATTGTAGAACAACCGAAAACTATTTCAAGAACTATCGTATATCATGACAAAACAATAAAACAACAACAAATGAAATTTAAATCGTTTATCTTATGTAAATAACTTTAGTTGTTTGAGTCGTTCATTTGTATGTTGATAATGAAAATAACACTGATAGCAATAAGTACCAACAACAACAATAGAAACAATAACAATATCACTGTAGACGCTTACGAGAGCAAGTACTCTTTTAGTCTGTTTCATATCCATGAAATTAGCTCATTTTCTCAATCCAATGTATATTTTTTGCATTTGTAAAAAAACTGACAGCAATAACGTTGTTGTAGATATTTACTATCAAGGACAATTTCACTGTAATTGTTGCTCAATTTCACTTTAACTATCATGTATAATATTTCTACATCCACTGAGATAATAAACAAATCTTTGGAGTGTTCTCTTGTTGTTAGTATAAGAGGTTAGGTTACAAAGCTTTTTATGGTTCAATTTTTGAGAAAAGTTTGATTGCAATTTGACAATTATAACCTCCAAACAAACTAAGGTCAGTTGTGGCGAAAAGAACCAATGGTTTTCCAGCCCTGCTTTGTGGTGACCCACTTTCATCACTACCAGTCATCTTTGAACACAATCAAACACACTAAAATATGCTTCAATCATGTTTATTATCTACTTGTTGTCATCTTACATCGTAAAACCAGACATTTAAATTTAGACAGGTCTGATCTTCATTTCAGCTCTTTTAGCAGAATAGTTATAGCCTTTCCAGGGAGACCAGTTCACTCCATCGGCATGGGACTTGTGTTTACCATGATGGTACAGACCATTCAGGTTGGAATTAAAACAGCTATTGTGCCACCACGCACCCTTGTAACTCTTAGCACAGTTATAACCCGCCTTGTCGTTATCACGGTCTTTGGTGGTGAAAGCCATTCCTCTTTGATAGCTTAACCCATCACCGGCGTTTCCTGAGGAAAATAAAGTAGACACAGTGATCAGCTTCATTCCACCCCTCCCCCAAGGAAATGAATAAGAAATCAGCTCTCTCTTTTGAGTGTATTGGGAATAATTTGATTTGTGTAATAGAAAATATCATGTCTTTTAGCAATCTGTTACACTTCTTACCTTTGTATTTCCCGAGGCTCAGCTTGTACTTGCTTCGTTCACTGGCCACAGCAAAGTAGTCGTACTCAGCATACACACTCTTACCCTTCCAATCTTCCAGCTCGACACGAAGACGGTTACGAGTTTGGCGGGTCAGTCGGTTGATCTTATCAAGACCAAGCCAGAATTCGCCTTTCAGTTTTCCAAAACCATTCTTGTAGTCGTTCCATCCTCGGTAAAAATCTACAGAGCCGTCTTTTCTTTTCTGGAAAACCGTCCATCCACCTCCATTGGTCTTTTGATCACAGTAAACCTAAGAAAATTAAAGGCTGGCTAGTCAATTTGGGATGGCTAATAAATACTATTTCAAATAATTGAATGCTACTCGCGCGGGAACCCTGTGTTTAATTATTTTTTTACGAAACAGAGGCTGTAACGTTGATCAAATGTGATGGAAATGTTGAGTTTATGGATTATCTAGACTATCTGGCAGCTTTCTCATAACTTTAAACGTTAAACGCTCAGAAACACGGCAAAAAAAGTTCATTAAGCGTATATCCAAATATGGTAAGACTTTATGACTTTATTTTTTATGTAATACTTTGATATGAGTAATCATTTTTTAAGAACTCTCTAATGAAATATCGTATTTTGAAGTCATATTTAATGGGGTTTAGGTTGAGCGTAAAACAAGGCCGCTCTATACTGACCTATTTAGAATGTTTAGGGGGTTTATAAAATAATCTTGGATATTTTCAAAGTACTGAAGTTGGGCCATGAATTATTCAGTCATGGGCTATCGTAATCGTGCAGTCAATCAGATTTTCAAGACAAACATGTTAATGCGGGGATATTAAAATCTCGATGACAACACGCTTGGTAATTGTTCCAAACCTCTCCCCACCTCCCACCTTCATACCAATGCTGAATCCTATCCACACAATAGCAGGGACAAGGACCGTGTCTAACATTAACATTGAGGCGAGTGGAATGGACTTTTGTAGAAATACATATAGCATTTGGTGATGTTCAAATACACGTGTAAAATTATCATTTTTATTAAACTCGGAATCATTATAGAGGGGGACGTAGTTATTCGGTTTTGACTTTTTTGACTTGGAGAAGCGGTTCTTAAGTTGATACAGAAAATGATTTTTTTTTGTTTTGAAAACGGCCACTAAATACATTTTTTAAGTTTTTAAGCTAAAAGTCACAATTTTTTATGCGATTGTTCTTTGTTTATATTCATTTATTATTATTTTTAATCAGCATGTATGAATATTAACTAGTAATATTATAAAAGTGTCAACGTTACCTTGAATGGTCCTTTACCATCAGGGTCAACAGAAAACACACCACTTTGCTTACCACCAGCACATTTAAGGACTTCACGGCAGTTCTTAGGAACTTAAAAATACATGCAATGTTATAGAGCATATCAAAATTTACATATGGAGTGAATGAGGATCAATAGAGAAGTGTCTAATGACAAAGCTAGTACCATGACTTTTGCATATAAGTTGGCGAAATGTTAACAAGCTAGAGAATTTTCCGAAATTAGCGTAATTTCAGCATGATGCGCTTTGTTATTGAGCTTGTATGCAAAGCGCGGAATTCTATCAATAGATCCTTATTAAAAAAAATGAAAACCTTTACCTTCATTAGAAAAAAAATTAAACAAACTTTATTCGTGTTTTTGTCGTCGATTGTAGTTGTCATTTTTTGCTTCAATAAGTCATATTTTCGATGATAATCTTTGCTTTGCTGTTTGTCGCACAAGATTAAGTTTGGCATATGACATATCGTGTGCTACAAATTGGGTGCGACCAATTGTACCGTGTAACGGGTCTATCGATTTGATATGAAATGAAACACATATATATGTTCTAACTCGTACTTACTTTTTTTATTGGGACAATTGAGAGTGGCTGTTCCTTGATTTAAAGTCCATGAAAAAATAAAGAAATCAGTTAATAAATGAATAAATGAATCAATCAATTAACTGTTAATGTGGTATGTTTAAAACAACAAAGTGCACCAGTTTTTAAATATAATCTCTGTGCAGGCTATCAAAGGAGACATTTATATTTGTTTTAGCAACACTAAACAACGCCATAGCTCCATAAATTACGTCAATATATAAATAGATTTTGGCAAAGAAACATTTATTATGACGAAATGAACAAGTTTTGAGAAAAAAAAAATGAAATTTTATGGCATAGCTCTGGGGCGTCTAGGATCTTAGAGGTTCATTAAATATCAACCACAAAGCTCATGTACGGACTATATTTCAAAGACTTTGAGTCAAAGATTTAGTTTTTGCACAAATGATCACGTTACCGCTCACCATGGAAACGCTATGGCTGTCATAATAAAGCTCGTATTTAAGGTGGCTCCATATAATTTCAGAGCGCGCGCATGACCACACACATGCGCACACCTCAAACTTGAAGAATTTTTATTTTGATGACGTCATGAAAATATACAACGCACGCTTTAAAAAAAAATTAAAAAAACGTCAAAAACTGAGCGGTACATTTTTTTTGAAATTTTCAGAATATTATTTTAGTGGTATAATAGAGTAGTTTGCAAATTTTCAAGGATTTTCCAACTACATAATTTTTTTAATTTATGAAAAACCATTATTCCGTTATTTCTAAGGTTTTACAATTGGGATTTTTTTGTCACGATAATATATACTAGGTCATCGTACTGAAATCCATATACATTGTTTTCAAAAAAATTACCGCTTAAAACTAGAGTTTTTTTTTTACGTTGAAAATGAGCTTTATTATGACAGTCATAGTTAAAGCACCGAATTAGCCGGTTTTCTCGGAGCACTTTCGTCGGAGCAGGAAATCACGTGACAGTGACAACGAAAGTCACAAAGAGTCACGCAATACCAAAGGAAGCCCACAATAAATATTAGTGCGCATGCGCAAATGAAACACCGGAAGTAATCTTGACGGTCGTGCAAGCGCAAAACCGAATCCGGAAGTAAGTTAAAATACAATGTACATATGTAGCGAAGCATAATGTGAATGATCAAATGAAAGGCGGTAAATTCGAAACGACTCAGCAGTTTGATTGTTAGGCGTGTTCGGACAAGTTTCATTATGTACAGGATTAAAGTAGGCTATACAACGGGAGAGTTCGAAGAGCTCGACCATGACATTGATCGCAATAATTGCTAGTCAGAAATGGAAGTTTTTTAGGGTATCGTACTTCAGTTATTAATTTTATAGGCAAGTTCAGATTAGCGAAAACCAAATCCATAGCTACTCCATTTCTTTTTACGACAATAAAAGGTAGCGCTAGGATACTTGTAACGCTTTGCAAAGAAGGCATTCCTCAGAGTTCATATAAAAAAACACAAAACATAAAAAACGAAAAAGAATTTGACAAATACTCTGGTATGTTAATTTTTATTAAAAATAAATTTTACAATCGATTTACGCTTCACAACCTGGCATGTTAACAAAAGTAGGGATTAAATATTTGTTTATCGTACAACATTAGTATTCGTGTTTAATTGTTTAAAATGTGATGTCTAAACCTGTCTAATTAACTGACTTTAGCTAGACAGAAAGCTTACAGCTTACACCTTCATTTGAAAATGCTTCTTTATCTATAGGTGTATCAGGCTTGTTGTCAACCAGTAAGTAACCAAATGGCTTTGCTGTTTCTCGGTAATAAGCTTCCATAAAACGATTACGGTGTTTGTCGAACATTCGCTCCGCCACCAGGCCAATTTGTTTCCTGTCGCTGGGGCCTCGGAAAAGAGCAATATATTGGGTATTACGGCTTATATCAGTATTCTACATTCCTGTAGGAAACATATTCTGTAATAAGAGTATTACACTAGTGTTTCTATGGCGACCTTGTGTAAATAACCTTGAAACGATTGGAGTATCGGTAGCTTCAGCCATCAAATCGTCCAGGATGATAATGTTATTAAAACGAATATCAATTTCACTTAAATCGTTAGAAAAGTCAGGTAATCCTTGTGAAAACAAAATTTCGTTCTTGAATCGTTTCTTGATCGTCTCGTAGCTGTCTTGCCATTGGGTGTAAAGCCATAAAATTCGGCGCTTTTTCTTTTCTTTGAAATCTATGCGATCATTTTCCAACATTTCCTGAACAAAACAAGTCTTTCCACTTTGTGTTGGACCAACAACAAGCAACGAAAACTTGTGTCGAAAGTTATAAGTGGGATACGGTGCAGTGACCAACTCTGATTTTGGACATTTGGTTTTGACCAGTGTCAATGGTCTCGTAATTATTGTTTTCTTTTTAGAAAATGTTTTAGTTGATGTTTTGAATGATGGTATCGGCCTCAAAGAAAGAGGCTCATTTCTTTATCCAGAGAATGGAGCCATTGCAAGCCAATGTTTTCTTTTATATCTATAAAGATTGTGAACTACCCGTAGATGATCGGATATATATTGAAGATATGGTTTTTGACATATGGGACAATTTCGCCTGTACTTGTAAGGCATGTTACTTGTTTGACGACCAAGCGGCAAATAAGACAAAACCCCTTAATTTTATAGTTTTATGTTGAAATACGCTCGAAGCCAGGTCGAAGTCAGGTCGAAGTAAGGTCGAAGCCAGGTTGAAGTCAGGTCGAAGTCAGGTCGAAGTAAAGTCGAAGTCAGGTCGAAGTCAGGTCGAAGTAAGGTCGAAGTCAGGTCGAAGTCAGGTCGAAGTAAGGTCGAAATGAGATCGAAGTCAGGTCGAAGTCAAGTCGAAGTCAACTTCGGGTCGATTTCTTGTCAGTCTCAAAACGGTCTAGGGTTAGTCTATACTTGCACAAATAAGAAAAATGATAAAAGTTATTCAATCAATTATTCAGTCAGCCTCCTCGTTAAACCTTTGTTTGAATATCCCATAGTAGTAACACAACGGTGGTAGTATAAAAGTAAGATGCAGCCTCATTTATTTGAGTTCTCAGTTAGATAAGATCAACATGTCTCATTCTCAGATAGAAGATGAAGATTTACATAGTGATGAAGATGTAGTTGAAGACAGTGAAACATCTGAAGACAGCCATGATGAAAGTGAACAGGAAGATGAAGATGCAGTGGATGTGTGGAAAAAATTAAAAGTAGAAGCTGTTGATAGGCATTCAGAAGAGTTGTAAGCCTTGGTACATAAATATACACAAAGTGGGGATAGCGAAGAAGCAGCACAGGCTAAAGCAATTAATGACATGCTCCCAACTTTACGTAAAAAAACTTAGAGATGTTGTTTTTGAACATATTCACTAGCTGCATTACTTGAAACGTGATTCTATTTATAAGAAGATTATCGCTACCAAGAAACACTTGATGAATATGGAAGAGTTCGGCTGGGAAGAAGCTACAGAGTCCGCCATAAACCAAAGAAAATTCCTGCTAAACAAGCTATTTGTAAAACAAGAAATTCCTAAGGAAAGCCAGGAAGCATATCAGGCTTTTTACTACATATCCTCGACGGTTTTATTAGTGATATAAAACAAAACAATGTAACATTTTGAAATAAATTCTTAAAGTTAAGAAACATTGTCTCTCGTAACTTATATTTTAATCCTGTACCCAATAGAACTTGCCCGAACACGCCTAACAATCAAACTGCTGTGTCATTTCGAATTCACCGCCATTCATTTGATTAATCAAATTATGCTTCATTATATATGTACATTGTATTATAACTTACTTCCGGATTCGGCTTTGCGCTTGCGCGAACGTCAAGATGACTTCCGGTGTTTTATTTGTGCATGCGCGCTAATATTTATTGTGGGCTTCCTTTGGTACTGCGTGACTCTTTGTTACTTCCGGTGTCCCTGTCACGTGATTTCTTGCTCCGACGAAAGTGCTCCGAGAAAACCGGCTAATTCGGTGCATTAATTTACTACTCCGGTCACGTGATCATTCAAGCTAGACTCAAAGTCTTTGGAATAAAGTCTGCCCATAAACTTTGTGGCCAGTTTATTTTTAATAAACCTCTAAAACCTCTAAAATACTAGACGCCCCAGAACTATATGGAGCCTCCTTAAAGAAGAAAAAGTAAAACTTTACTTTTAAGGTGGTTGCACTGGCAAATACTGGTTATTTCAGAAGGAATTTTAAGTGAGATAATGAGCATTCAAAGAAAAATAAAGCTTATTGATGGAAAGTTTAATAATTATATATTCAAATTTGTACAATTTGTGGTGTCATGAATAGACAGGGAGGTTACTTGGATTAAACAAAATATAAAAATTTGAATTTAAACCCGTGTTATTCGTAAAGTATATAAAATATGCTTCCATTTTTTTCATCCTTGGAAGGAAAAGAAGAAAACTGTGCTTGGGGAACATAATCAGTAAAATATTCGCGTAGTTAATAATTACCTATATTTCGTAAAACCGGAGTTCTAAGTGTTTGATATGTCCGATTTCCCCAAGCACAAATTTCTTTGTGAAGTTTCATAACAAAATTCTCGATCAGTGCCAAGAATAATGAATCTGTCTGACACCTATTGTCAAAAATCCTTACTTTTGTTGCAAATATATGCCATTTTTTCCTTCGAAATTGCCTTGATTGTCTGCACAATAAAAATGTTGCCATTTTAAATCAATAACTGCTATTTTGGATGCTTGTAGCAGCAAGATATTCGAAGATATTAATTGCTCAGCCCAGTTTCCCAACTCGTTAGAAGACTTAATTCTTTTGTTTTTTTCTGTAAAATGGCTGATCTTTCGGTGCTAAAAATTAAATCTATTTATTAAACCTTTCGCCAAAAAAACACATAAAATAGACATGAAAGTCAACCTTCAGACTTAATTTGAGATGTTTCTAAAATGGTCATTTTCAGCCATTACAACTACCTTAAGCGGTAAAGTTTTTTGAAAAAAATGTATATGGATTTCAGTACGATAACCTAGCATATATTACTGTGACAGAGAAAAAATCCCAACTGTTGAATCTTAGAAATAACGGAATAATTGGTTTTTGCTAAATTAAAAAAAAACTTTTAGTTGAAAAAAATGTTGAAAATTTGCAAACTACTCTATTATACCACTAAAAATATCTTGAAAATTGCAAAAACAATTACCGCTCAGTTTCTAAGAATTTTATTTTATTTTTAAAGCGGGCGTTGTATATTTTCATGACTTCATCAAAATAAATTCTTCAAGTTTGAGGTGTGCGCATGTGCGTGGTCAGGCACGAGCGCCCGTGCTGAAATTATATGGGGCCACTTTAAGTGATATACTCATTGTATTGCCTTCCATTCACTTATCAAATAGAAGAAGCTTGAGCGTACTTTATACATTAATAGAATAAAAGTCAATGGAATGTGAGAAGAGCACGAAAAAAAAAAAAGAAATGGGAGAAGAATGAACTGAAAGTATTTTTTAGAGTGTAATATTACTGAACAAATCACGCTAAAAATTCTCAATTAACAAGAAAATAAATGAAATTAACAAAAAGATTAACATGACAGTAAATCTATTTTTATAGAAGTATGTGCATTTACATTTAGTTTTTGTCTAAAAAACTTGATCATTTGTGGTTATTATACAAGTGGGCTGATCGATTAAGAAACAGAAACTGAACTCAACAAACATAACATTCGGTCTCAAAACAGGATAAAGTCAAAATTAAAAAAACCTCAAAATGTTTTCTTGCAAAATATGAATTTATTTCAATAGTTTCCTAATGACAGAAAAGTTATTTCCATTCACGATTTTCTTGCGATTTTATACGATAAAAACTTTCCTCTTTTGAGCTTCAAGCAAATTTCACCCTGACAGACGATAGCGTACGTCCTAGTCAGCTGACCAATCTGAGCACACGTTACAAAAAGTTTTGTCGTCAGCTTGTTTTTCTTTTTTTTTCACTTATATTCCTCAACGAATGAAAACGTGCGCAGTATATAGTCAATCAGAAGAAACCATTGCAAGTCGTTGTTAGAAATTTATGAAATTGACAAGGAACATTTCAGTGTATAAAACTTACCACCAGAACATTTGTTACAGGTAAAAGGACAGTACGCCTGACTTAGTTTGGAATTCTTTGAACACTCGTTCCTTGTCTTCAACAGTGAGCAGCTTTGCTTTGATAGAACATCGTTACAATCTAAACAAAATATAATCAAAACATAATTACTGCAACCGCGATATTACTGTATTATGCGTACGTGGTGCTTATCCCAGTGTGGAGGTGGTTCGGGACTTCGGGGGCAAACGACCTGGGATTCCCTTTCGTATCTTTTCGGAGTAACAATCAGCGATCTAGTTTCTTTCAGGGTTTAGAGTATGAGATTTCCTGATTCCTATCTTTTTGGTGTCTTTTAGGAGTTGAAAAAAAAACTAGCACATATATTAATAATACAAAACTATCTTATTTTTCTACATCAAATATCTTTTTTTTATTTTACTCAATTCGTTGTTGGTATCTTTAAGGTTACAGTAAACCTTCGCGGGGTGTCTCGGGGAAAAAATCATTAGCGCGTCAGATTGTATGATATCACAACGATTTATACATCATTATAAATCTAAATAGCCATAGAATACGTCTATGTAATTTGTTTTATTAAAAGTTTCGTGTATGAGGAGATTCGACGCTTTTAATTCAAAATGACTGTCTTCGCTTCGCCGAATTGATCTAAAAAAGTTACGATCGTATTTCCATCTTTTCTGTCTAATATCAATTAACACATATGTGTCTACCAAACTGTGTGAGGCTTTGTCAATATTTTATCTAGTTTAGTTATAAATTAAAGTTGAAATAAAAAATGCAAATTTTGTTGTGAAATTGGAGACTCTTGGTCATAACTCTCGAACGGCGCTTTTATTCAAAAAACGCTCACACAGTTTTATTTCTGATGGGTTAATAATGCTACAAATCAATAGTTCAAGTCTATTGGATAAAAACTTTTTCAGATCAATTCGCTCAAAGTTGTGTTATACGCGCTAAACTCGAGCCGAGATAAAACGCTTTGAAGTTGTGTAAACAAAAAGTCTATATGTGTCATCGGGGTCGCGAAAGGTAAATATCTCACGAAAGAAAATATATTTGAGAAAGGTTTTGATTCCATTCGAAAGTTTATTTGATGACTAAAATGTTTATGCGATAAAAAAAATTTAGCCAGATTTTACGTCTGAAGGTTTACTGTAACCTTAAGAAGTCAAAAACTTTGTTAAACTACGCCCTTTTAACAACACCTGGTATATAGCTTTTAGGGGTATTTTTTGAAAAGGTCCTACTAAAGTCCTCAGTCGTTTATCCTCGGGGTGCTTACCACCGTGTTCTATTGTTATCTGGGAAATGAACTATCAATAGAAGTACTGAAAGAAATAACTAGAACTATAAAGCGAGAAACGCAGGTATGAAAAAATTTTAAATTCAGAAGGAAAAATGACATTGTTATAGCTCACGATAAAATATAAAATGAATGAATATTTACGGTAAGTCTTGAAGCAGAGATTCTTCAGCTTAGTGTTACTGGCCAGGTATCCTTTGATTTTCAAATAGCGACAACTGAAGTTGCTGAGAACATCCTTTAGCTTAGAACCACGTTTATCTATAGAGAGAACACAGAGAGTAACACTACAGTAAAGAGAAAAACCAAAAAAGCGTATTATCATTTTTTGAAATATCTAAACATAAGAAATGATATATAGATATCAATTTTATTTTTATGTAATTGATTTGATTTATTTAGATTTCAGTTGTATTAATAGGAAGAGAAGAGAACAAAAAGAGGAAGAGTGGACAAAAAAGTATCAAGATACTTAACAGATCAATCAAGAAATAAAGAAACGAAAAGAATTCGAAAAAAGAAAAAGTAAATACAATGTAAATTCAAGATAATAGACAATATTCTATAACACATTCTTGTTATAACGTTTTCGACTACATTCGACTATACATATATTGCCAAACCTTGAGAAAAAGTATCTTCCATAGTCGCAGTAACCACCATAACCAACAACAGCAACACTACAGTCATCTTCATGATTGTGTTCACTGTCTTACAACTGACTTTCTGTGATTTCTTGTTAACAAACACCAACTGAACTGTTCAACTTACAGTCTGGAAGTCTTATGGAACAACTGCAATAATTGAGAGGTATTTCTACTGTGGTCTGTAGCTAATATAGTCTAACATGTTAGAACAAGTAACTACTGAATGACTGTCAGTTTAATTGCTTTGTAATTGATTAGATTGATTTTCAGTAAACAGCTACTACAATTCAAGGTCGCCTATACCACCTATCAAAACACATTCAGTCAATATACACAATGTGATTTTTGGAAATTTCATTAATCACATAAAATTAACAAAATATAGCTAAATTTAAATTGATAACTTCATTTGACCAACTTGCAGAATAACGTTCAAATTTATAATTCACACACGAGTCACACTTAATGGAAAATATGAATTGATTACGAACGTTTAAAAATTAACAGCACAACAACTGATCTCTGCCGCCGGCTATGACACATTATCAGAATACCTATTTAGTATTATCAATTGATTCTAAGTTCGATGTAAAAACCCATATATCCTTTGCTGAAGTTTATTGTAATCTGCGCGTTCTTTTGTTCTCTAACTTTTGTCAGATTGGGGAGGACGATGGGAGGAGGAGAATAGATTCTAATCTACGAACAATAAAATCCAATAAACCTCTCACATTTTTCATCAGCTCACTGGTTTTTTGTGAGTAGTAGTCCTATACAGTCAATCTAATTGACAAAAGAAGTCATCAAGCTTTTACAAGACCTTAATTTATAGTCTGGAGTATCTCCTCACTACTCAATTTGTTGGCCAAAAATCTACTTTGACCCGGGTAGTTTTCTAGTGGGTTATTCGTTTTTTTTTTCTTTAACGGGTGAATTGGCTTTGAATGTATAAATACACGCCACCAAATCTGATACATTTAAGAGAAAATTAGCTTCTTGCTATTATTGAGCTTTGAAAAACATCACATTAAAACAAGAAACTGTATCTTAACAAGCTGACTTACATACTGCCCAATGGAAACCTAAAAATGATTGAGTAACAAACGTCTTGACAGACTTCGTTCTCCAGGAGTTTTTTGTTTATTTGGCCATGTGACTTACGTGCGTGATCGTCTGATAATTGAAATTGAGAAAAACGCCTATCTCCATTCATTTCAATATGACACAAAATTACTTTTTTTATAAAAACTGTTGGTAACAAATAGATTGAAAAAACTAAATATGAGGTTTCTCGCTTTTTTTATTAAAATTACTTTGACATTTACTTTTTTTGTGAGCAAGAATCTTACAAAATTACCGATGCAATGGTTCTTTATAAACAATTTGCCATCTAGCTGGACTATTCTCTTTTAGTTACTTTGTTTTCAGCAATGTGAACACTCTGATTTATTATTTCCTGGATGTTTTTAATATGGACACATTATTAATTCAAAAACAGTTATCTAAAAACCATTGACTCAAAATATGTATGACAAATCATATGCAACATATTTCGAGAAAAAAGTCGACAAAATTTTCACCACTCTGGAGTTGTCTCATCGAGCCGCATTAAAAGAAACTAAATGGATAAGTTGCCAGTTACCAGTCCCCTTCGTTATTACAATGCATTTTGGGTTCGCCAAGGGGCAAACAAGAGCTCAGTTCGTACAAATGTTTATGGTCGCGATATCATTCGCATTTTTAGTGCTTCATGTGGCACTAGAAATCAGAATTTTCTTCCCAAGTCAAAGGACATGTAATCAAAGAATACTCATGCTTCATAATTGTAAGTTTATCATGAATATTGTGATACAGATGATGAAATAACTCGCTAGTATTCTTTCGGAAGTGCGATTATGAAATGTAAACATAGCGATCATTTTATAGTTGATCTAAAATGATACATTATGTGTTTAGACGAAAAGGAAATCGTTGCAAAATTACAGAATAAAAAAAATTAAATCGAGTATCACTGATTTGTTTGGAATATGGTTCTCTTAAATTGGAAGTAGAATGTCTTAAGAATACTGTAAAATATGCCTCGCTCGAGCCTTGCGGTGAGCACTGTGCTGTCTGGGGTTGTGATAACAAACGAATCGATAGTGGTTACCTTGAAAAAAAATTCTCTTTCCACGTCATGTTGGTATCTGGGTTTTACTCACCTTTAACAAAGCAAGACCTTTAATACTACATGGGGGTAAAATTGATTATGAAAGACAAGTTAAATGTTTTGAGTAACTTTTGGTACTAATGTATATGGTAATCACTTCGCGGCTAGACATAGTAAATGTCGAACGCCAACGGTTTACATTCGGGGATATGAAATAATAGAGAGTGAAAATCGACAAGGGAACCTCCAAAAGAAAGAATACGCTCTACCCGAAAGAGGAAACGTGCGAAAGATTGCGATTTTGAAGTGAACAAGTCACCAAAAAAGTCAACATTTGGTGATAAATCTGAACCAATGCCGATTGAAAAGAAACATCAAACACTCCCACCATCACCCTAAAATAAATCCATTCTTGTAGCACAGCTGATAATGGCCAGGGCAATAGCTCGGTAAAAGCAGTTACTATTGCCACGCACTACAATTTCGTTTTGATTCATGGTATTGTATGATTGATTTCCGAAGTTTTTATCGAGATGAGAAGTATCCAAATAACAAGCGTTTACGTTAGCTTTGCAATGACAAGACACATCGATATTCAGTTCATATAGTTTTATTGTGTAATTTTGCAATTTCATTTTTATCTATGCACATAATGTTTCGCTTTAGGGCAACTATAAAATGATCGCATTTCACAAATATCGCACTTACGAAAGAATCGGCGAGTCAATTTCATCAACTACATCACAATATTCATGATAAACTTACAATTACGAAGCATGAGTATTCTTTGATTACACGTCCTTTGACTTGGGAAGAAAATTCTGTTTTCTAGTGCCACATGAAGCACTAAAAATACGAATAATATCGTGACTATAAACATTTGTACGAACAGAGCTCTTGTTTGCCCCTTGGCGAACCCAAAATGCATTGTAATAACGAAGGGGACTGGGAACTGGCAACTTATCCATTAGAGTTGTTTAATTTGCAAAGTAAGAACATATTAAGAACAGGGCGCTAGATCAATGTACGAGTGCTTTAATTTCGTGTTTTGAGGACTCAATGTAGAATCAGAAAAAATCGTAATATTCAACCTATATAATGTAATAATAATAGCATTCCCAAATTCAAAGCCAAACATACCTTTTTTTAAAATCGAACAGCGGTGCTTGGTAACACGAAACAGCGGTACCCAATGCTGTGTCATCTCTTGTAATGAAAGATTAGCCGTGACTGCATTCAAATGAGATCAAAATGAAAATATTTTCATATCTATATGAAGTGCAGTTGTTATAGATCAGTATCCGACATCTCAGGAGAAAAAAGCATCATTTTTCTGGAAAGGTAAACACAGAACCTTTCGTGGCATTGTGAAGCTAACAGAGAAGAACTCATAAAGCTAAGTTAGCAAAATAAGTAGTACTTTACACTTTTTTCTCTTATGACATTTGTGAAATTATATGCAGAAACATGTATGATTGAAATCACCGTCGCGTCTTGGCATTGAAATATTTTCTCAAATATCACAGAAGACAATTTCTTTCACATATACAACCTTTTTTGTTTTGTTTTGTCCCTTACAATAAGAGCAGAACGACCCAACTATTCTTAATTATTGTTAATATATTTTTCAAAAATATCAACAGAAATGTCTAATCGACCGATAAATTAATGTTTTGTTATGTGATAGATATCGATTGACTACGTTTATCCATTAAATCGAATTAATGGATAAACTTTAGCATGAAATGCGGAAAAAACGATCATTCAATAATGACCAATTTGTCGTAGCGCCATTTAGCACAGGTTTCAAGTGTTTATTTGTTTTGACGATAATGGCTTATAAGTGATTGTTTATTTTGGTGCTAGCCTTGCTCTGATTTCACGGTCAATGATACCTTCAGAGTTCCGCATGCAAATCCTCAATTCATGCATACTTGGGATGAGTCATCATTCAGCTCATGTCGAAAACTGCCCGGTAGCTCTCTCGTAATGGGTTACACACCTCTCATGATTTTGGTGTAGTTGGAATACCAGAGACAAAATATCAATAAGTACATTTATATAAACTCTACTCATTTTTCCAGCCCTGTTCAGTTCATTAAGTAAATATCATATAGATAATTCAGTGCAAAGTTTATTCACCAAATCATACGATACTAAAATTGATATAATTACAGGTAGCCTACTTGGTTGATTCACGTTGACTTAGGAAAAACAACAACGCTTGAAACGTTTGCCTGAGAGCAATTTACCGCTGGAAACGCCGCGAGCGCGCAAAATCCCGCCAAAAGGCAACATAAGAATAACACAATAAGCCTTGGAAAATTATGCCTCCACCTGCCATAACCCTCATTTTTGCACGGGACTCTCTATTTTTTTTTTTTTTTTTTTTTTTTTTAAAAGATTCGTAAAAATCTTTCTTTTGCCGAGATTTGAAAAAATCCTGATGACTCTCAATATAAAACGCTATGGTAAGTGGTTTAGGGTTTCACTTTTCAAAGCGATTTTAAGTCAAAGACAAAAACAAAAATATGTATATATGTATTTTCCCATATTTATGTAAAATAATGTCTGGTTGAGATTGCCTGGAAAACTACTTCAATAGCTTTGTCAGTTTTTTAGTAATGATTTTTTTTGAAAAATGCATTTTTCACCAATTGTTCTTTAAAATGTGAAAACATGGTTCCGTTCAAAATTTTCGAAATTTTCGAATTTGAAAACGAGCGTGCGACGATATAGCTTTCTATCCATTTTATCAATCGATAAATTCTCCAACAAATTCCTAAGAAAAAATCGTGATGACTTTTTGCTTAAGTAATCAGGACCCTTAATATTAAAGTCGCCAAGCCAATAAACAAGCGGACCCAGAATGCGACTGGAGGTTTGTCTTCAAACTTCTCTAGGAACATACAATCATGAAAACAAAAGTAAATTGATAATTTTAGCAAACATATTGAGAATTAGCTTATTTATGAAAACATAATGAAATCATTTTCAAGTAGAATAGATGCACGTGAAAGCCGATTCTCTAGAAATGAAGTGCTACTCGGCGATGGCTCGGTAAACACACAAAATATTAAAAGACAAACACAACAAATAATGATAAAAGGTACTTGCTCACGTAAACGTTGTTTTACTTGTCTTTTTATTGCTTCACGTACTTAAGTCAAAGACCCTAAGGCTACTTTTAACGTAGATAATCATTTCAATTGTACTTCTTCTAACGTTATTACTTAAAGGAGGGCCTGATTTTAAAATTCGTCTGTGTTGGTCGTCGTCGTGTTTTCCTTTCTCGTTGTCTTCAGTCACAAAATACACACCACCCCTGACACATTTCTCATCGTCTTGAAAAGCGACGATCGTAGATATACTAGTTCTTTCACTGAAAATAAAGTTGAAGTCTCAAAAGAATCTCTTTTTAATTTATTTCAATTTTATATAATATTTACATAACGTTCTTTTTAATTGAATTATATTTATTATATGATAAACATGTCATAACTTTTGATTCACTGAGATATCGGGAGACTTCACCGTCGTTAACGCTTCACGAAACTTCCACAGTATTAACTCATTGCTTAATGTATTTTGGATTGGCGTTAACTGAGAAGAGAAAGAAAAATGTCGAGTGATTTGGCAAATTTGAAATAAATAAAAATGATGTGAATGAATAACATTTCTTGGGACAGAATTGCATCAAACATGATTTTGTTGAAAAATTTTAGTCGAGCAGAATCAAATATCACGATGTTGTGACCTCTAGTCAATCATTTTAATGGTCAGCCTTTTGTATCAGTGCAGTTTGTGGAGGAAATTGATTATATGCTGCTTGGAAATTATGTTTTTGTTCAAAGTAAGCGGACACATTTCTCAAGTCAAGGTGAAATCAATGGATATTTCATAATATTATTTGGAATCCACATTCTTCGTATCTTGGATGTATTGTTCTGTCAAAACGGTTATTAGCTGAAGTAAAAGTGAAAATTTAAAGTTTTGAATAGAGCAACAAACTTACCGCGTGTATTCTTACCTTGTTCTCCATCGGTTCAGTTGAGATTTTCTTCGGTTTTGCTTCCATGTAACTTTCTTATCAATCAAAAACCATTCCAATTACCACTTTTACAAATCCAGAGAAGTACGTGATTCATAATTTTTCAAAATTAGCTGTAAAATTGGCATATTTTTCGCTGAAATTTAGTCTATTTGCCTTGTAAGAGCGATTGTTTTCTTTATCTAATTGTCCCAATCTCCCACTTCCACTTGGTCAAGTTTCTGTGGTTCCACAGGAACCCCAAGAACAGAAAAAGCTGAAGATCGTAACAGTCACAAATGTATGCCCGTCAAAGAAAAGACAAATTAATGATAATAATAATGGTATACTCAAAACTCAGTATCGTTACGGTCGCTTCATTATATATATGAACATATTTTAAAGAATTTTTTTGACTACTGGAAATAAAAAAAATGTGATATTCGAATAACTTTGGAAAAACAATAAACATGAAAAGAGAAGATTATTTATTATAAAATCGCAATTTAATCATCTGACAAACAGTATTTTATCATTTTTGTTTAAAATTTTAGTTTTAGTTAGTCTAACAGATAAATTACATAGGTCAAAGAGAAGCCTGAGTTCACGCAGATTTGCGTCTAGTTTATTGAATTTAATGTTCAGTTACAGACTTATCGTATATTGGTGAAGCTTGTAGACGTCTTGGTGATCGTTTCAGAAATAATATTTATGACATCCGAAAAAACCGACATTATTGCTTTTGACTTATATTTTCACACGGTGATAATCAATCCCGCAAAACCATTGGAATGCGCTTAATTCATTCACTAGGCACCGTAAACCTTCACGTGATTAACAAACGCTTCTCTTTCCATTAATAACACATCATTTTCTTATTTCTCATTTATTGTTTCTTATACTCCTTGGTCATGCTTTGTTTTGACGTTTTCTGTTCTCTCACTGCCACCTTGATATTTTTTATGATATATGTACACCTTCTTTCTTTTTTTTTCCTAATATTACTTCGACGAAGGACTAACATCAGAAACGTCAGTATCGCTAACATCACTATATGGGGTGTAATTTTAATATATTTTACAATCAACTAACCAACCAACCAACCCACCATATATTTAATTTCTTTGTACGTCATTCTCATATAGCTTTTGTATAGCTTTAAATAGATAAAACACTATAATTACAACAATAAACTACAATATCTTGTATAGACAGGAAGTGACGCATGCGCGCCCTCGTAGTACTCACAAATGCGTGGTGGTCTGTCGCATATTGTTTGTTGGTTTTAAATTTAGAGGTATAAAAGGATTGTCATCGGATATGTGGTCGGTAGATCGTAGTGAAGAGGGGCGTGGAATTAGCCATTTATGGTCTGGGGGCCGGCTTATTTCTCCCTCAATGACCTGGTTTAAGGTGGCTCCATATAATTTCAGAGCTCACGCTTGTGCATGACCACGCACATGCGCACACCTCAAACTTGAAGAATTTTTTTTTATAAATGTTTTTGAAATTTTCAGAATATTATTTTAGTGGTATAATAAAGTAGTTTGCAAATTTTCAACTAATTCCCAACTGCAGAATTTTTTTCTTAATTTAGGAAAAACCATCATTCCGTTATTTCTGTGGTTCTACAGTTGGGATTTTTTTGTCGCGGTAATATATGCTAGATCATCGTACTGAAATCCATATACAATGTTTTCAAAAACATTTACCGCTTAAAAGTAGAGTTTTTATTTTTTTTCTACGTTAAAAATGAGCTTTACTATGACAGACATGGAGTTGTTGACTGGTCACGTGATCATTTGTGAGGTTATTTCTGAGGTTCTACAGTTGGGATTTTTTTGTCGCGGTAATATATGCTAGATCATCGTACTGAAATCCATATACAATGTTTTCAAAAACATTTACCGCTTAAAAGTAGAGTTTTTATTTTTTTTTCTACGTTAAAAATGAGCTTTACTATGACAGACATGGAGTTGTTGACTGGTCACGTGATCATTTGTGCAAAAACCAAATCTTTGACTAAAAATCTTTGAAATATAGTCCGCCCATTGTGCTTTGTGGGCAGTTGATTTTTAATTAACTTCTAAGATCCTAGACGCCCCATTACTATATGGAGCCTCCTTAATGTGTTAGCCTTGTTATCTCGGATTGCATGCCACTAAGGATAGCGTAGACCTCTTCGGCCCTTACGTAAGAAGATTGAGGCCGGCACGCGACGCTTCAGTTCTATGTGTCTGGAGGCATGGTCTAATATTTTTGTCCATTTTCAATAATTATCTGAATATATATTAACTACGATTCAACAAACCAACTTAAACAAACAAAACAAACAAAACAAAACAAAACAAATAATAAAGAACAAACAAAAGAAACATAACAGGACAAACAAACAAAGCAAAACAAACAATGCCAAAGAAGCCGACCATACAACAAACAAACCAAACAAAGAAAAAAACAAAACAAAACAAAAAACGACCAAACCGACCAAACAACAAACAAACTGCAAACAAAACAAGCAAAACGAACAAACAAACAAACTAACAAGGTCTTTACAATCATGCTATATTTTTTTTTACCATAATTTTGCAATGATTGTTTTTATTTATATCTAATCAAATGTAGAATTCATCGACATCATATATATATTTTGAGGTATGTTTGTTCTTAAAAAGATTAGAGCAGACGTAATTGCATCTTGTAGGGATGAGTCACCCAATACTTCAGAGCACACCATATCATTCCACAGCCAGCGCACAATACACTATATACCACATCATACATCAATGGAACACTTCACCATTTCATGATCAACAATATCACATTCAGTGGTAATAGGCGATCTGCACTATGTATCGTCATTTAACTTTATAGAAAAGGACTGATTCTACTTTCTTAGCTATAGTTCGTCTTATGACGATGATGATAAAACTGGCAGTCATAGAAGTCTACAGGGGCGGATTTAGGAGTGGTGTTTCCTGCGGTGGTATTGTTTGTACAACTGCTTTACTCAGCACGTACAGTATTTGCATGCGCACGTGTTTACTTGTTTCACGATAGTGGAAAGTTTGTGCTGCAACCACACTATGTTAGTGATATTCAAATTAGGAAAATATTAATGATCACTTATATGATTTATAGTCTATTACCTTGTAAAATGCTGTGACTAAGTCATGTAAATGTGGGGGACAATGATATCAAAGTAGTTTTGAGCTATTGTTCGCAAAATGAAGAAAAACACAAACCTACTGAATTCGAATATGAACTGCTGTCATCAAGAAATAAAAGAAAACATTTTTCACAGAGAGAAAGATTTAAAATTTATGGGAGTTGTTTGGAACGAAATAATTCCTGATTAAGGAATTTTAATTAATTTGAAACTGTTTATCATATGTAAACAATATTAGTTGTTTTAGTCTTTCATTCGTGTATTGATAATAAAAAGACAGTAAGTACGAACAACAACAATAGATACAACAACATTATCACTGTAGACAGTTTCTTTTGTTAACTATGTAAGTCTGTTCTACAACCATTTTATATACGGGAAATAGCTAAAATTTTTAAACCAAGAGAAAATGAGCTAGGAGAATCTATCCCCGGACCCTGTCAGAAACCCCGCTAGACCTATTTTTAGAAACCAGGCTATTTTTAGACTGGTAACAATCCCTCTAAAGCCTTGTTCCTAGGTAAAACATGACTGGAAAACATGTTAATATATCCAGCACTGTTCAGTTTTTCTATTGTAAATTTGAAGAGTTGTTTTTTTTATCTTCGAAGCCAGCATAAAATTTGTTTATTTTCTGTCTGGTCAATCTGACCAATCGCGTTCCGTTCTTAAAATAACTTGGTGGCAATAAATGTTCTCTTGTTACAAACCGATGTACATGGACCGATGTACATGTTTACATTTATAAACAAAAACTGACAGAGATATTTATTTGTATATATTTACTACCAAGGAAAATTCAGTTTAATCTTTTTTGCTCGATTTCATCGTGAAGTATCATATATAAAAGTTTTACATCCATTGGATAATAAAACAACCTTTGAAGTGATTCTTCTATCGTTGTTGGTTTAGTAGGTTCATTTACCAAGCCTATAATATATTCTGTAAATGTTTGTTTATGGTTGACATTTTGTGAAAATTGACGATTCTATTTCCGAAATGACCTAAGGTCAGTCGTGGTCAAGAGAACTAATCTTTTTTCCAGCCCTGTTTTGTGGTGACCCACTTTCATCACTACCAGTCATCTTTGAACACATTCAAACACACTAAAATATGCTTCAATCATGTTTATTATCTACTTGTTGTCATCTTACATCGTAAAACTAGACATTTAAATTTAGACAGGTCTTATCTTCATCTCGGCTCTTTTAGCAGAATAGTAATAGCCTTTCCACTGGTACCAGTTCACTCCATCAGCATAAGACTTGTGTTTACCATGATGGTACAGACCGTTCAGGTTGGAACTGTGACAGCCACCGTACCACCACGCACCATTGTACGTCACAGCACAGTTCTTACTGGACTTGTCATTATCACGGTCTTTGGTGGTGAAAGCCATTCCTTTGTGACTGGTCAGCCCGTCCCCGGCGTTTCCTGAGGAGAATGAAGTAGATACAGTCAGCTTCATTCCACCCCTCCCCCAATAAATGCATAAGAAACCAGCTATGTGTTTTGAGTTTATTGGGAATAATATTATTTCTAATTTTTATTGTGAAATGGAAAATATCCTTTCTTTTAGCGATTTGTTACATTTCTTACCTGAGTAAGTCCCGAGGCTCAGCTTGTACTTGCTTCGTTCACTGGCCACAGCGAAGTAGTCGTACTCGGCATATGCACTTTTGCCCTGAGTATCTTCCAGCTCGACACGAAGGCGGTTACGAGTTTGGTGGGTCAGTCGGTTGATCCTATCAAGACCAAGCCAGAACTCGCCTTTCAGTTTTCCAAAACCTCTCTTGTAGTCATTCCATCCTCGATAAAAATCTACAGAGCCGTCTTTTCTTTTCTGTAAAACCGTCCATCCACCTCCATTGGTCTTTTGATCACAGTAAACCTAGGATAGTGAAAGTTATCAGGGAACGATCACTTTTAAAAATGAGTTGCAAACATTAGAAGCAAGTATAGTATATGTTATAGCGGAATTAGTATTTCGAACGTTGAGACACTAAAGCCGATCTGTTTAAATTCTGTTAGAAATAATATATATATTATTCGTTTTCTCACAGTTTTATGAAGTCTAAGTAGTAGGGCATTGACAGTTTAACATCAAGTGCATCGGTCGATGCCGTCGGTGCGAGGGGGATTTCCCGATTGGAGCGATGACGTCATTTTCGCGCGCTTTTTTTCCCGCCAAAGTTTTGAAGAACTCATCGGTATTTTTGTATGATGATGTAATCCTATTTTTAGAATTGATGTCATTTGTATCTATTTTTAGAAATCATGTCATTGATATGAGGTAATCTTAAGTATATATAAAGAGTGTTCTCTGGCTTTTTGGTTCAAATGATTCTTATCATAATTCCACTCATCTACTGTTGGATAAGAGACTACCAATCACCATTCTGGTACACTGACGAGCGAATACAGTTGATAGAGGAATATGGCTACAATCATTACATGCGGAGAAAACACCCTCACCATGACAGTGACCGATGAAGTCGAACAGGTTACTCGAGGGAAACTCAGACGTTTTCTTATGTATTGGTATGTGGAACTGTGTAAGCGAGAAATTTACAGTAAGCGTGTATGTGAAGGCTGTGAAAAGAATTGGTGCAGTCAACGTGACCATGAGTGCTGCAAGGATGAATACGAGATCGTCGAAGATTACTATTATGGTATCCAGAATGAAATACCTTTTGACATACTCATACAAGTTTGCAGACAACTGACTATATCGTCTTACATACCAATGACGTCAGTATGGGAGTCATTCATTGAGATGTGCAGGTGAGTTGGGTCTATATAGTACTCTCTTTTGCGCATGAGCAGTCTGCCCACCTGCACACCTCAATGGCAGGGACATCGGAATATGAAAATTCTTTTTGTAAATAATGACAAAAATGTCCTTGTGTCCCTACCTTTGGTCGAAAGGAAGTGGTTCTAATTTGAGTGAAAAGTGTATTTTTTGGCTGATGGCCAAATTTTGCCTGCAACGTGCGGTTTTATTTTAGCTGCGAGGGAACTTTTATTACGATCAACATGCGCCATGTGTATGCGCAGAAGCAAGGTTCGGTATAATCTTAATTGAGGATACACGCCACAAAATTGCAAACATTTTCAGACAGTCAAATAGCGCTATCTTTAATTTATTTCTCAAAAAAAGAGTACATTTTCCTAGAGCTCAAATTGTGACAATTTAAATTTTTACTTCAAATTTAGAAGAAGAAAAAAACTTTTGCTAAAACGCGAGAAAAAATATTCTCTCTAATTCAATTCAAAGAGCTGAGGTTGTTAACTTGTAAAAGTCTGTCTGAGTGTTCAGTGCTTTTAATCGTTTTACTTTTATTATGCTAAGAAAAACAAGGGCGGATCCACAGAGAGGGGGACTAATCGACACGGGTGAAAAACGCACTACGCACACTCGGGAAATGGTGTTGTCATTTCCGGGAACGCTCGTTTTTTAAATATTTTGATTCATGAAAAAATACCACCAGCTTTTTTTTCGCAAAGCCTTGAAAACGTCGCAAATACTGAAAATATTTTGATCATATTTACACAGTTTATATTTTTCATTCATATGCAGCTACGCTGAGTTTTGTAAAAAAACACAAAGTTACGGATATAGGTTTTTTTGTACTTTTGTACGGACTCTCTTGCAAGACCCGCCTTTTACGACTGAGTGAAACAATTTTCATGACGTGACCCTTTACACTTGACCTTCACACTTTTTTTAATTTTATTATAATTTTTCAAGAATTTTTTTTTTATTGGTAAACATTGTGTTTTAGGAGGAAATATTAGAAACCCGCTCGTTCCCGAGAATGACAACACCATTTTCCGAGTGTGCGCAGTGCGCTTGTCACCTGTGTCGGACTAATCAAGACTATGATCCGGAAATTTTAAAAGAGGGGGTCACTAATAAAAGAAATACTGATTATTACTCAAAAATTAAAAGAATTACCTATAAAATGAATCAAAGGGGGGAGGAGGGTTGTCGCCCCTTTTTACACCCCCTCTTGGACCCGCCTATGATTAAAACTATGAAGTGAAATCACCTTGAAGGGTCCTTTACCATCGGGGTCGATAGAATACACATCACTTTGCTTTCCACCAGCACATTTAAGGACTTCACGGCAGTTCTTAGGAACTAAAAGAAAAAGCAGGAAAATATATGAATAGGTAATTTGACTTTTTAAAAAAACCATCAAGTATAAATTAATCCAAACTGAGCAAAAAATCATCTTATTCCCTTGAAATAATATAAACTGAATTATTTCACAGAATTTTTAAGATTTTGGTTGAGATATATTTTGAGTGAGCTATATGTAATTAATAAGTAACAAAGTTTCAAGAAAAGTCCGCGATTTCTTGGCGCGAAATATCATGCAGATATATGCTTTTATGACGAAAGTAGCGATATTTTCGTCCTTTGAAGACAATGAAAACGACTATTCTGAGTAGTTTTTTTATTCAGAAAATACTTAATTGTAGCAACTCTGACAATTGTTCATCGTTCATCGTTAACTTCAGCAAATCGAGCAGTGTGCGCTATATTTGCGATTGAAAGAAAACTGCTAACGCAGGGCGAAAGTCGCTGGCAATTATACCTACACGCGAGCGCGAGCTGATGTATCGACCAAAACAGACACTGAGCTATACTGTGTATAATAAGACAAGATGTCTATAGTTCACATCAGCACACTGATTTCAGATTCGCAATCCGACTTAAATATTATGCGTTTCCATTATATCAATGCTTTTTTAATGGGACACTAATATTTTCTAGATTGAACTTACCTTTCTTGCTGGGACAGGTCAATTGTCCTTGTCCCTGAAGCTTGTCCAGTTTGTACAGCAGAGTTTTGATATAAGACAGCAACAGTTTCGAGTAAGTACCGCAGTTGCAGTTAACCACCACATGTTTGGTCGTTTTAACCGAGTTTGCTTGGTGGACTACCAAGGAGACAACAAGCATACAAATTAAACTCGAAAACCTCATTTCAATTCCTCTTCAGAATGCTTTGCTTTCACTGTTCTCTCAACAATGCCGAAGTAACAATGATTTAGAAAACACAGTCTTTGTCTAGTTTATGAGCACGTTATATTGTTGTAACATGTATTTTTTGCAAGTCTTACGACATCTAATTATACAAATTGAAGCCTCAAAGCCCAAACTTCCTTGTTGGTTTTATTTAATGAGTATTTGTTATTTATGGATATGTATATCTGGTTGAGACAAACTATAGTCATTAAAGCGAAATGTTGTAGAAACTCTTTTGTTATATATGTTTTTTCTTTGTTTCACTATTCGGTTTTACTCTTGTTTGATAAGGCTTAGTAACAGATCCAAATCGTAATTGGCTACTTACTTTAAGGTAGCAGGGGACAAAATCGAGGTGACTTTTTGAAAGTCACTATAACAAGTAGAGTTTAGAAGTTAACCCCTAGAAAAGTATGTATTTCTGAAAGCTAAAAGAACAAATAGTGTGCATATGTAGTTTATAAGACTGATGAAATTTCAATTAGTAACTTATTTTTTTAATAAGCGGTCACTGAAGACAGCTTCAAGCTCAAAACCGAACACCGATGACATAAAACAGTAGGTTACCTAACTATTCCTTCTACTAACTATGGTCAAAACGATTAATTTTTGTTGTTGCTGAAATGTAAACTGAAATCGTCACAAACTTTGTTGTAGATTTATATTCTCAGAACTGAATTGTCAGTTTGAAGTAGATAAGATACATTTTGTGGATCTGTCAGTTTCTGTCGTGGTCGCAACATTGTCTATTTAAAGGTCCTATCAATCAAAACCACCTACTTTTTATCATATGTAAACTTCCCGCTAACAGTTTAATGACTAGCTGTTATATGATGTTAATGTTGTTTTTCAGTTGAAATCCTTTTTTTCTCCTTATACATTGCTGCAAAATGAGCATTTTTTACCACAGAATTTACGAAGTATTTCCTTTTTGTTAAATGTTTTTTTTGGTGCTAAATGCATAATGTATTATCCATCCAAATCGTAGCTTTTCGTGACACTGAAATTAGGTCCTATAATCCTCCCATGAATCCATGGATGAAATCAAAATCAGTGTGCTTTTCTACCATTTCTTTTTTTTGTTGATGGATTGTTAGGAAGACCAGTTATATTATGAAGGTATATTACACCATCAAAATATGCACTGATGAGAAATTAATTAAAGTGTCTGAAATGACAGGTACTCCGTTTTTTTTTTTATTCTTTCAATTTTTGAATCAAGGTTACATGAACAAAAGCGAATGGTTAATCTGCATCTCGTCGCAATAGGTTTAATTCCAATTGCTACTCACCGATCTAATATCTGTTGGTAGAAGGCTACTCAACGTGTTGCAGACTTACAAAATCGATATCGCTTGCGCCGAGTTATTTTTTTTCAAATAACAATGAAAGTGGATAGAAATGGATTAAAAAACAAAGTCACTGCCTACTAAATATGATGTTTGAAGTGTAACATGTAATTTTTGCAAGTTTTACTACAACCAATTATATCAAGCAACCTTTCCACTTAGTGAATTTAGATTGTTTGATGCTTCATATGTTCTGCTCTGAAACGGAATAACAGCAAGTCATTCATGGAAAGCAAAAATTTCTAATTTCTTGATGGTATTTGCAAAACCAGACAAAATACAGAAATTGAGTTAATTTGGTTCATTCAATTCAAATTGGTGTATTTTGGAAAAAAAAAAGAGAATTTAAAGTCCACCGAATAATTAAATAAATGAATCGATGAACAAAAAATAAATGAATGAATGAACTCTTAATATAGGATTTTTAAAATAAACTGCAGACATTTTTAATGCAAAATTTATCAGAAGTCTTCAAAGGAAGCGTATATTTTTTAGCAACATTGACAAGCCCATAACTTCATAAAATGCGTCAATACATATTGACAAAGAAAAATAATTACAACCACAAAATGAACATGATTTTAATGATATATTCATTGTTCTTGACTTACACCGAAACCACATAGAGACGCGATTACCTAAATAACACAACGACTCAAACGACGTGTGTCATTGTGTTAGTATAATTCACCATCTTACAAGTATAGATTACTTAGCAGGCAGGCAACCGATGTAAGTTGATAGTTTGAAGAAAAAATCATCAAGATTTATGCACTGTTAGTGATTCTCTTGTAACTTTTAACCTCGTGGCTTTCTTCTCTTTTTAACATATGAGGGACGCTGACTGATTTACCCTTCTAAGACCAGGGAATGACTTATCAATGATAACAATTTCCTCTTGTTACATCTTTTCATTAAACACTCTCGTTAAATTATTGCCCTCTTAGCAACAGAATGTCAATTATACACCTCAAATATACGAAAAACGTAGACAAGTCATGTTTTGACATATTTCAATGCCATCTTAAAAAAACGCTTAAATTACATACATACATACATACATAAACTTTATTTGAATACACTAGCCCGTCACAACATGTACAAAAGACTGCTGATTTCCAGCGGGGGTGTATAAAAGATATGGTTAAGTTAATGTATATCATTAATTAAAAACATTTATATATAAATAAAAGAATTGTTCGTAAAGATCAGCATGTCCCCAGAGATGGCACAGAGGTTAGCTTCCGTTTGAACTCATTGGTTGTAGTTGAGCATTTGGTGTCAAAGGGAAGGCTGTTCCAGAGCATTGCACCACTGAATGAGAAGCTACGCTTGAATAAACTTTTATTGGGTCTAGGAAGTTTAAGATCGACTTCGGATTTCCTCAAATTGTATTTAATATCTGTATCACATAATTTGGTTAGGAGGTACCGTAGGTTAGGTGAAGAGTGCTCGTGCAAAATCTTATATATCAATATACATTTTGTTTTAGCATATCTGGTATGCAATGGGTCTAGTTTCAAGGACCTCAGAAGATCAGCTGACCTTATGTCATAGTGTGCACCAGTAATAATTCGTGCTGCACGATTCTGAAGCCTTTGTAACTTATCAAGTTGTAATTTATTTGAGGTGTCCCACAGTGGGGAACAATAATCGAAATAGGGTTGAATTAAGGATGTATACAGAGATTTAACTGAGTAGGATGGAATAAAAGGCCTTATTCTTTTTAAAGCTCCAATCCCACTGCAGATTTTTTTAGCTGTTTCATCTATATGATATTTGAAATCAAGTGTTTTGTCAATAGTTACACCTAGACATTTTTGAGATTCAACTAAGGTGACTATCTTATCATCAAAGACAATTTTGTTTGTCGTATCAAGTCTGTTTTTTAAATTTTGTGACGTTCCAATGAACATGGCTTTTACTTTTGAGGGATGAGCTTTAAGTTTATTAACAGCGAGCCAATCTTTTATTTTATCTAGATCGCTGTTAATAAGATTAATTAGTTCTTTTGAATTCTGGGAGGATGCATATATTTGAGTATCATCGGCATAGAGACATTAAAAACAGAAATGCTAAAAATTATATAATATTGTGTTGGTGCTATTTCAATTGTCAATTTCCTTGGAAAATAAACAAAATGTGCCTTTCCTGTGACAGGGTAACTTTGCTTTTATAAACACCTGTTTATAAGGTTTTTTCGCGTTGCCCGTATACTAGAGAGACAATTTTAATATTTTGCTTCTTTTTACAAGTGACACAAATAACAAAAGCACAACAATGTACATAACACCCCTGTTTCGTGTAGTTAAAATTCGATGCACAATTTGAAAAAAAATCGCATTTATATAGGTATAACGTCAAGTCGAAGTTATGGCACTCCCAAATTCAAAGCAAAATAACACAAAACAACCCTACTCAATCTCTTGTAATGAAAGAGTAGCTCAGTGACTGCATTTCAAATGAGATCGAAATGGAAATATAGTCATATCTATATGAAGTGCAGTCGTTATAGACGACTATCACTATCCGACATCTAAGAGTAAATAGTATCATTTTTCTGGAGAAGTAAACACAGAAACTTTCGTGGCATTGTCAAGCTAACAGAGACGAACTCATAAAGCTACTACATATTGAATGCACACTACTTTGGTTGTTAGGATAACAGTACATTTATTGCGAAGCATGGTACATGTTGGCATGGCAAAATAAGTAAACTTTCCATGGAACTTTTTATCTTACGACATTTGTGAAATCATATGCAGAAATGTGTATGAATGTAAAAAAAATCACTGTCACTGAAGTGATCGCTTCTTGGCTTTTTGGAATATTTTCTCAAATATCATAGAAGACAATTTCCTTCGCAAGTACAACCTTTTTTGCTATTTTAATGTTTTGTTTGTCCCTGAGACTAAGAGCAGAACGACCCAAGTATTCTAAATTTATGCTAATATATTTTTCAAAAATATTAACAGAAAACTACAATCGACCGATAAATTTATGATTTCTTATGTGATAGATATCGATTGTCTGGATTTATCCATTAAATCGAATTAATGGATAAACTTTAGAATGAAATGCGGAAAAAACGATCAATCAATAATGACCAATTTGTCATGGCGCCATTTAGCACAGGTTTCAAGTGTTTATTTGTTTTGACGATAATGGCTTATAAGTGATTGTTTATTTTGGTGGTAGCGTTGCTCTGATTTCACAGTCAATGATACCTCCAGAGTTCCGCATGCAAATCCTCAATTCATGCATACTTGGGATGAGTCATCATTCAGCTCATGTCCAAAACTGTCCTGTAGCTCTATCGTAATGTGTTACACACCTCTCATGATTTTGGTGTAGTTGGAAGCCCAGAGACCAAATATTAATAAGTACATTTATCTAAACCCTACTCATCTTGCCAACCCTACTCTGTTCGTTAAGTAAATATCATATAGATCGTCAGAACGATGGCACACAATGGAAGTCCAATGTTTATTCACCATATCATACGATACTAAAATTTACTCACAATTAGATATACTTACAGGTTGCCCACTGGTTAGATTCACGTTGACTTGAAAAACAACAATGCTTGAAACGTTGACCGCGAGCAATTTAATGCTGGAAACGCCGCGCGCGCGCAAAATCCCACCAAAAGGCAACATAAGAATTACACAATGAGCCGTCGAAAATTATGCTTCAACCAGCCAAAACCCTCATTTCTTGCGTGCGACTGAAAATCTTCCTTTTGATGACTTTTCAACATAAAACGCGATGCTAAGTGGTTTAGGGTTTTATTTTTTAAAACGAATTTAAGAAAAAAAAAGCTGTAACTTTTGACAAAATATTAAAACATATACAATGTATTTTCCTATATTTGTGTAAAAAAATCCTGGTTGAGATTGCCTGTTAAAACTACGTCTATGGTTTTGTTAGTTTTAGAGTAATCATTTTTTGGGAAAAAATGGTATGGATTTCTCGACAATTTTTCTTCAAAAATGTCAAAACATGGCCCGTTAAATTTTTTTAATTTCGAAAACGGGCGCGGGACCATATAGCTTTCTATCCATTTTTTGATTAATCGGTAAATTCTCTATAAAATATATTTATAATAAAATATCGTGATGAATTTTTGCTTAAGTAATCAGGACCTTAAAGTTAAAGTACCCAATCTAATTAACAAGCGGACAAAGAATCCGACTGGAGGTTTGTCTTCACAGTTTTCTAGGAACATACAATCATGAAAACAAAATTAAATTGATACTTTTTGCGATTATATTGAGAATTAGCTAATTTATGACAATATAATGAAATAATTTACAAGTAGAAGAGACTCACGTGAAAGCCGATTCTCGAGAAATTATGTGCTACTCGGCGATGGCTGGGTAAACACACAAAATATTAAAAGACAAACACAACAAATAATGATAAAAGGTAGTTGCTCACGTAAACTTTGTTTTACTTGTCTTTTTATTGCTTCAAGTATTACAGTTAAAGACCCTAAGGCTACTTTTAAAGTAGATGATCATTTTAATTGTACTTGTTCTAACGTTATTGCTTAAAGGAGGGCCAGAGTTTAAAATTCGGCTGTGTTGGTCATCGTCTTGTTTTCCTTTCTCGATGTCTTCCGTCACAAAATACACACCATCCCTGACACATTTTTCATCGTCTTGAAAGCGACGATCGTAGATATATTTTTAACTTATTTCAACTTTTTATAATATTTACATAACATTTTTTTAAATTGAAGTATATTTATTACATGATAAACATGTCGGGAGAATTCACCGTGGTAAAACTAAAAATTTCCAAAATTTCGCCAGTATTTACTTATTGCTTACTGTATTTTGGATTGACGATAACTGAGAAGAGAAAGAAAAAGATCGAGTTATGATTTGGCAAATTTGAAATAAATAAACAGACAGACTTGCACCACACATGATTTTTTTTGAAAAATTTCAGTCGAGCATAATCAAATATCAAGATGTTGTGATCCCTAGTCAATCATTTTAATTGTCAGACTTTTGTATCAGTGAGGTTTGTGGAATGAATTGATTATATTTTGCTTGAAATTATGTTTTTGTACAAAGTGCGCGGCCATATTTCTCAAGTCAAGTGAAATCAATGGATATCTCATAATATTAATCGAAATCCACATTTTTCATATCTGATGGATTGGTTTGTCAAAATGGTTATTCGCTGAAGTAAAAGTGAAAAAATAAAGTTTTGAATAGAGCAACACGCTTACCGCGTGTATTCTTACCTTGTTCCCCATCGGTTCAGTTTAGATTTTCTTCGGTTTTGATTCCATGTTACTTTCTTATCAATCAAAAACCATTCCAATTACTACATTTTAAAATTCAGAGTAGTACGCAAAAAGTATGAAATTGGCATATTTTTTGCTGAAACTCAAACTACTTTGCCTTGTACGAGCGATTGTTTTCTTTATCGAATTGTCCCACTCTCCCACTCCCCCCTAAGTTTTTGTTGTTGCACAGGAATCCCAAGAACAGAAAACTTTTAAAAAACAATAAACATGTGAAGAGAAGATTATTTCTTATAAAGTCGCTTTTAAATCATCTAGCAAGTATTATTTTATCAATTGTGTTTCAAATTTTAGTTTTTGCGAAAGAAACCGATAAATCATATAGGTCAAAAAGAAGCCCGAGTTCACGCAGATATGCGTCTTTTTTTATTGTATTCAATGTTCAGTTATAGACTTATTGTATATTGGTGAAGCTGGTAGACGTCTTGGTGATAGTTTTAGAGATCATATTTATGACATCCGATAAAACCGACGTTATTGCTTTGGACTTATGTTTTCACACGGTGATGATCAATCCCGAAAAACCATTGAAATGCGCTTAATTCAATCACTAGGCTCCGTCAAACCTCACGGGATTAACGAACGCTTCTCTTTCCATTAGTAACACATCATTTTCTTATTTCTCATTTATTGTTTTTTATACACTTTTGCAATTACAATTACAATTACAATTTATTTCCAAATTCAATATATTTACAAATGTTTTAGCCTGCATTTAGCTCTTTAGCTAGTCTAGACAGGCTAATCATATAGTAGTTTTATAAATATACTGTATATAATGTGAATGTTTGTCCATCGAGAATTCAAAAATGCACAAGGAAATATTGAAAACGATAGATCATTTACTTGAACAATTTTGAAATGTCAATATCATAGCCATGGCATTCTATGTTTTGAAATAGTGCTGATTTTATCTTTCTTTTAAAACTGGATTTTGGCATCTCCCTAAAAATCATTTCTGTATGAAGTTCTTGTGTTATAACAGTGTATGTTTTTCACGCGAGTGAAGATTTTAGTATTATTAATGGGGGTTTTATTGTTCTCAACATCGTACATAAGCTGTGCTATTAAAAACAAGTATTGGTATGTCACTGGTAGAATTTTGGTTTCAATAAAAAGAGGTATAGCACTTTGGGTTGTTTTAGCAAAAAATATCGATCTAATTACGTGCTTTTGCAGTATCAAAAGTTTGTTCATAAGCGTTTTACAAGCTTGGCCCCAGGTGGCTAGTCCGTGTATTAAAATAGGTTGTAAAATGGATTTATACATTTTGGTAAGATTACTCTTTGGTGTAAAGTGCCTTAATCTACTAAAAAATCCACCTATTCTACTAACTTTATCGCTAACAAAATCAATGTGTGGTTTCCAGGAGAACTTGCTATCAAGTAAGACACCAAGATATTTCACATAGTTTTTTTGCTCAAGTGGTATGGATTTTTTTTATATGTAGTCAAAAATTTGAATATTTATTGGAATTGTCAGTCTTCTAGATGAGTGAAAAATAACAAAATTGTTCTTTTTTACATTGATTGTTAACTTGTTTGCAATGAACCAAGTTTGGAGTTTTCCTAGTTCAGCATTCATGGTTGACTCAAGTTTTTTTATGCATTTATTATGATACAGTTTATTTGTATCATCAGCAAAGATGTGACATTTCAGGACCTTAGAAATATTGCAAATGTCATTTATATACAGTAGAAACAGTAAAGGGCATAGAATAGAGCCCTGTGAGACCCCGTGGGATGTTGTCACCTTTTCTGTTATAAAATCATTTACACTTGTAGTTTGCGTTCTCTTCGATAAATAAGATTCGAAACAATTATACACACACCCTATGATGCCATAAATATGGAGTTTATTTAAAAAGTATACATTGATCAACCGTGTCGAACGCTTTTGCTAAGTCAATAAAAACTGCACATGTAAACAATTTTTGGTCCATGTTACTCTGTATTGTATTAATTATGTCAAGTAGCGTATGTTGTGTTGAATGGTTTTGTCATGCTTTGTTTTGACGTTTCCCTTTCTCTCACTGGTCACCTTTATATTTTTATGATATATGTACACCCTCTTTCTTTCTTTTTTTCTCATATTACTTCGACGAAGGACTAACTTCAGAAACGTCAGTATCGCTAACATCACTATAGAGGGTCTAATTTACATATATTTTACCACCAACAAACCAATTAACCAAACAACACCAACCAACCCACTATATTTTTTTTGTTGACATCATTCTCATATAGCTTTTGTATAGCTTTAAATAGATAAAACACTATAATTACAACAATAAACTACAATATCTTGTATAGACAGGAAGTGACGCATGAGCGCCCTCATAGTACTAACAAATGCGTGGTGGTCTGTCCCATATTGTTTTTTGGTTTTATGTGGTCTGTAGATTGCAGTGAAGAGGGGCGTAGAATTAGCCAGTTATGGTCTTGGGGCCGGCTTATTTCTCCCTCAATGAAATGGTTCAATGTGTGAACTCGGTTTGCCGACATTTTGAGAACAAATGGGGAAAATTTCAACAAGAATGTAAGATGGGAAGGGAAGAATGTAATGAAGTCAAATACAAAATGGCGTAACAAAATAAATGTTGTGTTTTGAACTTGTTTATTAGATCCAGTGTTATCATGTGTTCTTTTTTTTTTTTTTTTTTTTTTTTTTTTTTCAAGTTGTCATGTCAAGTCAAGTTAAGTCAAGTTAAGATAAATAAAGTTAAGGTACTACGACTGTATAATTCGCACCTCTTTTTTTGGTCTAAATGGAATGTTCGAATGTTAAAAACAACTTTTATTTCAAAACTTGCCAGTTTTCAGAAGGATATGAAGACCAAAAAAAGCGCTTTCTACTGTAACTAAGACGCCATTTTGAATCGCCAAATTGAAACAAGATAGCTTTTTTGGCCTTGCGGTAATACGAGTCTGTATGTTTTCAAACATCATGTGACAACATTAGAACCAAATAAAGTCAAGTCAAGGTTGAACTTTGCAAAGTTTACACACGCAAATTTCTCACACCTCACAATGAATACGAGGCAAAGTTTCAAGTTTCAACCACAGCTGCCAAAGAATTAGCTCTGCTTCAATTCGATGAAACTTTGCAGAGATATTAAATGATATCTAAACAAACTTTTCACCGCAGCCCTGAGAGAATTCCCATCCCGTTCCAAATGGAAACCATCCATGAGTTACCGTATCTAATTTCACTATGAAAAATATATTTTCCTCAGTGCTGCCGTGAAAACTTTCCACCTATCCTAACATATTGAAATATATATATTTTTTCATCATTCTATTTTTTTTCATCTTCAGATATATAAAAAAAACGAAATAAACGCTTGGGCTTGCTGTGCCAATTTCACACCTTCTGGTGTGAGTTTTCACACCTTTTGTTAAAATTTATGATGCTACATTTTATGCTCTTTATAACTATAAAGAAAAAATTGTGAAATATGATATCTAGTTTGAACAAAACACCTTCAAATGACAACCATTTTAAGCAGATCTAGTACCTTAATAAGAAAAACATACTAAGAACCAAGGCATTTTTTATGTTAATATGTGTTATTTGTAGGATTTTGGAAGCAAAAGCGTTTCAATCCCCTGATGAGTTTCTGATTTATTTTTATACTTCATACGTAACTTCAGTAAAGGTGTATAATTAAATGTCAATAAAATGAAAGGTTTTGGAAACAAAAATGTTTCGGAGTACATATAGAATCACGTTTCCTCTTAGTGGGAGTAGTAAATTGCCCCTTGGTAAACTTGCCTCAACATAGCATTACAATGATTACACAACCAATATGTTGCAGTCGTCGAATGATGACTACTCTTTTTTGAATATCCTGCTATCGGGCTAACGGCCGTCCTACACTATTTCTAAATCATTTGATAAATTGTTGTTTGAGTTGTGAGCGACAAGATGGGAGAACCAATCGAACGAGATTCTCTCTCTCCATTCAGCTACGAACTGCCAATTAGTCAACTGAAGGTAGAATTACAGTCCAATATTATACCTATTGGACGGATTACTACGGATAATTATCTTTTATTAACGAGCAGTTTTATTTAAGGTGAGTTACGCATTTATCGTCGGCGACTTTTTCTATGACAACGAAAATGGCGGATTTCGGTATCTTGAATCAAAATCCGTTCACATCGGCCGTTCTATAGTTAAGTGACCTTAATGTATTCTTTCTATCAAATGAAGTACCTATGTTGCATTTTTACTTGTTGAATGAAATATTTTGTAAATTGTGCTTTCGTTATAGTATATTTTTTTATCGCTGTCGGTCTAAATGGCTGGCAGTCCGCCAGTGTCTTCGATTTACTTGATGGCCGGCAGTCGATAATTTTCTCTGATTTCTTAAAAAATACTGTTCTACGGAATTCAAAGTGTTAAATAATGTTTAAGATTCTAGTTCACTTACAAGATTTGCGATTGCCGTTTTGGCTTTTTCCGTACAGACTTTGTTATTGTGACACATTACGGCCGGCAGCCGATAAATTTTCTCTGATTTCTTGAATAAATACTTTTCGAAAGAATTTAAACTGCTAAATATTAATTTAAAAGTAGCAAGCGCTTCTAGATTTTTTGCACAAAAGTTGTTGGTTACAAGTTTTATTGATAAAATACAAAGACTGAACGAACGGCTGGCTAAACATCTGAAATAACTGAATGGCCGGCAGTTGACATTTGCTCTTATTTCCGTCCAGTAAAACTTCTCAATAATAATGAAATCCAGACAACGCTCTTACATTTTTTCTTAAAGTTTTAATTTCTTGGTTGCATTAAAACTGTTTGAATTCCATAGAACAGTGGCGAAATATTATTGACGGCCGATTATCCAGTGAGCCTTTCTTTATTCACGATGGCCAGCAGCAAATTACAACTTCGTTGACGGTTGAAGACAAAAATCTGCTTAAAAAGAGTCCAAAAGAGTCTAAAAACATCTTCATACACCTTCTGGAATAAGACAGAAAATGCTCAAAAGGGAAGTTGTTAATCAGAGAACGTCCTTTGGTCGCGATGTCGGTGTTCAAACGTGACCTGATATCCCGTAATATAAAAATTAGGTAAACCTATTGGCGGAGCACCGATTTAATGAAATGAATTATTTATGGTGGTTTACCTTGTTAAAAGCATACCAAGGAAAGGTATTGAGTTGTTCTCAGCTAGTTCCATTGTGAATTGGATTGATGGATGACAACTATTAATTTTATTTCAATCCAACTCACAATGGAGCTAGCGGAGAACAACTCAATACCTTTCCTTGGTATGCTTTTAACAAAACAGGATGACAAGATTGTAACATCAGTTCATAGAAAACCAACAAACAAAGGACTCTTGCTGCACTACCAGAGTCACGTGGATAGTAAGTACAAGAAATCACTCCTTAGAACAATGCTACACCGAGCATACGCCAGTTAATATAGCCAACAACGCAACGAAAGAGTGTTTAATATCAACAGAACAAACGTGTTTACATTCACGCAAAAGCAAGATGGCTGACCCGATTATCAGACAGGCGTTCCTGTCGCATGCGCACGCATAATGACTAACTAATGTCCGCAGGCGCTTGGAGCCTGCTGGCGCAACCTCTTCTTTTTTCTTCTTCTTCTTTCTTCACTCTTATTTCTTTAGAGATGATAACATTGTCTAGTAAAACATACAACAGTGTTCTTGAACAACGGAATGAAGTATTTCAATGTTTATGTATAGTTTAGGTTAGAACGTAGTCTTTAAGGTAACTAGGTAGTTTCCTTTCACGCTGTGGACGTGTCGGAGGGTTTAACGTATCCTTGTTGGTGCCGGTGGAGGGCGTGGAACTTGATATGTCGTCCGGAATGGAAAGTGCGCATCCATCGTCTGTGCTTGTGTCTTCCTCTATGCTAGTTATGGTAGGGCTTGATAAGCTTGGTGATATAGCAGAAGGGTTTGTGCCATCATCGTAAGGTTGAGTGAGTTCCACAGGAGGCAGAAGTGGATACTCGCAAGATGGACTATCATCGCTTTGTTGAACGGTGGCTTCTTTGCGATTCTGCACTTGACTTGGCGCAGGGATTGAGTAGCATTCACAAAGTTTGACTTTGTAGGACGTGGTACGCAGCTGCGATCCGGTAAACTTCTTAATATGGCACCAAGGATCATCTATTGCTGTTACAATATAGCGCTCACGTGCTCTGAGCTTGTTTCGGTCGGAGATTAAGTATACAATATCTCCAACTGCAATCTTTAGTTGGGTTACAGATGTGTTCTGAGTGCTCTTTGATCTTTCGCTGTAGGGATGATTGGTTGATCTTTGCTGATGTTGTGTGAGGAGATGTTGGTAGTCAGAGAGTGGTAGTTGTTCGCCAGTATATTGATTGCGCTGGGTCCATAACTCACGAGCAGAGAGACCATGATAGCGTAGTCGTGAGTTTAGACGGGCAGTGGCAACGGCGAGGTCTGTGACGGAGACAGGACCTCCTCTCGGTTCTTGTCGTAGGAATTCATCTTCCAGTTCTTGTATAGCCTTTTCTGCTACAGGGTTCTTGTTAACGTTTTTAACGCGGCCGATGTCAAGCCACGCGTTAAGGTGCTTTAGACCATCATTGTTGGATAATGATATGAAACCTGGAGCAGGGTCAACACGAATGATTGCTCTAGGACCGTCAATGGGGTGGAGTTCTGCGAGTAAACGAGTTAAACCATCGCGTAATGTGTCGTGTTTTTCATCCGGAATAAGGCACGTGGCAGTGTAAGAAGTAGAGCACTCTCTCAACAGCAAAATCAACTGACGCTGGCGTTTGATTACATCAGCTGCAAATGTACTGCCAACTGTATCTGGTGGTTCTTCGGATGACTGACTTACATGTTTACATTTAGATATAAAGTAGAAATAAATACATGTCACAAATAAATGTAAGTGGAAGAATATATAAAAATAGAAATATATAAAGTCAAAAAGGATATTACATACAAATACTTGTACAGTCTATTTTCAAAAAGGTGTTCAATCTGGTCATGTTAATTTATGTTCTAGCGATACTAGTCTTTCTAAGGTTGAGAGTTAGAGAAATGTTTTTATTTCATACTTTGAAAGCATGGTAGTACCAAATGTGTTAGCAACTGCTCCAGGTAGTAATGTTCATGTGGTTATTCTAAAATTAATGGATAAGATACTGATAAAACATTGATTGTTGTTTAGTCATGGCCTATCACCATTCTACCCAGTCATGTTAATTATTATTGAATAAATCAATGATTCTATCTGTCACATATTGTACAGCAGAGTGCAAATGCTATTTGATCTACTAGTATTGCTACTAACTATTTTTGTTGATATGATAACTATTTAGTTACTAGAAACTTTTATATTAAAAAACAATACTGATAGCGCTTGCACTCTTCTGTAATTGGGACATATGTTAGCATTTCAAAACAACTCTTGCACAAATACATTTGGGTGATATTCAAAATATAAGTTATGCAAATTCAGCTGTATCATAAAATTCCACTAAATTGAGCATATCTCTTGTTGAAAATTTCATATTCCAAAGATTCAACAGATGAAGTTCAAGAAGAAAACAGACCTTCAGTGCTAAAGAAAGCCCCCCACAACACTAGCTGTAAGCTAGCATTGAAAGGACACAAACAGATGTTATGGTGTAAAAAGAATCAACAACGAGCAAATCAAGGAACAAACAACAGTGCTTAGCAACATGTAGTTCATAATAATCTTCTGTACATAAATTATACATAAATTGTTTTTATTCCAAATGAAACCAAACTGTACAATTTTTCAATGATAATTTTTAAAAAATTGCAAAATACTTGCCAGATATTGTATAATAGTATAAGATTTGCTATCTCAAGTGGATGTATTTGTAGAACTAAGATGATTGTTATTAGTTTTTTTTACAAATAACTAAATCAATGTTTATATTTTATACTCTTTATATGATACTATATTAAAACTCACAGCACAAAGCTCACAAAAATAGTCCATGTTTATTCGGAGTCATCATCATTTTTTTCTAAGTGGAAGGCTTTTCTTACTTTAATGTATGCACATGCTGCAGCTGTATACTATTTCTACCAAGTTTTTCAAATATCAGGCGTTTGAATTCACAAAAGGAACTGACACTTCTGTAAAAGCTATAAAAAGAAAAGATTCATGTTAGTGTACTTGGCTGCTCACAAAAACAACATGCACCATTATGACTAAACGACATGGACATGGGAATTGAATATGAAAGCATTGTGATTCGGTTTGATTTCTCCAAGGACTCCAGGCAAGCTCTTCAATTCCATGCATCGATCTATTTTTTGACAGCAGTGATATTCATGGTATAAACGATCACAAGTACAGCTGGTTAAAAAATCAAATTAAGCAAAAGCAAATGTGTCACACTCTCGTCGGGTTTCAACTCGAGCTAGCATTATTCGTTGATTCGGAGCATGAATTATAATCATCACGTTCTTACCATGTTTCTGCTTTGTTCAATGCTGATCAGTCGGTTAACAAACTTCTTTGTTTTTCGCTTCTCCTCAACACGGCTTTGATATTCGAAAAGTAAATCGTTTGCTATGGGCTCGTCTTGTTCGAGTTGTTGTTGTTTATATTCTATGTGATTATAGGAATGAATTCTCTCATAAAACTAAATTCAGAGTCATCTGGAGAAAACCTGCTGCCATAAGAAGTAGAGCTATCTTTTATTTTAATTTTGAAGAGTTCGAAACTGTTTTTAGAACGCAATCTTGCAGCACAATCCAGGGTCTCCATGGCCAAGGCAAATAACCACTGACTTCCGTGACGTCACACCTATTGTTTAACAAAATTAGGTACCAGTCCTTCAAATCGCGCGGTACAAATTATCTAACAGCCCAATATTTTTCTTTATAAAAAAATCAGAATTGGTCAAATTACCGTAATTCCTTCACAATTATGTTTTATAAGGTATTTACTTTTTATTAAAATCGAAAAAATATATCCATCATAGGACCTTTAAACGTACAATCAGACTCTGTACGAGCTAAACTATTTGTTTAGTTTATCTACGTATTGTTTAATCTATCCACTTATTGTATTGTATTTGCTCACTAAGTGTTTTATTGTCTATATAAAGCTTTATCATCATTAAAATTCTGCACTTGACAATGACATCGGACGATGTCGAAACGTCGTGAAAATGAATGTAGTTGCGTTCGTATTTTTAATTAATATTATTTCTCGATCGAGACTTATTTTCTTTTCATGATCAAATGATCATATAATCAATTGAAATACACAAAGCTTTATGCATGCGACAACATTTTATTATACGCAAAAATGCGAAAAATATGTTGTTATGCATGGTAAAAATAGCACTTGTCAATTAAAATTGATTGTCCAATGAGAAGTTAGATAAGCACTAACATGGTTACTTTGTGTTGTAAACAAATCCCCCCGCGCTTCTAGCTTTACGCTCTTTCACGATCAAATAAAAATGTTATAACAATAGACAAAAAATTCACTTTTCTGGTTAATGTGTAATGAATTACTTATTGGTAATCTAGCTATCTAAAATGGTTGTGAATTTTCAATTATCAAATGTGAGTATTGCGTAACTCATTTAAAAATAGCTAGTAGGAAGTTTTGAAATTTTAACTTGCAGATGAGTACACTGACGAATTCATGCAAGCGTTTTATTTTGAATAACAAATGCAAAAATTACAAGAATCAAATTATTGCAAACTGCTTTCATGTGGATGGTAAAAAAGAAATTCATTAAAGATCGTCAGAAAATGTAAACATACCGGCGTTAGTTTCTTGTCCTGTACTGTCACTTTTCTACTGAACTTTTTGTCCTCAGTTCTGATTACAATAAGCTTGATCATGTTTTTAGAATTTTAAAAGTGGCAAAAACCATTTTCACCGCTTCTAAAAAGTTTACACAGTTCAACTGAACGGCGATGGCAAGCTCGTGTTGCTCGATCACGCATTGTACTAAATTTCCATCCACTCCATGAACTGGCAGTGCTACTTTGTTGACAAACATCTTGTGTGAAAAGTTTTTTTGTCGTGAATAGTTGATAAATCTGCATTGATCCTACAGATCTCCGTTGTATGAATATTCCGTAAAAATTGATGAATGAACAGAGTGAAATTATTTTCGTGAGTCGTTTTCGCCTTGCTGTTCACCTCTTTTAAATTGCTGCAAATGCAGCGCGTATTTGTTTTGTTTTTGTTTTTATAAAAGTTTTATCGCAGTCGATTTTACTTTTAAAAGTAGATTAGTCAATAAGTAATGACCGAAAAACGCCACGAAAAATCCATGCAGAATACGGCCTTTTTTACTATCTGACAAACTTGTCAAATAAACTCTTCCAGAATATACAACTTGTAAAATCTCCAGCTTTGAATGGTTATTGATGAATTATGACATCTCTACATGACTGCACATTTGGATGGTTAAAAACAGCGTCATGAGCGACTTTACCTATTTTGTCAATGAAAAAATTTTGAAGTAGCTTTTCATCGTTGAATCGTAGTATTTTTATTTTTCACTCCGCGGTCTATGTTTCTCTTTCTTAGTCAAATCTCTTCAAGCCGTCAGCTTAGCTTTGCCATTTTGTCCAGTGTAGAAATACATTTTGTAGAAAAAGTTATTTTGGCGTCCCGACTAAAACCGGTCAGCGTTTTCGCGCGGCAGTGCACGGACGGACGTTGTACGTATTTTCGAAATCCGGACTTCATGTGATCGATTTCAAATGAGCTCGATGGTTTACCATATTTTCTTAATTATGGTGCTCCGCTTGCGCGGGCCTTCGGCCCTCGCGGAGATCCACTATGAAAAAAATAACAGAAGCTCGCAAGGCATTAGGGCTAAGTTAGATTATTTAATGTTCACTGGCTCACCCGAGAGCATCTCGTACCAGCGATTATAGACCGAAAACTATCGTATATCATGACAAAACAAAATAACAAATAAAACAACAAGAACAGATGAAATTTAAATCGTTTAACTTATGTAAGTAACTTTGAGTTTGAGTCGCTCATTAGTATCTTGATAATAAAAATAACACTGAAAACAAAAAGGTCCAACAACTACAATAGAAACAATAACAATATCGCTGTAGACAAGACAGAAAGTATTCTTGTAGTCTGTTTTATAACCATGAAACTACCTCATTTTCTCAAACCAATGTATATTTTTACATTTATAAAAAAAAACTGACAGCAATAACATTGTTGTAGATATATATTTACTACCAAGGACAACTAATTCAGCTTGATCTTTTTGTTCCTCAATTTCACCGTAAACAATCATGGATAGTATCTCTACATCCACTAAGATAACAAAGAAAACTTTGTGTTTTCTCGTCGTTGATTTAATAGAGCCATAGTATCTCAAAACATGAAGTCGCGATTCTTTATGGTTAATTTTTGTGAACTTAAAAGTTTAATTGGAATTTGAAAATTATAACCCCTAAACAAACTAAGTTGCAGTAAAAAAAAACAATGCTTTTTCCAGCCCTGTTTTGTGGTGACTTACTGACTTTCATCACAAGACATCTTTGAACACAATCAAACACACCAAAATATGCTTTAATCATGTTTATTGTCTACTTGTTGTCATCTTACAGTGTAAAACCAGAAATTAAAAATTAGACAGGTCTTATCTTCATTTCAGCTCTTTTAGCAGAATAATAATGGCCTTTCCACTGGTCCCAGTTCACTCCATCAGCATGTGAACTGTGTTTACCATGATGGTACAGACCATTCAGGTTGGAATGATGACAGTTATTGTACCACCACGCACCCTTGTAGTTCGTAGCACAGTTACCTCTGGCCGGATCGTTATCACGGTCTTTGGTGGAGAAAGCCGCTCCTCTGTGTCTACTTAACCCATCACCGGCGTTTCCTGAGGAGAATGAAGTAGACACAGTCAGCTTCATTCAACCCCTCCCCCGAGGAAATGCATAAGAAACCAGCTCTATCTTTTGAGTATATTGGGAATAATATGATGTCGTTTGTATTATTGTATAATAGAAAATATACTTTCTTTAAGCAATCTGTTACACTTCTTACCTTTGTATTTCCCGAGGCTCAGCTTGTATTTGCTTCGTTCACTGGCCACAGCAAAGTAGTCGTACTCAGCATACGCACTCTTACCCTTCCAATCTTCCAGCTCGACACGAAGACGGTTACGAGTTTGGTGGGTCAATCTGTAGATCTTATCAATACCAAGCCAAAACTCGCCTTTCAGTTTTCCAAAACCTTTCTTGTAGTCATTCCATCCTCGATAAAAGTCTACAGAGCCGTCTTTTCTTTTTTGGAAAACTGCCCAACCTCCTCCATTGGTCTTTTGATCACAGTAAACCTAAAATAAATAAAGGCTGGTTAGTCAATTTGAGATAGCTAATAGATACTATCCTTTTTATATTGAACTGTCTAGCAATATATCCTACTTTGAAGTCATTTTTACCGACCTACTTAGTCAAGTTTGTCCATGAATTATTCAGTCGTGGGCTATCATAATTATGCATTCAATCAGATTTTCAAAACAAACATGTTGATTGGGGGATATTAAAATCTCGTTGACATAACGCTTGGTAGTTTCTCTTAAACTTTTAAAAATCCCTTCCTCTCAACTATCAGTACCTGACCTCCCCTCCCCCTTCATATCAAGGCTGCATCCTATCCATACACTAGCAGGGACAAGACACGTGTCTAATATGACACAATCTCATACTCAGAGCCCGCGTTTTTCCTCGCCAGCAGCGGATAACAAGGGCTCTGACATAATCCGAATTTTGTTAAATATTGATTGGTCATTCAATTTTGACAACCACGCAAGCGCAAACAACTGGAAACACAAATAAACTCAAGCTAGATGTTTGTGACCGTTTTCAGCAGTAGAAAATATATAACATATGATAAAAAGTTAGTCTGTACTTGTGAATCACTATTATCGTTACCTTTCTAGAGAATTTCAGGCAATTTGAAGCAATAGTTAGGAAATTATTTTATGTTTCGCCCTTCGTCACACACGGCTGCCAACGGCCGACAGAATTCCTCTTCTAGCTCGTCGAAAATCACAAATTAACCTAAAATCCCTTCGGATTATGTTTACTCAATAAATAATCATTACAATCTATTAATTTTGTTCCAAAACTTCCACAATATCACTAGGAAAAATCCATTTTCATTGACTATATTGCCGTATGCTGATCGATGGTGGATATAGATTCCATCAGGATTACAACGGTTTTTACTTTTAAATATCAGATCTGACATAATCTCGATTCCCCATTGGTCGGTTTGTACATTTGCCGTAAAGGCGCATGCGCAGCCGGGAGTCCAAGAAATCTTGGACTTTTCAGTGGATTATGCCAGAGTCGTTGTTTCGAGCCGCTGGCCGAAGTAACGAGGACTCAGGGTATGAGATTGAACATGACAGAGCGGACAAACCGCGCGCATGCGCATTATACATCACTGCAAAAATCAAAACCAAAATGGCGGATGACAGGCTGCTTAAAACGCTATCTCGAAAATGACTCTAAAAGTTGAGTAAACTCACGAAGAGTTCGGAACCATGTGCTGCAGAATAATTTTCACATTAGTGATGGATTTTACGTTAAAATATGACATTCTACTAATCGCTTTAGAACGACGACTTTGCTCGCTTGTCGAAGTGCACGATATCATGACGAAATTTCTCGAGTATAAGGTCTGACATTGATGAATAAGCTTAATAATTCGTCAGATTATCTATCAATTGATTGATTTAAATTCGCCGGGCTGTGTTGATACGAAGCAGTTGTATATTTATCAATATTTATGAATATTGGCTACTTATTATTTAAGCATTAGCAAGATGATTTTCGTGTTTCTATACTCTGTAATTTCAGCTCGTGATTCAATACCTCGTATTCTCGTTTCCTCCTAACAATCCCAATTGTTTCTAACAGAGTATAGAAACACGAAAGTTGTCTTCTAATGCTTTTATAAAATAACAACAACAGCTTATCACGAAAAATAGGTAAAATTGAATTTGATACGCCTGATCACACAATAAATTCTCCATACATCAAATGCAAAAGTCGACCAATCAAAATGCACCTTACATTTCCAACTTACGAGGTTGTTGAAAACAGATAGGCTTGTTTTCGATGAAACAATCGACAATACGTCGTCTCGAGCAAAAACGCTTTAACTTTCAAGATGTGCATACTTTACAGAAATTTACTAAGTGAATGTGATTATTCTAACCGAAAAATGATGCCTATTTAACTACTGCAGTGGCTGCTCTGGACTTTGGACGCTCTGAGCTGTGAGTTATTCGTTGTTTTGGTATTAAAACTGACTTGAGATAACATCGCTGCACTGTTCGAGGATGTTTGAATTTGGCCGGCTTTGCACTATTTGCCGGTAAGTAGAGGATTTTCCTCGTGAATTTGTGCTTTTTTATTACCAAAAGTCTTTTTTTTTCGTACAAAAACAATAAGATACGTTGCTAATGTGTCAAGTCCTAGCTGGTAATTTGTTTCCATAAAATTTTATTTTTTACTTGTTTTCCGTCGCGAGAGTACTTAAGTTAAATGATGAAATTTTCTCTACGTGGATTTTCTTATTTCTTTTTTCTCTTTCAGATTGTACTGGTTATTATTGCATTTCTGTCAAGGTTTTACTGTTAAACAAATGCTGAAGCGTTAAACAAATGATGAAGTTTGTCAGTTCTGTGATTAAAATTGTTTTTACAACTTTTTAATACATCCTCATCGTTTGTAATTACGACACCCTTAAAACCCGTGTTTCTATGCTCTTATAACAAGGCATTATTTTACCTGCGCATGCGCTGAACTGCTGAGCCAAACAATTGTATGGCGGGCTCCTCACAGGAATGACGCGCACAAAGCCTATATGTCAACATGGCGCTTGTTGTGTAATGTTATGGCACAAAATTAAATATTCATGAACAACAATATTCAAGGTGAATTTAAACTTCGGACCATTGTAATGTCAGTTCACCGAATTTGCAAAGAAACAAGTGGGATTGTAGCACACGAATTGGGAAGATAGAATTTAGAGCTGCCAGGCTAAAATATTCTCTTGATTTGAAAATGGAACAGATATTCTGTCTGCCGCTAAAACCACCATCAATAATATTTCACTTGAAAACCCTAATTAGCCAAATTTTGCCAACAATAAGTTTCATGCATATCACAATGATAAGGATGAAATTAGGGTCTCAACATTGGAAATAACTCAGTGGTTGTTACCCTCCAATAAGAGAATTTTCCCGTTTGATATAAGCTATAATTACTCCAGTGCACAATATCGAGAGATTTCAAACCAAAGCAAAATCCAATTCGGATAATCCGATTTCAAAACACATCATGAAATAAAAACATATTTATCATACACTTACCTAAATTTATTGATTAGAACCATGTCTTTTAGTAAAAGTGATGAAACAACAGCTCTTCTCATGCAAAAACAAGCAACACATGTTCGCAGAATACTATTACTTTGACTCCGTTTAGCGAGGCATCATCAATCTAATATTGAACGACTGGAACTTAAGCAATAACCTTAAAGTTATTTAAAACTATACTGGACTTTTCTATGCTCCAAAATGTTCTAAAGGTGGAAAAAAATCCATCAGCACACCAAGCAGTTATGAAATCCGACAGCGAACGCTATGAGGATGAGGTGTCTCAAAAGTCAATTTCGCGCACGCGCAGGTAAATTAATGCCTTGTTTACTCTTATAGAAACATGATTTTTTTTTTGCACGTTTTAGCCAATCAGAGCACGCGTTATATACTAGTTATTTTATTTAAAAATAATAATACATAAGTTAATGTTACCTTGAATAGTCCTTTACCGTCAGGGTCAATAGAATACACACCACTTTGCTTACCACCTGTACATTTTAGGACTTCACCGCAGTTCCTAGGTACTGTAAAAAAACATTGGTTATTTTAGAACATACAACAATAAGTATATGTTATCAAAAAAAATACTATGTTTCGAAATGGGATGCAAATTTCATGGCGGATATTTGCTTCCAGTTCGTGTCACAAGATTTAGCTAGATTTGTTGTATATGACCAGTTCTAATATTAAATTAGGTAAACCTAATAGCGGAGCTTCGATTTAATGAAATCGAGTTATTTATTTATTCATTCAATGAAACATTCATTCATGCACTACCAATTATCAAAATTGTTGATCAATCAATCAATTGAAAATAGATATGGATAAAAAAGCAAACAAATAAATGATTTAATATAATAATTTGCAAATATAAAACTTTAATGGTGCACTGCTCCCAAATATCAAAGTCGATTTTTATTCCTTATTTTTCATGAATGTTTGTGAGATGAATATAAAATTAATAGAAAACTTGTTATCTTATTTATCCTTACCAATGCATAGTTGTGTGTATCATATGTATCGATGTATAATAGTATCTTTTGATCAAACCTTAAAAAGTAGCTGTAATTTTGCAATATTTACTAGTGTCAGCTATAAGATGTTCGCGGTTGCACTCAAATTTGCACAGTTCTTAATTTCTATTTATTAAGGGTCCTGACCACTTTAGAACATCAACAACGCTTGAAACGTTTGCCCTTATACAAATTACCGCTGAAACCGCCGCGCACCTGCCAAATCACGCCAAAAGGCAACATAAGAATAACAAAAAGAGTCTTGGAAAATTATGCTTCAATCAACCCAAAACCCTCATTTTTTCGCGTGATTCTATATTTTTCTTCGTTTTTCAGAAATATCTGGTATAAAGTCTTTCTTTTGACGAGATTTGAGAAAATCCTGATGACTTTTCGTCATAAAAAAGGTATTTTAAGTGGTTTAGGGCTTCATTTTTCAAAGCGATTTTGAGTCAAAGACGTGTAAAACAATGTCTTGTTGAGATTGCTTGTGAAAACTACGTCAATAGCTTTATTAGTTTTTGATTAATTAATTTTTTGTTTAAAAATGTCAAAATATGATTTCAAGTCTGAACATAGTTATTCCCTTGAATAACTATGGTCTGAACAAAACTGACATGTTTGATGGCGACAAGTAATAGACGTTATTACAAGTTGAATACTACAAATCACATCGTGTATATAAATCGGACTATGTCTTCACGATTTGTCTTATTCTACAAATTGAGTGTGACCAATTATACCGTGTAACGAATCTTTAGATTTCTTTGAGTTGTGCTTTTCCGACGTGTTATCTTAAAGAACTCGTATATTTTCTAGATCGTACTTACGTTTTTTATTGGGACAATTGAGAGTGGTTGTTCCTTGTCCTTGATTCCGAGAATTTTCGAGTTTTTGGAGAAGAGCTTTGATGTAAGAGATCAACAGCTTCGAGTAAGTACCGCAGTTGCAATTGAGAATTGGACGACAGACCGGATGATTGGTCTTTTGGATGAGTGATTCGACACACGGATTCACCATTCATAGACACACTAACATTAAAAAAAACCTCAAAAACTTCATTTCAGTTCGCGTTTAGAATGCTTTTTCTTTTCTTTGATATGAACTCAACAATGTCGAGATAACATTGATGTAGAAAAACAAAGTCACGGCCTTGTCATTAAGCTGTTTGAAGGACGATAACATGTATTTTTTGCAAGTTTTCACTCCAGCCAATTATATCAATCCACTATTCCACTTAGTAAAGTTAAACTGTCTGTTTTTTTTTTTTTTTTTTTTTTGTTTTTTTTTTGCGCTAAAACGGCAGGCAGCAAGTCATTCATGGAAAATAGTACACGTTTTTCAGTCTGGATGATGGTCTTTTGAAAACAACACAAAATCAATGATCGAGTTCTTTTTCTTAATTCAATTCAAATTGTCTTAATAATGTTTGAAGTTTCAAAGTCTACAAATGAATAAATAAATGAGTCAATAAACTAAAAACTATGAGCGAATCAATGAATGAATGACTGAATAAATAAATCAACAAATGAGCATAAAACAACGTTTATAGTGCAATCTTTGCACTGGCCCTCAAAGGTGGGATCCATATATTTTTTTATCTACATACACAGGCAAATAACTCTATAAAATGTGTCAATTTATAGCGGATTTTTTAACAAAATGTATAATATAATTGATTCATTCATTGCTTCTGCCCGTTACATCGAACCCTTTTAAAGTTATGATTGTCCCTATAGCTCAACGACTTCAAGTGTTTAAAAAATATACAATTCAAAAAATTGTAAGTAATTCTCTTCTCAACTCACACTTAATCTCGTAGCTGTTTTTTCTTCGTATCAAATGAGCCAAGCTATGGGTTATGTAGCCCTACTTCTTACATCTTTTTTGTAAACCGCTTTCGTTCAATTTCTTTTTTTATCGCGCGCTAGCTTAGCCACATTATCGTAAATCATACATTTTAGATATACAAAAAACGTTTCAAAACAGTCTAATTCGATCTTCAAAAAAAATGTTAAAAAGCTCATGATTTTATTGGTGTTACATTTATTTACAACTGTTAATTACCTTGGAAAATCGAGAAAATAACGAAGTTTATTTTTTCAAGTTGGAATCTCGAGCTTGAGCTGTGACAGGGTAGCTTTTCAGTCAGTATAAGGTTTGTTCATATGAATTGCCGCGTTGCCTCGGCTACCAGGGAGACAATCTTTTGCTTTCCTTTCGCTGGTGACACAAAAACAAATTAAGACTGGTTCCTTCAAGTCGAGACAGCTCACGCCATAAGAATAATGTAGTGAATGAATAACAGGGGCGGCGGAACCGGGGGGGCCGGGGGGGCACGGGCCCCCCCACAAAATATTTGGGGGGGGCTCGGCCCCCCCCCCCCCCCCACACACACACACACACACACACAAAATATTGGTTAAAAGACATTAATGCATGAGTTGACACAGTTAAATTTTTTTTTGTGATTTTGGAGTGGGAGGTGGGGAGGGGAGGGGAGGGGTGGGGGATTATAGTGCCCCCCCATGGCTGTTACTGTTCCGCCGCCCCTGATAAACAATGTACAAATACCACAGTCATTTATGCAGGTATATGTCAAGTCGGAAAATGTATGGCGCTCAAATTCCAATTCAAAGGCATCAACGTTGACCTTCAGTTAAATTGTTCAACGGTGCTTGATAACACGAAACAGCGTCACAATCTCTTGTAATGAAAGATTAGCTCAGTAACTACATTTCAAATGAATTCAAAATAAATAAAAAACCTTCGTGGCATTGACAAGCAGACTGAGAACTCATAGATTTAACTCAGTTTACTGATATGAGAACACTAAATCGCTCCCTCTTTTTAAATCTAGACTAAATATCTTGTTATTTAGATGACTGTTTTCCCCGATTTTTCCATATTATCTTGTAAGGCGTATTGATATATATTTGGAAATAAGGCATATACTTTATTTTATTATTATATTAATGATACGCAATACATTTTGTGGTTAACAGTCCATTGATGATGACGCAAACAAAGCGATTCACATGACACAATAAACAGCATTTCGGCCAAGGAACCTTCCTTAGATAAAATGTGTGAAAATATGTGCAGATCTTAAGTCTTAAGGACATATCTAGACCACTTTTTGGCATTATAATATTTTTTCAAATAATACAGAAGAAAAGTTTTTTTGACCAGTATTGTGTTGTTTGTCCATTAGACTGGTAGCAACACGACGCAAATGTTATAGAAGCATTATCATTAGCTAATATAATCACTTCTTTCAAAACAGTAAAACTTTAATTGACTGATTAATTTATGTTTTGTTATGTGATAGATATCGATTGACTACGTTCATCCATTAAATCGAATTAATGGATAAACTTTAGCATGAAATGCGAAAAAAAAACGATCAATCAATAATAACCAATTTGTCGTAGCGCCATTTAGCACAGGTTTCAAGTGTTTATTTGTTTTGACGATAATGGCTTATAAGTGATTGTTTATTTTGGTGCTAGCGTTGCTCTGATTTCGCGGGCAATGATACCTCCAGAGTTCCGCATGCAAATCCTCAATTCATTCATACTTGGGATGAGTCATCATTGAGCCCATGTCCTGCAGCTCTCTCGTAATGTTTTATACACCTCGAGATCAAATGTTTATTCACCGAATCATACGATACTAAAATTGGCTCACAATTCGCTAACCAGGATTCATTTATCTTTAGAGTTGAAGTAGCCAAGCTAATAAACAAGTAAGCTTTCTAGCTTTTTTCTATTTCTTAAAAATACGTTAACATCTACTTTTCTCGTAATAAGAATGTTACAAAATTATACTCACCGATGCAATGGTTGTTTACAAACAAGTTGCTCTCTAGCTTGACTTGACTCCTCTTTTATTTTATTTTTTTTCAGCAATGTGAGCGCTATGATCAAGATTTATTATACTTCCTTGATATTTTTAAGTTTTAAACATAGATGGATACTTTCTACATTCAAAAGCAGCATTTGAATTTTTAATTGATTAAAAATCATTAATTCAAAATATGCACATCAAATCATGTGCGACACATTCCGAGAAAAAGGTCGACCAAATGGAAAATTTCCCAAAATTTTGAATTTACCAATGGAGCCGCATTAAAAGAAACTAAATTAGAGTTTTTTTTAATTTGAAAATTAAGAACATAAGAACAGGGGGCTAGATCAATGCATGAATACTACAATTTCGTGTTATCAAGCCTCAAAGTACAATCAGACAAAATCATATTTAACGCATTTAAGGTGAAGTCGGAGGTATAGCATGTTATAGCACTCCCAAACTCAAAACATAACATACCCTTTCTCAAATTGTACAGCGTTGCTTGATAACACGAAACAGTCCATTCAGGGCGAAGCATTCGGACACATTGCAAAATGAGCACTACTTTCCAAGGAACTTTTTTTGACAACATTTGTGAAATTATATGCAGAAATATGTATGTGTGAAAAAAATCACTTTGACTGAAGTGATCACTTCTTCGCATTGGAATATATTCTCAAATATCACAGAAGACAATTTCCCTGACCATTACTACCTGTTTTGCTATTGTAATGTCTTGTTTGTCCCTGAGACGGGAGTCGCCCTAAATGTCGTGGGTCGTGGGTCGTGGGTAAAAAGTCGTGGGTCGTGGGTAAAGTCGTGGGTAAAGTCGTGGGTAAAAAAAATCATGAAAATTGTAAAAAAACGAAATAAAGAATAAATAGATGAATTAAACAAAGATATAACAAGCAAAATAATATGATTATACTTTAAAGTTCAATAAAAAAGGCTTATAATCTGGGTACACGTACAAGCCTACCGATCAAGTACAGTTTTGGGAAACAACTATGCACATATAATATTCGAACTAACTCTTTAATCAAACTCTAACGGGATAACGTTATTGCCTAGGTTATAACAACAAGGAACAAATTCTACAGTTTTTATCAGGCATTTACTACGTAGTAGATGCCGCTGTTATGTAATTCTTAATATGTGACAGTTTAACTTGAAAACTGAGCTACTAAATCTTCCTTCTCACACATGTTTCAGCTTGAGCGAACAAATATCTAACAATCACAGAGTTTCTTCAGGGTTTCTTTACAGTTTCTCCAGTCGTATTTTTTTAAAAAATTTAAGAAAATCGAAGGTAAGTGTTGCTATTTTTACATATTATAATTATTTTCCTGAAAGCGATGTTCTTTTTAAAGTAACAATGCTTGTAAATCTATTTAAAGGATAATGAGGATTGTTTTGTACTTACCACATCAAGGCAGTACACACTTTTGTTGTCTTACATTTACATCTTTGAAAGTATCATTTTTTTGATAGGTCTTAGCATATCAGTCTTGGAAATGAACGAGCTAGTTCTTCACTGAAAACATTCTGAGACTTCAAATTACAAAGTCTGACCTCCTGGTTAATATAAACTCTTATTATAGGAAGAGCACGAACTACAAAATTTAACTTAAAAAAATTTCTTTAAGTTTACACTTTTATTTATTTCTTAATACTACGCTAGTCAGTAAATGTTATTACATACGGCCTATAATACGGCCGCACAAGGACTCTCTCGCTCCGCGGTCGCTTTTTTTTTGCACTTCGAGCTAAAAAAAAACGCTTTGCGTTCGTTTATAGTATCCAAAGAGAGAGTCCGACTTGTCGCAAGTCTACCTATAATCATATTATTTTGCTTGTTATATCTTTGTTTAATTTATCTATTTATTCTTTATTTCGTTTTTTTACAATTTTCATGATTTTTTTACCCACGACTTTACCCACGACCCACGACTTTTTACCCACGACCCACGACCCACGACATTTAGGGCGACTCTGAGACGGACTACGAGAAGAAGAATCAAGTATTCTAAATTATTTTCTAAAATATTATCTAAAATTAAATCTCAACCGGAAAACTACAATTGACCAATAATTTATATCCATAATAACATTACGGTAATCGATATTCGCGCGAAACCGGAGTACACGTTTTTTCCATTTTCGGCGTATCTAAAAAAAAAAAACAAAGCCACTTAATAAAAGATTTATTAACCTCGTTTGCTCGGTCTGTACGGGAAAATATCAGACCTCGGTCTTTTATGTACGGACCACGCTACGCTCGGTCCGTACTGTCAAGACCGATCGTCTGATATTTTGCCGTACAGACCTCGCTCTCGGTTAAGTAATTTCAAAACAGGAATGAAAGAAAGAAAGAAAGAAAGAAAGAAAGAAAGAAAGAAAGAAAGAAAGAAAGAAAGAAATCAAGAAAAAAAGAAATCAAGAAAGTAATCAAGAAAGAAAGAAAGAAAGAAAGAAAGAAATCAAGAAATCAAGAAATCAAGAAAGAAATCAAGAAAGAAAGAAATCAAGAAAGAAAGAAAGAAAGAAAGAAAGAAAGAAAGAAAGAAAGAAAGAAAGAAAGAAAAGAAAGAAAGACAGAAAGAAAGAAACAATCCAAAAATGTGAAATATGTGTGATTAGGCATATTTATGGATCTGTCTTTGGATATAATATGATTATTATGATATATAGAGATTACTCAATAGAAAATCGTACAAGCATTTTCCATCGTGTAATTTATTTATTCCATAGATACTGAGATTTTTAAATGTAATTTTTGACAACTTTTGTCTTATATCAGAGCAGCAATTTTTCAAGCTTAAGTGAGACAGGACGACATAAGACCACATGTGAAATAAAGCTTAGTACCGGTAAAAAATTAAAGATTGAAACAAACTTAAACTAGCGGTTTCTATCGAAAGTGAAGTGCTGCGATCCTCTGAATATGCGATGGTTAAATAATTTTTAAAATAGTCATGAAATGATGAGAGTCGATTATGTTAAACAAACAGCATTTATTTATAAAATTTGAATGCTGTAACAAAAAGTACGCATTTTCATAGGTATGGAATATTTATATAATTGTAATTGTAATACATCTTTATTAACAAATAATCAACTATTTGATCATCTAATAATGATTTACAATCATGAATGAAAACATAACTTTCTGTTATATTAAAAACTGGAAGAATTATTTCAATAAAGACTGTACTGCACTATTAAACAATGCCGAGAGACTAATTAAAACACATTGTCTACTCGAGTCTACCCCTAGAAATTGTTATATTTATACAAATCATATAATGTTTGTAATTGTAATTTGTCATAAACAGGGTATGGAAGTTAGGTATTTTTTGTCATAAACAGGGTTACATAATATAATAAAATGGGTTATATAATATAATAAAATGACAAAGATGAGACAACCGACAATTTCAGTAATAATCGAATTCGGATAACAATATTATAATTCTTCTAAAGGCCCACTCCGGGACCTAAAGTCACCGAAATTTGAATTCGACGACTAAAGGAAATTATATAGGCGATTTTAGCAAAATTTGCCAAAAAGGACCAGAATAAGCTACCAATATTAAAGGCGATGTTAGGCAATATTGAGCAATTTTAGACGACTTTACGCGATTACAGCTAGGAGACTATGAAACAACTATTTTTAGTACTTTTTGAGTGTAATCTCACATTTTCCCAGTTACTGATAGGGATACCAAAATGGCAATATAAAATGTAAACTTACTACAAATTGGCTATTAATTAGTATTTTTGTGAATCTAAGGTGATTTCAGGCAATTTTTTTTCTTTTTTTTGCAATTATAGGCAATTTTGAGCGCTTTTAGGCAATAATTCGCGATTTTAGTCAATTTTGCGCAATTGTCGACAATTTTGAGCAAAAGTAGGCATTTTTTGCGATTAATTTCAGGACACTTTAGGTACCTTTTTTCGCATATCCAAATATTGATCCCCCCTTTCAAAGCGGTCATTTCCATCTGATCCCCCTTTTGCTTTTATGAAAATACACTGATTCCCCAAATAATCCTCCGCACCCCCCATACTTATTTACAGTGTTCACCTTACACTTAAAGAGAAAAACATCACCATGGGATCCTTACGGTTGACCCACATACTTCATACTTTAGCTACATTGCCAGCGTGGTTGTCCTTATTTAATTACTGCTTTGACTGAAAAAACAGTTGAGCACCAATGTTAGACTGGCAGGAGGTGTTCTTTTAATAATCTAGATTTGAGCGAAGAAAACCGAAACGCTCATTCACTGTATTCAAGTTAAAGTCAAATTTAGTGCTATGGAAAAATAGGTGCAGACGAAAATAAAATTGTGACCCACCCCCCCCCCCAAAAAAAGTCATTCACAAAATTCTTTAGCCCTCCCCAAGCGAGAGTTTGAAAAATCATGGCACTAACCCCCTCCTCAACATAAAGATTTGAATATTTCAATTGATTATATGATTATCTGATCATTAAAAGAAAATAACATAGCAAAAAAAAAAAAAAAAAAAAAAAAAAATCCCTCATTTCATTTGAATGAATTTATGTATTCATTAATTCATTTATTTATTTACTTTTTTATCTATAGTCCTTTTTGATTGATTGATTGATTGCTCAACAATTTGATAATTGGTAGTGAATGAACAAATGAATAAATGAACGATTGAATAAATAATTAAGGGCCACATTGAAAAAAAGACATATCAAGTCTTTATGTGTTTACCCTAATAAAGTCAATCAATCAAAAAAAAAAAAAAAAAAAAAAAAAAATCAGTTCATTAAATCGGAGCTCCGCTATTAGGCTACCTGATTTTTATATTATTACATTTTTTCAAAACTAGAAGAGAGTGTGATACAGCGAAAAGCACGCGGTAGTTTGTTTACAAATCTAAAAGCCATGTTAGTGCTCTTCTAACATCTCATCATAGTGGATAATCAATTTTTAACTGACAAGTGCTATTTTTACCATGAATAACAACAAAATGGGAAGCCAGTTGACTATTACAAACAAAAAAAAAAAAAAAAAAATAGGGTCGGATATTTTTGGCGCATTTGTGCACATGTCTTTCGTTAAGTGTTGTCGCATGCATAAAGATTTGAATTGTTCAATCGTTGGTCTTTTTAATCAGTCACTCATTCATTTAATGGTTTGAATCATTTTTTGTTATTTTCTTTCGATGTTTGTTAAAATGGACTTATTCATTATTAATTCACTCATTTTTTGCACTTTTATCTAAAGTCATTTTTGATTAAATGATTAATCAATAATTTAATAATTGGTAGTGAATAAATGAATGATTCAATGAATAAATATTTCATTGCCTATAACAAAATTCTTTACATCGGAGTCCGTTGTTATGGCTACCTAATTATTATATTATCATTTATCTTGTGCTGAAGTAGACGAAAGTTGTAAAGCAAAATGTAATCTATCACAGCTAGTTAGCTTAAGGTAATTCCGTAGTAATAGAACTAGCCATAGAATTTTGATAAAACTTTCTACAGTAAAATATTTTGAGTTTTTCATCAAAAATATGAAATAAAAAAATGGGGTCACCGTATTGGATTTCGCGAGAAAAATTTTTAAAGTATACCCACTTTTGTCAATTTAGCGTCTAACATTCGAAAATGGGCATCATACATAAAAGTATCTCTTGACTGAGCTTGGTCAATACAAAAAATGTGGAATTTACCTAAATGTGCTCCTTATACATTGGGCTACCGATGTAAAGCAAAAAATTTTCACTAAAATTCAACAGCGAAGAGAAATAAAGCAAAAATTAACAAAATGTTCAAATTTGTACAGGCCTCATTAACGCTTTGAACGAAACACTTTTCGAAATATCGAAAAATCTAGCCATAGAATTTTGTCATCGATCACATATGTTTTAAAAAACATTATTTCAAATGATATTATGAAATAAAAAAGATAGGTGCCCGTATTGGTTTGCGAGATATTTTGAAAAATATCCTCAAAATTCAATAATATCAAGGCTGTTCCGAGTATGGACTGGGGCGAGTTTGAAGAAATTCGTAATTATTCGCTTGAAAATGTGAAAACTGTTCGTATTTTCACGTTAAAGTGTTTCTCAGACATAACTCTGTATCTATTGATGATAAGAAATGTAAAACTCTAAAATTCGAAATATGCGCAGAACTGTGCGCATTGCAAAACTACGGAATTACCTTAATAGCAAAAAGTATTTTTACTCCTTTTTATTTTAGTTAGGCGGATTTTTATCGGAGACTGATGTGAGGTTTTAAATGCAAAATTAAGCTTTTTAGGAAGTCTCAAACAATTATATTTCAAATTTTTACGTCAAACTTATGTTTATAGAATGTTATTCTGCAAATGCTCCTATCAGTCAAAAATGAAATTTATCATAATGATATATATAGCCAAACATAATTATGAACATAATGCATTGATTACCGTGGAATGTCGGAAATTTAGGGAAAATTCAAATTTGTGACCAATATTAAATTGTATCCCACATTTGTCAATGGAAAATTTTGTAGAGGTATAAGGAATATGTCCGAACATACGCCTTAGTGTTGTGCGTTAGGTTGATTTGACGTAATCAACCTTTAGGGAGGAGAGGTTACTAACATCGCTTCTCAATTTCACTCGCGAAATGCTAAAAGAGTCTTTCCAGCGAATTTGGCGGATGGCAATCAAAGCATTTCCATGGCTATTGTTAGTAGGAATACTCTAGAACTACCTGGACAAACTTCATTAACTACATGTTAACTAGGTAAAACCAGCTACCGTGAGTCAAAATGACTAAAAGTTATTCCAGCAATCCACGATGGCGAGTAATACGATGCTTTCATGTAGGCGAAAGCCCAAATGAGATTGTTCATTGCTGTAATTCTGTACAAAATGTAAGCAGTTTTGTTTTTTATTCATTTTGAATATTTTATAATCTTTGTATTTTTCTGTTAGATTTTATCAGACAGCCCTTATGTAAGTAATAGAAAAAGATTTTTTTGTCAGATATTGAAATTATCGAAAAATTTAGCCATTTGCAATATTAAAAGAGAAAAACACGAAAAAAATATTATAGAGTTACTTGAACAATTTTGTTAATGGCGTTAAATTTATTTCAGAGTTAAAGCTGCTACTTCATTTATCAACTTGCAAAATCAATTTGACAAGTTTACGAGTTTACTTTAAACGTCCACCAAATTTCTTGAATGGCTTTCAGGGAGGGAGGGATGGGTGTAAAATATGAATATCCATGTATGAAGAGCTAGAACCGATTAACAGGTTAGCTCAGTTGGGAGAGCGTTGGCTGTTAACCGGGAGGCTGCGGGCTCAAACCCTCAACCGGACCATCACTCAGGGTCTTTAAATAATTGAGGAGAATGTTCTTCGATTTATAATTGAAAGGGTTTGCGTCTTCTCGGATAAGGACGATAAACTGGAGGTCCCGTCTCGCCACACTACACAATAAGGACATTAAGCAATAGGACGAGAGAGACGACGACAACGAGTTTGGACTTTATTTTTGCACGAAAAAAACATGTGCAATGAGTCATATTTAGTCCAAACATCTTCAATGGTGACAACAACTACCGTGAACATGCAATTACTACCTCAAAGAAAGACTCAGAGAACATATTGATTAGCTAAGTTGATGAAACCTCGTCGTCTTTATCGCCTCTCGTCCTCATGCTTAAGGTCCTTATTAACCATTAACGGGGGGACGTAAAAGAACGACTGAGGACGCAGGTAACGACCATCCTCGGTGATAGGACTACACTAATACATACTAATTACTAATCAACCTCATGCTTGTAAATCCGGATTACATACTATAAATATTAAAGATTGTAAAGCACATTGAGACATTAGGTGAAAATGCGCTATATAAGCACTACATTACATTACATTAGAGACGGGGGTTGTTTTTGTTCGTGATACTTGAGGTCGATATACTTGGTACCTGACATGATGTTACTTTTATCAGTATTAATTCTTCTGTTTTTTTTAACCTGCGCGCGCCAAAACTGAAAACAGTTGAGTGAATCGCGCGTTATCTTCAAGCCCTGCATGAAGTTTGAGTGAATCACGCGCTATTTTCAGGCCCGGCATGAAGTTTGAGCAGCACCTTCATGCTGGGTATGACGTTTTGATTTGTTCGTCTCCAATCCTCTCTCAGAAAATGCAATACTACCACTACTTGAAATTAGAACACAAATGTCATGAAATTTAATGCGCCATAAATTCCTTCTATAAATTCATTGCTTATGGACCAATAAGGAGACGTTCAATTTGCTCTTGATACGGGCATCATTTTTAGCGGTCCATGCTACTTTACAGTTCATAAAACGCATATTTACGCATGTCAGTCATGCTAGAAAATAAATACTTGAGTCGGATAAAAAATGAAGCCCAATTTGAAAAAGCTAACAATCTCGCATGGAATTCCGATAAATTATGCCTCCAATTATTTGTTTGTTGGCCATTCAGTTGCCGCACCTTGCTAATATTCATATTAGAAATTGGATGAAATCAGACACAAATTCATGCTAAAAATAGCACAAATGCTGAAAACACATCGAATTTTTACTTTCTAGCCCGTTACGTTATAGGGATTTATCCTGTGAATAGCGCCATCCAAACTTCGTACAACCAGCCCCTGATATCTGTGACGTATATCGTATACTATACATGACGGACTACAAAACTTGTCGCAAAGCAACTGGGTTAGAATATTTTAATTTCTCAATTTTCTAATAAATACATTTGTTGTTTTTGTACATTTGTAAAATATATTCTTCGTAAAGTGTTCTATATTATTTGAGGCAGCACACTAATGTCATCTAGCAGACCGTCTTAGTTTATTGACTTCAAAAGCCAAGTCCTCCATTTGTCGAGCTGTGGATTCCTGAAACGATAAAATACACTGTAAAATCGTAGAGCTGATTCAATGGCAAATACATAAGTAATATAGATGTAGTATACTATGAGACATATCCACCAGCCACTCAGACCGAAAAAGCTGATTGAATTTAAAGAAGTAAAATTAAGGGACACAACAGCTGTGGGAGGGTTTCTTGGTAGAACGCTTCCTAGTGTTTGCCAGGAGGCGCACCGTGAGGGTTAAGCATAAGGCTCTTCTTCAAAGTCACAATATGCCCATACCTGTACTTGTTGTAGTTTATGTGTTGTCACGTTACTGTAGTCTTTTTCTGCTTGTAACGCTTGTTTCATGCCTTTAGTTTCCCAGAAGTTCTCCGCGACCTCTCCAGCAAGCTGACTGACCGCATTACGACTTGCCTAGAGAATGACAAGCGAATATTATTACATTCGTAGAGTGCAAGCACTAAAAGTGTGCAACATAAATACCAATAAATAGTGCTACCTTATGTTAATTCTATTGTTTTCTTTTGTTTAATTAGTGCTATTTACTATTAAATAGTAACAAGTGTTGCACACATTTAGTGTTTGCACTCTATTATTCTGTATTTGATGTGCACGGTATCGTAGGTACATTTAAGCGGCGTTTACACGGGCAATTTTTCCTTGACAATTTTGGTTTTCTTTCCTCATCAAAACCGACATTAAAATGTAAAGAATAAATAACCATTATGTGGAAAAAAGTGTGAAACATTTTTTCATTCATTTATATGTATATATTTTTATTGTTATTATTACCGACCTGTGTTTACTCTTCTGTTAGTTTAAGAGTAATATTAAAACAATCATTACTACGTTTCGTGAAGAAAGGCAAATATATTCATCATTTCAAAGTTTTTTTTAAAGAAAATTAAATTAAAAATAATATTTGCTTAATTTTCGCTGCCTTGATTCTGAAGTGATAAAAAGAAAAGAAAATTTTAAGGAAAATCAATAAAAAAAGTGGAAATCTCTCATTTTGTTTACATTTTAAACTAAAAACATCCAAAAGTCTACTGTTCTTTTTATAGAGTGAATACAGTCGTCATCGCAGTCAACCGCCATTCTTGCACGCGCGTGAAAGCGCGTAACCAGTTCATTTTCATTCGCGCGGCCGAGATTGCGTGACTGATGCGCGTGCAATACAATGACGCGAACAAAAGGAACGCATAGGATGCTGGGAATTCGAAAAATGATTCAAATTCTTAGAATGTTCATTTGTGGAATAGAATATAATGGTGCCTATTCTAGAATGTTGCGCACAGTATGATAACGTGATCTCTTGGCGCGAGGTTGCCGAGCGCGCAGAGTTGGCCAGAATGCGCGTGCTACGCGTTTGCTGTTTGTGCAACGGTCATTTTTCCTGAAATTTCGAACGCGCGCGACAAAGGGAAAATTGCGCACAAAGCGTTGATAGCGCAAGGGCAGTAATTTAGTCTTGATAAGTTGTGCAGTTCTTCGATTGGATCAGTTCGTAGACTAGTATGTAACTGTGTGAATGGAAAATAATTCTTGCCAGTTCTGTTTATTCAATCTCCTCTCTTGTAATGCTTTTTTCCTTGTATTATCTAAAACCAATTCGAAATAGAATAGTGCATATTTATAAAGGCTGTTTTTTTATCTTTTATAAAGATCTTACTCTTAGAACTTCTCTGGCTTTCTCTGTTTGTTCGTCAAGCTGCTTTTTTTCGTCATTGAGTTTCATCTGTTGTTCTCGATTCTCTCTTTCAAGAGCACTTTGAAGTTTTCTAGAAACACATACACATTGGATATTTTTTATTTAAACAGCGGATTTCGTGAATGAGCAGCCATAACAGATACATAAATGATAGATTGGAAGAGTAAATAAACGAAAGAGAAAGATAAGAATAAAATTTGATGGATGGATGGATGGATGGATGGATGGATGGATGTGTGGGTGAATGAACGGATTAACGTACGTCTAAAATAAATTACAGCAAAATTCGCAGTATCGCGACCCGCCGTTTTAAAACTTTGTCTTGATTTGGTCTTTTCTGAATCGTCAATCAATTTCAAGGGCGGAGTTAACAAACTAACAAATAACTAACTATAACAAACTAACCAATAACTGATCATGCTAGAACATGATCCGCACTATGAAATTGATTGACGGTTCAGAAAAGGTCAAAATGACAACAAATTTTTGAAGCGGCGCATCTCGATACAACGTACAACGTATACAACATACAGCGATACCAAAAGAGTGAGTTTTTACGTACTTGGATCTTGTAAGTTCAGCTTGTAAATCATCAAATTTGCTTCTGAACCATTTATGGGCCTCTTTTAGACTCTCTGAAACCTGCACCAAACCAACACATAAATGATTACCCTTAAATAATAAATAAATAACTAGATTTTGTTAACAATTGATTTACCTGCTCGCTCTCGCTGTTTGCGTATAGAAGTTTCTGTTCCGTTTCTTGTTGTGCAGATTCTAGTTCCATCTCTCGAGAAAGAGCTTTCTGCAATATAACATATCCGACAGCGGTTAAGAAAGACAGACACCATTTTTTCAGAAATTTAATCACTCTTGATTGTATAATTTTTAAACCCTGATGATGGGTGGCCTAGGAGTGAGAGCACTGGCCTTTCACCTCTGTGACCCAGATTCGATTCCGGATCGGCGTTTTATGTGAACTGAGTTTGTTTTTAAAATGTGGTGTTCTCTCTTATCTCACGAGGGTTTTTCTCCAGGTCCTCCGGTTTTCCTCCTTCATAAATAATCAACACTGTGAGTTGAGTGTAGAGAGATTGTAAATAGGAATGCAGTGAGAAGTGAGTATGGACGGTGGGGGGGTGGGGGGAGGGAGGGGGGTACATTAATGTGGGACCTAGTCCTATTTTAATCTCCTGGGCTTCGTCCAAAGAAGATTAAATCTACTCTAAGAAAGTTTAGTTAATAATCTAATATATACGTAGTCGAAACAAAGATTGTCAGTATTACTAATATGATATGATAAAAGTTTTTTTTTCCTAACGTAGCGTAGCTCCCATGGCATGATGGTGTGTATGAGATAAGAGAGCTTATCCCCACCCCCAGAGGCTCTACTCGTCGTGCTATTTTTAGAAACTTGTTACCAATCTCCGCACTTTTGTCTTGAGATGTTTTGACGACGCGACCGCGTCTTCTGCAATCTGACCAATCATGTTCCGTTCCTTAAATAACTTCCGTTTAAAAATAGAATGAAAAGATTCCCTGATTAGTGTACAGACCAATACGGGAGATAAGCTCTCTTATCTCATACTCTCTTGTGGTTAATTGAGCGGGTTCAGAAACAGTCGTCGCTATCACCAGCCACCACCATCATCTTGATTATCTTCATTGAGAATTTGCCACGTTACTATTGCTAATCATCACTACATGACACTGCCATCGTTTTTATCATCGACAACACCACCACCACAGGGGCGGATCCTGGATTGTTTTACGCAAGGAATGCACTATCTTCAGAAGGTGATGCACTACCCAGTAAACACGAAATACTAAGGACATTTTGGAAAAACATATTTCAAAAAACAAGGTGTTGAATTCTTTCAATGAAGGGCTGCGCACCCCCTGCAACCCTCCCCTGGATCTGCCTCTGCATCATCGCTATCAATGGGTGTCACTCCTTCACGGCCTCTTTTTCGCACAATCCACATTTGCAGAATCCACATTTTCACGGACCGTTACTAAACAGAAGAATATATTACACGCCTTTGAGCCTAAGACTGTTTGAAAAGGAATTTGGAACTTTTGCATTACGTAGTTTTTATCGAACTAATAGAGGTTTGTTTAAACATTTTAAGACGAAATTAAACGCTAAAAACACGACGTTTCGACGTTGTGCAACGTCATTCTCAAGTGAAGTGAGAAAAGTTTGGTGAAGCTTTTAACTTAAAAGTTAAGTTATTTGAATAATAATTAGGGAAAATACAATAGTTAAGAAAACACGAGAAAAGTACAAAAATAGAAAAACAATAAATGTACATATTAAAGTACACAAAGGATTAAATAAACAGTTTTGCTCTAATTGAGTCGCTTTGTGTGTTTAGCGTAGGCTTCAGTGATCGTATTAGTAGTTTTTATCGCCATCAAAACCACCATCGTTATCAAGGACGTCATTATTACCTTCAATCTTTTCTCTAGGTCTTTTCTCACGTATCTTTCCTTCTCCAATTGTTTTTCTTTTTGTCTGTGAATCATAAAAAGAAAATAGTACATACTCAGTGTATGTATATATATTATAGTAAAGTAGTAATTTATGGATGCTGTCGGTGTGTAGTAATGAAAGAATTTTTTAAGAGCTAAATATCAAATGCAGTTGATATTTTTCTCTTAAAAATTTCTTTTATATAGATTATAGACAGCAAAAGTTATGGTTTTTCTTGCTCATTAATCCACTCATACATTCTTTTATTCAATCGTATATTCATTCACGAATTCATGAGTTCACGTATTCGTTCGTTCGTTCATTCTCTTTTTATTATTATTCATGTATTCATTCATTTATTTATGAATAACTAGTATTTCACATATTTCCAAATATTCAATTTTATTCGACATTCATTTTTCTTCCATTCAACCATCCATTTATTCATTTATCCGTTCATTCAATCATTAATTCATCTTTTCTTATTCATATCAATTTCTTTACTCAATCATTTTTTGCATTCATTCATTTTGTTATTAACCCATCCATTCATCCATTCCTTCCTTCGTTCATTATTTACGTATCGCTTACTTGCAAGCAAGTGCCGTTTCTTTCTGTGCGTCGATAAGCGACGTGAGTTCTTGTTGAAGCACTGTTACCTTGGAAACAAACTCCTCAATAGTTTTGGACTGAAAAGGGAATTCAAATTCGTTAAAACAAAGATGCTGGTGGTGCTGTTTATTTATAGATAACGGCACTGTTGATGGTAAAATGTTCTGTTTGATACTGCAGTTTTACGTTTGCTACGAACTCAGACACACACAAGGTTACCGCCATTTGTTTTTTTTTTGTGTGTGTGTTTTGCTCCTGTCAATCAAAGGTCTGATTACCACACGAATGAGAACTAACCAATCATGATGACACGGATGAAAAACGCACTGCGCACACTCGGAAAATGGTGTTGTCATTCCCGGGAATGATCGGCTTTTTAATATATTGATTCGTGAAAAAAGCCGACAGCTTTTTTTCGAAAAGCCTTAAAAAGGTCGCGAATACTGAAAAGATATCTATACAGTCTATAGTTTCCATTCATATGAAGCTATGCTGAGTTTCGTCAAAAAAAAAACAAAGTTACGGCAATAAGTTTTTTGTACTTTTGTAAGGACTGTCTTGCAAGGCCGGCCTTTTACGACTCACTGAAACAATTTTCATGATGACATGGTCCTTTACATTTGACCTTTACATTGTTTTAGTTTTTTCAAGTATTTTTTTTTTCTGGTAAACATTGTGTTATAGGAGAAAATATTAGAAACCCGCTCGTTTCCGAGAATGACAACACCATTTTACAAGTGTGCGCAGTGCGTTTTTCACCCGTGTCAATCATGATTCATCATGATTAAGTTCGTATAAACGTCGGTATGAGTAGGCAGGTTTACGCGAAGTTCAAAAGCAATTCGGTGAAGTCTCGAGTTTTTATTAACGGGAGCACAAACAACATAAGCGTTCGGGTTCACACAAAACGGATAATAGACTTCTTTTTTTTTTTTTTTTACGCCAAAGCAGCCCAATCTGAAGTCAAAACAAAAGCTTTTTGCTCTCTTGGAAGCTGAAATCCATTGCTTTGTTCTCCAGGTTGAGCTGGATTCGAACGAAATGCGAGTCTATTAAAGTAAGGACTGAACAAAAAATACTAACATTACCTGTTCTTTGTTTTTGCGTACATATTCTGCTTTCACCTTCTCTAGACGATTCAATTCAGACTTGAAACTCTACGATAAAAAAGAAATCATAAATAATGTTGCGTCACTAATACAAAGTAGTGACCTCTAAGGCCGTGGCTACACTATGCAGGATGAATTAGAAAACACAACTGTTGTTCCGAAACCGTGACAAAAATGTCTAATCAAACAATAGAATCAGAATAAAATTGTATCGGATTCATGTATTTTAGTTACGGACCATTAGATATATGAGGGGATATGGTGTAGTGTAGTGCAATTGCACCTGTATTTTTGTATTTAGTTACGGACCATTATAGATATTTGAGGGGATATGGTGTAGTGTAGTGCAATCGCACCTGTATTTTTGTCTTTGCTACTTCTTCTTCGCCTTCTTTCTCGTCTTTCTGCTTCCTCGCTTGATTCAGCTGGGATTTTAAGGTTTTTATTCTATTCTTAGCTTTCTCGAGTTCTTGGTTCTGTTCATTTACACGGTTTTCGAGGTTATGGTTGTCTTCTCTCAGCTTGGAGCACGTGGTTATAACCTCTTCTAATTCTCGTTTTAACTAAGAAAAAAACATAGTGAATCAAATCAATCAATCAACCAACCAATCAATAAATAAATCAATCAACCAGTTACTAAACCAATCAATCAAACAGTCAAGCAGGCAGTCAGTCCGTGAGTCAATCATCAATCAAACAACCAATCAATCAATTAATCAATCAATAAATAAATAAATCAGTTACTTAAATAATCAATCAAACAGTCAAGCAGGCAGTCAGTCCGTGAGTCAATCAATCAATCAAACAACCAATCAACTATCAATCAATTTGTCAACTATTAAATCATTAAATCGATCAACAAATTGATCAACCGACCCAGCAATCAGTCCGTCACGCACTCGACCAATCCGCACTTCTCTATCATTGTTTATATAAAAGAAAAATAAACAAATCTACGAAATATTTTCAAAAACCAATCCATTACCAAAAAGAAACTCTAAAGAATTCACTTGTATAGCGTGAGTGAGACAATGTGGAGAATTCGAAGAGATTTTATTTCTCTAGTATATGATAAACCACAGGGCCGCAAAGCATCCTGGCTGAGACAGCTACTTTAAGGTAAAAGAAAGACTGATTGGTACAGGGCCCCAGACACCGTATGACTTCTTAATTCATAGAACAAAGAGCAATTGTCCTAATTCACTATGAATAAAAAAAATTTAAACGCAAAGAATTATGGTCGTCGGAGGGGATCGAATAAACGCCAATTCGCCGAGAATATTGATTGGCAAATATAAGTTTACACATTTTTTAAATTTCAAAACCAGGCTATTTTAGATTAAACTGTTTCGATAAGAGCAATTTTTTCGAATTTTCTATTGAGTTTGGCGATTTTATCTTCCACGTAAAAAAGAGTTGAAGTTATAGTGAACTAGAGCAGTTAAACAACCTACTTTAGGTATGAATATAAATATCTTTAGTGGGGGGACAATGTCCGGTCGTGTTCAGTCACTGAATATTTAGCGCCTGTTCAGGCGTTGACAATCTTGGTCAGCGTTGTTATACCTTCGATGACTGGCTTTTTTGCTTATTTTTGACATCTTGTATCTCATCGTAAGCCTTTCTCGCAATCTCGTCAAGCTTCCCCTGTAACTCTTCGACTTCAAAGTGTCTTGCTTTGGTGTCTTTATCTCTGAGAATCAACGAGATGGTTTTAGTAACAAATTATTTTATTAAGAACAATTATAGTAACTAAAACGCCATAGACATCTTTTGCTTAGAAATGCGTTTATTGATTTATTAATTAATTAATCCATTCATTCATTTATTGATCCAATCATTCATTTATTCATTTATTTAATCATTCATTTATTCATTCATTTATTTATTCATTCATTCATTTATTCATTCATTTATTTGCTCATTTATCTATTATTTATTTATTTTTTCATTTATTCATTCATTTATCCATTCATTCATTTGATTAAACCATTCATTTATTCCTTCATTTATTCATTCATTCATTTGCTCATTCATTATTTATTCATTAATTTATCCATTCAATATCCATTCATTCATTTATTCATTCATTTAGTCATTCATTTATCCATTCTTTCATCCATCCATCCATCCATCCATTCATTCATTCATTCATTCATTCATTTATTTATTCTTTCATTTATTCATCCATATGCCAATATATGTTCTCACCTCTCCTGTTCTAGTCTATCCATAGGTCAATATATGTTCTCACCTCTCCTGTTCTAGTCTATCCATACATGTATGCCAATATATGTTCTCACCTCTCCTGTTCTAGTCTATCCATATGTCAATATATGTTCTCACCTCTCCTGTTCTAGTCTATCCAGTTCCACATCTTTTTTTCCAAGTTCCATTTGTAGAGCTTCTGCTGTGTTTTGTAGTTTTTTATTCGCCTTCATCACTCGCTCCAACTGCTGTGATATATCACGAATTTCTTCTCTCGCATTCTTTAGGGCCTCACGCATTGGACGCAACTATATAGAAAGACAATTAGTTTACATTATCATCATACCCTTAAGCACCAATAGCATCACCACAAACATTTATCACCATCATTATAATCAACATCATCGTCATCACCATCTATACATACCTCTTGTGTCTCATTCTTGTCTAAAATCTCAATCTTACTTCGAAGTGACTTTATTTCACTTTGAAGACGACGAACAGCTTCCTGTGCTGCATTTCTGATCAAAATCAAACACATTACATTACAGCTTGCATTATCATCATCATCGTCGCCGTCATCGATATTATCCAGCTCGCCATTATCACTAACTATCATCATCCTCATCATTACCATCATTATCATCATCATCACCATCGTAATCATCATCGTAATCATCATCACATTCGCCACTATTATCATCGCCGTCATCATTATCACCATCGTAATCATCATTACCATCGTCATCATCATCATTACCATCACCATCGTAATCATCATCATTATCGTTAGTATCATCACCATCGCCACTATCATCATCATCATTATCATGGCCATCTGCAGCAACAGAAAGATTGTCATAACCCACACCAGTTTCGCTGACAGTTATCGTACATAAGTGATATAGTTTACACACAAGCTACTACAGAGTCGTTTTCGCATGAGTGGGAAACGGTACGGTAACGATACCGCTACGATACGACGGGAAATTCGAATGTTTTTTTAGAAACTACGAGTACGATACGGAGAGTACTGTTTCCCACTCATACGAAAAACCACACCATTTCTCACCTTTCCTGTAGCGTAGTCTTCAGTTCCATGTCCCGTCGACCTAGTTCTGTCTGCATTCTCTCTAGTGTGACCTGTAGCTCACTGTGAGAAGCCATCAAACTATCCATTGTAGACGATAGCTTCAAGTTGTTTTCACGTGCATCGTTGAAGGATTTCTGCATCGCCTCCACCTGTAACGATGATGATAATAATAATAAAAGTGATGATGATGATGATAATCAATCAAGATAATGAAGATAATCAAACGATAATGTTGATAGTGGTTGTGGTAGCGTTTGAGATGACAATGATGGTGTCGTTATCAATGTTGTTCATGACTGGTGCCAATATGACGGCAGTGATAACAAATTCTGGGACTGCACAAGGGAAGCTATGGCCGTTTAACGTTTAAGAGAGGTAGCTGCTACAATAATTTAGTGAGAACATTCAAGACTTGATATTGTATTATGACCGTCTAATAGAGGTAGGTACAACTCTAACAATAAAAAATAGGATTTACCAACTGATATGTACCAAAGATAATTTGAGCTTTTTTTTCCCCCCGATGTGAAACCGCCATTATGTTTTAGTTTTTAGTTATCAAATAAAGAATGATTTTTACTTGGCAGAGGATCAGTTATCAGCCAGAAACCAACTCTTTGCTTTAGAAAACCGTTGACCGATTTAAGGCTGGCTCATATATAGAAATTAGCAAAGTTAGCAAAAACAATGAATGGAACTTTACAATGATTTCAGTGTAACACCAATGACGATAATATGCACCTTTTGTCTGTTATTTCTCTCCATCATCTCTGTGTGACGAACCAGCTTCTCTACTTCACGAAGAGCTTCTTCCCTTGATGACATCACAGTACGAAGGTCTTCATCTCTGCTGTCTATTTTCATCTGGGACTGAAATCATTAAATTGTCAATCGTACATAGAAACTGAATTGTTTGAATCAATGTGGATAAGAAAAACATTGCATTTTTTGTGCGTATGCGATCTAAATTATAGATGCACAGAAGACATCGAAATGTGTATAAACAGTCGAATACAGTTAAGACATTGGTCAGTTCTCAATGATGCCTGCTGATGATGGTGACTGAAAATGGTCGCAATAAATATGATGATGATAATGATGATGAAGTGATGACTTATAATCATGATAATGATGAAGTGATGACTTATAATCATGATGATAATGAAATGATGATTTATAATTATGACGATGTTGAAATGATGATTTTTAATCATGATGATGTTGATGAAATGATGATTTATGATTATGATGATGATGAAGTGATGATTTATAATCATGACGATAATGACTGGTAACAAAGGGCTGAGTTGGGGTTTTTAGACTGACAAAGTTGTAAATATATATACTAGGTAAATTCGTCACTGTAAAGAGATGGTGGTGAAACTGACATTGCGGACGTTAGTCCTTTGTTGGTGTCATATTACTCCAACGAAGGACTAACGTCCGAAACGTCCGTTTCGTTATCATCATCACCAAACAAAAAGATAGGAATGAAACTCCTATTAACATTTACCTCTCGTAATTGTCCTTGAAGAGTCTGCATTTCAAGTTTACATTTCTGAAGTTCTGAGGAAACCTTGAAATGGATGACAAAATACCTTTAGTTAATCACAATTCATTTGCACAATCATATTCTTGGCATGGGTGACTAGCAAACGGTGATCATGAGAGTGATAGAGCTTTCCACTGTGACTTTGATGTAATTCTCACTCTCATCAGTAAAAACTATTCAGTACAATGTAGCAAGACATTTAGCAATAGATTTAAGAAGTAGATGTAGTAGAGTGCACGCACAAAAAGTGTGCAACAGTTGTCACTATTTAGCACTAAATAGCACTAATTAAACAAAAGAAGACAATAGAATTAGCATAATACAATAGCACTATTTAGTGGTATTTATGTTGCACACTTTTAGTGCGTGCACTTTATCTGAGTATTCATCACAACAATTTGGTATCTATTCTATTGACAAAATATGGCTCTCATTCACTTGTAAAAAAAAAATATAAAACATAATTATAAAATATTTGAGATACAACGCGCGCTCTGATTGGCTGAGACGCGTTCTCTATAACCCATTATAAAATATTTGAGATACAACGCGCGCTCTGATTGGCTGAGACGCGTTCTCTATAACCCAACAGAGCACGGACCGTTGCCTTGGAAACATTGGGCAAGTTCATGGATGGCTTTGGCAAAAATTTCCTCGTTCAGTGAAAGTTGAGAAAAATATACTTGTTTCGATGGAAAATTTGTCAATATTTGCATAAAATTTTCAAGACTAAAGCTAGATAAGTAAATAAGGGAGTTTAGAAACAGATGAAAGTGGATTTTAACGTTTGACATCGTCAAAAAGCCGAGAATTTGAAAGGACATTTTGTCAGACAAAAACATGTGCTTCCAGGTTCGCTCAAATCGATTGTAATGATTTTCAACCTTATCAAACCTGCAAGTAGAGGACTCAATGGTGATTTTTTATATCGGCTATTTTTACAAGCAGCCAGGACAGTATTGAGATGATTTGAAGCTGCCTTTCTGCTAAAAACAATTGAAATACTTCGCTAGCTGAATTGCACAAGACTGTTTGAGCTGTTCTGATCAAACTCATCCGTCGATTGATTATGGACGCAAAAACTACCTTTTCAAATTTATTTGCCTTTCTATACTTCTCTGGTTTAAAGAATTATGGAATTTACATTTCTAAGAATGCTTAATAAAGTATTAAAAGGTAAGAAAGTGGTTCTTAGTTTCGTTTCAAAAACTTGTTGTTTTGTTTTCCAGTGACTTGTTTGTGACGGCTTTGTAGTTTGAATTGCCTTTTAATATTTATTCAACTACTAGTCAGTTTTACTGCTTCCTGTTTAAACAAAGAACTTATAAATCTTTTGAAAATTTTAATGCTTCAATGATAGAGAAATTATCAACAGTGTACTCGATTTATAACTTACATCGTTTTTATCGAAATTTAATTTAGTTTTATGATAGGACTTACGTTAATGCTTCATTTCTTTCATTTTTCGTGTCTGAATATTTTATAAAAGGAGTTTTCTATTCCTTCAATATAAAATGTTTAACACATCTCATCCACATAGTGGTTATTCTTGAGATGGACGCTCACATTCACTACGCCTACATTTTAATTATTTTACACACATGTTGATTTTTTTTTTTTTTTTTTTTTTTAATCATTTGTTCATAAGGATGGCTGCTAACAAGTTCTATTTTACCTTATTATAAGAGTTCTGCATTCCAGTATTTTCTCTTTTTGATTGCTCCATTTGCATCTAGGAGAAATATTGGTTCTGGAATTATGTTCTCCTCAAAGTACAGTGTGCACATGATAATGAAGAGATAGTCAGTGATTTGTGACTCTATAGTTGCCTTGGTTTGTGTGAAAGTGTTTGTCAAGTACATACCTTGAGCATGTCAGCTTGGTTGGCTTCTTTCTGTAGTTGTTCAACCTTTGACTATTGAAACACAGCAGATTCAAGACAATTATTTATTATGACTATTAACAACATAATCCCTAGAGTTGTATGATAAGTAACATTATAATGTTCTTATTTAGCCTTGCGGTTATTATAGACAACCTGTACCTTCTATACAATATATATTGAAAGAAAAAAGAAATTTGTATAATATAGGTATATTTAATATTTGTATACAAAAATTGTAAGAACAGTGGTACAAATACAGTTGTTGTTGTTGTTGGAATAGTCAATTTCTCTTGTAAAGAACGAGCTTGTAAGTTGGAATGGAGAGAAAATTGTATTCCTATGTGAGCGAGAGGACTAGGGGCCAGTGTGTTAATGCGTTGTTTATAAAGTTGTCAGGACATTGTGAGACTCAGTGTGGTCAAGAGAGTATGAGATAAGAGAGCTTATCCTCCGTATTGGGCTTTACACTCATCGGGGGATCTTTTCATTCTATTTTCAAACTGAAGTTATTTCGGGAACAGAACGTGATTGGCCAGATTGCAGGAGGCGCGGTCGCATCGTCAAAACATCTCAAGACAAAAGTGTGGAGATTGGTTACAAGTTTCTAAAAATAGCACGATGAGTAGAGCCACTGATGGGGTCCGGGGATACGCTCTCTTATCTCATACTCTCTTGGTGTGGTCCAAGCTCTTTTAAAGTGCTATTGGGCTCTGTATTGAAAAAGATTGAAAATTTAATATTATGAGACAAGATATTATACACTGCCAAGGTGGCATTTAATACTGATATTAAAAAAATTGTGGGTCGAATCAGCCTGGACCCATCAAGGCAATAAGATGTTATAATGTACTTAAGCGAACTGTAAGAATTTAAAAATCCCCACTATGCATCTGAAATTGGTTAATAGAAGCTGTGCATTTATAGCATGAATTGTTGATTGCATTGTCGCAGCCATGATTATTGATAACTGATGAAATTAATATCCTAATCATTCTTATCATGTTTTCTTTTTTAACTTTTGCAATCTTGAGTTTTTCAAATGCTTAGTTTCCCAATGATGAACCATTAAAACATATTATCATTATCATTATACTGTTATTGCAATTTTACTTGTCAGCATCATTGTCAAGACAACCATTGTCGGCATTAATACTATTGTTATCATAAACATCATATTTACCATCATATATGCTATCATCTTCATTGCCATCAAAATCACATTAATTAAGGGTCCTGATTACTTAAGCAAAAAGTCATCACGATGTTTTCTTAGAAAGATATTTTATAGAGAATTTATCAATTGATCGAAAAATGGATAGAAATCTATATGGTCCCGAGCCCGTTTTTGAGATAAAATTTTTTGAACGGAACCATGTTTTGACATTTTTGAAGAACAAATGACGGAAAATGCATTTTTAACAAAAAAAATTATTACTCAAAAACTAATAAAGCTATTGACGTAGTTTTTACAGGCAATCTCAACCAGACGTTATTTTACACAAATATGGGAAAATAAATTATATATGTTTTCAAATTTTGTCAAAATGTACAGTTTTGTTGTCGTCTTTGACTTAAAATCACTTTGAAAAGTGAAACCCTAAACTACTTACCATCGCGTGAAATGTTGAAAAGTCATCAGGATTTTTTCAAATCTTGCCAAAAGAAAGATTTTTACAAAATCTTTCAGAAAAAATGAAGAAAAGTATAGAGTCCCGCGCAAAAAATGAGGGTTTTGGCTGGTTGAAGTATAATTTTCGCAGGCTCCTTGTGTTATTCTTATGTTGGCTTTTGGCGGGATTTGGCGCGCGCGCGGCGTTCTCAGCGGTAAATTGCTCGCGGGCACAGGTTTCAAGCATCGTTGTTGTTCTAAAGTAGTCAGGACCCTTAAGTGAAATAATTTCTCTATCATGAATATTTAATTAATAAAATATATATTTTTTAGTTTTATTACTAATTGTAATCACACTGTTTTACCTGTAAAGTCCCTTTCTCATATGCTAGTTTATTTTTAGCATCAATCATCTCTTTCATGGCATCGTCTATTTGCTGTTGGCTTTTCTAAAGTTGTCACAAAGGTTTAAATTAATACTTCTCAAGTATAGATACAGACTGTAATTTTAATTGCAATTCATCTAATCTGTCCCATTGATTGGGAAACAAACAACAATAAAAAATGTAGTGAAAAATTGTATAAATAACACAGCAATATGCTGTGGTGGCATCAGGGAGAACAATCAAACAACTTCAGCTAGCATAATTAACAAACACCTGGTTAATCCAGGAATTACACTGGCAGTCCCAGGTTTGGGTTCCAAGCTGACCACTATCTGAAATATTTTAGTTTCTTCCACGACCCATCCTCTCCCTCAACTCCCCCCCCCCCTTCCACTCATCCAATACCATTTATCTTATTTTTATTCATTTGATGTGTTACCACAAAGTGTGGTATAAGTTCCAGCATTGTTGCAGTTATTGCTCTTAGTGGCAGGCAGAGCAGTCAAGACACTGGTCAGAGATCTTTTAACAGTCCCAAGTTTGATTTCCACTCTGACCACTATCTGCCATTTTATTTAATATCCAGATTCCACTTTGTTTCTTGTCCATACTTGGTAATAGCCAACTAGCTTGCTTCATGGTCAGTTAGGGGGTTTAATACGTCAGAAATATAGAAAAATACCAGGTTACTGGCACAGGGTTTTCAATATCTTTTCGAATAAGCATCTGAGTAAATGAAATAGGCGTCTGTGTCCCAAAATACAATCATATTTTTTTACGAAGGACACAAAATAGCCGGCGGTAAGAGGTAAAAGAGGCGGCCATATACCGCCGGTAGCCACCTGTTATTGAAAACCCTGCTGGCAATAATGTTCCTCAAAATAGCAAAAAATAATTTGTCATTACCTGATGGTTCTGTAGTTCAAGTATCTTATCAAGTTGTCTCTGACTTTCTTGTTTCAGCATCTCGTTGTTCTTTTGCAGTGATTCTATTTCAGTCTATATGGCCCCAGCACACAACAATTGAATTGATAAGTTGAATTGTATTTGGTTATTATGGTCAATTATCACTGTCATAATTATCATTCTCATTAATTAACACAACTACCATCACCATCAAGACCATCATTATTATCAACATTAGCATCACCATCAACACCACAATCGTCACCATCAAAATTATCATCATCAACATCACCATCACCAGCATCAACATTATCATCACCATCAACACCACAATCATCACTGACCATAAAAATTATTATTATCAACATCACCATCACCAGCATCAACATTAGCATCATCATCACCATCAACACCATGTCATCACCATCAACACCATAGTCAACACCATCAACACCATCATCATCACCATCAACATTAGCATTGATGTCATCACCATCAACACCATCATCATCACCATCAACACCATCATCATCACTATCAACATTACCATTGATAATGTCATCACCATCAACACCATAGTCATCACCATCAACACCATGTCATCACCATCAACACCATAGTCAACACCATCAACACCATAGTCAACACCATCAACACCATTGTCATCACCATCAACACCATAGTCAACACCATCATCATCACTATCAACATTACCATTGATAATGTCATCACCATCAACACCATAGTCATCACCATCAACACCATGTCATCACCATCAACACCATGTCATCACCATCAACACCATAGTCAACACCATCAACACCATAGTCAACACCATCAACACCATCATCATCACCATCAACACCATGTCATCACCATCAACACCATGTCATCACCATCCACACCATAGTCAACACCATCAACACCATAGTCAACACCATCATCATCACCATCAACACCATGTCAACACCATAATGTCATCACCATCAACGCCATCATCATCACCATCAATATTACCATTGATAATGTCATCACCATCAACACCATAGTCATCACCATCAACACCATTATTATCACCATCAACATTACCATTAATGATGTCATTACCATCAACACCATCAACATTACCATTGATAACTTCATCACCATCAACACCATCATCACCATCAACACCACCATCACCATCAACACCATCATCATCACCATCAACACCATTGTCATCACCATCAACACCATTATCATCACCATCAACACCATTGTCATCACCATCAACACCATTATCATCACCATCAACATATTTATCATCACCATCAGTACCATTATCATTACCTCCATTGACACCACCAGCATTATCAACATCAAGACCATCAACACCAGTATCATAGAGTTTTGTGATTTATACAGTTTTAAACTAAGCAAAAAAATAGTGACATTGGAACACCAATAAACTAACTAGTACTTATCTGCATGTTCACCGTGAAATGTAGATAAAATATTTGGAGTAAAAAATAATATAATATTCACCTGCGCTGTCTCAAGTTGTTTGATAATCCTGTCTCTTTCTTGTGTGAATCCATTTACAGTTTGTTCAATCTTTATCAACAAGAAATAACATCAAATGTGAATACGATACCAAACAATAAACACACGGTCTCATTACATGCATTTGTATTGTGGGAGCAGACTCATCACCTCTCTTCTTTTTTTGGCCCCTCCAACCCATAAGGATTTGTGCACAGAGCTTTGCGCACAGAGAGCAAAGTAACGACTGGGTATGAGTCTGTTTTTTGAGCATTGATTTTGAATTTCATTTATTGGACAATTTGATGGCTGACTAAGTCAGAGTAGTTCCAATTTGGATAATTGAATAAAATTCAAATGAATATCATTATGTCTTTAAAATCTTTTTCCAATTTTTTTTTAAATACCATTTAGAAATACCAATTAGACATAGACACTTTAGACACTTTTTGCAAATTCCAGAACTTTTTCACACTTTTGCACATTACTGTTAAAGTTTTGCACATCTTTTTGCCGAAATTTATGTCTGACAATTTTTAGGTTTTTACACTTTTTTCCAATTTGGTTGACCATGTATGACATGGTGTTATATTCTCAATAATTGTTTTTACCTCATCTAAAATCTGTGATTTCTCTTTCAAAGCAACATTCCTCTCTGTTGTGGCTGCATCAATCCTTTCTTCCATTTCAACCATCTTAAGACCCTGGAATATTGCAGTCTGTGAGTTAGCACCGTTTATAGCATAAAGCATGTTTTCATAAAATGTGAATGTACAGGAGTGTGTTGTAGAAAGCCTACTAGATAAAGGATCAACTGCACAGTCAGGATGATGTTTTTCAGAATTTATCCACTGGAAAGGGATTTATCTGTTAAATGAAATATAGCCGTATATTCAGGCTTCGTACAACTGGGCCCTGGAGGATCTTCATGAAACTGACCCCTGTCATGCAGGGATGGCAGAGCAGTTTTCAATTGGTGGGGGGGAGGGTGGGGGCTAAGCTCAATTCCTTATCACCCGTCTGGCCACCCCTACCATTTATGTCCAAAAAATCAAACATATTCTCAAATGAATCAATTTTAGAAACTTTGGGGGGCTCTAGTCGCATGTCTTGTTTTGAAAGAGTACATCTAATCACCGTGGTTGTCACTAATTAAGGTAGTTCGGGACCCTTGCTACTGCGCATCCTGCACGCGCATGTGAAATCAAATAAAATTTCTCGTGCGATTAAAAAGAAATTTTTTTTTTAGAGCCAAAATATGGTCATTCTTGAACTTTTTGTTAAAAAATAATATCATAGCATTGCATACGGGCCTCAAAAGCAACTAGTGTCCATTCCCGCGCGTCCAAAACATTGAAATCATTTTATTGACCGCGCGTTTTTTGCTTTTAGCTCCAAAATTAGCACGGTGACACCCAATATTTTTTCAATTTTTATATTTGGCATAAACCCAGCTTTAAAATTTTGAAATAAAAAATATATGGTCTTCGAGACTAAAACACGGTAATTTTGACTTTTTTGTGGTAAAGTGTGCAAAAAATTAATGAAGCTCTTCATTTATATCTCCGTAAAATATCTCAGTCGATGTCTTTTCCAACGAGTAAATTCATGAGAACTATGGCGAAGGGAGCATTTTGTCAGACTCTTATAGCAAATTTGTGAAAAACTTTCAAATTTGTTCGCAAGAATATTATTTTCAACAAATTTGATGTTACTTCTTTTAGTTGAAATGGGGCCAAAATGCGCCTATTACCACCCCCCACAGTTGCAAAACAAGCACGGTGACCCCTATTTTTTATTTCATTTCTGTTTTTTATATGTGTAAGTCCTTATTCAGAAAAAGTTTTAGAAAATTCTATCGGCGGGAAGTGTGGATCCCGAACTACCTTAATAGATATAAACTATAATCAAAATTAGATGTTTTTATTAAATATTTTCATGTTTAATTTGTGAAGCAAAGAGTGAAAGCTACAAAATCTAAAATAAACCCATTTTGGAAATCACAATTTATTTCCGGTGTTTCATACAAACTACCTCTAGGATTTTCACTGTTTCGTAATTATAGCATAAAATATTAAAAGCTTACCAGTTCTTGTTTCTGTTGTAAGAGTTTAGCTCTTTCTGCTTGCAATTCTTCATGAAGTCGATTTACTTCTCCTTGTAGAGTTGCACTATTATAACAATAATTTTAACAATAATTATTACAAAAATGCACAAAAAATAAATAAATAAATTTAAGAAAATAGTGAACTTGTCTATTGAATTCAAACCCAAGAGACCCATTTGAGATGAACTGTATCTCCAGGACCAAATTTGGTAATTATTACTTAACAGTAACTATCTGGCACTAGTTTACTCTATCCGCCCCAAAATATAAAAGTAATGACAAACAGTCAATCAATCAGAAACAAATATTATTATTAATAAGCCATCAATGTTAATCTGACTGTCAGTTAGTTAGTACATTAGACTTTAGTATGAATGCTAGTCCGAGTATAATAGAGAACATCGTTAAATCCAAGTTTTGGATTACAAACAACATGATTATGACTTGAATTACAAGTGGAAATATTGTTGAAACAATGCTTCGTTTCTTAATCCAAAACTTGGATTTAACGATGTATACTCTGACTAGCTTAATACTAAATGTAGATAATTATAAATATTATATAAATAGATCACTCAAAGAGAAAATCACAGTGGCAATGGGAACTAATTAAAAATATAAACAAACCACTGTGACTATTAAACAAAAAAGGAGACACAACATCCATGTCAAGCAATCACTATCAGATTAATCCTCCCTGGAAATAGGCAATATTCTCCAAGGCTACCAATCCAGGATAACTGCCTTGTTCACTATGAAAATTCCGGCACTATATCATGATAAACTAGACGCATAATATTTGCGTGAACTCGGGCTTTTCTTTTCGCTGTTTTTAAGCGCTAAAAAGATGCCTTGTCAGATGATTAAATTGCACTTTTTATAATAAAGGAATCTTCCCTTAAAAATGTGTTCATGTATGAAATGACTGTAACGATACTGAGTTTTCAGTATGCAATATCAACTTTCACCCATTATTATGATCGTTTAGTTTGTCTTTTCTTTGACGGGCACTTTGTCACTGTTGCAATCTACCGCTTTTTCCTGCTCTTGGGATTCCTGTGCGACAACAAAAACTTGACTAAGGGGTAGTGGGACAATTCGAAAAAGAAAACAATCGCTTGAGTCGCTCAATTCGCTCGTACAAGGCAGAGTAGACTAAATTTTATCTTATTTTGAAAAATTATGCAATCAAGTACTACTCTGCATTTGAAAATAAGATAATTCGAATGGTTTTTGATGTATAAGAAAGTTACATGGAAGCAAAACCGAAGAAAATCTAAACTTAATCGATGGAGAACAAGGTGACAATACACGTGGTAGGTTTGTTGTTCTATTCAAAACTTTATATTTTCACTTTTACTGCAAGAAATAACAGTTTAAAAAAACAATCTTTCCTAGATCTAAAGAATGTGGTTTTCAAATAATATTATGAGATATCCATTGATTTCAACTTGACTTGAGAAACATGCCCGCTCACTTTGAGCAAAAACATTATTTCTAAGCAAAATATATTCAATTCACTACACAAATTTCACTGATACAAAAGGCTGACAATTAAAAAAATTGATGAGAGCTCACAACATCGTAATATTTGAGTCTGCTCGACTGAAGTTTTCCAACAAAATCATGTAAAATTTGCCAAATCATAACCCATAACTCGACATTTTTCTTTCTCTTTTCAGTTGTCGCCAATCCAAAATACAGTGAGCAATCACGCTGGGCTTTTTCCTATCATGAATCTGCGTTTTTGAAATAACTTCTGAAATACTTACTCAATCTTGTTCAAATTTGATCTTTAGGTAGAAGGTACAAAGAGAAAAAAATTGTTCGTTTCAATTTTTTCAAAAATGTTGCAAATTTGGCGGGAAAATGACGTCATCATGTTAGAAGAATTTTCAAATTTAAAGTTGCGAAAATTTTATATTAACGCATTCGAAAGACCTCGTTGAGCTATGACTAACTCTGTAAAGAGTTTTGATTTGTCTTTTTTCAGTTACAAGTTATGAATTTTTAAATCTTGTGTTTTTATGAAAATTATTCAAAATTTCACAAAAATTATGAATTTCAAAAATTCATAACTCCTCGAGATCTCAAAATTTTTCAATTTTTGTTTCGGATCCCTACATATCTGAACGAGGTCTTTCAAACACTTTAATCAAAATTTGACGCAACATTGATTTTGAAAATTCTTGTAACATGATGACGTCATTCTCCCGCCAAAATTGCAACATTTTTGAAAAATTGAAAGGAACAATTTTTTTGTCTTTGTACCTTCTACCTAAAGGTCAATTTTTAAAATGCTTGAGTAAGTATTTCAAAAGTTATTACAAAGTCGCCGATTCCTGATAGAAAAAAGCCCAGCGTGAATGACTAAATATTGTGGAAGTTTTGTGAAGCGTTTACCACGGTGAAGTCTCTCGATCACATTACATGTTTATAAATAATGTAATAAATATACTTCAATTAAAAAAATGTTATTGTAAATATTTAAAAAAAGTTGAAATAAATTAAAAATAGATTATTTTGAGACGTTCAACTTTATTTTTAAGAAAAGAACTAGTATATCTACGATTGCCGCTTGCAAGACGATGAGAAATGTGTCAGGGGTGGTGTGGGAAGATTTGTCAAAAAATGTGCATTTTGTGACTGAAGACGTAAACAACGACGATGACAAAAAGAGCCGAATTTTAAACTCGGGCATTCCTTTGGAAGCCCAAGTAATAAATCGATAAACTTTATCTAAAAAGGGTAACATAACACATGACAGCACATCATAGGTTAATTTCATATGGTTTTTCATCAGTTTCACCTAATGAAATGCATTTATTTTGAGGTTTTTTTATTTAGATTGTAAAAAATAGTAATACATAGCACAATGACATGAGGTTATGCTGTGAACAATATAAAAAACTAGCATGAAATAATAATAAAATAAAAGCATTTCATAGGTTAAACCCAAGACACCACATGAAATACCTATTGAACATGAAATACAAAATGAAAAGCCAAGGTAGGGCTATGAAATTTCACATTATTTTTATAGTATCATGAAATATTTTTTACATTTATTTATTAATTATAATAATTATTTAATTGAAATAATGATGAAACAATCATCAATCACAATCATGTGCTTTGAATTCATAGGTATTGCTGCTGCAGTGATAGCAACAGACAAATCAAGTCTCAAGTCAAATCTCTACTTGAGACTAGTATGCAAATCTAAATTCAAGCAAACATGTCATCATTTCTACCTCTCTTTTTCTGCTAAATGCAGTTGATGTCTCTGTTCTTGCACCTCTCTGGCCAGTATATTCTTGGCATCATCCAGCACTCTGTCTTTCTCTGCCAATTTGGATGCCATTTGTTGTCTTTCACGTTGAATTGCATCTTTTTGTTGGCTGACTAGTACTTTGTTGTCAACTGTTGCAGCACGAAGTTCTTCACTTGCTTTTTTGTGTTCACTGACTATCTTTTCATGGACAGACTGTCAAATGAATAGTTCAAACTCATAAGCATCACACTCCATACAGAGTATTAATTTTTATTGCTGAGAGAAATCATAGTTTTAGCACTTGGTAAGAATATCACAATATTTTCACATTTGAACAAATTTACTTAAATTTTTTTTTTTTTTTTTTTTTTTTTTTTTGTGAACTTGTTTTTAAGCAACATTTGGTGTTTTTGTTCCCATCAATCAAAACACCAAATATCACCCAAGTTTAAACAAACTAATCATGGTTCACCACAGTTGTAAAAAGTGAGTAATTTTAAACACCAACATAAAGATGTACATCTTTATGGTGTTTACAATTTTTCACTTTTTACAACTTAGTGTTTCTATAGAAACACAGACACAGCAGCTACAGCCACTAAAAGTCTACAAGACTAAGACGTATTAATAATTAGTTTTATACCTCATGGGCATCAAGGAATACAAACCTCTGTATGAGTAGGAAGGTTTAAACAAAGCTCAAAAGAATTGATGAAGTTTGGATTTATTGATTGACTGGATCAGCAAAAGCGCCAAATATGGAAATAAATATTGGAATGTTTGAGTTCTCAGAAAATGCAAAACCACAGCAATGAACCAAAACGGACAGTTGTGTACATGAGAGTACAGTCATGTACAATGTATAAATTTGTTTCAATGAATCAGTTTGCTGCATTAACCTCAGTCTGAGTTTATACAGTCAGTGTCATCCACACATAGCTTATTTAAATGACATGATAACAAAATCAATTAATTGTCATTGTTTACCTTCAGCTTTTCATGACTTGTTCTCATTGATTCAAACTGTTTTCTTAACTCTTTGTTTTCTCTCTTGAAAACACTTAGATCAGACTCTAAATTCTGTAGTCAAAATAAACAATCTACAATCAGCCTAACATTAAACAATCAATCAAGCAATCAATCAATCAATATCATTTAATCAATCACTCTGTCACTATAATTTGTCAATCAATCCATCAATCAATCTATCAATCAATCAATCTGTCAATCAGTCAATCAATCAATCAATAATCACAATAAATAAATCAATCATCACAATCAATCTATCAATCAATCAATATATCAATCAATCAATCAATCAGACAATCAATCAATCAATCTATAGATCAGTCAATCAATCAATCAATCAATTTATAGATCAAGCAATCAATCAATCATTCAACCAATCAATCATTCAATCAATCAATGAATTAATCAATCAATTAATCAATCAATTAATCAATCAAACGATAAGTACTTTCTTACCTTTTTATGAGCAGTGAGAGTGGCTATTGCAGTATCAGAGTTAGCTAAATACAAAGGAATCAAGTCATCATGATCACAAAAATGATTACCAATATGATCATTATAATCACCATCACCATGGCAACCGTGACAGCCCCAGGACCACCACCATTACTGTCACCCCCACCATCAACATCACAATATCATAATCAACACCATCAAACCTTTTTCCATTGTGTTCCATTTGTGCATATTATCTTATAATTTTGGTCACACAAATTACAGCCAAATTTGTTGTATCGCAACCCACTGTTTTGACTTTCTTTTGATTTGGTCTTTTCTGAACCATCAATCAAATTCAAAGGCGGACTTTAGTATAGATTATCCAATGACAGAACATGTTAGGGCAAGCTCTGCCCTGTGAAAATGATTGAGGGTTCAGAAAAGACCAAAATGAAAACAAAGTTTTGATACGGCGGTTCACGATACAACGAATTTGGCTGTAACACACTGAGCAGACCCAGCAAAATCATCATGTGTCATCAACACAATCCCAAAACATTAAACTTTTGATAATTAAACCAGTATTTACATGTTTCTTCTTGGAGCTGTGTTACTAAGTTTTCTAACTGCATCCTCATTTGATGTTCTTTATTGTATTTTTGTTTATAGCCAGCTAATTCTTTCTTCAGACCATCACATTCACTGGACAATAGCTGAACTTGACTTCTTTCCCTTTCAACTAATGCTTCCATGTCGTTCACTCTAGTTAGTAATGAATTGTGGGAATCTTCAAGGCTACTTCTCAGTCCTTTTTCATGACCAAGTTCATCTCTTAACTAAAACATTGTTACAGGTTAATAATGGGAGGATGTTAGGTCTTTGCATGACATGGTCACAAGGCCTGTCCATAAAACATTATTGCAAAATAGCTCAGAATGAAAATGAGATATTGATAGAGTATGCCAAATACAATGCTCTTTGAATTTGTGTTGAATTCCTTAGAAATTGAGGATATGTAACTTTATAAAATCATTAAAAATAACAAAGATTTCATGATTGCATACAATCTCTTGTAACATGTCATAATTTGAAAAACTGGGAATGCTCAAGCATTTGGCATATGCTCTTTTAAAATATTGCCCTATTTTAAACCGTGAGTGCCTGGGACTACTAGCTTTTTCTTGGCTAATGAATGAACAACCTCAAACTTTATAAAATCCCAGAGTTTGGTGTTAATTGATACAAATGTGTGAAAGCCACACCTTTTTTCTGCTTCCCAATTAGATTTCCTTAAAGTAAAGTTCCGAGTAAGCTAGTGTAGCAAACGGCAATGGAATGCATAAAGGTGTTAACTGTGTATTGTTTAAATGCTTGATCTGATTGGCTAAAACAAAAAAATTGGCCTTTTTTCAAACTTTTGGGATATTTTTCCTATATTTTATTCAAAATATCATTTTAGTTTTACGAAAGCAATCTTATTTTTTTCTATAAGAAAATTTTGCCGAGGGGCTCACTATGAAAAGCAAGCGTCTCCTAGCCATTGTTTTGAGCAATTATGATTGGACAAAACCATTAAACACAAAAGAAACACTGTCTTGTAAACAGCATTTTGTAGATTTTACTTTAAAAATGTGTAACCCTTAGCTTGATACATCAACATTGTGAAAATTAAAGAATTTCTACGTGGGGAAGTTATTTTGCCGCAGAACAATAGAAAACTTAATAGTTCTTACGGGCATTGTTACTTGAAATTTTGGACTTTTGCATGCCTTGTATCTAATTCAAATCTAGCTTACTCTATCAACACCAAACTTTGTCATTATATGAACCTTGAAGTGATCATTTGAAATATTGACTCTTTCGTTGATTGGCAAAATATTGATGTAAAAGTCATGATGTAAAAGTCATATAATAAAGCATCATAAGGCAGTAAATGATGAAAACATTGGCAGATATAAGAGCTGAGTCTGCAGTGGAAAAATCTTTTCTTCTGAAATCATTCAAGTGAAGTGTCTCAGGGGTTAAAATATTATTCAGACAAATCCCTCAATTGGATGATAATTAAAACAAAAGAGTTTTTCAATGCAGACTCAAGTATAATAATTATCTATTGACAGAGGTATGATAATGAGATTTATAATCACAATAAACACAATTTATATTATACGTCAAACATTACAAATTTTATATACCAACCTCAGTCAATTTCTTATTGAGTTTATCCTTGATACTTTTAGCTTCTTCTAATTTGACTTTCGCTTCAGAATTATACACTGAAGTCTTATCTAAAGTTGTCGTAACTCTATGAAAATTTTGTTTGAGGTCGTCTCTTTCGCGAATAGTCTCCTCTAACTCCTCCCTGCATTTCTTCAACTCTTTCTCTAGAGTCTTAATCTCATTATCGTACGTATCTTTAGGTATCGAAACAGTGCTTCCCTGGTTTAAAGAGTGAAGTTCGCGCTCAGCCTGTAAGCTACATACGGCCAGTTTCAAAGATTGAATCGTACTTTCAGCTCGACAGACGCGAGAAACCATATGTTCATAGTTCTTTTTCAGCGCTTCTACTTGTGGAGATGACAATGAAGCCGACTTAAATGGAGATATGGGATTGATTTTACCAGAAACCAGCTCCTTCTTCTCGTTATCCTCTTTATTGAAGCCGTAATCAGAAAGTTGGTCAACAAGTTTTTTCGTTTCATCTTCGGCCATTTGTAAGCGCCTTTGCATCACTTCTAGAGTGTGATCCGGCGAAGAGCTGTTTAAAAGTGTAGGTGAGATCACTCGCCGGTTCATTGTTGAAGATATATATTGTGTAAAGTGACGCTATGATAACAAATAAAGTTTTTCTTTGCGTTTGTTTTGTTGTGGTTTCATTGTCGTTTTGTCCGCCATTTTGGAAATACCGCCAACGGTAGCATGATGAGCCAATCAGATTTTTACCGATGAAAACATCCGCTGACCAGTGTCACCGACTTTTCAGTTTTTTATTTTTCTAGGTACATACAGCTAATTCTTTGGCCCGGAGGGGTCCTCCCTTCAGATCTGAGTAGGGGTGTTTCACTAGAATCACGTAGGGGTTACCCTGTTATGACAAAAAATACCCAACTTCCATACCCTGGTTATAATAAATGATGCAATTGTATACCTGTGCCAGGATATCTTTCACAAACTTTCAAGTTATTTATTAAACTCAACAATCTTATTCCAGCCGATTTCCTGAATACAACATAATTCCCCTCATTTCCTGGGCCCCAAGTGCTAATCAGGCTTTGAGCAACACAGTAATGTACCATCCCCTCAGCCACAAAGTGGGGTAACTGATACAATGTGATCACCTTCATTTCTCATCAAGATAAAAGCAAGGGAAGAAAGGTGAAATCTGGTAAAATTTTAGTGGCTCTTGCCAGTGGAGTATTTAACTTTTGATGTTGATTAGATTTGATATATTCTTTCTTTAAAGTTCTAATGCTTGGGGTCTTCCCCGGGAATAGCTGGAACAGCCTCTTAGGGGACAGAATGACCTATTGCTAGTACACCAGTGCCTTAGAGCACAAACCCTCAAATAAAATAGAATAAATAAATTCAAAGGGAGTCCAAGCTACAACCATAGCCACTATTGTTGACCATGTCCCCTTCTTCTAAAATATCAACCTTGAAATAGCTGTATGTTCATTGAGACCCTAACAAAAACATTGAGTCAGGGGAGGGGAAAATGTTGTTGCTTAAGCTCTTGTTGGCAGTAATGGTCTGAGAACATGCAATGTCGCAAGAATTCATAACTTTTTTGGCTCTGACAGTAGTATCTTGAGAAATTATCAATTTGCATATTTACAGTAAATGTATAGTTACAAAAAATCCTTCATTTTAAACTAAATGAACCCTCCAAAATTTGCAGTAAACAGGGCTGTGCTACAATTTTAGCATGAATATCAATGGCTTTTCCAGCACTTTTCAACCACAAAATTTAGATTCTCATGGAGTACCATATTTTACATAACTTTTATTACCAACAATTTTTTTTCCTTGCTATACAGTACCTTGAAATGATAACAAGGAATTTTCAGTATTATTTCTATTTTCAAGTGTACTTAAAAATGGTTTTCAATTCCAGGGCCCTTCAAGGATTTCAAACTCTGTGCAAATATGCAAATTGAAACTTCACAAGTTGTAGCTGAGGCTCATCACTGTGATCTACCATTATATTACAATGTTATTACCAGTTCCAACTTGGAACTTGCTTGTATCTCTTGAAATTGAATATTCAATTATAAGTTTAATGAAGTATAGCGATACTTCATGTTTACTAATAAACAAATTTTTATGCTAATGTGCCAACCAGAACAACAATAAGCTCTATTGTAATAACAGCCAATCACTGTATGGATGGCATATGAATAGATACCTTGCATGTGATGTCAAAGCAGCCCCACTGGGAGGACAAAACAAACAATTTTTGCTCTTTTGGGAGCTGTACTCCATTGTTTTGTCCTCCAGGTTGAGCTGCATTCCAATGAACTGCAAGGGGTCTATAACAAAGGCTTATGTCAGCTGAAGTATCACTATAACTCACAAGTCAGCTACAGTCGACCCTCAATTATCTGAGCTCCTCCAAAAAATAGTCAGGATTATCAAGAGTTCAAATAATTGAGGCTTGACTGTAATGACCAACGTTGAAATAAGGCTAGCAAGTAAATTATGCTATCTGGTTGGTCATTATCATAAAAGATAACTGTATCTTGTCAAATCAATTATCTTCAACGCCTTTTTGCTGTTGATCAGGGTTCAACACACTCTTCCATCGATTAGCAATCCTAGGTTCCCAGGCTTTCACGGTCACCTTCATAGGTACAGTCACATTGTCTCTTACTGCAATATTGACAGTATAATCTCCAAATGACGTCATTGGTTTGTGAATCTCAATACAGTGAGGTGGGACAACTAACTGATGCTGCCGACGATATTCCAGGGACAACTGATGCTCACCAATGTTGAACTCTGTTCCATCTTTTCGTTCAACATTTAGTACAAGACGGTCTAAAAATCGCAGGAATCGGCTTGAAACTTGAGCTTCTGGATCAGATTTTTCAGTATCTTCTGAAGTTGTCAAATACTTTTGGACGTTTTCTCTAGTAGGATAAGCTGCCTTTCCTTGTGGTATTAGAAAATTCCGCGCATATCCACGCTCAACTTCAACCATTTGACCTCGGTGTCCAAGACCTTCCATAGGCTCTTTCAAGATCACTTGGAATTTGGGCTTTTTATTTGGCTTTTTCTTCGTTGGTTTCCATTTGAATTGATCCATCTTGCCCATAGACCTTGCACAGAGTCTTGTCAAAGGCTGTGGTCCAAATAATTGACGAGATAACTGAAGCATTGCTGATGAAAACTATGGGAAATGCACTAACTATTTACGCTCCAGATTCACATGTGTAAGATGGCGCCCGGCTTCCTACCAGTGCATCCTCGGTCAAAAGTTCTACAGGAAACCCATTCTAATTTTTTTTTGTTTTTTTGTTATTGTTTTTTGAGAAAACAACCTAGAAAGCAACAGCGATAAAACTGAACAAATTCAAATAAAAATCATTTATTTCGTCAAAACTCCCCAAAATTATAAAGGCTTTAGTAGCCTGAATCTGAGTGGACTGTGAGAATGGACTGTGAGCTGACAAATACATGGGGTTCCTGTGTTGTGTTGAACGTGGACTCTCTTTTATAGTCACGCAAAAGTTTTGAAAATGCCTTCGCATTTAACAGAGTTTGTACTCGGAGGACTAGCTGGTTCTGGTGCCTGTCTTTTTACAAATCCTTTAGAAGTCGTTAAGACACGAATGCAGCTACAAGGGGAGCTCAGAGCCAGAGGATCATACACAATTTTCTACCGAAATGCTTTCCATGCATCTTATACGATAGCTAGACACGAAGGTATCTTGGCTCTGCAGAAAGGTCTTTTACCTGGAATTATGTATCAGATTATCATGAATGGAGCAAGATTAGGATCCTATCAGATATTTACGAATACTGGTTTGACATTAGGACAAGACGGAAAGCCAGTGTTTGTGAAATGTTTAGTTGCTGGAGCGATATCCGGTGCTCTGGGAGCATTCTTAGGTAGCCCTGTATATATGGTAGGCATTTATTAACTAGGCTGCGTGATGACCCGCGATTGTGATTATAATGGTTGTGATGATGATAATGGTTGTGATGATGTTAATGATTGTGGTAAAGATGATGATGATGATGATGTTATTTGATATGGTGATGATGATGCCAATGATAATTGTAATAATGCATATAACATATATTCTTTTGTTGAATAATAGCCCGTAGAAATTCATAGTCGGCATGTTAGATTAAATTTCTGAATAGAGGCCAAGGCTGTGTAAAAGATATTGTTGTGATTATTGTGAGGAATTATTTGATGTCTTATGCAAGTGCTGATTATGGTGGTTATATACATGATGGTGAGTTTTCTGAGATCATCCATGAATTATAAGCTTGCATGTAACTTGTAAGGTTAGCCTGCTTCACAGGCAACTTCTTTTGCTTTTTTTTGTATGGCTTCCTTTGTCTTTTGGAGGCATCCTTTGTCTTTTTGAGCTTCTTTTGTCTTTTTACTTGTTACAGGGCTGTCAACTCTCCCGGATAACCCGGGAGTCTCCAGATTTTGGGACAAATCTCCCGGTCTCAAGATTTCAGTGCCAAATCATGGCGATCTCAAGATCAGAAACGGCCGGGGGTTGACAGCCCTGTTGTTATGGCTTTCTTTTTTTTAAGGGGGGACTTCCTTTCGCTTTTTTTGGGCTTCCTTTTTCTTTGACAGATAAAGGAAGCCCAAAGAGGTTACTTACAGAGAAGGCTAGTAGTATAAGGGATTTTGGTCACATTTTTTTGTTGCATGCACCATCTAACATTCAATGACAAAAACAGTAGTAACACATCAACCTGGTTTTTCTCTCTAGATGAAGACTCAGTTGCAGTCACAATCAGCACAACAAATTGCCGTCGGCCACCAACATCCCCATAATGGATTCATTAGACCTTTAAAGCAAATCTACTCTAAGTATGGTATTACTGGCTTATGGCGTGGGGTCAGTAGCGCCATGGCTCGAGTCATGGTTGGGTCAGCCTCTCAACTCTCAACGTTCTCCAAAGCCAAAGAATACATTAAAAACAGCAACATGTTTGATGAGAAAAGTTGGTTGGTGCCCGCCTGTGGAAGCATGATCAGCAGTGTTGCCGTGGTAATGTGTATGACACCTTTTGATGTCATAGCAACAAGGTTGTATAATCAAGGGACTAACAAGGCTGGTAAGGGGCTGATGTACAGCGGTTTTCTGGACTGTTTTTTGAAGGTGTTCAAAAAGGAAGGTTTGTTAGGATTTTATAAAGGTGTTGGACCTCATTATTTCCGTATTGGACCACATACCATACTTAGCTTACTGTTCTGGGATCAACTAAGAAGAGCACATAGTTACTACTTTGGAGAATTATAAGAAATGGAAATTATAAGAAATGAGAAATATGATAGACATTTTGAAGTTACAGTCAAACTACCTTACTCATGAACATGTAGAGATCATTAAAATAAGTGATTTTATTATTGGAAAATTGACTTCATTATTCGATCGATTTTACAGTGAGGGCACTCGAACTGTGCACACTTTGTGCTTTTTTGATACTTTCTTAACATGCTTCCTTTGAGTCAATCGATCCGAAAACATTTTCATTTTGATAACTGAGTGCATTTGAGTTCAAATCTACTTTTTTAGAGGATTTGAAGCAGTAGAAAGCTCAGAAAATGAAAAGCTAAATAAAGACAAGTGTTCATGGTTCGAGTGTCCTCACTGTAATATTCAATATTGAAATCAGAGTCTAAAATATTTAAAACAAGCTTTGAAAATGTGAAATATAAAGCCCAAACTCTATTATAGAAAAATTTCACAGGCTGAAGTATTTCTCAACAAAAGAGAGATGTTGTTTGGTTGATTCATAGTTGATGAAATATAAATATTTTGGGATTTTTTTGATAATACGCTATGTTAGATTCTCTGACTTATTATCAAATTTGACAAGGTGAATCGAAAAATGAAATAAATTTTAATTAATTTAAATGAAGTCATTTTAATGATTTTAATCATTTAAAAATTTAAAAATTAACCTCTCTGTGTTCATGATTCAGATGATTTGTTTGACTGTATGTTACATATCACAAAATATTTAACCACAAATATGATAATAAACAATAATTATAATTGAATTATTAAATAATATTATTGCATATAATATAGATTATTACTATTATTATATTATGACTATATCTACAAATATTCAAGTGCAGTCTGAGGAAACCTCACTTTGAAAATAATTTTTATTAAGAATATTTTTAATAAAATGAGCAATATTACTACTTCAAACCACTCATTTCAGGATGGAATATTTATTATCAATAGTGTTTCAATTCCTAGTGTACTATTAGTTTGTGTGATACAGTAGCGGATCCAGAAATTTTGAAGAAGGGGGGGCTAATTAAAAAAATTACTGATTACCAATCAAAAGTTTAAAAAATCTATCTATAAAAATAAATCAAAAGTGGGGGACCGGACCCCCATACCCCTCCCCCTGGATCCACCTCAGTAATATGACCCATGGTCAGCTGGTGAGAGTAAACGGAATGAGGGGAAATCACCCAACACCATGAGCCGGTATGTGTAGGCATGCAGCTCTCATTCAATTAAGGAAATAATATTATATATTTTGCCGTACAAAATATAAAATTTTATTCATTCTTATGCAAACTGAATTTTTTTGAGGAAATGCTTCAAAGTAAATCAGCTGGACAATAAATCATAGCTTTTCAAGGGATAACAATGGTCAAATATTATCTGGGACTCAAAGGAAACTTTTTTTTTACTGTACAAAAATTAAACTGACATACAGCTATTGAAAAGGTTGTCCAGTTGAAATACTGATTTAGCAAATAACAATGTCATTTGCATATATCAAGTTTTCAGTTTTCTTGTTTTAAATATAAAGCTCATGTACATATTATATAGTTACATAGTTTATTATAATTATGTGATGAAGTTATTTTGTACATTTTGACTCATCATTTCTTAATCAGTCTTATAAAATAATAATCATAAGATATGCAAATGACTTTGCTATTCGCTAAATCAGTATTTCAACTGGACAACCATTTCAAGAATAGCTGTATATGAAAGGCAGTATCTAATGCAATAACAAATTGTTTTTTCAGTTCTCATTTTTAAACTGCTAGGAATTGAAGCAACACGATTTTCTGAAAAAAAGTCATTTCGCAATGGTTTTCATGAGCAGGCCTTTCTAATATTGGATGCGAATCCTTAAGTTCGAAATTTGTCAAGGAATGCTCCAGAAATCCCCTGCAGGGTAAGTACTTCATGTATGCCCAGATTATAATTTCCTCACATATATGTCTTATTGCTATTCAGAGTTTTTGTGAAGTAGTGCTTTGTTTTTTGTTGTTGTTGTTGTGTTTTTTTTTCTTTTTTGTACTATATTTATTTATATTATTTATACATTATATTATTGGTTTTCTCTTTTCATATTTTCTTTTTGTAGATTTGTTTATATGCATGTTATTATAATCAAGGCATACATGAAGTACTTACCCCCTGCAGCCTCATATAATGTACGCGTGACATACTTGCGTTACTCATTAGACAATAAAAAATTCTTCCCATCACGACTGGCTTGATAAGTATAAAGAGCTGATATTATGTAAGTTATGGTCTCTCATGTTCACTGCTATTTTCTACGATAAACACTGGAATGTCTAATCCACTAGGGGAGTTCATACCGGCTGCTTTGGCCGGTTGTTGTGCGTGTGTGTTTACGAATCCATTAGAATTAGTGAAGACAAGAATGCAGCTACAAGGAGAGCTACAACCTCGAGGCACGTATCACATCGTCTATAGAAACGTCTTTCACGCATCGTACACGATAGCAAAACACGAAGGATTGCTTGCTTTACAGAAAGGACTTTGCCCAGCTTTACTCTATCAAATCATCATGAACGGGACGAGGCTGAGCTCTTATCAAATTTTGACGAATTTAGGCTTGACTTACGGTAGCGATGGGAGGCCTGTGTTTTGGAGATGTGTACTCGCTGGAGGGTTTTCTGGAGGTCTGTCAGCCTTTCTAGCAAGCCCGACAATGTTGGTAAGTTATTGTTAATCCTGTTTGAGTTATCAAAATATTTAAATAGTCAAAGAAAGTAAACAAAATTTTCGAGAAAAGCTTTCGTGACGGTAACCTGCTGTGAAATTTTAATACTCTGGGCTGATGGGCCTCAATTTATCAATTCAGGTACTATTTAAATTTAATATTTTTTGTTTCTATAACTTAGAAGCGCTAGCTCTGAAACTAATATGCTTGTTGCGCAAGTTGAAGTATCTAATTTAAATTATTTTAGATTATTTTTTACAATGGCTTTTAGTAATGCATGACTGAAAAAATATTACCTGCTTTCAGACCTTGCATTTTGCAATCGGATTATGAATTTGAAAGGCTAGTAATTTGATTGGATGATTTCAATGTATGACTGTATTGTACCGTGTAATAGAAATGTTAATGATCAGTACGATAATGAATGAAGCAAGTTATATTTATGCAATTGTCTCAGAAGGCTGCAGTTTAAAGCATTTTCTTTGTCACCGTGGTGATCATTCACTTGAACAATAATTCTTCGTACGTATTTGAACTTTTCTGAAATATATTTTTCTCATTTCTTTGGTTGTTAGTTTTTTTTTTTTTTTTTTTTTTTTTTTTTTTTTTTTTTTTTTTTTTTTTTTTTTTTTTTTTTGCATGAATCGAAAGTTTGTTTGTTGTTGGTTGGACCGATCGGCCGGTCGGTCGGTTGGTTGTTTAGCTGGTTATGGTTGGTTGAGTGACATGCAATTAGGGAGTATGAAATGCCAATATTACCAGCCTAATTTTTGTCCAAATTTGAAAATGACAAGCTAAGTTGTGTAAAGAAATCATCGGTGTTAATAATCTAAATTTAGCAACTTTAGCACATTAAAAAGGCATAAAGAAAAATAATTTGAATGAAAAAAGTGGAGAAGGAGAATCATCGATCTAAAGCCCCGATTTACACGGTGCGATTTGTCACATGCGATTTGTAGTATACGACCAGTCGTAACTTCTAAAACTAGTCGCTCGCGCTCTAAAACGTGTTTTAGAATGTCCTACGACTAGTTTTAGTTTTGAATTTCACGACTAGTCGTATACTACAAATCGCACGCGACAAATCTTCCCGTGTAAATCAGCCTTAAGAAAGATCTATACAATGCCGCTACAAAAATTCTAGGTGAACGCTCTGACCACTTCACCATGCAGCTGCCTCCCGAGAGTGAATACCAGTGAATTTTATTAGTCTCACCCGCATCCGTTTCCGCTGGAGATTTTTTTCGAACAGACCTGAAACGGATGCGAGGGAGCTCGAGTCTAGCATTTTACCGAGTCCAAGCGACTTTCACGGTGTACTGAAGGCCAATGTACACAACTTACTCACTCACTTGTCCGTTTCCTATTCACTCATTCAGTCATTCAATATCATTCATTCATTCATTTATTCATTCATTCAATCGTTCATTCAGTCATTTATTCATTCAGTCATTTATTCATTCATTCATTCATTCAATCGTTCATTCTCTCATGCATTGAGTCATTTATTCATTAAATCCATCATTCATTCATTCATTCATTCATTCATTCATTCAATAATTCATTCATGCATGCATTCATTTCCTTGTATATTGAGTTGGATTAGCAGTTAAAGTTTAGTGAATACATCAGTTAATCCATTTTATTGGTTCACCAATTCATTATTTATTTATTTGTTATTCAGTCATTCATTTATTATCCATTCTTTCATTCATTTAATTGTATATTTTTCAGTTAAAGACACAGTTCCAAGCCCAAGCAGCTAAGAACATTGCAGTTGGTTTTCAGCACCAACATAAAGGATTTACACACGCGGTTCGCGGGATTTTCTTCAAGTACGGGATCGTGGGACTATGGAGAGGGTGTAAAGCAGGCATCTTTCGAAATACTGCAGGCACAGCAGCACAATTATCAACATTTGACCTATCAAAACATTACATACAAAAAATGAACATTTTCGACCAGAACAGCTATTTTCCAATAATTGCGTCTGCGAGCCTGGTCAGCAGTCTTGCTGTCGTCGTTGTCATAACACCATTTGATTTTGTGAGCACTAGGCTCTTCAATCAAAACACTAATCAATCAGGCAGAGGATTGCTTTATGGTGGAATATTTGATTGTTTCCGTAAAGTATTTCTGAAAGAGGGCATCATGGGATTCTATAAGGGAGTTGGTCCCCAGTACTTCAGGACGGGGCCTCAGACCATTTTATGTCTGCTATTCTGGGACAAATTAAAAGTTATTTATCGAAATTTTACAAGACAATTAGAAGAAACGGGACATATGCTTTAAAAGAATAATTTCGATATTTTATTCAAATGACCATTAAATGTTGGAATAAGCCAATAAATCATGCATTCGAAAACTTATTTTTCTACTAAAATCGCCGCCAAAGACATACACGTTACATCTCCAATGACAATGAGACCCTACAATCTTTGACAAAAAGAATTGAAACGTTTGGAATATCTCCTATATTTGAGTTCATTCGCTCTTTCGCATTGTTAACAACCCTCCCCCCACCCCCCGTGAAAAATGCTGCTGTAGAATAATAGTGTATAGACAGTACAGTAACCAGGCTTGGCCCCTCATAGCAACACATTAAACAGGGGTTAGTTTTAAAAAAATCAATGTACTGAAGTTGTTTCGGCTGTTTTGTCAAATATTGTAATAGTCCAGTTTCATGTTCTTCATTGCTCAGGCTAAGCCTCGATAGTATGTGCTATATTCTTTTGTACGAGGTACTTCCTGTGGGAATGCACCAATCCAAAAACAATATAAATACCAATGGTTTTGTCTTGACTCTTTTGTTAATTTACCTAAAATTGAGGCCTGAGAATTGAAGACTTGAAACTGGTCTATTCTCTATACAAACACAATCATAATCCCTCTACATATATATGAGAAGTTGGTCGTTCATCATTGTACACCCACAAGGTTTTAGTTATAGTTGCACAATCAGACGTGCGTTAAACGAGATCAGACGTCCATTCTCAGATGCACCACACATCGTCAGCAAATAAACAAATAAATCATTAGTTAAATGAAATAATTAAACTTAATTAACAGACGTTGAAAATGGCGTCCGCTGGATGGTCGATTGACTTGAAGAACGCAATGCACAGGAAAAGTCATCGGGAACTTCATATTTTCGTTTTCCAGGCCGGAAAGCCATGGAATTTTGTTCAGGGTCATGGAAAATCATTGAAAACAATTATTATTGTTGATTACATTATTGTGGATGTTTTCAACGAGATAATGCTATTGTTTTTGGTGATTAATAATTAGTTTTTTGACAAATATTGGTTCTGAAAAATATTGTAAAAATCATGGAAAAGGACATGGAAAGTCATGGAATTTAGAGACTTCAAAAAAGTACGAACCTTGATGCATCATGGGTGAGACCATGTGCCACCTTGAGATTTCCAGACCAATTTGCTTCCCAGTTCGTTCGTTGGTTATTACATCAACATGATAAACTACAGCTCAGTTATGAACACATATATACATGTGATGGAACTTAAATGTTTGAACAACCCCACTTTGTCCGAATCAAACCATTGGTTGTTAATTTTTTTGGTTCGCGGTACACGTGACAACACAGACATAAAGTCCTGATAAAACGGTGAAATATTCAGTAAGCGGGCATTTACACTTGAACGGCAGAGATTTACAATCACACTCGATGTGACAATAAGGGCGATCTGCATTATGACGTCATTTTACCACGAGTATCAAAATTCTATGCGAATTCTCTTTCATATTCAAATTCTTAATCTTTTTGTTGTAGACTACCAGAACAATTGCCCTATATCATTATGACGTCACATCAAAACAAATATATTGTTTCAACGCTAAGAATCATGGTCACTAGAGGGGATGCAGAGTGGTCAATTCAATTAAAAACAGGCTAAAAATCTATTTATTATAAAAGAACAAAATATACTTCAAGTGCAAAGTAAAATGTGCTAGAGGAAAACTATTTAGCCCGAATTAGGTCTGTTCTTATAAACAAACCATGACGTCATATAATGAAATAGGGCAATTAGGCTACGTGTTGATTTCATTATAGAAACCGTGCTCTTCCATTACTATTAGCTAAAGATATATTTCCTCTGTGTTTACTCACTTACAATGCTATAGACGTATTCACTGATAGCAAAAATGTCTTTGGTGTAGTCTCTGTTGCCCTGGAAATTGTTTTAACAGCCCTCGGAGAAGTTCTGTTTAATTTGTAAAATCATAGTTAATAGAGGGAGATGGTTATGAAACCTATTGTTATAACTCTTTGTACAAGTTTTTCAAACGTGACAGTGCACAATCTTTTGTTTTAGCATTGTTTTAGCCTTGCTGGCTATGGCTGATTGAACAGACTGAAATCTTTCTTTTGGTTTCTGGTCTTAAATAGTTAAAGATTTCCGATAGATATTTAAACATTCCTAACTATAATCATGTAGATAATGCTTAAGATCAGTTATTTTGCAATTTCAGATGGGAATTAGTGAAAAATTGTGCACCGTCAGGACCCGTTCAAGATCAAAAAGGAAACAAAGACATATAACAATGGGTTTCATAACCATCTCCCTCTATTAACTATGGTAAAATGAATAACAGAAAAATATGTTTCATAATAATTTAAACCACCACAGAGGTAAATAAAAACATCACTTTTTTAAAAACTTTTTTGTGAGATTGGACTATTTTAAAATGATTTGTATTATGTCACTTTACCCATAGTTGATAGAGGGAGATAATTAGGAAACCTATTGTTATAACTCTTTGTACAAATTTTTTATTTGTGGCAATGCACAATGTTTTGTTTTAGCATTGTTTTAGTCTTGCTGGCTATGGCTGAGTGAGCAGACTAGAATATTTCTTTTGGATTTTAGTCTTAAATAATTAAAGATTTCCGTTAGATATTTGAAAATTCCACGCCATAATCACGTCGACAATGTTTATGATTCATTATTTTGCAATTTAGGGTTGAGAATAAGTAAAACATTATACACCCTCAGGACCCGTTCAACTTTAAGTAACAATACGCGTAAAAACTAGTGAGGTTTCTATTGTTCTGCGGCAAAAAAACTTCCCCACGTAGAAATTCTTTAATTTTCACTATAGTGATGTATCTAGCTAAGGGTTACACATTTCTTAAGTAAAATCTACAAAATGCTGTTTACAAGACAGTGTTTCTTTTGTGTTTAATGGTTTTGTCCAATCAGAATTGCTCAAAACAATGGCTGGGATACTCTTGCTTTTCATAGTGAGTCCCACGGTAAAATTTTCTCATAGAAAAAAATAAGATAGCTTTAATAAAACTGAAATGTGATTTTGAATAAAATATAGGAAAAATATCCCAAAAGTTTGAAAAAAGGCCAATTTTCTTGTTTTAGCCAATCAGATCAAGCATTTAAACAATACACAATTAACACCTTTATGCATTCCATTGCCGTTTGCTACACTAGTTCTTACTCGGAACGTTAAAAGTAAAACAAAGACATATATATTAACCATGCATCTCCCTCAAAGGTAGCGTTTACACGAAGCCGGCTATTTTCGTAAACGCACTTTTTTTATCCGTTTAGGCCTACCGTTTACACGAAAACGCTACTTAGCCGGCTATATTCGAAAACGCCTCTCAGAGTGGATATTTTCGAGAACGCCAGCTATGCATTTTCGTATAAACACTTTAGCCGGCTATTTTATAAAACGCCGTAGTCCTCGCTTTGCTTCAGTCATAATGAGATAGAGCAAATCCAACATTTAGTCTCCAAGACGCTCACAGACGCTCTTCAAGCCACCGAAAACGATGCGAAAACGATAAGCGTTTACACGAAAACGCTGTGTAAGCGTGTCATGAGCGGCTTCGTGTAAACGCTGCCTAATAACAATGTTTTACTATTATACCGGTAGAGTGGACGCACTAAAAGTGTGCAACATAAATACCACTAATAGTGCTACTGTTTTCTTTTGTTTAATTAGTGCTATGTACCACTAGACTGATTCCATAGGTCGGTCCCAGTCGCTCTCCGTCAGTCTTTTAGTCGCTCCTTGCGACCGACTTATGACAAAACATACTTTTTTTTGATCCGTGAAATCGAGATATCGCGAGAATCGGTGACCTCCAATCAAATTACACGTTATATACCATAACGGCGTATTAACCAATCAGAGAGAGCGTTGCATTCTTTAATGTGTTTTTGTCTGGAAATCAATTTGTATGTTGGAATTTGGACTTCAAAAGAAGGTATGAAAATCTCTTTATACAGAAATAAATATTTTTACGTGCGCTCAACAACTACTGAAAAAGATAATATGAATCTGTTTTCTCGTGGAAAATATCTTGTAAATTGCGATGGTCGACAAGTACGTCGATGTTGGAGACTCAACAGCCGTTCTGTTGTAAATGCGTTTCGTGTAATTCAACTGTTTTTTTGCAAGTCAATAAAATTTCCAATTTATAAAAACAAAGTTCGAGTACTTTATTATATTTTATTTTAAAGAGCGTTCATAGTACCAAATCGTTGCTTAAAATGCTTCATGCAACATGCTGCTCGAACAATATTTTGCAATTGGGTGTACGCGCAAATCATTGTGATTATCCATCTTCAAAAACTTTTGAAATTTTAATTCTGAATAAGATCTTTTCTTCAATATTATACCGATGTAATGACTAGGGGTATTTTGTCAAAATAATTATTCGTTGATATTTTTTGATATATTCTATAAATAATTTGCATTGCAAGCGATTGTCATTAGTATCTTGCTTTAAATATTTCCCGTTGAGCGAGAGTTAAACTAAACTCCCTTTTAAAAATAAGTAATATGGGTCTACCCCTCTATTTGGAATGCTATTTAGAACAAAACCGAAGAGTTATTTAATATTTTTATTGCAAAAATTCGTTTAAAATTGATGGAGCAAAGCGGCAAATTTGTGACAGCTCAACGACCTCGACGAAATTCACACGGCGTGGGCCAATCACGGGCAAGCCCAATTGAAGAGCCTCGTTTTCGTTTTGTACAGAAAAATCTTCGTTTGGGCATAAGTCGCTGGTTGAGCGACCTACCAAATACAAAGAGCGAAAACTAAGACTTATGCAATCAGTCTAATGTACCACTAAATAGTTTCAACTGTTGCACACTTTTAGTGCGTACACTCTATAGGCGATTTTCATTATAGCGTCATTTTACTACCAAGACCAGCATTCTTTGCACATTTTCTTTCATATTCAAATTTTTAATCCCTTTGGGTATTAGTAAAACAATTTGCACTAATTGCGACACAAAGGAAAGTCAGCAATGCATTCTGGTATTGGTAGTATATGACGCCATAATGTAAATCGCCCATTCTTTGCGAGTTCTCTTTCACATTCAAATTTGTAATCCCTGCATGTGGAGATTGATAAAACAATTTACACTAATTGCGATTCAAAAGAAAGTCGGCAAAGCATTCTGGTAGCAGTAGTATTCTACGTCATCATGAAAATCAACTATTAAACACTTTTTTCCATAAAAACCTACATTCAAGAAAATTTTACACAGGTACACTTTATTATCCATATCGGAGTACGTCTTCTTTTATACCATTCCCAGAATAAATACGGCATACCTATTTCAATCAACATTGTCGGGGAAAGTAAGGGAATACCAGATTCAGGATGTAGATTTCACGACCGAAAGGTACCAAAAATGAAAAAAAATAAACAGTGATTTTATTCAAATGAGCTGCATCATTCAAGCTGAAGATCTCCGATGGTCGATAAAATGATAGTGTATCTTCTGTAGCTATTCATAAAAAAACATTGCCCATAGACGTTTTCGGTCGTGTAATGAACATCCGCAATTCGGAATCCGTCATTCTGACAGACAATGTTTTTTGAAATAGGTGTATGTTCAAAAACTGCTGTCATTGCTAATTTATATAACCAATACCGAGACGACTTCCGCATATAGTCGTGCTGTTAAAAAACGCTACTTGGATTTATATAAATGCCTAAAATGAGTCGACACACAAATTAAAAATTACAAAAATAGCTCTTCTAATTAGAAAATCGTGTGTGCTAATTTTCATTTTAGTTTTACATTTTATTTTTATTTAAAAATATTCTGATTCATATACATACCAGCTGGCAGCATCTGATTCTATACATTTTGCTTATTATATCCGATTTCAACATGCGTATGTGATCGCGATGACTAGCTACCAGATTAAGACCCAAAGTTCTTTGCAGGCATGAAATAATCGACCTTTCGGCGAAAACCGAAAAAACAAAATCACTATGCAAAGATATACCAACTGAAATTATTATCATTCACTGGTGTGAAAAAATCAACAAAGTCTTACATCAATTGTGGAATTGTGGAAGATCTAGAACCGATATTGCTACGTGCAAGTCAGCGATGCCAATTAGCAAGCTAGACCAATATACCTACATGGTGAAAAGTAGCCATGACGTACTCATCTATACTTGCTTAGGGTGTACGTTACATTAGTGGTAGTGACGTCATGATATTATGTGTAAGAACTAATGTCGATAATGGATATACCCACGCTTAAAGAATGCTTTACTTATAAGGTAATGTATAACTATGTTCTTATAAAACGACCGCCGATCGTATAAAAAAATAAGTAAATAAGAGAAGATTATCATTTATAATATAGATTTATTCTTACGCGCGCTCTGATTGGTTCAAAACCGTGGTTTATTTCGCCATAAACCACGGTTTTTGCGGAAATAAATGTGTTCAAATGTCTGTCTATATTATAAAAGCAATAAACGATTGATTTCCGTGGTTTATCGTTGAAATAAACCACTTGGGATGTTGGGAGAGCACTCAAAAGGCCAAAAATCACTCGCAGGATGCTCGTGATTTTTTTAGGCCTTTTTCGTGCTCTCCCAACATCCCGCGTGGTTTATTTCAACGATAAACCACGAAAATCAATCGTTTATTGCTTAAATGTCCTTGGCTGGATTTGTACCCACGTCTTCGTCATTCTAGTCCGATGTTTTAACCACTAGATCACAAGATCAACCAGACATGAGCCAGAATATGAAGAACATAGCAGCCTTGAAGATCCCAGAGCGACATGTTTGAGCACCGTAAATAAGAACGCAGATATGAGTCGTTGCATAGTAAAAAACACATTTCCTTTCACTTATGGCATTAACTCTTATTAGAATGACATCCTAATTTCACATATTCACAATAACAATAGCATTCCATTCCATATCTTGATAGGAATATCGATAAAAGCGCTCTTTTAATATCGTCCTTCATCCAAAAATTCAACATCTCCGTCCTTTGGCGTGCTTTAGGCTCTTTTAGCACCCTTCAACCCCCCCCCCCCCCCACCCCCCTCAAGAGTTTGTAGGCAAGCTACCGCAGCCTGCTTTTGTTTGATATTTAGTGTCCAAACGACACAATCACGTTTAGCCCATACAATACCATATATTAGATACCGCTATTTAGGCTAACCATTATTTAATTTATGAACACAATTTGTTTGTTTTATTAACTAATATTAAAATTAGAGTAGTAAAATCTGGTACGGAATATTAGCTGTTTTAGGGATCGGTAAAGTTCAATCATGAATTAGAGTTAACAATCAACCCAAAACTAGTTCAATACATTTTTGTTGGGGCCTGAATTTGTGTTAACAATCGATCTGGCGCCAGTGAGATTCGCTGCAAAATTTATGAGCTGAACGACGGGATCCCAGAGTTCCTATAGGGAACCCTGTGCAGTGGGGCAAATGAACGTTTTAAATCCCCTGTTATGGTCAGCCTTCCCCAGGAGTCAGTAGTTGGAGCTATCCTTAGTCAACTATAAATTAATAAACTCTTTTGTATAACCTTTCTTGTATATTTGAACGTCATTTTCTGACTAATTTTTAGGCCAGTTAATGTTTTTTTCGATCTCATTTGTTTCTTATTGTGTACATTTTCCATGCATGCACATTATCACTTTTTAATTAGTCTTGAGTTTGACAGGTTTTTTGTTCTAGTTTCGACCGTAGTTACTATATTTTTGTTAATTAGTAGAAACTGCATGACTTCTCATTTCAGTCATAACTTGCCTTCAAGTCTTACTATGCCCATATCAAATAATTGCCTTCGAATCACCTCTAAATCAAATTAAACGTAACAAATCCTTATTCTGGATTTCCTTATTTAATAATATCAACGCGGGGGTCATGTTCTATCCGTATCTTATATGGCTGCACTATGCCAAATAACTGTGAAACGCAACTTTTTTCCGAAACCCAGACAAAAATTTATAAGTAAACAATGGAATTTGCATGAAAATGTTTCAGATTCACTGGTTTTACGTCTGGTTTCCATATAATCGAGAACGACAGAGAACGCTGTCGCAAGCGATCAAAAAAAAAAAAAAGATTATAGGGCAACCGACCTTTTTCGATCAATACATGAACGCGATAGAAATCGTTTTGAAACGGTTATAGGATCAAAAAACTTTGGTTTCCCCAAAATAGAAATGTTTTTTCGATCGTTTACAACCTTTTTCGATCGTTTGCGATTTTAAGAAAACCAGTCTTCTGTGTGGGCAAAAGGCCTAACAGGATACAAATTTTTATCGCGCTAAGGATAATGTAGTATGGCCTTAGGTCATCTTAGTTTTGATATTTATTCACTAGAGCACTTGCTTCTGTCAAAATACACCAATAAATTATTCATTGGACGTCCTGTGTATTAGCCGTATCAATCGAAAAAATGTCCAATTAGAGTTCTAACTACAGTTTCACCACATTTTTTTAGCTTTTGAATGTTTCTTTTGATAATAATTTGGGCCATATCCAAGGGAATACCGAAGGCGTGGTTGAAGGCGACTCTACCCGTTTACAAAAAAGTATTCAAAACATTCTATTAAGAACAAACAAACAAAAAAAAAAAATAAAATAATAATAATAATAATAATAAATAAAAATGATATAATAAAAATGATATTAGAAAGAGAATATCTATAGTTAAGTCAGAGCTAGAAAGGCTTAGAGAGCAGAGAAAGCTTACTAAGAAAGGAAAGAGAAACAGAGCACTTCTGTTACAAGAATGCAAAGCAATTACATCGGCTGAACTTGTTAATTACATGGAGAAGAAGAAATCACAACTAAGGAAATTAAAGACTAAATACAACAGGGAAAAGAAACAACAGGAAGCAAGATCATTGAATAGTAACCTATTCTACACTGCATCCATTGTCGCATCGCACATAAGATTGGGGAAAATTTTGGCGACAAAAACAATGGTCACAGTGTGATACGATATAAAGGGTGGGTGAGGTGGGACAAAAAAATAATACATACGGCGATAATTACCAGACACCATTAGCGCCCGCCTAGCTGGTCAATTAGTTGAGCCGAAGTGCATAATTTATTCATAGTCATAGTCTTATATACGCTGCTTTAATTTATGCAGCGTGAATAGTAACCTATTCTACACTGCATCCATTGTCGCATCGCACATAAGATTGGGGAAAATTTTGGCTCCCCCCTTAATAAGGTCGTGTAGTGTTATCACACAACCGAAACAAACTGGTGTCTAGTGATGAGCATGACCCCCAATACTAACTCACTATTCATGATCATTACTAGGCTGGCGGTTTGTTGGATATGATAAGATTCTCTATCTCTATAAGTATTGTTGGCCCTAATTAAGGGAATGTGTCGTTTCGTTCATTGATCATCTAATGATCTCTTCCTCGAGTATTCCCCACATGGGAAGGCGCAAACAAACTGTTTTAGTTGATTGGTATTTTCCCACGAATAAGTGAGCGCTGCCCCCTCGTTTGATGCAAGACGAGCTGAGGCACCAGCTGGATTCAATACTTTTGCTAATTGCATGTAATAGAGTGCCGTATGGCGCCTCGTCCAACCCACGTGATCCATAATTTCAGACAGTTCGACGCCTGTAAGAGCCAGATTATAATTTCCTCACATATATGTCTTATTGCTATTCAGAGTTTTTGTGAAGTAGTGCTTCGTTTGTTTGTTTTTTTGTTTTTTTTTTTGTACTATATTTATTTATATTATTTATACATTATATTATTGGTTTTCTCTTTTCATATTTTCTTTTTGTAGATTTGTTTATATGCATGTTATTTTAATCAAGGCATACATGAAGTACTTACCCCCTGCAGCTTCATATAATGTACGCGTGACATACTTGCGTTACTCATTAGACAATAACATCACGACTGGCTTGATAAGTATAAAGAGCTGATATTATGTAAGTTATGGTCTCTCATGTTCACTGCTATTTTCTACGATAAACACTGGAATGTCTAATCCACTAGGGGAGTTCATACCGGCTGCTTTGGCCGGTTGTTGTGCGTGTGTGTTTACGAATCCATTAGAATTGGTGAAGACAAGAATGCAGCTACAAGGAGAGCTACAACCTCGAGGCACGTATCACATCGTCTATAGAAACGTCTTTCACGCATCGTACACGATAGCAAAACACGAAGGATTGCTTGCTTTACAGAAAGGACTTTGCCCAGCTTTACTCTATCAAATCATCATGAACGGGACGAGGCTGAGCTCTTATCAAATTTTGACGAATTTAGGCTTGACTTTCGGTAGCGATGGGAGGCCTGTGTTTTGGAGATGTGTACTCGCTGGAGGGTTTTCTGGAGGTCTGTCAGCCTTTCTAGCAAGCCCGACAATGTTGGTAAGTTATTGTTAATCCTGTTTGAGTTATCAAAATATTTAAATAGTCAGAGAAACTGGAGAAATTAAACAAAATTTACGAGAAAAGTTTTCGTGCCGGTAATCTGCTGTGAAATTTTAATACTCTTGGCTTATGGGCCTCAATTTGTCAATTCAGCTACTAAATTGTGAATTTGATATTTTTTGTTTCTATAAAATTAACTGAGAAGCGCTAGCTCTGAAACTAATATGCTTGTTGCGCAAGTTGAAGTATCTAATTTAAATTATTTCAGATTATTTTTTACAATGGCTTTTAGTAATGCATGACTGAAAAAATTACCTGCTTTCAGACCTTGCATTTTGCAATCGGATTATGAATTTGAAAGGCTAGTAATTTAATTGGATGATTTCAATGTATGGCTGTATTGAACCGTGTAATAGAAATGTTAATGATCAGTACGATAATGAATGAAGCAAGTTATATTTATGCAATTGTCTCTGCAGTTTAAAGCAATTTCTTTGTCACCGTGGTGATCATTCACTTGAACAATAATTCTTCGTACGTATTTGAACTTTTCTGAAATATATTTTTCTCACCATTTCTTTGGTTGTTAGGTTTTTTTTGTTTTGTTTTTTTGCATGAAAGTTTGTTTGTTGTTGGTTGGACCGGTCGGTCGGTTGGTTGTTTGGCTGGTTATGGTTGGTTGAGTGACATGCAATTAGGGAGTATGAAATGCCAATATTACCAGCCTAATTTTTGTCCAAATTTGAAAATGACAAGCTAAGTTGTGTAAAGAAATCATCGGTGTTAATAATCTAAATTTAGCAACTTTAGCACATTAAAAAGGCATAAAGAAAAATAATTTGAATGAAAAAAGTGGAGATGGAGAATCATCGATCTAAAGTCCCGATTTACACGGTGCGATTTGTCGCATGCGATTTGTAGTATACGACCAGTCGTAACTTCTAAAACTAGTCGCTCGCGCTCTAAAACGTGTTTTAGAATGTCCTACGACTAGTTTTAGTTTTGAATTTCACGACTAGTCGTATACTACAAATCGCACGCGACAAATCTTCCCGTGTAAATCAGCCTTAAGAAAGATCTATATAATGCCGCTACAAAAATTCTAGGTGAACGCTCTGACCAGTTCACCATGCAGCTGCCTCCCGAGAGTGAATACCAGTGAATTTTATTAGTCTCACCCGCATCCGTTTCCGCTGGAGATTTTTTCGAACAGACCTGAAACGGATGCGAGGGAGCTCGAGTCTAGCATTTTACCGAGTCCAAGCGACTTTCACGGTGTACTAAAGGCCCATGTACACAACTTACTCACTCACTTGTCCGTTTCTTATTCATTCATTCAGTCATTCAATATCATTCATTCATTCATTCATTCATTCATTCAATCATTCATTCAGTCATTTATTCATTCAGTCATTTATTCAGTCATTCATTTATTATCCATTCTTTCATTCATTTACTTGTATATTTTTTCAGCTAAAGACACAGTTCCAAGCCCAAGCAGCTAAAGACATTGCAGTTGGTTTCCAGCATCAACATAAAGGATTTACACACGCGGTTCGCGGGATTTACTTCAAGTACGGGATCGCGGGACTATGGAGAGGGTGTAAAGCAGGAATCTTTCGAAATACTGCAGGCACAGCAGCACAATTATCAACATTTGACCTATCAAAACATTACATACAAAAAATGAACATTTTCGACCAGAACAGCTATTTTCCAATAATTGCGTCTGCGAGCCTGGTCAGCAGTCTTGCTGTCGTCGTTGTCATAACACCATTTGATTTTGTGAGCACTAGGCTCTTCAATCAAAACACTAATCAATCAGGCAGAGGATTGCTTTATGGTGGAATATTTGATTGTTTCCGTAAAGTATTTCTGAAAGAGGGCATCATGGGATTCTATAAGGGAGTTGGTCCCCAGTACTTCAGGACGGGACCTCAGACCATTTTATGTCTGCTATTCTGGGACAAATTAAAAGTTATTTATCGGAATTTTACAAGACAATTAGAAAAAACGGGACATATGCTTTAAAAGAATAGTTTCGATAGGTTATTTAAATGACCATTAAATGTTGTAATAAGCCAATAAATCATGCATTGGAAAACTGATTCTTCTACTAAAATCGCCTCCAAAAACATACACGTTACATCTCCAATGACAATGAGACCCTACAATCTTTGACAAAAAGAATTGAAACGTTTGGAATATCTCCTATATTTGAGTTCATTCGCTCTTTCGCATTGTTAACAACCCTCCCCCACCCCCCTTTGAAAAATGCTGCTGTAGAATAATAGTGTATAGACAGTAACCAGGCTTGGCCCCTCATAGCAACACATTAAACAGGGGGTAGTTTTAAAAAAATCAATGTACTGAAGTTGTTTCGGCTGTTTTGTCAAAGATTGTAATAGTCCAGTTTCATGTTCTTCCTTGCTCAGGCTAAGCCTCGATAGTATGTGATATATTATTTTGTACGAGGTACATCCCGTGGGAATGCACCAATCCAAAAACAATATAAATACCAATGGTTTTGTTTTGACTCTTTTGTTAATTTACCTAAAATTGAGGCCTGAGAATTGAAGACTTGAAACTGGTCTATTCTCTGTACAAACACAATCATAATCCCTCTACATATATATGAGAAGTTGGTCGTTCATCATTGTACACCCACAAGGTTTTAGTTATAGTTGCACAATCAGACGTGCGTTAAACGAGATCAGACGTCCATTCTCAGATGCACCACACATCGTCAGCAAATAAACAAATAAATCATTAGTTAAATGAAATAATTAAACTGAATTAACAGACGTTGAAAATGGCGTCCGCTGGATGGTCGCTTGTCTTGAAGAACGCAATGCACAGGAAAAGTCATCGGGAATTTCATATTTTCGTTGTCCAGGCCTGGAAAGCCATGGAATTTTGTTCAGGGTCCTCGAAAGTCATTGAAAACAATTATTATTGTTGATTACATTATCGTGGCTGTTTTTTTTTTTTTTTTTTTTTTTTTTTTTTCCCGAGATAATGCTATTGTTTTTGGTGATTAAGTAACAATACGCGTAAAAACTAGTGAGGTTTCTATTGTTCTGCGGCAAAAAAACTTCCCCACGTAGAAATTCTTTAATTTTCACTATATTGATGTATCTAGCTAAGGGTTACACATTTCTTAAGTAAAATCTGCAAAATGCTGTTTACAAGACAGTGTTTCTTTTGTGTTTAATGGTTTTGTCCAATCAGAATTGCTCAAAACAATGGCTAGGAGACGCTTGCTTTTCATAGTGAGTCCCACGGTAAAATTTTCTCATAGAAAAAAATAAGATCGCTTTAATAAAACTGAAATGTGATTTTGAATAAAATATAGGAAAAATATTCAAAAAGTTTGAAAAAAGGCCAATTTTCTTGTTTTAGCCAATCAGATCAAGCATTTAAACAATACACAATTAACACCTTTATGCATTCCATTGCCGTTTGCTACACTAGTTCTTACTCGGAACGTTACTTAATAATTAGTTTTTTGACAAATATTGGTTCTGAAAGTCAAGGAATTTAGAGACTTCAAACAAGTACGAACCTAATTGTTGCATCATGGGTGAGACCAGGTGTCCCATTAAGATTTCCAGACCAATTTGCTTCCCAGTTCGTTCGTTGGTTATTATATCAACATGGTAAACTACAGCTGTCTACAGTTATGAACACACATGTACATGTGATGGAACTTAAAAGTTTGAACAACCCCACTTTGTCCGAATCAATTAAACCATTGGTTGTTTATCTTTTTGGATCGCGATACACGTGACTGACAGACATAAAGTCCTGATAAAACGGTGAAATATTCAGTAAGCGGACATTTACATTTAAACGGCAGAGATTTACAATCACACTCTATGCGAATTCTGTTTCACATGCATTCAAATTTTTAATCCTTTTGCTGGAGATTACCAGAACAATTGCCCTATTTCATTATGACGTCACATCAAAACAAATATATTGTTGCAACGCTAAGAATCATGGTCTAAAATAGGCTAAAAATTTATTTATTATAAAAGAACAAAACATACTTCAAGTGCAAAGCAAAATGTGCTACAGGAATACTATTTAGCCCGAATTAGGTCTGTTCTTATAAACAAACCATGACGTCATATAGTGAAATAGGGCAATTAGGCTACGTGTTTATTTCATTATAGAAAACGTACTCTTCCATTACTATTAGCTAAAGATATATTTCCTCTGCGTTTACTTACTTACAGTGGTATAGACGTATTCACTGATAGCAAAATTGTCTTTGGTGTAGTCTCTGTTGCCCTGGAAATTGTTTTAACAGCCCTCGGACAAGTTCTGTTTAATTTGTAAAATTAATCACAGAAAAAAATGTTTTATAATAATTTAAACCACCACAGAGGTAAATAAAAACATTTCTTTTTTTAAAAAACGTTTTTGAGAGATTGGACTATTTTAAAGTGATCATTTTACTCACAGTTAATAGAAGGAGATGGTTAGGAAACCTATTGTTATAACTCTTTGTACAAGTTTTTTAAGCGTGACAGTGCACAATCTTTTGTTTTAGCATTCAGTTTTAGCCTTGTTGGATATGCGGCTGAGTGAGCAGACTGAGTAGATATTTGATCATTCCTCGCCATAATCACGTCGACAATGTTTATGATTCATTATTTTGCAATTTCGGATTGGAATAAGTCAAAAATTATGTACCATCAGGACCCGTACAACATCAAAAGTAAAACAAATACATATATTAATAAACAATAGGTTTCTTATCCATCTCCCTCTAATAACAGTGTTTTACTATTATACCAGTAAAGTGCACGCACTAAACGTGTGCAACATAAATACCACTAAATAGTGCTATTTTATGCAAATTCTATTGTTTTCTTTTGTTTAATTAGTGCTATTTACCACTAAATAGTGACAACTGTTGCACACTTTTAGTGCGTGCACTCTATAGGTGATTTTCATTATAGCGTCATTTTACTACCAAGACCAGCATTCTTTGCACATTTTCTTTCATATTCAAATTTTTAATCCCTTTGGGGATTAGTAAAACAATTTGCACTAATTGCGACACAAAGGAAAGTCAGCAATGCATTCTGGTATTGGTAGTATAAGATGCCATAATGTAAATCGCCCATTCTTTGCGAGTTCTCTTTCATATTCAAATTTTGAATCCCTGCATGTGGAGATTGATAAAACAATTTACACTAATTGCGATTCCAAAGAAAGTCGGCAAGGCATTCTGGTATTGGTAGTATATGACGCCATAATGTAAATCGCCCATTCTTTGCGAGTTCTCTTTCATATTCAAATTTTGAATCCCTGCATGTGGAGATTGATAAAACAATTTACACTAATTGCGATTCAAAAGAAAGTCAACAAAGCATTCTGGTAGTAGTAGTATTCTACGTCATCATGAAAATCGCCTATTAAACACTTTTTTCCATAAAAACGTACATTCATGAAAATCTTTATTTTTTACACAGGTACACCATATTAGCAATATAGGAGTACGTCTTCTTTTATACCATCCCCAGATTAAACACAGGCATACCTATTTCAATTACCATTGTCGGGGAAAATAAGCGAATACCAGATTCAGGATGTAGATTCCACGACCAAAAGGTACTGTGGGCTACCAATAATGCTAAAAAGGAAGCAGTGATTTTATTCAAATGAGCTGCGTCATTTCTTCAAGTTGAAGATCTCCGATGGTCGATAAAATGATAGTGTATCTTCTGTAGCTATTCATAAAAAAACATTGCCCATAGACCTTTTCGGTCGTGTAATGAACATCCGCAATTCGGAATCCGTCATTCTGACAGACAATGTTTTTTGAAATAGGTGTATGTTCAAAAACTGCTGTCATTGCTAATTTATATAACCAATACCGAGACGACTTCCGCATATAGCCGTGCTGTTAAAAAACGCTTTTGGGTTTATATAAATGCCTAAAATGAGTCGACACACAAATTAAAAATTACAAAAATAGCTCTTCTAATTAGAAAATCGTGTGTGCTCGCTACATTAAATATGCTGATTCATATACATACCAGCTGGCAGCATCTGATTCTATACATTTTGATTATTATATCCGATTTTAACATGCGTATGTACTCGCTATGACTAGCTAGCAGATTAAGACCCAAAGTTCCTTGCAGGCATGAAATAATCGACCTTTCGGCGAAAACCGAAAAAACAAAATCACTATGCAAAGATATACCAACTGAAATTATTATCATTCACTGGTGTGAAAAAATCAAAAAAGTCTTACATCAAATGTGGAATTTGGACAAAGATCTAGAACCGATATTGCTACGTGCAAGCCAGCGATGCCAATTAGCAAGCTAGACCAATATACCTACATGGTGAAAAGTAGCCATGACGTACTCATCTATACTTGCTTAGGGTGTACGTCACATTAGTGGTAGTGACGTCATGATATTATGTGTAAGAACTAATGTCGATAATGGATATACCCACGCTTAAAGAATGCTTTACTTATAAGGTAATGTATAACTATGTTCTTATAAAACGACCGCCGATCGTATAAAAAAATAAGTAAATAAGAAAAGATTAGCATATGTCCTTGACTGGATTTGTACCCACGTCTTCGTCATTCTAGTCCGATGTTTTAACCACTATATCACAAGATCAACCAGACATGAGCCAGAATATGAAGAACAGAGCAGCCTTGAGGATCCCAGAGCGACATATTAGAGCACCATAAATAAGAACGCAGATATGAGACTTGTATAGTAATAATTAATTAATGCGTCAAAAAAAAAAACATTTCTTTTCACTTATGGCATTAACGCCTATTAGAATGACATCCTAATTTCACATGTTCACAATATCAGTAGCATTCCATTCCATATCTTGATAGGAATATCGATAAAAGCGCTCTTTTAATATCGTCCTTCATCCAAAAATTCAACATCTCCGTCCTTTGGCGTGCTTTAGGCTCTTTTAGCACCCTTCAACCCCCCCCCCCCCACCCCCCTCAAGAGTTTGTAGGCAAGCTACCGCAGCCTGCTTTTGTTTGATATTTAGTGTCCAAACGACACAATCACGTTTAGCCCATACAATACCATATATTAGATACCGCTATTTAGGCTACCCATTATTTAATTTATGAACACAATTTGTTTGTTTTATTGACTAATATCAAAATTAGAGTAGTAAAATATGGTACGGAATATTAGCTGTTTTATGGATCGATAAAGTTCAATTATGAATTAATTAACAATCAACCCAAAACTAGTTTAATAAATTTTTGTTGGGACCTGAATTTGTGTTAACAATCGATCTGGCGCCAGTGAGATTCGCTGCAAAATTAATAAGCGGAACGAGGGGATCTAAGAGTTCCTATAGGGAACCCTGTGCAGTGGGGCAAATGAACGTTTTTTAAAAATCCCCTGTTATGGTCACTGAGCCTTCCCATGAGTGAGTAGTCGGAGCTATCCTTAGTCAACTATAAATTAATAAACTCTTTTGTATAACCTTTCTTGTATATCTGAACGTCATTTTCTGACTAATTTTTAAGCCAGTTTATGTTTTTTTCGATCTCATTTGTTTCTTATTGTGTACATTTGCCATGCAAATTATTACTTTTTAATTAGTCTTGAGTTTGACAGGTTTTTTGTTCTAGTTTCATCCGTAGTTACTATATTTTTGTTAATTAGTAGAAACTGACTTCTCATTTCAGTCATAACTTGCCTTCAAGTCTTACTATGCCCATATCAAATAATTGCCTTCGAATCACCTCTAAATCAAATTAAACGTAACAAATCCTTATTCTGGATTTCTTTATTTAATAATATCAACACGGGGGTCATGTTCTATCCGTATCTTATATGGCTGCATTATGCCAAATAACTGTAAAACGCAACTTTTTTCCGAAAACGTGACAAAAATATTTATAAGCAAACAATGGAATTTGTATGAAAATGTTTCAGATTCACTGGTTTTACGCCTGGTTTCCATATAATCGAGAACGATCGAGAACGCTGTCGCAAGCGAGCGGGAAAAAAAAGATTATAGGGCAACCGACCTTTTTCCATCAATATATGATCGCGATCGAAATCGTTTTGAAACGGTTATAGGATCAAAAAACTTTGGTTTCCCCAAAATCGAAATGTTTTTTCGATCGTTTACAACCTTTTTCGATCGTTTGCGATTTTAAGAAAACCAGTCTTCTGTGTGGGCAATAGGCCTAACAGGATACAAATGTTTATCACGCTAAGGGTAGTGTAGTATGGCCTTAGGTCATCTTAGTTTCGATATTTATTCACTAGAACACTTGCTTCTGTCAAAATACACCAATAAATTATTCATTGGACGTCCTGTGTATTAGCCGTTTCAATCGAAAAATGTCCAATTAGAGTTCTAACTACAGTTTGACCACATTTTTTTTAGCTTTTGAATGTTTCTTTTGATAATAATTTGGGCCATGTCCAAGGGAATACCGAAGGTGTGGTTGAAGGCGACTCTACCCGTTTACAAAAAAGTATTCAAAACATTCTATTAAGAACAAATAATAATAATAATATTAATAATAATAATAATAATAATAATAATAATAATAATAATAAGGTATTATGCAGTGTTAAATCGCAGACATTTACCGGCACACATTGTCGAGGGGTTTGAGACAAGTCTGATTAAGTGAAAGGATCAGCAAAAATCCAAGTATATATATTCATAAATCTAGAATATACAAAATAAGAGAAAAAATAACAAAAAAGAGACAACAACATTTTAATAAACAGACATTAATAAAAAAGAGTATAGCTATAGGAAAACTATTTTTTAATTGTCCTTTGATCATATAAATAAACCAAAAAACATATTGAGTTTAAATATCACTATGAATATATCACGCCGAAACATGTATGGAATTAAAAAACTTGTTATTTTCCTAAGAATGATTTCAACACTGCTACTTAATAGATCATTTATAAAAATATAGCATTATTAAAAGTAAAACTTTTGATGAAAAAGAATATGATAGTCAGAATTAATGTTAAAATGATAAATATTAATTATAAGTTTTCGATTTGATTTCAACCGATATCAACCTTTCATTTCCGTGTAGTTTTAAACCTTCAATTTTCATTTGCCCGACTGACATTGTTTTAAAACAGATGAGAGTTCAATAAACCTATCCTAGAATAGATTCTAAAAGTGTGTTATAATTATTCTCCTCGTTGTGTAGTGCGTCAGTAAAAAAATGCGTCCCTCTTGACAAACAAAGTGGTAGCTAAAGGTGCTAAAGGTATAAATATCTTTATTCTATTATTAAACTAAAGGTAAGAATGCGCTGATCGATTAAAATATCTTCAGTTTGCTATAATCAACAGTTTGATTTAAAATGCATATGGACTGCCAATTAGAAATAAGAAAATCAAGAAAACAAAACTAGTTACATGAAACAATCCAGAAAATCCTAGCAATTCACCGATATATAGCACAAAAGCCATTTTTTGGATTTTATGTGTAAATGTCAAAGTGCGCTACAGTTTAATTTTATGCAGACCGGTCTGAGTTTTTTATAAAAAAGGCTGATTTACTTCGAAAAGATATGGTTCAGTCTATCTATATCAATGGTTCTACTTCAAATCTAAACTTTGAACAAAAATTACAATGTCAATGTTTCAACTTTTCAACGTTCTTTAGCAAAGAATGCTTATTTTTAGTGCGTATACTTCTCAACAATGATTTATTCTTTAAATCATAATTTTTACAACTTCGTCAGCAGGATTTTTTCCTTAAAACGGAAGTAAGGTGTAGTTTATTTTGAGTTAAAACTAGTCAAATATTAAGCAACTCTAATTGATTTTTTGTGTTTTCCTCTCTCCCACAGCGAGAAACTAAATTGAACAGACCAACTACATGCAGCTATGACGGAACGATTTCACAAGAATAAAAACTAACAGAACTTCGAAGAAAATATTTAAAAAAACACATAGCAAAAGTGTTAAATGCTTGAAGATTTCAACGTGTTTACGACATAGCAAAACCATATGCCTCGAAACGTGGTCACTGGTTGGTTGACTACCCGTCACGTGACACATTTTATGATTTTAGATTTTTGAATGCGGTGAGCGAGCTTTTGAATAAATTAATTTCTCTTTTATTCTTTAAATGACTCTAGTGTAATTGGTCGTCAGTAGGAATAGCGGATATTCACAAACTAAGTAAGTACGTAAATACGAAAATTCGTAATACCAAGATATGTAGACTTTTGATGTGAGAAATCCGCTATTTCTCGAAGAAAATCCAACGTAATTTCACAGAAATTTCCGATGAAAATCGAGGCGAAAATAATTCACGATTGCTAACTGTTCTCTCTGCCGCTTTGATCGGTGATATTTTAGTTGTTATTTTGAGATATTCTCGTTGTTTTTGAGTGAGAATGGCCGGGCTAGTAAACCGACATTCTAGCCATTCTTTGCCACTGAAGGCATCTAGCGTATTTGCTGAAGTGAATGGTTTTGCTGCCCGGCTCCTAGCAACACTAACTTACTACAATGACTGCGAATATGATGTCGAAGGTCTCTTCGTTTTCCCTCAAGATGAGAGAACAACTGTAGTGGAATTCGAAGCAACGATAGAAGAACGACATGTCTCAACTGAAATTCGCGAAAAGACATCAGTTGGCGTGTTGAAAAGTGCTAATGCTATCGAAGAGCGCGAAGATGATCTGTTTTCCTTGAGTATAGGCAGAATTCCTCCACTCGCTTCGATATTTGTTCAGGTGGGATTGATCACAGAACTCTTCTCCGATCGAAAAACTGGCGGGTCCTTATTCGTTCTCCCTTCTGTCTTCACACCGAGATTGTACAACGAAAATGAGAACGAAATTCAACAGAATGACTTATATGGCTCACAAATGTTAATCAGCGACTTACCAAGAAAAACCAATGAGTTGTATAGCTTTGATCTTCAACTGGAAGTTGTCGCGCCATGTTTACTTGCTGGTTGTTCATCAACAACTCATGCTATCCAAGTAGATGCTGATTCCAGAGCTACAGATGCTTCAAGAATTCACATAACCATAGCAGAACCACATACCTACGATAGAGAACTCGAAGTTTTACTCCATCTCTCACATCCTTTTGACCCTTACGTTCTAATCGAAGAAGGAAAGAAAATACTCATTCCTTCAGAAAACTACGGTAAATTCCCAGCCATTGAAACCCCTTCTAACTCACAAGAATTGATGGACAAAGTCCCCGAAAGACCGGCTATAATGATCAATTTTGCGCCAGAACTTGAGACTTTCTCTCAACAATGTTGTGAGTTCATCTTCCTTGTTGATCGTAGCGGTAGTATGAGCGGGAGACACATCTTCCAAGTCAAAGAAACATTGTTTTTACTCCTAAAAAGCTTGCCTTCTAACTCTGTATTTAACATAATAGGATTTGGGTCTTATTATCGCACTCTCTTTCAAACGAGTCAACAGTACAACGACGAGAATTTGGGAAAAGCGATAAACTATGTGAATAAAATGCGAGCGGATCTTGGAGGAACCAATTTGATTCTCCCGCTAGAATTCATCTTTGAACAGCCAACTAAACGAGGCAGACCAAGAGTTGTTTTTCTTATTACTGATGGTGGCGTTAGCAATACTTTGGACGTCTTGGATTTAGTGAGAAAGCATGCTCATACTTGCAGGTTAGTAGGCAAATTTTGAAACTGAATTGAATAGTTATTGTTAAATAGCTATTATCCAGTTTGGAGGTTATAGCTTATAAAATCTTTAACAATATTGGCTTGAGCGCACAATTCAAAAAAATAGAGAATTGAATTTTTCCCTGGCGAAGTACAACAGTATAAAATACGAAAAACGCAAACCACATTACGTTTAATTCCACTGAATTTCTCAATTTCTCTGGCATAATCCAGCCTTAATAGAAAGAATAGATAGCAGCATCAAAAATGTTGCTAAATTCGCCATACAATGACAAAATAGTGTTTCAAAATTTGCATCATGCTGTCCAGAATATTCATAATCAAAAATAATCACTGCTAAATATAACAAAAAAAGTAACTTCCAATTCAATTCAATTTGAAACATTTTAGTATCAAAACTATAATTGTAGATTAAAAGCTATGTTTTTGACGCTTCAAATAGTAATCTTTTGATTGGCAATCACCTATATTTTTCATTTTCGACTTGAGTGCTGCAATCGTTGGGTACACAAATCATAAATTAAATCATTTTTTCCATGTTATTAAGGGCAAATAATGAAAGTTAAAACAAAAAGATTGTTTCAGCGCTTTGTGTCAAAACAAAGTTTCTAGATGTATATGTATTTGCATTCAATGAAGATGTTTTTAATTGTCGAAAGTATAGCAAAAAATAAAGATATACAACAAAACCGTTGTTAAAAACACGGAAACAGAAAACAAAAAAGCGATACGTTTTTTTTTTGACACAGTCGTTTGGTCAACCAAAAATGCTTTTAAGAAAAATTCGCCATTACTTCAGTATCCGTCGACAACATCATCGTATGCGATGTGTAGTCACAAACCGATAACAATATTATAAACAAAAACATACAGAAATCATTTCTTCTTTCTGTAAACTATATTACCTTTTATGTACTGATTAGAGATTTTAGGTTTTTTTTATCTTTGACAAGTGACACATATGATATTTTCAATAGACTGAGTTATACTATGTCGTAGTTTGTTTGAACAAATGAATTTTTACTTTTTTACAGCACTAGAAATTTAATTGTTTATTCATGGGGGATTTTCCGCCATTTAGTTAGCACAAATTCTTATGCATTTGATTTATTCCACCAGAGTAAAACTTAATCTCATAATTGCTAGTTCTATAGATTTTTGTGCAAGTTTCATACAAATATCTAGTTAGAAAAAAACTGCATGTCAATATTGTTGATTAATAAATCTCACTTTATTTCAGTTTTGTGTAGACACTAGTTTTTTTTTTCTTATTTAAGTTTATATTCAACTTCAAAAGTGGCATTTTAAAGTTTATAAGTTATTACTTCAAGCTCCTCCGAGTAAACAACAAATAGTTCATGGATATTTTCTCCGAAAACGCGAGCTAAAAAACTAGATACTGGCGACATATCACCATGACAGGTGTAAAAACTACACCACTAGCTATAAACTGCCCAATTCTTTCACAATTTACCTCAATTTCATTTTGCCTTTGTGCTTTATCTAATAACTCATTTTACTACAGTGTGTTAAAATGAAATATTTGTATATTTTTATGGTTTTTGTTGTGTTTGAATGGTGCACAGCGGGCTAAATGCGCACTTTTGTATTTAATCAGAAATCTTTGATATAACAACACCTCAAGCGATATGTATTCTGCCTTTCGGAATAACCACAATTACTCAATATTTACAACTCTTCTTGAAAATAATTGAAATTTTGAATTGAAGGAGCTTCCTGTATTTTCCTTTTACAAAGAAAATAAGGGTTAAATTTGAGATCAACTTTTGTTATTTTGTAATGTTGTTAGAGTTTTATATATGAATGGAATAAAATAGACTAATACTGCGACAGACAGATAGACCGACAAACGTATAGACCGAAACACCGACAGACAGACAGACAGACAGACAGACAGACAGACAGACAGACAGACAGACAGACAGACAGAAAAAAATGAATGAAAGATCATGCATACAAACAAACAAATAAGTAACAAATATTTTTTTAAACCAAACAACTGAATATTTTGATTGTGTGTCAGTTTGTCGCAAAAACATCAATACCTGCAGCACTATCAGTCATTTCAATTCACAGCGAAAAGTCAAATGAAATAATTACTGCATTTTAAGTTAATTACGATCATTCTTACACACATAGTCGATATATTTGATCAAGATGTTAATATCATAATCACATTTTCCTTTAAGCAAAAAACTTAAACGGAATTTTTTTCTCAAAACATACCATGAATAATAACATTTTCTTATATATATTTCCTGTGCAAAGAATGCGTGGCAAACTTGGCGAGTATTTCGCGCATGTAGTTTATTAATGACATCTATTTATTCGTTAAGGAATACAGAAATCTTTCATTGTTTCTGAAAGAAAGAAAACTACTTCGTTCTTTTTTTTGGAAAAAAAAGAAAAAAAAGAAAAAATAAATGAAAAAAAAACGAAAATGAATAAAATAGAAACAAAAGTTGTGATGCCAAATGATTTGTTGGCGCCATATATAATGAAGCTAAGTGTGGCCAGAAGAATATTGAAGTGCTGTACTTCCTTTGACGCCGTTATCTTTTGTTTTTAATGTGCTAATGGCGGGCAATCTTAGTTGTTTTGACTCGTGAATAAAATAAAGCACATTGACGGGCGCTTTTTTAAAACAAGGTAAAATCTAAAAAATAACCTAGTTCTAACAAAGAATTCTTTCAACAAAGAATGAACAGTACGTTATAATTAAAACTAATAAAACTTACATCCCTTTCTTTTTTGTATTTTGAAATGTAGATTTATTTTTTCAAACGATAGAAAATATCGTTGAGTAAACGGTCGACCATCTGGGGAGCTCGATTTTTTCTGAGCTCATTTCCATAGACTTTCTGAGGAGAATCTATACCAGTCATTCATGAAACTCGCGGATCCGCAATAATATATTTACGTTAGAATCTTTGATTTACTTCTGTGGAAATTGTTCGTTTACAACAAAGCATATAATATTTATTTATCATATGATTATTCATAAAATACCTATATTTCTCAATTTCGTAAACCTGTTATTTTCACTAGTGAAAATAACATGTTATTTTCACTAGTGAAAAGAACACGTTGCCATGGATGCACTTCAGAGGCCTTCGCTTCAGAGTCCTTGGCGGACATATATTCCTTTGTCTTTGAATATTTTATGAATAATCATATGATAAACAGAATATTACAAGGTCGCTTGAAGATACGAATTTTATCTTCTCGTGTTGAAAATATCTCACTCGTTCGCTGCGCTCACTCGTGAGATCTTTTCACCACTCGAAGATAAAATCTGTATCTTCGCGCGCCCATGTAATATCCTCTATTTCGTAAATCTGTAAATCATTTATATATTATGGTTAATATTATATTTATGTATCTCGATTGAGTTGAGGGTTGTTTTTAGGCGATATTCCTTTTCTAAATGGTCTTTAGTCTAAGACTTGCGTCTACGGCTACGTGATCAAACCAATGGAATTGGCATCCATTTTTGCTGCATCGCAACATGCTGTTTCACATTTTTGTTTCGATTTCGTCTTTTCTCGACCCTCAATCAATTTCAGAGACAAAAATGATGTCAAATTACCAGACCGCTTTTGAGCAAGCTCTATTCTGTTGTATAATTGATTGAGATGCAATCCAGAAAAAAAACCTCAGACAAAGATTTGAGAGTACGAATTAGGCTCCAGCCCACCGAGGAAACATATACAAAAATATTCCGTGGAGGATCCAGGGGGGGGGGGGGGGTGCAGGGGGTGTGCACCCCCTCCTGAATGGATTTCTTGTCTTTGTTTTATTAAATATTTTCCCAAATATCCTCAATATTTCATGCTTAATGGGAAATGCCCCCCCCGCCTAAGGAAGGTGCACCCCCTTCTGAAAATAATCATGGATCGGCCCCTGATATTTTTTTAAGTAAAAGTATTTTTCGTTGTTCTTTGATCTAAGTATAGAATTTGAAAGGGATATGAAAGAGAAAGAATGTTGTTTCCAAAATCCCGTGAAACAAAGTTGAATACGATATTCTAAAAAGTAATACACCGAAAATACAAAACACCATTAAAATAAAGCGTAATAAAGTGTCACAAGGTGTATTTTTGAAGTAGTAATTAGTTCTCTGTGTGAAATGAAGCAAAGAATACCGCTCTAGCTGATTGTCATTTCTTCACAGATTTTACACGTTTGGAATCGGTCCCGAGGCATGTCCCCATCTTGTACAGGGGGTAGCTGGACCAAGTTTTGGCAGATCGTGGTTTATAACTGAAGAAGACAGAATAACTCCTAAGGTACTGATGACTAATAGGGTTGACGAGATGGTGGTAACAGTGGTGATGGCCAAATGATGGCGATGATGGTGGTGATGTTGGTGATTATAAGCAAAAAACGATGGCAATGATGATGGTGTATATATATTCTATTAGTTTGATATTGTAAACGCATCGAGGATTTTAGATGCGTAACATAATTTAAAACATATATATTATACATTATATTATTGTTAAGTTTTTCTTTTGCAAATCCGAAGAGCCAGCAGAAAATTCGTTTTAAAATAACCCGGAGACAAAGCAATAAAAAAACTTAAAGGGGCTTATGATGTGTGCAAAGCCTAATATGGGATATAGGTTCTCTTAGCTCATTTTCTCTTGTATCCATTCATACCACCATTCACATTTTCACCATTTTATATTACTTTTTCACTTTCGGTTACTATAAATCATGTATTTGTTTATTAAAATAGGTTATGCAAGCGTTGGATGCAGCCCTTAGACCTGCGATTACAGACATTGAGGTCAGCTGGCATCTTCCCGATGGCTATGACGTCATTCAGACTCCAATCCAAGTTCCATTTCTATTTGACCGCGAGAGACTGATACTGTATGGTATTTTGTCAAGACCTCCTGACATCGAGAAAGAATCACCGCGGACACCGAATACACGTCGTTTAGACCGCATGATGCGTTCCTTCTCTAATAACTCCGTAAAGGTCTTTTGGTTTGACGATGACATGGAGTACTTACCTGAAGAACAGCTATTGCTTGAATTAGATGAGCAAGACCAACTGGCCAGCCAAGAAACCATCAGCGAACTAGACGACGATGTCTTTGGAAGCAGACCTCAAATACGTCTCCGATCAGCAACAGCAGAGCAAATCGATACAGAGTTAGATCAGAACAATCCGAGATCGGGTAGGCTTTTTTCAAAGGAAAGAAACGAGTCAACATCGACACAAGGAAGAGCAAGACTCCGTTCCAAGTCGGAAGCAATCGATCTGAAGTCGTCAAAAATCCGAGATCCAATGGAGAATCTTGGATTAACTGTATCGCATGATGACATGACAGTTAATTGCCGTACGCCCAACTGCAGCCCTCTCTCCCATGACATGGCTGAATCTACACGAGATATCATGTTTGGGGCATTCTTTAAAGATTTAAAGATGTCCAACGACAACCTTGACGTGTTGGATTGCACTAAGAACGGAAAACAATTATCCATTAGTTCCTTCGACAGTGCTGAAGAAACCTCGCAAATCAGAAGACAAAAATTCGCCTCTGAGAAATTACCCAACTCACACGACGATATACATTTGCTGCGAAAGGCTGGGGAAAGATTAGAGGGGGAGACCGCTTACCAGCAGTCAGCGCGGTATCATGAAAGAGATAGTGGCGTTGGATTTTCAATGGATGACGGGGAGTCCAACGAAAATGATGTATATGGCAAGACCAACGTAACACAGCCGTCTAGCGCATCAGCTCTGGTTGAGGACTCCCAAATACTCAAAACACATATTCAGAAGAACAGCGATTTACTTGGAAGCATTGGTGTACCGAAGAACTTTGCTGCTGTAGGAATTAAAGGGTTTGTGGGAGATGAGGAAATTGAACAGGTGAGTTGAAAATGAATGAATAAATTAATTAATTCAATTAATATGAATAATTGAAAGAGCGAATAAATGAATGTTGAGTGAATTCGCGAAAACATAAATAAACAAATTCATTATTACTTGAATGAATACAAAATGTCAATGAATAAATGAATGAATGACTGATTGGAAAAATAACTAATTTGTGAGTACTTTTAAATTATTTCTGATCCTTTTGATTAAATCGTAATACCAACAAACGTCTAATATATTCACTATTAATAATAAACTCAATAGAGCGTTTTAGAGTGCACGCACTAAACGTGTGCAACATAAATACCACTAAATAGTGCTATTTTATGCTAATTCTATTGTTGTTGTTGTTATTGTTGTTGTTGTTGTTTTGTTTAATTAGCGCTATTTACCACTAAATAATGACAACTGTTGGTAAGTGTACGATATTACAAGTTCATTCAAGACACGAGTTACGTCACTAAAAAACGAACAATCAACGATATCCCTTGAACAATAGCACCATAGATTTTACATAATAGAATGAATATATTAAGTTGTTATATCATGCACCAACCCAACTGTTGCACGCACGCATTTAAGGCCGGCACACACTAGGCGACAAGTCGCAGCGACTTGTCCCCGCGACATGCCGCAGCGACAATTTCCTCCCGTGTGTACTAACATTTTTTGGCGAAAATTGTTGTCGCCGCGACAGAATTTTGTTGCTGCGACTTGCCGCATGAAATCCAACCGGTTGGGATTGCTGAACCAGTGCACACTGAGGCGACATGTCGCGGGGACAAGTCGCTGCGACTTGTCGCCTAGTGTGTACCGGCCTTTAGTGTTTGCACTCTAACGTAACGCGCTATTCTATGCTAATGATATGAGTTCTAAAAGAATGCTAATGAATTTGCATGTGGGAATGTACGCTTTGATCCACAAAAATCAAAGGCAAGTTTGATCAGCTTATTATTGTAAACGTTTGACTTTTCGTCGGAAGAGCACAAAATGTTTGTTTTAACTACTTTGATGCGTCTTCTTTACGGCATTATTTGTGCTTGTTGTGCACCGTTGTGTAAATACCTACGTGCAATGCTCTTTAGCAGAGCTCCTCTGGCTCATTAGCATATTTTAGAAATCATTAGCATAAGATAGCTCGTTATGTGAAAACGCTCTATTGTCCATCTTCTAACCGATTATTAATATTTTCCTTTAATTATATATTCTTTTTTACAGGTCATACCATTTCCAATCAGTCGCAGCGGTGGTACCTCTAAACGACCCACAATCCACCAACTAATGGCGCGCTCGCTCATCCGGGACCTCATCAGGGCAGATACCAATGCTGAAAACATACAAAGAATAAGTACGATAGCAAAACAATGTAAAATACACTGCAGACATACAGCTTTTACGTCAGTGGACCAGTACTGCTATGAGGATGAAATTATTAGTGCCCTACAATTTGCCAATAAAGAAGATCCGGCTATTGAGAAGTAAGTGGTTCTTAGTTTATTAAGATTTGCGATGGACAGGAAATTAAAAATATTGGGCAACGAAGGAACGAAGGAACGAAGGAACGAAGGAACGAAGTAACGAAGGAACGAAGGAACGAAGGAACGACGGAACGACGGAACGAAGGAACGAACGTACGAAGGAACGAAGGAACAAAGGAACGAAGGAACGAAGGAACGAAGGAACGAGGGAACGAAGGAACAAAGGGACGAAGGAACGAAGGAGTGGAGGAACGAAGGTGCGAAGGAGCGAACGAAGGAGCGAAGGAACGGAGGAACAAACAAACGCATGAACGGATGAACGGATGAGTGAATGAATGAAGGAATGAATAAAGGAAGGTATAAGGAAGGAAGGAAGGAAAAAAGGAATGAATGAAATAATGAAGGAAGGAAGAAATGAAGGAAGAAACGAATGAAGGAAGGAAGGGAATGAATGCATGAGTGAATGTATTAATTATTCTTTATCTAGTAAGAATAGGAAAAAGTTAATGTATTGTCTCGATCTATACTTGCTTTCTTGTTTGAAGCGAAAACAAAGTCCTAAAGTTAGAGCGTAAAGGTGGTTTCACAACTGGCCTGGGCCGTCGTCTTCCTACACCAGAGGGCAGCGACCAAGAATCAATCGATGGACTGTCTGAAAATACCATCATAAATAATGGAGAAGAACCATCAGACTTATACCGACTTGACAGATCAACCACTATAGATAGCAGCGACGGCAGCCCAGCAAAGAGTTTGAGCGGTTCTCCAAATACTAAAAACAGCTATGGTAATTAGGTCACTGTTTGTTAATAGCTACGCGATCCATTCTCCCCTAAATTGTGCAGCTTTGTCAAAATTACATCTAAAAATCAATAAAGGATATTGTATTACTGCAATTTTCTCAGTTACGCTTTGGACGATTTAGTATTTTTCCGCTCCCGTCAATCAAAGCTCCGATTATCACCCGAATGTAGACTAACCAATCATGTTCATTTTTTTTATGTTCGTACAAACGTCGGTAGAAGTAGGCGGGGTTAAAATTGACGATTGACGATCGAGCGTTTGAGCGCGAAGAAAAAGGGAAACTGCAGTAAAAGAACCAAGTTGAAACTCTTCATATTGACTTGGATGAGTAAAATGTTTATCTGTTTCCTTTTTTCTTCACAAAATGTTCTTTACTTTACTTTGTTTCAGCTGGTCGTCAAGTCCCACCGCTTTCAACGCGCTACGTAGTTGGGGAGAGACGTTCCCAGTCCACTGTCGGCCTAGCACCGTTGCAGTCCGGTCGAACCTCTCCTATTTTAGCTTTACCGCTAAAAAATTATGCTCCTTATGTCAACCTGGCTAAACTACAAATGAAGAACGGGAACTGGGAACTAAATGAAGAATTCGCTAATTGTATTGGCTTGTCTCTGCAGTGTCTCCAGCAAGCATCACCGCTGGCCGACAGTACTTTGTGTTCATCTTTCAATAATGAGTTTGAAGAGATCATAAAATTGTGCAAATGCGAATATGGGTGAGTTACTTTACAATCTAACTGAAATATTTGCAATCAGGCCTTTGTGCAAATTAATTATAAGTAATACCATGGCACGAGGGAAATTAGTGATTAAATTTCCCCAAATGGCGAGGGAAAATTTGTTGAAGTAACGAGGGCTCAGCCCGAGGGACTTTAAGAAATTTTCCCGAGGTATTCAGGGAAATTTAATCGCTAATTTCCCGAGTGACATGGTATTACTTTGTAATACCATAATTACCGAGGAAAAAGTAAAAAAAGCGGTTTTTTTGTCGTGCGGGTTTGAAGTCAAGGAAGCGTGAACAACAAAATCACTCAAACTAATTTGTAAAAAATATATAGAGAGAGAGAGATTAAAAAAAAGAAACATTCAAAGAGAAAAATAAACCTTGTTAACAACTTGCCATTTTCAATTTATTTTTTGTCGAGCTTGCTCAAAGTTGCGAAACACGATGCACAAGAACGGAGAAACGCGTCCCACATTGAAAGCGATAAGCAATCTTTATAAGTAGAACGCGTTTTGCTCTAGTGAGTAGCAGGGACTTTAGTTAGTCCCTGGGAGAAGGACAAGGCATTTTCTTCTAAATTTCCCTCGTGCATAGACATGAGGGAAATTTAGAAGACAAAGAGATCCTTTTGTATTTTATTAAATTTCCATCTGTATAATATATGTAAGAGGGAAATTTAGTAAAAGACAAAGGATTTCTTAGTCTTATAAATTTCCCTCATGTCTATGCATGAGGGAAATTCGGGATTGTAATTCCCGAGAAAGACAAAAGAATCCGAGGTGATCATGGTATTACCAAAGTTATGAAACTGTTGCGAAGAAATAAAAATAAACCAAAGGAAAAGCCCACACTTGCTGCTACAATAAGTTTAGTCGAATCAGTTACAAATGCATTTATTGCAAAATTTCGCATCATGAATCTATGGACTTAAAACTACGATGTGCTACGATCTAAAGGAGTAATCTTAGAAAGACCCCAATACAGTACAGACTATGTCTAATTGTGCTCGTAACTTTTCAGTAGCAGCGCCCGCACTACGTGTAACCGATCATCAACTGAAATAAAACCATCGCAGTCACTAGAGACATTCAATAAAAAAACTTAAAACATTTTCGTTCAGCCTGTTATTTACTATTATTATCACTCATAAAATTATGATTTATGTTCGTTCGTAGTACCCAGCTATGGGCGACCGCGTTGGGTTTGGCCTGGTTATGTCGAGAGCATTACGACGATCAAGATGAATGGTTCCTAATGGCACGAAAGGCAGACGCGTGGCTTGCCGAATCTGATTACCCATACGGCTTCACGCGCGCTGATATAAAGAAGCTTGCTTACCAAGCATTGGTTCTCTTGTGCAGGAGAACCAGTTCGTCAAGTGATTCAATGGCATTGGAAAAAGTAGGTGATTTTGTATGGCCCGTCTTCTAGAAACATCTAGAAACTCGTTTACTTTTTGTTTAATATCTTACCTTTATTTGCATGTCTAATAATGCTTGTAAATATAACATTTCCTGTGATAATCTTTTTGAATTCTAAAGAGTGCTTTATTCTGTTCACTACTTATTTGTATGTATACTGGTTGCTTGGAAATACTGGCTCCTTATGACTATCCAAAAACATCTGGTTTTCCGTCAGATTTTTGTTTTCTTGTAAATAGCAACAGTTTTGTATATACGGGCTATGACAAACTTCAGGAAACCTCACAAATTCTACAAAAAAAAATTAATTGCATCGACATGCATGCATAGATACATTAACTGTAAAATCATCAAGTTTATGGATCCTTATAAATTGAAAATATAAAAAAAACCTATTTAAAGATCAAATGTCTTAACCAGCCAGTCCACTTATAAAGGTATAAGGGCTTTGCGGCTAAAACTGAATTGGATGTCTTTCTGCTGTATTATAGTTATCTTTGCATGTGTGAAGTCTTTGTAAATGCAACATCGTGTATTTTTTTAAACTTAGAAGCCATTCCTATTGTCAATTATTTTTGGTAAATTGCTTGTATAACTTGTATAATTCTAGAAATTTCGGTGTTGACAAAGGATAGATCACATATATGCCGTAGGGAATTGGGTATGATAATAAAATTATTTAGGCTGTTTCTGTTCAGTTTGTTGGTTCTTTAATAGTACTTAAATCAGTTACAAAAATGATGGAACATGATAAAATTAACTTACACAAATTGAATATTCATTAATTTGCCGTGTTTCTATGTCAAAAGCGAAAAAAGGCGCCGAACGGGTAAGCAAATTGTGTCAAGAGAGGTGAACGTTGGCGAACAGCTCTATTCCTAATCAAAGTCTACCGTTATCTGTCTTAACTAATTTTGGAGCTGGTTATGCAAGCCACTTATGATCCTTTGCGCTAACATGTTACAGCCTGTTTACGTTTTTAAGTGGCAGACAATTCGAGTGTTCTTTTTAATTGCCGTAGCGACATGATACAGTGCTGCTTGTTCCCACCAAGAGAAAATGAGCTAAGAGAACCTATTCCCGGACCCCATCAGGAACCCCGCTAGTGCTATTACACCTTTTGCTGTTCATTAACCGCGCTGAAACATCCATTCATGCAAAAGAGCTTTATCATTAGCACGAAGAAGCATTCAGTAACATGAACACACACTCAATAACAGCAAAAACGTTTGCAAACAATGTATTTCTAACGAACCATTACTCTGAGTGTTCACATTTATTGAATGCCTCATCGCGTTAATGGTATCCATCTTTCGCTTGAAGGAATGTTTCAGTGTCGTTAATGACCAGCAAAAGGTGTATTAGGAAACCAGGCTATTTTTAGTCATCAAGTAATTGACTGCAACCTGCAAACATCTATTTGATATAGTTCTATTAGCTTATTTTTTCCCTTGTTCCCACTCAAATGAAATTGATATGATCATGACATACAAACAAATTATAGCGACGATTACACTAAAGGTACTTGCACTAAGAAGTCACGTGACATTTTTAATCCTCAATATATCGTAGATTTCTTCTGTTGGTTTCTTCTTTTTGCTTTTTGGAAAAGCTGAAATTCAGCTTTTTCAATATTATTTTTGGTATACTCTTCTTATCGTTCTGGGGGTCATTTTCACAGACAAAGTCGGTGCTCGATGGGCCCACGTGACTTCTTAAAGCAAGTTTCCCATTACATAAGTAACGAAAACAGTTATGATTACGATATCGACAAATATTAATTTAGCGCTTCAAGTCATATTTACGGTTTGCAAGCACAACAACAAACACGACTGCAGCTACGATAACAATAACTATAATAGCTTAAACACTAATAATTATGATAATTTACTATATAGAATACAATATAACCTTCTCGTATTGAAAACATCTCACTCATTCGCTGCGACCACTTGTGAGATATTTTTTCAACACTTCATTAGGGCGCATATTGGTAACGCTTACGATTGCGACTGTTGCTGCAGAAATGATCACGTCAAAGGAAACGATCGCCGCTAACGACTACGATTACAATGCAGGCTATGATGGGGGCAGTGCAAGTGACTTTAATTGCGCTTTAAAACAACTATATATGGTTACGGAAACGACTACGCTACTACATTTACGATTAGGGACGGATCCTTAGATATTTAAGGAGGAGATTTTTTTTTTATTATTATTTTTTTTTTTACAGAATATTTTTTCCCCATGTGATGGTTGTGCAGGATATTTCCTTCCTCCATGCACGTTATTTTTTATCGGCACATCTGCCGTGCACGATTGTTTTTGTCTGTTTAAGACTTTGCTTTTTTGGCATTTGCGCAACCACCCCCCCCCCCCCCCTCAAATATCTAATGAACCGTCCCCTATAAGGGGATATAGACTATATATAACTTGCACTAATGATTGTCACTAATGGCAACAAATGATCGCTATAACGATAACGATTGGAAGTTAGGAATACGACAAAATCGTCATGAGACAGCAAAGATGTGAGACAAACAAACTTGACAACGCAAAAAAACTCAATTTTAGCGGTATGACCGCTGACTAGTTTGTTTGTGTTTTGGCTTTCAGACCGATGTGGCTGTGCAGACAATCGTTGCCGGTCAGCGGTGGCCTTGTATGGTCCTCTAGCATCATCATGTACCATCAACCATGCAATCATATTCATCCTGAATTTAGGGGCTTCTTTTGTCACTCGAAGGCCCCGTTTAGATGAACATTTTCTGCCTGGGCCAGTTATCAAACATTTATTGTCGTTCGCGCGGGGTTCCTGTGTTTTTTGTAAGGTTAGCATTTTCCTGGATTCAACCCAATTTCCAAGATTTCTGCCAGGTTGATATAGTTCTTCGCTTCAGTCTCTGTTGGTTTTTATCGAATTTTTCCACAATTTCTGTCTGTAAATAGTAGATAATCGCCAAAAAACGGTCCACAGATATCACCAAATAAGTTAAAATTACCAAATATGGTATTGGATGCGAACGACAACTTTTTTAAGAGAAAAGTTTGATATGGTCTGTTCGTCTTGTCGGGTTGAAAATATCTATGTATATAATCGGGATCTAAGATTGTAAAAGTTGTCAGTAATTCTGTTGAGGGGTGAGGGAGGGACAGTGTTAAGGGGGGGGGGGTATTTACAAAGTGGCAAAGGAAGATTCAACCTCGCAGCCGCTGCTTGTACCGTCACGGCAGGTTTGGGGGTAGGGCAGTACATGGCCACTCAAAAAGAGAGTGCGAGAGCTGGCAATGTAAATATAGACAGATTGAGGGGAAAGAAACTTGCTACTACTCCATAAAATTATTCATATACTCCTTCTAGTAACTTCTCTTCCCTATGGACTTTGGGAATGGTATTTTCTTGTTTACAATAATATCTTTTTACTGGCTTAGAGATTAGAAGTAAGCAAACACTAAAACACTTTCGACTTCTGACATTACTTGCTCCAACGAACGACTTCAACAATACTGCATACAAAACGTCAACATGGTCTCCTTACTAATCTGTATCCTATAAAGTTGTTACTTGGAAAAACAAATATTAAAAAAAAACATTTATCAGAATTTTACCTTTTTTTAATCGCAACACTTTGGTGTCAACATAGTCTCCTGGGAGAGGGAAACAGGAAGCCCGACACTAAAACTGTCATATTCAGTTCTAGTGTTGCTCTATTGTTCGTGCTGCTGATTTCTGTTGTTGTGCATGTGAACTTAACAAGTTGGTTCTTCCTTATTTATTCAGCTATTTTTACAGTTTTATGTTATGATTATGTTCCTTTTCATTAACAATGGCAATGTGTTTCTTTCAGAATTTAATGTTTCCAAAAAGACAACGATTTATGTCCGTATAGTGCATGCGCAAGCCTGATGGAAACACGAGACAGGTTTGCAAACCTAACCTACCACAAGATGCCCGAGCCCTAGACTATATTAGTCTTGCTGTATTAAACATATTTATATATTGCCATTATTTTTGCGTTGTTTTTGTGCCTTTGGTTTTTTCATTAACTTTCTATGAGCAACGGTTTCTAGCTTCACGGTACTAGCTGAAAAAAATTAGTTTACATTTTGAATTCGATTATTATCTTGAACGTTGATATTCTATATGATTTAAATTTTTGTTATTCTTTATAATAAATTTACTCAACAGACAGACAGACAGACAGACAGATACAACCAAAGCCCGATTCACAAAATACGATTTTAGTCAAATCCACCAACAAACCAAAGCAAGCAAATAAGCAATTGTTATAAAAAGGAAACAACGCGTGTTAGTTTTCTAATAATACCCTATGGGCTTGGAGTATAGGGTTGTCGGTAGAACTGGAATTTTAATTTAAAGATAGCTGTAAATAGCTGTATTATACATTCAATAAAGTGGTTTATTAGTTGAAATGTTACAACATTTTTATTGAGTGATTACATTTCCTTTAATAAAATGGTGGTGATAACAAAGGTGGTGTTTATGATGCTAGTGATAGTAATGATAAAGAAGGTGGTCATGATGGTGATGATTTTATTGATAATGATGATGATGATGATAATGATAATGATGACGATAATAATGATGATGATGATGATGATGATGATAATGATGACAATAATGATGACAATAATGATGATAATGATGATGATAATGATGTTGGTGATGATAATTGGGTAGTAATAATGGTCTAAACTGGACGATCATCCGACCCATACCGACATTCCCTAGAACAATGAAGTTATCTTTCATATTAAAATCAGCACAGACATTCACAACATATTGTCACTGGGGAGGGGTGGGGGTTCTGTAAAAACGAAACATGAAAATATGGTTTGAAGGCATCGAATGTGCTACACCAAATTTTGCTACTGAGCGTAGAAGATCGTAATAATAATAATAGACAACAAAACAATAGATTCACATCGAGGCTGGCTGGAGTCCATACATTCTCTGCATATTTTGTACACTTCAGCCTTTTGTTTTGTACCCTGGTTACCAGAGGCCGCGAAGGGCTGTTTTGTGGCAAGTCAACTGAAGTTAATTGCGTGGAAGGTCTATTGTACGAGATAATACGTACCGGTGATGTAAAGCCTGGGTTCCATATAATCGCCTGGTTTCCATGTAATCGCAAACGATTAAAAAAATCGATTTTGGGCAAAAACGTTTTTCGATCTAACGACCGTTTTTGAGCGATTGCGATCGCGAACGTATATGGATCGAAATCGGTCGTAGGGTCGAAAAACGTTGCTTTCCCTATCATCGAATATTTTTCGATCGCTTGCGAACTTTCTCGATCGTTCTCGATTATATGGAAGCCAGGTTTTAGCAACAACATCGTTCTTCCTGCCAATCGGCGCTGCTTGATATCATGGTGCGGTCTCAACTGGAGTAAATATTAGTATTTGCTAAATTATCAATTCCTAACACTTTTTGACCAACAATGTTGAGCATCGTTAGATTGGCTTGCTTTGTTGGGTGTTGAAATAAACGGATTTTTTGTTTTACATGATGGCTTGAAATCACAAAAGAGCTGCTTGATGTTACGCGTTCATCGTTGATGATTTTACTAGGAAAAAACGTTCTGTAAGGCAAGCTAGTTGCACAAATGAAATCGTTATATGCGGGAAGTATGGGAACGAGTACGAGAGCAGAAACGTTAAACTAAATCAATAACTTTAATATATTTAATCAAAACATACAAAACTGTCATAATCATTTAAAACTTTATAATCTATTAATTCTCATATAGTACTAGCTTGTTATTTCTTTATTGCTATTTAAGACGGAACAAATAGAGTGTACGCACTAAAAGTGTGCAACATAAATACCACTAAATAGTGCTATTTTATGCTAATTCTATTGTTTTCTTTTGTTTAATAAGCGCTATTTACTGCTACTGAATAGTGGTAACTTTTGCACACTTTTAGTGCGTGCACTCCACATTGAATGACCGTAGAATCTCAGTTTTTTTAGTATTCGCGTCCTGTATTTTACCTACAGGATAAATACAAATATATGAAATTTTTTTCAACCTATGAATTGCAACAATAGTCTACTCAAGTATCTATGTAAATTCTATATATCATGATATATCTATAAAATATTTATAGTATTTAAAGTTTAACAAAGATACGGGTGTTGTTGTTAATAAGCGATATAATGTATTTCAGTTAGCAATTTCTATGATTTTAAATAAAAAAATGGTCATTCTAATAAATCTTTCTAGTAAACTTGGTGCATACAACAATGGACTACTTGCAATAAGAGGTCAAGTGTCCTCATCAGTGTTAGATCGAAGTTGAAATTTTGCAGTGCTACTAATTTTGATATGTTCTTTTTATTTCTAGGCTTCATTTTTACCAAGCTGCTTGGTTTGGTCATGTGACCTCTTAGTGCAAGTAGCCAATGATCTTGCATTTCTCTCTGGCCAACAAGGCCAATATTAAATAAGTCTTGTTCGATTTCCATGGCATCACAACACAGGTAGCCCAAGCTCGATTTTCGTTTGTAGCAGTAGACCGACGTAGGAAAAAGTGGAAAATATTCAATAATTCCCGAAATATTGCTTCGAATTTCCTCAAATTAAATAGGAAGGCAAAAAAAAGCACAATTGGTTTATCATATTTTCTTTATTTCGTTCTATCTTGGACATAAATAGTTGAGACTCTTCAAATTTTGCATAGTTTCATGACTGTACACATCAATATCTGACCCTCCCTCCCCCTCCCTCGATCAATGTTGTTATTCATGGCAGAGAAACACCTTCAGGGAACACAACATTGCTTTTGGGGGGTGAGGGGGATAATTGAAAGACCGTCAAAGTGATGTATTACAGCAAACATACTCAAGAAATGTATAAGCGTGCTCAGTCTCAACATTTATGTCCAAGATTGTTGCTCCAGGGGGGAGGGGAGAGCTTTTCTGTGTGTGAAAGAGTGAAATTAACTCGAATATAGGTATGCTGAAAACGTTTCAACCCTTTTTGTCAAAGATTGCAGGTCAATTGCTCATTTAACAAACTTATTTTCCTCTGATTGTTTTGAAACTTATTTGTGAATCATGGATTGTTTCACGCATGTGCATAATGTCCTCCAAGTGTGAGTACGCTGACGGATACAAGTATAGGGTTTCCTCAGCTTGTTCGGATGGTAAAAGGTCTTAATGGTTTGCGCTAAGGTATGAAGTAGGCTTACTGTGTTATAGAAATGATATAAATTGTTTGGGTTTCCTGTGTAATAGAAATGATAAACGCTATTTGGGCTTCCTGTGCAACAGAAGTGATATATGCTAAGTGGGCTTCCTGCATAATAGAAATGATATATGCTAAGTGGGCTTCCTGTGCAACAGAAATGATATATGCTAAGTGGGCTTCCTGCGTAATAGAAATGACATACGCTATTTGGGCTTCCTTTGCAACAAAAATGATATATGCTAATTGGGCTTTCTGCATAATAGAAATGACATACGCTATTTGGGCTTCCTGTGCAACAGAAATGATATATGCTAATTGGGCTTCCTGCATAATAGAAATGACATAAGCTATTTGGGCTTCCTGTGCAACAGAAATGATATATGCTAATTGGGCTTACTGAATATTAGAAATGATATATGCTAAGTGGGCTTCCTGCATAATAGAAATGACATACGCTATTTGGGCTTCCTTTGCAACAGAAATAGTATATGCTAATTGGGCTTCCTGCATAATAGAAATGATATATGCTAAGTGGGATTTTTGTATAATAAAAATGATAGAAGCTTTTAAGGAATTCCAGTGTAATTGATGGTTTTCAACCATTCCCAGGAAAGTGAGTGGAACAAAATGGTCCACCAGTCACGGTGGTGGTTTTCTTTTGGAACCAGCATGGTTACCATGTCTTTTGTTTAAATTGTCTCCTGGAAATGGTTGAAAACCATCTAAAGGAATGGTAAAACTGATATGTCTTAAAAGCCGGTTCCAGTGCGCATGCGTTCCATTCCCAAATTAGTTCAAGGCTATACGGCATATTTGTAAGAAAAAAGGAAGTAAACAAAAGAAAGTGAAGAATTCTGTATAACATAACATGCACACTGAAAGCGATTCGTAAACTACAACGTGTCTAATATAATTTGCATTGGTTAGCAAATCTAGAGATAAATGATATCGGTGTTCCTATGAAATAGGAATGATATTTGAAAACGTGATCTGCGTTGTCTAAATACAAACAGCGTGGCTCTAAAAATTAGCACGCGTATATCTGTTTATATGCTAAAAAACCTATCTAAATTAATTACAAATAAAATCAAATAAAATCATGTAGCCACGTTATCACATATTATAAAATAGTTCAAATTTTTGCAAAAGTACTTTTAAATACTTTGTCCATAATATATTTTTTTACGTTCTTTTTAGCGTTGCGTTATTTAATTAATTCTCATGTAATGGCTACAAGTCCGGCGAAAATTCAAATGATGCCCATTTACACTACAATCACACCAGTTGTCGCACTCCTCAAATTCGGCGGACAATTTTTTTTATTAGGTCCCTTTGACTCGAAATTTGTTCACACAACAATTTTTTGCAGTGTCCTGCCTAAAACGTTTGACCTAAAACGTTTGTACGTTGTCGATTCATGAAGAAAGAAATCATTTGTGTTTGTGATCCCGGAGAAGGACTCTCATATATCGGGCAAGGATGCTTTTCGTAGTTTTTAGGATCTCTAAATTAAAGTTGGTAACTTTTATGGTATTTATGGATATTCAAAAACAAGATCCCAATTTGACGACCACTATCTCAAATTGTTCTTATTTTATTTGGTAACTTTAAAAATCTTGTATTGCCACGCCCTTCTGCAGGATAGAACTTTGGTACATTTTAGGGGTTAGTTTCAAAAATTCAAAAATTCCGACGAGCACCCCGTCCTATTTCATTCGGAGTTCCCCTGCAGCGTGCTTGAGATGAGAAAAACAACCTTCAGTCTTAACTGAAAATGGCATATGTATGATTGGCCGGTAAAAGTAAATAAACTAAGATAATCTAACGGGAAATAACTAAAAAGCTAAAGAACGGTCCTACCATACATATTGGTCATACAACTGACTCATTCGTTGAATGAAGTGTCTCTGTTGTCTGTGGGCCGTCTGGTTGTATATCCCATTCTTGATTCAATATCCTCCACTCGTCCCAGAAAGGATTCCGTCTCGTGCACCAGTGATAAAAATACCTTACGCGTAGCACAATCATCAACGCACACAGGACGTAAATAGCAACGAACACTACGGTAGTCTCCATGCCCTCCTCGGGACCGACGTAACTGTGGAACACAGCGAACCCGATGATTGTACCAACACTGAAGAGAGTAACAAATGCATACCAGAGATCCACTTTAGTACATGAACCGAATTTACTGTTTGGACGCTTCCACTGTAAATAAAAGGAAAAGAGATGTTAAGGCAAATAACGGAGCTGAGCGCTCAACATTTCTTCAAAATAAATGTACAGTACAGAATGCATTGCATGTATAGTTAATTTCGAAGTAGTCCCATAGCAAATTTCAAAACAAAACAAAAAAGGAAAAAAAAGGAAAAGAAAAGAAAATGTTTTTCGGTAATTCCTAATACTTTGCATGAATCAATGTTGATCGCTACAAATATAGTACTCACGATATACACTGATTTTTTTTCAACCGTCTCTCGAAATGATCGTTGGAAAATGAGAAAGAGAAGGTGTGATATTTTTGCCTTTTTATGATTAACTTCTAGAGATCAGAACTGTTTCAATATACATTAAGATAATATAATCACAGATAATCTTTGTCAGTTACTTATGATCATCGATGACTATGTTTTTTTATTTTATTTATTTTAATCTATTCACCAAAAAGTGTCAGGAGTACTGACTCAGGGCAAAGCCCCAATTGCTAGTCAGTATCCTCATGCTGAATAATGAAACTACTAATGACGGTCAATTAATCTATTGTTATGTTGTTAATGCTTATATTGCATATATGAACTGGTGTGCATTATATAGTGATTTTGATTATTGTCAATTTTGGTTCTTTTTCTCTCTCTTAAATTCCTATACATATATATTTTCTTCCGTTTTGTTTTGGTTTTGTTTGTTTGTCCTGTCCTGTCCTGTCCTGTCCTGTCCTGTCCTGTCCTGTCCTGTCCTGTCCTGTCCTGTCCTGTCCTGTCCTGTCCTGTCCTGTCCTGTCCTGTCCTGTCCTGTCCTGTCCTGTCCTGTCCTGTCCTGTCCTTTTTTTTTTTTTTTTTTTCTTGTGTCTTTGTAAGACATTAATTATTTATTTTGTCTTTGATATATGTCTTTAAATATACAGCAGACTGTATTTATTCATAATATGGATAGTATAGCTGTAATTGGACTATGTCACTTAGGGACGGACCATTAGATATTTGAAGGGTGGGACAATTGTTTTTGCAGGAAATTGTTTTCCCGTGTGATGGTTATGCAAGATATTTCCTTCCTTCCTGTACGATATTTATTATTGGCACATCTGCACGATATTTTTTTTCTCTGTTCAAGGCTTTGCTCGATATTTTTTTTTTTTTTTTTTCAAATATATAATGGTCCATCCCTTACCGCACCCGCCTCGATTAGCTGGACTATATGCGGGTGTGTTAATAATTTATAGAATGTAAATTCGAATCATGAAATAAATAAATGTCAGAAATGTCAAGATTAATGTTTTATTTATAAATATGACTGAAAGTGGACTTTTGTCAGCGTTCTGGCACCCTTGCAGCAACACTGAAACAGCAGCAACAACTTGAGCAATGGTTTTTCAGAACTGATATTTAAGAGCTTTCATGCCATATAAATCACTGCCTTCATATCTCAATCAAATTATCCAAACAAGCAAGGGAAACAAATTGGGAAAATCGATTGATGGGTTCATTAAAAAAATTAAATTATTCGATTTGGAAACAATTGCATAGACACTCGGCAAACGAATCAAAATCAAACATTTCAAAATGCATACATTTGTTAAAATACTCAGAACCTAATAATCAAAAATCAAATGTGTTGTAATCCGGACATTTTGTAGGACATTTCAGCACGAGGGGCTACTTCCACTAAAAGATCATGTGTCCACATCAAGAAATTCTGTAAACGTGAGCCCCATCCCCCAAAAAGAGCATCTTTAAATTATCAAAAATTCCAATTTAAAAAATCGTTAAATTTGGTCTGTGGGTCGTAACGTAACGCGTATGCCCCAGGACTTTTTTCCAAACAATTCTTAAAAAACACGATAACTGCAAGTTCTGTTATATTACTTTTAATATTGTGAGTATAATTCAAGTTAGATCACTTCATCTTGCTATTTCTGCACCTCATTTGAACAAACCTACACGATTAAGAGGAAATGAGGTCTCGTGACCTCATAGTGGAAATTGCCCATATTACAACTTCATCGTTTCTAGTTGTGGTCAGTTTTGCATCCTATGATACCATCTGCTGTCTTTTAATGTGGGCGTGAGTGTAGGTGCGGTTCGAATAAAACAAATATAGCCACATTGTTCTTTAAACCACGTGGATGTACTTCTGGCCAAAAAAGAAATATTTTGTAATTAGAGCGGATATATGGCCTTTAAATGTCAATAAAATAAACCTAATAATTCCTTTAAAACTGTTATGAACATTTGAATCTTTTACCTATAATCTATTACAATAGATTGTCAAGTTTGGGTGTATCTTGTAGTTTGAAGTTTTTATGACATTTTTGTCGTGAGTATTTCCACGTGGCTAAGCCGCTGTCTGCATGGCGTTCAAACCTCCTGAGGATTTCATAGATTAGATAGTGATTATCGTCATTTTTTTTTTTTTTTTTTTTTTTTTTTTGTGGTGGGAGGAGGGGGAAAAGGAAGGTCAAAATCGTCAATTATATTTGAGTTTTTTATGGAATCAGTTCAAAAATGTATTTAATGGGAGTTTTGAAAAAAATACGTTTGCCCGGGGTGAAAAAGAAAGTTGAAGGATTATTAAAAGTTGACATTGGTGTCTTTTCAAAGGTAATTATTCGAATTTGTTACATCAAAGAACAACTTGCTTTCCTTTATTTTTCACAAATCATACCTTGTATAACATTAAAAAAAAAACTTTTTAAAAATTGCGTGATATTGCTTTGAGAATGGGTAAAAGAAGCTGTTATTTAAGATGCAAATAAAATTACTTGTACCACTTGGATGATCAGCTTTGTAACAAACTACTTTGGCGCTTAAACTTGAATACCATTTGAATGCATCTTTGAGACAGCCATTTTTAAGGAAAATTACAAACTTTTACCTCTTTGGAGAGATGGAAACAACTTTTTTTTGTGTCGGGATTTGTCATGAATTTTCCACCACGTTGGCGGCGAAGTGGAACACGTTTTAGCCTGGGGCGTGATGGTATATAGTTATTTAATTGAAGAAAAATCCATTAATAATTGTATTATTAAAACCACAATAATTACCCAAAATGTATAATTTTGTGGCGTAGGCACACGTAGCAATTGACTACCAAAGCAGGCCAGCTTCGTCACCAGAAACAGCATTCAAACACTCTTATTTCAATGTTTGCACCTTTACAATTTCTTTGAGTTATTTAAATAGAAATACTTTTGCATTGAAAACAAATTACCTGCAAGCTGTGGAGGTAAATTTCCGATCTCCCTTCGTTGGAAAAGGGAATTCCTTAGCTCGCAAGGTAATTAGAAAAATGGAAGAAAATATATCAACCAGCGAGGCAAGTGCCTCGTTAGTTTTATAGTGGTTATATACAACTCTTTGTAAAATGATATCATTATTTAAAGGGTTTTGGCTTGCTTGCATTTCCAAGTGGCGGTACGTTAATCGTAGCAAGTACGGATTTTTAACAAGCATTAATGTATGCTCTCTTCAACTCAGCTCGTAAAGCCGAGTCCAGCTGGACGCCGAACGTTGAGCTTAAACTTTGAGTGCAAACTCGTTGTTTGTACAATTATAAAAGTCTAGTATTACATGGAATATATTTTATGGCTGTAGCCACAAAAATGATCTTGTTCGTACGTCTGCCAAAACGTTCTGATCCTATCATGAACATAGATGTTTTTAACTTGTTATTCAAAGATTTTTGAGGTACTTTACTTATTGGTGCTCTATATTCATGAAGAGCTCGAGAATAGTATTTTTCAGTAGTTATATTTTGCATAGGTGATCTGCTAAAAAACTGTTTGTCAGACATTGTGAAATGTTTAAAGTCTTCTCTTCTCTTCTCTTCTCTTCTCTTCTCTTCTCTTCTCTTCTCTTCTCTTCTCTTCTCTTCTCTTCTCTTCTCTTCTCTTCTCTTCTCTTCTCTTCTCTTCTCTTCTGTTCTCTTCTCTTCTCTTCTCTTCTCTTCTCTTCTCTTCTCTTCTCTTCTCTTCTCTTCTCTTCTCTTCTCTTCTCTTCTCTTCTCTTCTCTTCTCTTCTCTTCTCTTCTCTTCTCTTTTCTTAATCAAATCACGATGAATAAACAGAATAACTGATCAGGGTCGTAACCAAGGGGGTTGCACAGGGTACTCGTGCACCCCCCAAGAAAAGTCAAAAGGTCCACTCATCCATCTCCATTTTATTTATTACAATAATTTCTTTCTCAGATTTGGAATCAAGAGCGCAAAACTAGAATAATCACCGATAATATAAAGAATAAAGTCATCCAAAAGAACTGTAAAGCGCAATGAGGGTACAGGTTTTCTACTTTGTGCAAAATATGACAGCTACTAATAAAAAAGACTACTAAAACCCATCAATGGTCCAGGTTTTTTACGTGCACCTCCCCTGTAAAAGTTGTGGTTACGGCCCTGATGATAATGATAGCAACTATTCTATACTGCTTTGACAATCTACAAAAACAATTCTCATCAGTAATCAATGTTTTCTCAACTATTTGAGCCAATAATAAACACAAGGCATCAGGCTAATCCTCACATTTTACTCATCGAAAGCAATCTTGACATGAATAAAATAAAGCCATATTGCTAGACAAATATTTATACAGACACAAATTAAATAATATCTTGTACATAACAGGTTGTTAAGCTATTGATGGAAGCAACACCTTAAATGTTTTGAATGATTTACATATGAATTCAAATCTGAACGTAAGGGCTGCAGTCGGCCTTTTGGAGGATTTCCAATTAAGTAGAACAATTCAAATGGAACTTTTAAGGATTCAACTTGTAGTTTTTGGTATACATGTATTTATATTTGTGTTATATTTAGATATTTAGGAAAAAACAGGTGGGGATAGTATATTCTGTCTAATTAATTCAACATGACTGACTGCCACCCGCAGTACTAATGAAACTCAATCTGCTGCAGACATTACACGAAAATATTAACGAATTAAACATATTTCCCCAGTACTTTTAATATTTTTTCCCCCTTTCCAATGCTTTCATTACTTCAGCCGCAATACTTCAATATCTAAAGAATCAAATTTTCATTATAATTTAATGGTCCAAAATATATAGATTTACTTGTATATGTCCGCAATTCAAAGAAACACAACTCAGTTCCATTTCTTTTATGTAAATTGTGATAAAATTGTGCTAAAATGTTAAAATTCCAAAACAGCTTTCGTTGCTTCGACTTCATTTGGACTTTTCATTTTGATAATTCTCTGACATTTTAATTTAATCGCCAATCTATGTAATCACTTAAAAGCAATAAAAAGCAAGTACTTTTTACTCATGATTTTGAAGCTCCCATCTTATTTCAAACATAGGTGTTATGATGTAAATAAAGTTCCGAATTTCAATAAACCATCGAAAGCTATATTGTGAAAATATTCAAGAACATATTACTATGTTTACTATCCCATCAACATTATTCTGAATACATACCTCTCTAACTGGTTTCAAAAATTTCTTGATTACTATCTTTTCGGAGCATAATTCACATTTAGTAGCTCTTGATATCTGGAACCATTGAACCAAACAACTCTGATGAATCCATTTTGAAGATCCATCACATTTGCAAGGGCTTATCAAAGGCTCCCGGTCCCTGGATCGGCAAATCCTACATTCCAAATAGCTTTCTAAATTGTTCAAATTTTCTTCTATATGATGCTTCTCCTCTGAAGTAATATTTTCTTGTTGTAAAAGCATTGTTTTGTCTTCATTCTGAGCCATGTTTAAGCTGGTGTTTTGGTTTGCAATATTGTCTTTTTCCATGTGGTTTTGTGAAACAAGTGGATTTTCATTCTCTGATAAAGCAGCAGCGATTTCTACTCGATTACCGGTATTTTTTGGCTTTCGGCCAAGCTCTTCCTCGTTATTCAATGGTAAATTCTCTCCCATATCTTCCATTGTTTCTTTGAAAATCTGAAACCCCAAGTATAAAATTGTCTCAATAATACACGCACTTCAGCAATGTATTCAAAGAAATAATATGCTGTATATGAAACCATTTCAAAATGTGTTTAGTAAGAAATTTAATTTACACATTTCCACATTAGAAATTACAATGATATGCAAATTTGCACAAGATATGGAACTGAATACTTAAACAAAGAATTATTTTGCGACAACGATAGATCCGTGTGTGTTTTTGTAAATAATAACGACGCCTGACGATGATAATGATAATGACAATCGATGAACTCCATTGTTGATCGAATAGAAATGAACATGATGATGATGATGATGTTTGTGGTGATGATGATGCTTCGATGATGATGATGAGTGAAGGTAGTAACCATGGTGATAATGAAGACCTTGTTGTTGTTGTTGTTGATGATCATGATGATCATGATGATGACTGTGATGATGATGATGATGGTGAAGGTAGTAACTATGATGATAACGACGATCTTGTTGTTGTTGTTGATGAGCATGATGATGATGATGATGATGACTGTGATGTTGATGGTGATGGTGAAGGTAGTAAATATGATGATGTTGTTGCAACTGATCATACCACTGTGATAAGAAGAGCGATGAAAGTGATGTTTTTTTTTCAATAATTAAGTGACAAAATTAACTACCAACAGAAGATTTCGTAATGGTGTATTATATTAGAGGAGCAATACATAGATCAATATATAAAATTTGAAGTAAAATTTATCTTGCTACCCTTTACTTAAAAAGAAAAAAGCCATAATTAACGTCATTTTCCATTTAAAATTAAATTTTATTCAAGCTAGTGTTTATTGAACCTGTATGGCGTTTGTTTTAAAAAATGCATTTCTTTACATGCAAATAGTCCGGCAATCAATGACTGAAATTGTCTCGAAGATAAGCAAAACTCAACACCACAGCAAAAGCTGTATAGTATAAATAGTTAGAACATTAACAAAAATCAATAGCAGTTGTAATCATTTTCAAGGTTTCAAGGTTGATTGTTTGCCACATTAGGAAATATCAAAATATTTCGTATTAACAAAAAAAAGTGGTAGAGTGCAAACACTAAATGTCTGCAACAGTTGTAACTATTTAGCAGTAAATAGCACTAATTAAACAAACGAAAACAATATAATTAGCATAAAATAGCACTATTTAGTGGTATTTATGTTGTACACTTTTAGCGAGTGCACTCTAGTATATATTGCATAGTGATTAACAGAAAATAGTGGAAGGTTAAGAAATTACAAACTGAGATGATAAGAGACATTTCTGTACCTTAAATTACGTATACCATTAATATCTACACCTTAACAGGTCTAGATGACAGTACACATAAAAACAGTGGCCGAAAACAGTGATATTAATTTGATCGAAATTGGTTTTTGACAGTACTGACAGCTGTCGTGAATTAGTAAAAGGAATGTACGTCGACGTAACGAAGAAACTGCAACAATCAAAACATTTAAAATGAACGAATTTTTATCACGTGTAATTCACATAATGTATATTAATGTCTCTCAGAGTCACTACCTCTAAAAATACAACTGAAAGATAGTAACTAGATAATAGACATTATATATCATCTCTTCACTCACCTTTAAAATCAAGTAGATACGTCCGCCCAGCGAATTCTGAACGTTAACTATTGGCGTAATTATTTACCAGTAGTGCGTGGATTAAGGCTTCTTTCAATAAGCATTTACAACAATCGTGAGGAACTCCGTGCTGAAACCGCTGTCAGTCACAGCGCACTCCGCATTGTGTCAGACTTGTTGCTATTAAATCCGTTAAAATAACAAAATCCGATTGACTGATTTTGATTCAATTTGTTTTTGACCTCTTTAAAAAGGGAAGCTCCTTTACCATGAAATTAGAGACCAGATTAATCAGTTAATGGCTAATTTTTGTTATGAAGCTAAACAGCTAAGAAAGTCTTTTGTTTGGATATTAAATGTATGCATTGCTATAACGAGTTTAATTATTAAGCGATAAAACAGGTACCATGTAAAGTAAAGCAACTTTTATATACACAGTCAAATGCATTTTTTCCAAAAGTGAATAACTATTTTTTTTATCTTAGCGATGTAAATGTGCGTTTGTGTTTTGTCATGGGTTAAAACACAATACTTTTGTAAAGCTAAGTTCGAAAAAACCGCGTTAAGTCTGGTCACGAGAATTAAGATAAAAAAATGCTAGGATAGGGCCACCACGCTTTGCTTATGTTTCTGTTTGCGCTTTCTTCTAATCACTAAACTAAAAATGAAAATATGTAACTGGTTTTCTGTATTATAGTAAGGATGACTGAAAAATCGAACCACTTATCTTATGGGGATGGAGCGAAATGATCGTTTTGGTTAATTTTAAATTACCCAAAACCAACTAAAACGAAGTTGAAAAACGTAATTTAAAAAACTTTTAACATCAGAATGTAAAAGTTGTAAAAAAAATGGTCGCTTCTAGTCAAGTTAGATTTACTCCGTTACCCCTTACCCCCATCAACTATGGAAAGCCTGGGCATCTCATTGACTGAAAATATCGTCCCTACGGTTGAGCGTAGAATATTTTCTCAGCAAGTCTTATGTTTGATATCCGTTATTGCCCCCTCCACTTTTTGGTTGGATACTCATAAACACGGCGGCCTGGAATGGAAGAGACTGCTTGTGATTGTCTGATGAAAAATAATGGAAAGTACAGTTTGATAAATGCATTTTTTATTTACCTATACATCTATTAACTTTCTTGTTGTTACAAATAACACAACGTTTAACTCTATTATAATTGTTTATTCTTAGTTGACTATTAACCTTAATGTGCAGATATGATAGTTAAGTGCATGTTGTTGGCTGACTAATTCCACTGACATGGATGTATATCAATGAAGCTGATGTTGTCCAATGCGATATAACTTTCGGAATCGGAGCCTTCTATTCCAACGTAACGGCAACCAAGACAATCGGCCGCAAAAATGACATAAATATAATATATAATAACAATGTTATTAGAACAACAGAACTTTTAATTTATTAGAATAATGATAATAATAATAATTTGATTCCTAAAATAGAGCATGCAACTGTAAAGAGAGAATGTTATCAATAATATTTAGATCTTATTAACCGAGCGGGAGGTCTGTACAGGAGAATCTTGACCGAGGTCGAAAACTACAGACCGAACGCAGTGAGGTCTGTACCCGACCGAGGTCAAGATTCTCCTGTACAGACCGACCAAGCTCGGTTAATAAGGCATTTATTATATGACCTTTTTAACTAAAAAACTAGAACAAAATGTTTTTTTTTTTTTTTTTTTTTTTCTTCAAAAAAACTAAAATCAATCAATGAATCACGATATTTTTTGCATGGTGATTGGCTGAAAACCTTGACAAACCCTTGAAAATGCTGTCAGTCGATGCTGGAGCCGGACGGTGTGCTAAAGTTAGCAAGACGTTTTTCTCAAGAAAAAATGTGTAAATGGACAAATTGTCAATGGAAATTAATATTAATGTAAGTAGCTTAATGCAATAAATGTTTTCATGATTTGACAAATCGTTTCTCTTGGTAGTTTTTGTTCGTTTTCGTCGGAAAAGCTCAAACCTTGAATTTGGCATAGTTTTGATCATGTAAACTTGTTTGTTCATTGTTTTCTCGCAATAACACACCAAAAAATCCACTTTATAAATGCCATTTCTATCTATTCTCTATTATCAATTACGAGTAATAATTTAAACTTGTGTTTGTTTTGAAATGAGATCGTTTTGGTCTAGTTTTACGAGTTTGGATTTAGCGATTACTTGCAGTCGTTTTGTGGCGGCTTTGGATCTATTTTTGAACACTCTAACATCAAATTCTCAACAAAGAAAGAAAGAAAGCTTACAGAACGAAAAATCTTTTTTTTGTTATAGGCATTCTCGACTAAAGCTGGATATTTCTGTGCAAACTGTGTGATTTATTGTGAAGTTCGGACGATCGATTGCATTGAACAAGACTTTTTTGACAGTAACCAAAAAACAAGTAGAGAAAAACTACAAAAAATGCGGTAGAAAATAATAATAACGATAAAAAACACATCGAATGGGATTTTCTGTGGTGTTTATTCTCACCAACGACCTATGCTCCCATGAAAATGTTTTGAAAATGTAAAAAACAATCAGCTGTTCAATCGTGAAAAAGCCAGCTAATCGGCAGCTACTCAGTCGATCGGTCCGCGGGGGATATTAACCGGTCGGGAAGCGCGTATAACCAATCAGATTGCTCCATTTGCTAGTGTCCAGACTCCAAGATTCACGGTCATATAATAATGAGTTTTGTAAATATAAATATATATAGCGAGAGAAAATAGATATGTACATAATATAAAATACCGGGCTTATAACAGAAAAGGCTCTATCACCGTACCGTACGTTTTTGTTCAAGACCTTGGAAGAGGTCTTAATAGTGTTTTATCAGGTTTAAGGTATCAGGGGACCCTAAAAATCGATGTCCACAAAACGCCTTATGGCGCGCGAACTATTATAGATACTTCTATAAAAGTATACATTTTCTTAAAGCTAAATAAATGGAGATTACAATGGTATAAAAATTATTTTGATAAAATGGATTGTTATTTTTTTCATTAAGTGTTTTGTGATTCTCGACCATCTCATTTCACTAAGTTCCAGGAACACGGGATTTCAATCGATTGTGTTGAAAGTTTGCATCGATATAGTTTTAGATGTTGAAACAAAAACGGTGTCTCAGTTTCTTGATATCTTGCCGCGTTTGTGAATTATTACCAATTAATGCCAAAAAATGCTAAAAATGACGCTTTTCAACTTAAACAGCGAATATTTTTGCAAAGACTATGTTAATCAAAAAAATGAGACACCTTTTTTGAGATCGGACTTTCCTCTAAACGATAATGTTATTTGTTAGTTTATGTAAAGTAATCCTGTGTTCCTGGAACTCCACGAAAACAGGCGGTCAAAAATCATTAAACACTCACTTAAAAAAAATCAATGGTTCACATCAAAATAATTTTTATACCATTGTAATCTCCATTTATTTAGCTTTAAGAAAATGTATACTTTTATAGAAGTATCTATAATAGTTCGCGCGCCATAAGGTGTTTTGTGGACATCGGTTTCTAAGGTCCCCTGATACCTTAAAAAGACGTGCGTAGCGATCTGCGAGTTTTTTAAATAGCTATTTCAAAAACTCCAATACTTATAGAAAGTTTTATCAATTAAGATATGTACTGAAAACAATAAAGATGATAAGGATGGTCTGAAAACGTATATTGAGCATGAGCAGTTGCAGAGCTACAAATGCACACATTTTGATCCCACATTGAAGCACCACTGAACAGGAGTCTAGTAGAAGACTGCTATCTATCAAGTATTGTATAATAAACGAGCAGGAGTGTTTTATCTGGTTTATCTCTTAGACGATCTGCTAGTGGAGATATATATATGATGGAATTTAAACTGAGATCTTTGCTAGACTTATAACTAGACTGCATACCAGACTTACATCTGATAAAGATATCCTCATTAGTATTCTCGATATAAAGAATATCCTCATTAGTATTATTGATGTAAAGAATGCTAACGAGGATATTTTTTCTCAGTTATAAAGGCTCTTGCACGTGACCAAATAGTCTAATCCAATTGGCCTAATATGCTAATTATGTAATGCTAATTTTTGAATACCTTGTAAGATCCTGTGCGTGCAATATTTATTTGAAAACGATGCCAAAAGTAAGACTCAGATTTCCAGACTTTATAAAAAACAATTTCAGCTTTATTGTCGAAAGGTTGTTTGATGATATATACATCTTCAGGGAACCCGTTGCATCTCCGTACAGTAATAAAAGGCTCTAAACGGTATGCCAGTAACAGTACTGTCCCCATTAACCTACAATAGTATATATAGTACATGCAGTAATAAAAGGCTCTAAATGGTATGACGGTAACAGCTGTGCTGTACCATTCAGAGCCCTTGACACAGCTAGACGCATAATTGCTGAACGTAACTCGGGCTATTCTTTGTACTTTGTGACAGGATAAAAGAATGTTTTAGCCAAACTTTGAAAAAAGGAGATATTGAAAAGAAATCCCCATAAACTTATAGACACTGTTTTCAGTTTAGGGATGTACTATTAGAAAAGTGATGTGAATTGTTTTCTTCCCTATTGTTGGATGGTGCAGTATTTTTTTCAATAATAAGCATACTTCATTTCATTAGGCTAGTGAGATTTTTTCATCCAGGCAATTTCATCAAACTAGTCGCCTTGCATTCTTTTTTTTTTTTTTTTTTAATCTTTTTGCCTTGAGTGCAGGAATGCATGTCATTGCCATATAGTCAATATAGGGTAGTATCTCCCCCTCCTCCAGAGGAGTTGAGTTTTTTTTTTTTTTTTTTTTTAGTTTTGATACTACATTTCCTACTTACTTTCCTATTTACTAATTTGCAAACCAAATGTGTTATACTTTATGGACTTTGTAGCCAGGTTTATAGAGAACGAATAGTCTGGAAATTAGAAGGCAGGCTCTAAGAGTGGATTTGCTTTGAACTGATTCAGATGTAATGTAATGTAATGTAACCTCTACTCCACCAACTGTTTTGTTAATCTTTTGGTGTTATGTAATAATTATTCAAATTTAAATTCACATTATAAATTATTTGTTTGTCTCCATCTTTATTATTGTAAAATGTGTTTGGATTCCAATAGCTATTGGTGACATTCAATATTGAATATCAAATACAGTAAATCCCCATAACTCAGATTAGCATTGGTGTAGTCATTTAAACAGTTTACATTTATATGCACACCTTTCAGTTCACTTCTATTGAAATCAAGTGATGTACATTTCCTGAAAAACTCCTACCAAGTTTCAAATACATTTACAGTGAGGATACTCAAACCGTGAACACTTTGTGCTTTTTTGACACTTTTTTTAACATGCATCCTTTGAGTGAATCGATTTGAAAACATTTGCATTTGATAATTCAGTTAATTTGAGTTCAGTCCTACTTTTTTAGAGTATTTGAAGCAGTAGAAGGCTCAGAAAATAAAAAGCTAAATAAAGACAAGTGTTCATGGTTCGAGTGTCCTCACTGTAATATTTTTGTTAATTCAAATCGCAAAGGAAATGTTTGTTTTGCTGACCATACAACTGATTTTAAATATTCATTATTATCACTAGGTCATGTTATGAGTGAAGTCCATGTTTATAATTATAACTCGGAGAACACAAACTCAGCACAGTGTTACATTTTGTCCAGAACCATCTCCTTGACTTTATGGTGCTGATATAGTTTGGATCAGTACATGTATTATTAGGCACATGATTTTTCTCAACATCTGTGAATATCTTTGATTGGCAATAATTGATAACAATTACAAGGTGAAATAGATCTCTTAGCTTTAAACTTTAAAATTAACTGTCTCGAAGTTTTGTTAAATTGGATCTCTGTATATTTGAAAAACAATTGATTTTTAATATGTAACTGTTACAGTAAGATAAATAGTTCACGATCTGAAATGTTTCTATGTAAATATTGTTCAAGATAAATAGTCTCGATTCGCTCGTAAGGTGACGTGTTCTCTCACCATATAAACACGTTCCGAAAACGTCCGACATCTTATACCGAATGATATGTGCAATTGTATGTAGCTTGAGCTTATTTGACAACAACATTACAGCCATAATCTGCAAACTTCTGCACTGATCCAGTGGCTGTAGAAGACTGCTCCTACAAACGCACGTGCTCAGTGCCCTTACCCAAGCGCATGCGCAGTTTAGTCGTAGACGACCACAAAAAATAAAAATAAAAATAACAAAGAGCTTTTTATACCTCGTGCCCTCTTAAGACCGAGAAATAAAATCAAAGTCATGGCTAGAAAATTCGCGAAAGTAAGCTGCTTTATTCCATCGAGGTGTTTGCTCGATCCAAAGAAATGTATGCAGAACGTTTTTTTCACAAATAAAACTCTGAGAAAAATGGAAGCAAAACGGGTTAAGGGAACTCTATTGATACTGGATATGCCTTCATCTTCGTTTTGGCCATTGCTATGGGGACGTTGTTGAAACGCAGTTTTAGCTCACAGACGTTACAAAAGGGAAGGCAACTATCTTACATGGGAGAAATACGAAGGTTTCCCTGACTGGGAGAGGCTTATGTACGCAGTCAGGTTATCGTTCAACGTCTAAGTAACTTGTAGATTGTGTAGGCCGCTGAGTTTAGCACCGTTGCTTAGAGGCAACGGTACAAAAATGCTACAGTAAAAACCCGCATATAAAAATCTAAAATGTAAGAACATGTCAGGCTGAAATTTTAAAATCAAGCGTTTGTCAGGCATAAGAACCATTTTAGCCTGAAATGTCAAAGTAGGTTTTTATTCATTTATCAAGCACCTGTTCAGGTTGACGTGGTAAAATCAAGGTTCTTATATACGGGGTTTTTTTCTGTACTGTATCACCTTTCCTTCCGAAACGTTTTTAAAAATAGGTGCTTGTGTATAAACTCATCTTTACGTCTTTTACGCGTTTTGAGAAAGACACGTAATTTATAGGATGTACGACATATACGCCTAAGCGTAAAGACTTGTAAAGATCAGCGTAAAGACATATAAATTAAATCAAATCAAATAGTTTTATTGCTCTATATCTGATGATTATATAAATTAAAATTATTATTATACAAATAAATACTCTTTAAGCAATTTTGTTGTAAAATATGTAAAATATACATATAAAGAGACTGAGTATTCTATTGGAGCCTAGGGGCTAAGTTAGCATATGTTTTCAGGTTATCCCCCAGATTTTTTTAGCGGAGCTCCGCGCGGGCCGAAGGCCCGCGCAAGCGGTGCACCATAATTAAGAAAATATGGTAAACCATCGAGCTGAGTTTTCGTCGACCGACACAGGAAGCCCGCGCGTCCGTAATACGTACGTACATACATACATACATACATACATACATACATACATACGTACATCCGGCGTCCGTGCCCATAAGCGCGAGGTCGCTGACCATTTTTAGTGGGCGCCAAAACTTTGACAAAATTTACTGATCTCCACACATCAAAATTCACAATCAATTTTTTACAGTTTACTGACGGAAACTTTCTACAAATGTATTTCTAAAATGGACAAAAAAAAAACAAGAAAATAGTCAAGCTAAGCTGCCGGCTAAAAGAGTTTTGACTGAGAAAGAGAAACAAAGACGCGTACGCCGAATTTGCAAAAAGAAAAAGAACTATGATTCAACGAAGAAAAGCTTCAAAATATTTACACCGAGTCCCATGCCGATGTTTTTAACTAGTCAAAATTAATGTGAAGTCATTTTACAAGTTATATTTTCTGGAAGAGTTTATTTGGCGAGTTTGCAAGATCCTGGTAAACACGGATGTATTCTTCGGGTTCGTGGATTCTTCGTGGCGTTTTCCAATCATTACTCATCGACTAATCTACTCTTAGAAGTAAAATCGACGGCGACCAAAATTTCATAAAAAACGTGCATTTGCGGCCATTATATTCAAAGGAAGAGGTGAAAAGCAAAATGAACACGCGATCAAGAAGATGACTTCACTCTGTTCATTCATCAATTTTTTACGGGCAGTTCACTGACACGTAGAGCTTTAGGATCAATGCAGATTTATCAACTATTCAAAACAAAAAATAACTTTTCATACACGATGTATAAAAGTAGAACTTCCAGTTCAGGGAGTGGATGGAAATGCAAATTTAGCACAATGTGTGATCGAGCAACTCGAGCTAGCCATACTACGCCGGCCGTTCTGTTGAACTGTGTAAACTTTTTAGAGGCGGTGAAAATGTTTTTTTCAGTTTTAAAATTCTGAAAACATGAACAAGCTTATTGTAATCAGATTGCCACTTTTAAAATTCTAAAAACATGAACAAGCCTATTGTAAACAGAACTGAGGACAAAAAGTTAAGTGGAAAAGTGACAGTACAGGACAAGAAACGTGTCACCGGTATGTTTACATTTTTTGACGATCTGAATTTCTTTTTTTACCATCCAAATGAAAACAGTTTGCAATAATTATATTTACTAGTTTTTGTAAGATATTTATCCATCGTCGATATCTTTATGTGTGAGTGTTTTTTTTAATTTGATTCTTGTAATTCTTTGATTTGTTATTGAAAATAAAACGCTTGTATGAATTCGTGATTGTACTCATCTGCAAGTTAAAATTTCAAAACTTCATACTAGCTATTTTTTAACGAGTTACGCAGTATTCACATTTGATAATTAAAAATTCACAACCGTTGTAGATAGCTAGATTACCAATAAGTAATTCATTACACATTTCACCAGAAAAGTGAAATTTTTGTCGATTGTTATAACATGTTTTTTTCAAACGTGAAAGAGCGTAAAGCGAGAAGCGCGAGGGGATTTGTTTACACCTTCAAGAAGCCATGTTAATGCTTTTCTAACTTCTCATTGGACAATCAATTTTAATTGACAAGTGCTATTTTTACCATGCATAACAACATATTTTTCGCATTTTTGCGTATAATAAAATGTTGTGGCATGCATAAAGCTTTGTGTATTTCAATTGATTATATCATTATTTGATCATGAAAAGAAAATAACATAGCAAAAAAAAATTGATCAAGAATTTGATAATTCGTAGTGAATGAATGATTGAATAAATAATTCATTTCATTAAATCGGAGCTCCGCTATTAGGTTTACCTAATTTTTATATTATTTTTTTTATAGAGGAAGTACTAGTTCAATAATGGTGATATATGCGTTACATTCACGCTGTCATTACAGCTTTTCATGTACATTGTGCAAATTAAGAGGACTTCCCGGAAAACAGTTTTTTTTTTTCATTTTTTGACATGAAAAGCTGCTATTGAATTACTTCGAAAGTTTGATTAATATTCAATCCATATCTTAACTGGACATTGATTTTGAAAGAAAAAAATCTCGCAGATTTAATGTTATGAATCGTAAAATGTGAACACGACCAAGTCAAGTCTTTAGTAATATTATCTTGTTCCTGATGGGGTTTCCGATATTTTGATGTTTCTTTGTGTTATTCTTCGGATGTTTTCACGTGTATAGTTTATTATTTCATTACTTGATGTGATAAAGCGACGAATTACCTCGTTATAAAAGGTTTCCCTAAACCGTCTATATACAAAAACAAATATAATGGAATTATAACATGACGAAAATTTAGCAAAGATTGCAGGGAGGATCACACCCAAGGGATGTATTTTCCCTCCAAATGCTACGTGTAAGGACACCACAGCGTACGGTGTCCATGCGACAATGAAAGCTGATGACATCAAAAAAGACAGTTTTGCGTTCTTTTTTTGTGCAAGTAACGTATGGTTGACTTGCTCCGACGACCTTCCCCATGATATGGCAGCTTTGCCGCTCATTGATTTCATTTCTCTGTGAACACCGGCGTAACTTATCACCATGACAACCAGGGGCACAAAAAAGAAAAACACAAACATTGTCATAACGTAAGACTGATCAAATAGGCTAGTAGAGTACCACTTGACCGAGCAACCAACGAATCCAGGCTCAAGAGCAAATGACGACCAACCAAACAATGGGAAGCTGCTGTAAATCGCTGGTATAACCCAACAAAACACAATCACACTACCCATGTTACGTCGATTGATATAACATTGCATTGCAAACTTGAACGAAACAAAACGCTGCAATGCTAAAGCAACGTGATGCCAAATAGATACAAGACCAAAGCAAGTGGCTGTAAATGCAAACATCTGGCACACTTTAAAGTTCAACGTCCACCATCTTTGGTAGTTGGCATATGCGCCCACTAACATCGATAGACATGTGTTTAGCAGATCGCTCACTACCAAGCTTATCAAGATGTAATTCTGCGGAACAAGGAGATCCTTATCTCTAGTGAATGTTATGATGGCGGAGCTATTGAGAAGTAAGGACAAGATGAAGAATATAAGATGGATTGTAGCAAAGATTTGATAATATAATGGTTCCAGTCGATCATCATCAGCCATTTTGATTCCTGTATAATTTCCTGAAAAAAGAAATGTATCACATTATTGGTGGCAACACAATCAGGAAAATTAATAAACCGTTAGAGTGAAAATAATATACCATGAAATATCCGCTAAAAAATGTTATTTTTATTTATAACTGGCTTTACACATACAGCTATACTTGAAATGGTTGTCCAGTTGAAATACTGATTTATCGAGTAGCAAAGTCATTTGCATATCTCATGATTTTTTTTAAAGAAATAATGAGTCGAAATGTACAAAATAACTTCATCACATACTAATAACTAAACACATGAACATAAAGTATGTACGCCATTTTGAACCTTGTGGCAGGTCAATGACAGTACTTTCATATCAAAAGTTACGAAATATTCCGCACAAAATGTTCAAACTTAGTTTTCTTTGTCATCATCTGAATCGTAAATCACATATCGCCGGTCCTTGGAGGTTGAGTAGCATTATGCTGTGTATTGGAGAAGAAAGTGCAGTTATTGTAAGTGACAGAATGCTGTGGCAAAGGTTGTTGATTACTCATTCTAACGAACTGACACCGGCATGGCTTGCATGACTTGAAATGGATCGAAGTGCCTTGAGGCAGCATTATTTACTTCATGGAATGGGGATTGGAGAGACGGTGGAGTTTGGATAAAAACCGCTTATAATATGAGACAATTGCTTTCGCTGATCTTCGTCCATCTCATCCGCTTCGCGTCGTGCCATTCTTACGCTTTTCTCGTGCTTAGCAACCTCAATCCAGAACTGGATATACGCACGCTAACCATGAGACATTCCTTAAGAATACAATTTTAAGACTAGCCCAATGAACAAAAAGTAATTTAATTTAAAATATGTCATTAAACACGATATTTTGTTTGCAATGCCTAGACTGGAATTTTTAGTTTGGGCACTGGAATTTGGTTAAAAATTAAACTGGGAATTGGGATTGCATATCCACTTCAGGACCATAATCATATTGGCGATGGATAACTGAAGACGTGGAAATGATTGTGTTTCCCCTTCCATATCAACGTAAGGTAATTACGTAGTAATAAAACTAGCCATAGAAGTTTGATAAAACTTTCTATACTAAAACATTTTGAGTTTTTCATCAAAAATATAAAATAAAAAAATAGGGTCACCGTATTGGATTTCGAAAGAAAATTTTTTAAAGTATACCCTCTTTTGTCAATTTAGCGTCTAATATTCGAAAATGGACATCATACATAAAAGTATCTCTTTACTGAGCTTGGTCAATACCAAAAATTTTGAATGTGCTTTAATGTGCTTCTTATACATTGGGCCAACGATGTAAAGCAAACGATTTGCACTAAAATTCAACAGCAAAGAGAAATAAATCAAAACTTAACAAAATGTTTGAATTTTTACGGGCCTCATCTATGCTCTGAACGAAACCTTTTTCGAGATATCGAAAAATCTAGCCATAGAATTTTGTCATCGATCATATATGTTTTAAAGGCCCAGTTCAGACCATTATGCTTTGCGCACGTCTATTATTGTTTTGATTTGCATGAAAGCGAGGTACCGCTTTGGCGTGTGTTGACATTCATACTCAGCTGAAGAGACGACGCGAGAAGTTGTGGCATGTGTGAGCTTTTTGTATTCAAAAAGTTTGTTCTTATCGAAAGAAATGCTATCTTTGAAATGGAAGCTTCAATAGCAGATTAATCGACTGAAAATATAAAATGCTGATAGTTCATTTATCGACTCAAATCAAGAATAGAGTTTGTCCGAAGGTTCGACACACGGATCAAACAATAACACCGAGATCAATCGTCTAAGAATTAAACTCCACGTCAAAATATTTGCTTTACTTTATAAGCAAGTTTTAATAAACCATAAAGAGGGTTTTTTTGAAGGATCGTGAGTACTGTGACTGCAATTGATAGTGTGAAAGGAGGAAAGAAAGACACGGTCTTAAAAGCGAGGTACCGCTTTGGCGTGTTTGACATTCATACTTTAGAAGCTGAAGAGACGACGCGAGAAGTTGTGGCATGTGTGAGCTTTTTTGTATTCAAAAAGTTTGTTCTTATCGAAAGAAATTTTATCTTTGAAATGGAAGCTTCAATAGCAGATTAATCGAATGCAAATATAATGTTGATAGTTCATTTATCGACTCAAATCAAGAATAGAGTTTGCATGTCCGAAGGCTCGACACACGGATCAAACAATAACACCGAGATCAATCGTTTAAGAATTAAACTCCACGTCTTAAAATATTTGCTTTAATTTATAAACAAGTTTTAATAAACCATGTAGAGGTTTTTTTTAAGAATCGTGAGTACTGTGACTGCAAATGATAGTGTGAAAGAGGGAAAGAAAGACACGGTCTTCTTCGAGAAGCATTCGCCATCAGTCGTCTACGCGATTAATGACCGTCCAGAATGTTCGTATTTTTTGTGTGTGATTGTTGAAGAATCTTATAAAATAACTATTTCAAAGTATTCTTAGATGTCTTGGCAACAGCATGAGAGCTATAGACCTTCATATAATTATTTTTGTTAGCGGATGGAAACAGATTAAAATTGAATACCACAAACTACAGAATTTCCATAAACAGAAAATGGCCGCTAGGGGATTGAGGGGCGCAAAGCATAATGGTCTGAACTGGGCCTTTAAAAAACATGATTTCAAATGATATTATGTAATAAAAAAGATAGGTGCCCGTATTGGTTTGCGAGATATTTTGAGAAATATCCTCAAAATTCAATAATATCAAGGCTTTTCCGAGTGTGGACTGGTGCGAGTTTAAAGAAATTCGTAATTTTTCCATTGAAAATGTAAAACTCTTCGTATTTTTGCGTTAAAGTGTTTCTCAGACATAACTCTGTATCTATTGATGATAAGAAATGTAAAACTCTATATTCGAAATATGCGCAGAACTGTGCGCAATCCAAAACTACGGAATTACCTCAATAATGTCAATAAATATATTTCTTATATGACCGTGAATCTGGACACTAGCAAATGGAGCAATCTGATTGGTTATATGCGCTTCCCGACCGGTTAATATCCCCCTGTATTAAGACCGCGGACCGATCGACTGAGTAGCTGGCCTATTTACAGTTGAACAGCTGATTGTTTTTTAAATTTTCAAAACATTTTCATGGGAGCATAGGTCGTTGGTGAGAATAAACACCACAGAAAATCCCATTCGATGTGTTTTTTATCGTTATTGTTATTTTTTACCGCAATTTTTGTAGTTTTTTCTCTACTTGGTTTTTGTTTACTGTCAAAAAATTCCTGCTCAATACAATCGATCGTTCGAACTTCACAATAAATCACACAATTTGCACAGAAATATCCAGCTTTAGTCGAGACTCCCTATAACAAAAAAGATTCTTCGTTCTGTAAGCTTTCTTTCTTTCTTTCTTACTGCTTACTTAATCGCTAAATCGAAACTCGTATAACTAGACCAAAACGATCTCATTTCAAAACAAACTGAAGTTTAAATTATTACTCGTAATTGATAATCTAGAATAGATAGAAATGGCGTTCATAAAGTTGATTTATTGTGTTACTGCGAGAAAACAACGAACAAACAAGTTTGCTTTATCAAAACTATGCCAAATTCAAGGCTTGGGCTTTTCCGACGAAAACGAACAAAAACTGCCAACAGAAACGATTTGTCAAATCATGAAAACATTTATTGCATTAAGCTAATTATATTTTCGTAATTTCCATTGATAATTTGTCTTGAGATAAACGTCTCAGTACTAACGTTTGCACACCGTCCGGATCCAGCAAATTTAAAATGGAGATGGAAATATAATCATGGCCCTCCCCTAGTTAAAGGATTACAATATCTTCACTCTCCCCAAGCTTCCTTTTTCTGACTCTCCCCTTTTGACATGTACCTTAACCAAGGCTAGAGTTTAGTGAGCTACAATAGACATTTGGATTATTACTGTACTGAAAACGTTCCAGTCTACGTATTTGTATCATGACCAGCAGAAACTAGATATATGACCATCCTACAGATTTGCAGTTTGATGCTAACTAGTCCACAATGCAACCCCATGCAAATAAACACACCAGTACGTTAAACTATCCTCATCACCATCAGTGTGTTTCTAACACTGAACGCATGAACAATGCACGAGTGAATCCTGCAGGGCAGGTCTAGTTTTTTAATAACTGCACTTCTCGTCTGTTTAAATGTAATCCACAAAGTATGAGAACAGCAACTAAATTCCAGAAAAGTTTTATTACACTTCTATTTCCTGACTATATTGTTGATTTTTATATACAGAACTGAAAACTAAATTCCTAAAATGCTAGAAATACATTTTTGGACAGGTTATTTTTTTGATCCGTATATAATTTTGATGATGGTAAATCTCACAGTTAATTATGCAATCCAATGCATGTAGCAGTTACCTTTGGTTCAAATCCTTTATTAAGAAAAACTAAAAAAATATCCAAAAGTCAAAATAACAGCTCCATTGATAATAATGGCAATTATCAATTCTCAAATGACTTTACATTTGGTGTTTCAAAAAAAAAACATAGAAAGAGCTGGTGAAATATGTGAATTACTAATTCAAAAACTTATATTGTCTTGGTGACACGCTTCATTGGTTGCACTTGAATTATAAAGTAATTTTTTAAAGTGGTTATAACCCTCTGAATGAAATTCATGTAGTGTATTCTACTTACTGTCAGCTTTCGAATGAGATATATCTCAAGGCTATTTGATAAAATACGACCAAGTTATTCGATGAGAAAGCTAGCAATTTTTTGAATTTTTTACATGGTCGTCCGAGTGACGGATATGACGTTCAAGCAGGTACAGATCATGTGCATTTAGTGATATCCGGTTTAATTACTTTCCGGTTTTCATACTCAGTACATCCGGTTTACATATTTAAGGATTGTAGTTGATAACCTGAAATTATTAGTTGATAATATGCAATTTTACTGCTGTGTGGAAAAGTGTTTAAATCTACGAAAATATAAGTGGTTGCAAGAATGATAATGATAAACGAA